>CM063150.1:9225120-9825120 GCA_031885435.1 Passerculus sandwichensis
AGCCTCCCCAGGAGGGTCAGAAGGAAAAGCAGCCGAGTGGGCCAGGCTGTGGGGAGCTGTTCACTTCTTTCTAGCATCCCAGTTGCTCTGTGGGAACTCCCTCATGTCAGGTTATTGAACCACCTCTGCACCTATCAAGACTGTGGCCCCCAAGTCAATCAGCATTTATGTCTCCAGCTGCTTGCACCAATGACAGGGAATGACCTTTAACAGTGCTGGGGCACAAAGTCACCTTGCACAGGTCACCTGACAGGGCCTTGTTCTTTCTCTGCTTCCTGTCTTTCTCCTTACCTTCCACTTGGAATTTCTACAGCATTTCTTTTTCTTTCCCCTTGATCAGTGCTGAAATGCGTGTTTCTCCTCCAAGTTTCAGTTTGATCAGTGATCCTGTCAAGCCTTTTCTCAGAAGCTTTCACTGTGGAATTGAGAGTTAATTTCAGCAATTTTGGTGATTTTCTGTGAGATTTATGCAAGTATCCTGTTCATTTGGCACCATTTAGGAAGGTAAAAAAGAGAAAAAGGATGTTCTGTATATCAGTTCACTAGTGGAATATTCACGGATAGTGAGAGTGTTTAGCTGAATTTTACATCTACTCCTAACCTGAAAGTGCAACAGGTAATTTGGGGAGAAATTAAAGCCCAATTTCTCCTTCTACCAGCCTGTATTCAAATGTAAAGTAAATAGAGCAGGGTGAGAATGTCAGTGTTCAGTTCCTGAAGTGCCTTATTAAGGCATTCTTAAAGTAATGGAGATAAAATCTGGGTGAGCATTCCTAATTTCCAGACACTCATTGTCAATTTCATTGACTCTGAAAACACCAGGAATGTGCACATCATACCTTATCAGTCCATTTGGGGATGTTTTAGGTTCAGATTCTCTGAGGCTTTAGATTTTTAGATCTCTAGACAATGCTTCCTGCAATCTAAATAGCTTTCAGAAATTGAACTTTTTTCCTTTTCTCCTCAGTCTTTGCACTCATGTGCACCAGAGACCTTCAGTGAATGGATTCCACTCTAATCCATCTCCAAGCTGAATCTCCCAGCTGTGTTCACACTGGTGGTTCGTGTGTCTCTTCTGCACAGCGCAATTTTAAAATCTTCGCTCCTTATTATCTCTGCCCTTCCTTTTCTGTTTTAGCTTGCAAATGCATGCAGATGTATCAGAAATTATACACCTAATTTCTGATGCATCAGTTCCTGACTAGCAATTTCATTTTGTCCTGTTCTGTATTGTATATTGAATATCTGTATATAGGCCTTGCCCTGATAAGCCCTGGTTGTTTTTGATGGGCTGCAGCTGCAATGTCCTTAATTGGGCTGCAGCTGTAGCTAGTGAAGATAACTGGGATAAAAGGGGCTGGGCTTGGCCTGTCAAGCTGAGCTGACAAGGAGCCCTGACGAAGAAGGAGCAACAAGCAGGAGAAGAAGTCAGCGCTGTGAAGAACTGCCCCCAAGAAGTATCACCAAGAAGGTACGAGACTTCAGAAATATGATTGCGACAGTATGGGACTTTAGAAATGCAACAACAAGATAACAACATCCACCTACTTTACAGCTCTGCAACCTTGGTCATTATTGGATACTTCCATATAACCAGCTGATTCTGTGCAAAGCCATGGCCTGAAATGAGCTGCTTATAGTTTGTGGACCATAGGATAGAAGAGACCTGCAAAGAGGCAGTAACACAGGTGAGGCGAGGTGCTTGTGCTGATGCTCACCACTCGGAGGTGAGCATGGTCCCCCTCCTTCCCTGTGCCTCTGGGCCTGAGGAGCCAGCAGCTCTGTGGAGGTGTGCTGCCAGAAGGTGTTTGTCTCCAAGCTGATGTTCATCTCTCACCTGGGGTATCAGCAGCACTGAGGCGGGCGCCAGAACACACGTTCCAGATGCGGATATGTCTGTCTCTAGTGTCACCTCCAGTGGCTAGAACATTCATCTGCCATGGGCACCACGCCACAGCCTGAGAGAGGAGAGTTCATTTTAAAACATACAGGAGACAACCTGCACCCAGCCAGTGCTGCATACCTGCCTTGCACACACATATCCGCCCGTGGCAGCTCTGTGCTCACCTTGACAGCACCCTGGTGCTGAGTGAAGGTCTGTACAGGAGCAGTCACCACCCCCACCTTGGGTGCATGGCCAGACGTTCGCCAGATTGTTATTGCCACCACTGGCCAGGTAGCGGCCATCCAGAGACCATCTGAGTCCGCATACCTCCTGTGTGTGGCCAGCAAGGGCAGCCACGTGATGCTCAGCCACTCGGACATCGTGGTGATGGATGTGCCCAGTCCGTGCACCACTGCAGAGAGAAGAGAAGGCTTGCAGGGTCAGGCTGAACATTTTCACCCAAATCCATTTTTGTTGTTGCAAGACTGCTATACCTGCCACTGGGTTTCAACCAGTGTTACCAGCAACACAGGTCTGTTGGTGTGAGTGAAACACCCACACAAGCTCTTTACAGCTTCAGCACAAATTGCAATACAGGAAAGAGGCCTTCTCCTCACAGCCCCAACAGATAAGGCTGAGTAAGAATCCCAAGCCAGGACAAACTTCTCTCTGCCATCCCTAACCCATGCCACACATAGATTGATGGATAGGAGTTTGCAACAACTGGAAACTGCCCTTGACCCACTGCTTTATCTGGAGAGGATGCAGCTGTTACAGCTGAGGGTTCCCACACGGGCACAAATGGCTGGTCATGGTTCGGAGATGTTTCTGCTGCTCAACGTCCCATAGCTTATAGGGGCCTGAGTAAATATATGTATTGCAGTAAAAGATCTCTGTATTGTATAAGTGACCCTGCCCTGATTCTAGTTATTGTAAATGGGCTGCAGCTGCAATGTCCTTGATTGGGCAGTAGCCTGTGGAGGTGGCTGGGATAAAAGGGGGTGGGGCATTCAGGGAGGGCTGCAGAGGAGCCCTGACTGAGAAGGAACAACAACACTGCTGTGAAGAGCTGCTGTGAGAAAACCACCCAGAAGGTATGAGACCCTAGAAATATTATATACAACAATATAAATGCAACAATAGCTGGAGAGGCAAAGCAAAAAGTTCTTCAGAAGAAACCAAATCCTGTTTCTATGCCCTAGGAACCTCACTGCACAGGCTCTGGCATTCAGCTTTCTCAGTAAGGGAACAGAGAAAATATGTATCTCATGACTATAGCACAGAAGGTAACGCTGCTTATCAGAAAATGCCCAAATCAAACCCTGCCTTGCACACTGGGCAGTTCCACCCCACACCAGCGAAGACAAGTCAGGTGCATGGCATCCTTCCTCTGCCAGCCAAGGTTTTGTCCCCAGGCCCCACAGTTCTGTCAATCCCTTGAAAACACCTCTAGTTTTACTCCTGCATTCACCTGAATCTCAGCACTACTTGTGCCAACAGCAAGGCAGTCTCCTTCTTTAATCCATGATGCAGAGGAAATGTAAACATCTGGATGCTCCATCTGCAACAGGGGGATAATCTCCATAGTAGCGTGACTCCACAGATAAACAGTGTCATCCAGAGCCACTGCCAGGAAGTTCTGGGAGCTCCAGTCTACGAGAGTCATATCTACAATTTGAAAGAGCAATGCAGGTCACACCATGCTTGGCTAGAGAGCCCTGCCCTTCACCCATGCTGATGCAGCAGGTGTGGGTGCACATGTGCACACACACACGTACAGGTGAGGAGCAGCCTTCTGAGTGTCACTATGCCCAGCTGCTGGGGCCAGGTACCCTGCTCCAAGGCATCTACACTGTGCCCTAGACCACTGTGCTTGTAAGGCCACACAAGGACACTCCAGAAGTGGTCTGTGCTAGCCTGGGTACACAAAATAATACAGATAGCCCAGTTACACTGTCCTAGGAACAGCAATCCAGTGCAGAATGTTCTGGATGCCCAGCACTCAACCCTGTAGCCGACTTACAGTAGTCGTTGAACATCTCTGGTGCATCCAAGACCCGGTCTGGCTTTGAGGGAATTTATCTGCTCTTCTTCCTGCTCAATCCAGGTGCCATTTTCTGACTGTAGAGCACTTTCAGGTTATTCTGACAGTCTGTGTGCAGGGGAACAGATTTGTTAACCTGAGTTAGTTTCCTCCCAGCTGAGTGCTGCTCACCCAACTAGGAATCCCTTGGAGTGAAAATAAAGTCCTAAGAGAAACACTCACAAGCCTGCAGTGCACTAAAATCACTGGCAGAATGAACTGCTGAGCAGGGGTGAGCTACAATTTCCTCATTCATGGAAACAAATTTAACAAACACTTGGGTTTTTGAATCCCATTATATTTAGTTGCAGTTTAAGCTAGAAAGTGCACAGCAGAGGGTTTGATGCTCTTACAGACTTCATGAAGGTTTGGAACCTGCAGTACAGGTAATTGTCACCGACATCTTTTCATAAAAATCCTTTCTTTAGGATTTTTCCCCCTTCTGAGAAGCTGTGGCCTCAGCAACAAAAGGTAAACAATGGTTATCTGCTGCTGGGGAATGCAACAGGTGGATGCGTGATCGGTCTTGGGTGAATGTTTGGATTTACTGACCACTCACAGCGGAGCTGGGTCTCACCCTCTGCTGAGAAACAGCTCTTTGTTTATTCATTCTTTTTCTATTCTTAGCTTAGCTAGCTTCTGAGAACTTTCCTTCTATTTCTTTTAGTATAGTAATAATGTAATATATATCATAAAATATTAAATCAAGCCTTCTGAACATGAGGTCAAGATTCTCATCTCTCTCTCCACCCTGAAGACCCTTGCAAGCCCTGTAACAGGTGACCAACTGGCAGTCATAGCATCTCTCCTAAATAAATTCACTTCAACTGTTATGCCCTCCCTCGACCTCAGGAACCTTAAGAAAGGACACTCCAGCCTGTACAGCTCTCAGAAACCAGTTGATTTCTCCTGTGACCACACACAGAGCCTCTGTGTTGCTGTTGCCCTGACCTGATCCCTCCTGCTGATTCAGCTCACACAGAGCCTGTATCATACCTTCTGGAGCATTCTGTGGTTTTCCTCTGAGGTGGAGGATCTTTACCTCTTCCACATCAAAACCATTCAGATTCACTGCCCAGGTTTTCTGTTGCTCCTACAGAGACAAATCACCCTCAGTGCAATGCATTTAAAACAATTCCCACACTGCAATTTAAACAGACATCTAAGTCCCCTTCTCTTAGAATCTGAAGATGTTTGACTGTGCTGCAAGGGTCAGTCACACAGAGGCAGGTCAAAGCAGTTTTCCTCAGACTTTCATACATTGTCCTGCTCACATTTTCAAACAATGGCAAATTCAGTGTCATTGCCAGAGGGAAAAGCCACAGCCACAAAGCGACCAAATGCTTCATAAACAGATTTCAGAACACAGTGTAAAACATTCCAAAAGTGTTCCCTGTGGAGACGTTGTCCTAGAATAGCTACCACCAGCAGTTTCACTTTGCATAGGCTCACAGCTTTGTGTTTGTGTTGCCTGCTACATTTTAAAGCCTCATTAGTCAAAAGCTAAATTTTGCTGCCAGAAGCAGCATAGGCTTAGAGTGCATGGCAGTCTCTACAGCTTCAGTCTCATCCTAGGCTCCTGAAGCCCAGAGCTGCAAGTAGTGATGGCTGGGACTTGTCAGTCCCATGTGCCCCCTTGATAGAACCTATTGTTCACTGCTCTGTAAAGGGGCAGGAAGGCGTAGTGGTTATTGAAGTAATTGTAACTTAGCAACATGCTCACCTTCTTGGTAGGGGAATCCTCAGAAGGGTCATTCTCTTTGGTTAGGAGGAAATTTGCCATCTCCATCTGCATAGTGCTGCGTTTGGGAATGTAGCGATCCCCCCCCAGCCTTTTTGGGGGTGCTTTGAATTTTGGATCCAGATTTACCTGCATTCACATATGAAAATATTGTCTTACAGCTATTTAACAGCCTGTATTAGAGCTTTCACGGGAGCAAAGCCAACACTCTTCCACATCACACCCACCAGACAAGTAGGACTCTGAGGTCTCATGCCACCCAGTCCCAACTAACTTATATTTTCCTCCCTGCCACCAAGTTGATTAGGGACTGTGTGGTGCAACTCCTTGGGTCTAGTGCAACAATTCCAGAGTCCAGAGATAAGGGGAAGATACAAAAACGCTCACAGGATGTAAAGCTGTCAGCTGACAGTCCTGCCCACACTCGTCCTAGCATACAGCTGTGCCAGCAAGGCTCAGCTGGGCGAACAGCAGCTCGCCAGCCCCAGTGCTCAGAGCTCTGCCCCTCATGCTGGCAAGGAGGTGGGTGGCTGTCAGGAGCACAGCCCACCTCCTCCTGCCTGAGCAGCAGCCGGTAGGGCAGCGTGGCAGGGAGCCCAGAGCCCCATGGCTACAGACAAGCAGCCTGGGCGAGGCTCCCGCACTCAACCTCTGCTGCCGGTGGCCGGCGCTCACCGGGTGTCGTGGACGGCGTCTTGCTGGGGCTGTGGGAGCGACATGCCGGCTTTATGGGGGACATGCCGACGGGGCTGGGCCCAGGGCCGCTCTCCTTGGCCTTGCGCTGCCATCGCGCAGGCGGTGCCTTCGGGATCAGCGTGTCCAGCTTCAGCAGCCCGTGCAGGTCCGCCTCCAACAGGAACTGCGCCGTGGTCCTGCGGGCGGGCGGGGTTAGCCGTGCCCACCGGCCGGGCTGAGCCTACTCCGACAGCCCCGCCGGCCTCCCCACCACCGGACCGTGCAAGCGCTCCGGCTGCTCCTCCCCACTGAGGGACACCCCCACTCTCCCCAGCCGCTCCTTGGGACACCCCATCAGCTGATACGCCCTCCCTCCGCTCCTCGGGGGTCCTTGATCAGCCGGCACCTCTTCCAGCCGCTCTTTGGGGCTTCTTCCGATAAGCAACATTCTCCCTTCCCCTGCCTTTCAAGGGCAATCTCGTCCCTGCTCTTTCTCCTCCCCACCATGCTTTGCCTCTACCCAGTGCCCCAGGGGCAGCTCTTGGCCAGGCAGCCTCAGTGGGAGCCAGCACTGGCTGCAGCCCCAGCGGGCCCCCAGGACAAGGCCCAGCATTTAGGAGGCCAATGAAAGCTCTGGGCAGCAGCAGAACCCTCAGCAGAGTTCATTGGACAATCAAGGACTGGCCACCACTACACTGCAACCTCACTGGGAATGTTTCCTATGTACAGTAGACTTTCAAAAGAAGCTGTTTGAGGGAAAGGTGAACTAAACACTCACCCTTTTCTCTTCCAGCAAGTCCAACTTCGGACAGAGCATAAGATGAAGATCAGCTGCAAAACAAGCAGGCCTGCCAGTAACCCTAGCCAGAAGCCTGTTCCCTGACAGAAACCCCTTCCAAGGCCCTTCTGGGAATCAGGAACATATGCTGTGGTTCCAGCTGCACCTGTGGGAGCAATGGGGAGCGTCAGCCCGTGCTGTCCTGCATTGCTGAGCTGGCAGCACGGTGGATGCGGGCAGGACGTTCTCCGTTTCCCCCAGAGCTGGGGCCTGCAGGCACCTTGCCACCCCGTGGCACAGGCTGTGCCACCCGAGAAAGCCCAGCAGGCCTGGAGGAGAGCCCGGGCGCAGCAGGAAGCTGGGAGAAGGCCCTGCTCTAGAACGGAGGGAGTTCCACCAGAAGCAAACAAAGATGAAATTTTAAGACATTCCCACTGTGCTCAAAATTTGTCTGAGAAGACTAAGACGTGAGCTTGTCAAAAATCCCAGGAAATATCTGGGAAAAGGTTTTATGTATGTTGGTTGTGACTAGGTACAAAGCTCCTGTGGGAAAAGAGCCTCTGCAGCAGGCTGGCTGGCTGAAGGGGTCTTACTTCTTCCTAGAATAAAGATTACCACTGAAATGCAATTTTATTTTTTTATTGTATAAGGGGGAAATATTTTCCAGACCTCTAAAACCAGTTTCAAAAATACAGATGTGTTGTGGAAAAAGGAATGAAACATATGAGGATTTCTCTATACAAGAGATATTTCTAAATATTTTTAAAAATGAAAAGTGAAGACAAAATGAGGTAATTTTTTTGGATTCTAAAACTACTTTAAAAAATCTTTAACTACTATAGGAATTGGGAAGAAATATTTGGGGGTGTCTGTCTACAGAAAAAATATTTTGAAATATTTCTACAAATTTCTAATATCTAAAAGTGAAAAATAAAGAAAATGGGGTTGCTTTTTCTCAGGAGCCCCATGCTGCTGCCTGCCCCCTGGGCTCCCCCAGCCCTCGGGACCCCGCCGCTGGTCACAGCAGCCCCTGCCTGGCTCCTGCCTGCCCACACCGTGGGTATCCACGGCTGCTCCTGGCCATGGAGCTCAGCCAGCGCTGCTGCCGGCTGGGCTTTGCTGCTGCTGCCACCCAAACACTGGGGTGACAGCACCTTCCCTTTAGTGCAACTAAAGAAAGGGCCATCACCTAGCCTGGCAGAGAGCAGGGATAACTTCAGTGTTGTTTAGAGGGCAGGCCCAGGGGGCTCAGGGGCAGAGGAAGGGACATGTTGGACTCAGGAGGGGCCGGAGGGTGCTGGGCTGCTCCTGGGGTCTATAGAAGAAGTCGGGACGGGACAGAGGAGGATTAAAAAAGAGATGGAAGTAGCTTGGGGATATACATGGGGAGAGGAGGTGGCAGTGGGATCTCCAGGAGAATAGGAGATTTCCTTGTCGATGGCTGTTCTGAAGTCTTCTTCTCAGAACTCATGACAGGGCTGCCCAGGCCCTTCAAACTGCTGGAGGAGGTGCTCCTGCTGTTTGGGTATGACATGCAGCCACCGTCTTAAAACTCCTGTCCAGAGGTGGAACTGTGGAAAGAAGAGGTGGCTGAGGCCCCAGCTGCCAGTGGCACACAGGGACCCCCCTGCACAGCAGGACCCAGAGCTGTCAAGGCTCCCCAGCACAGCTGGAGCTGCTGGCACAGCTTGGCCCAGCTGCACAGCTGTCCCTCAAGGCCCCGGCCAGCAGGGCAGGCTCTGGGCAGGCTCCCTGGCCAGGAGTGGGCCCCAGAGCGCCTCTGCCTTTCAAGGGCAATCTCGTCCCTGCTCTTTCTCCTCCCCACCATGCTTTACCTCTGCCCAGTGCCCCTGGGGCTGCTCTTGGCCAGGCAGCCTCAGTGGGAGCCAGCACTGGCTGCAGCCCCAGCGGGCCCCCAGGACAAGGCCCAGCATTTAGGAGGCCAATGAAAGCTCTGGGCAGCAGCAGAACCCTCAGCAGAGTTCTTTGGACAATCAAGGACTGGCCACCACTACACTGCAACCTCACTGGGAATGTTTTCTGTCTGAAGTAGACTTTCAAAAGAAGCTGTTTGAGGGAAAGGTGAACTAAACACTCACCCTTTTCTCTTCCAGCAAGTCCAACTTCGGACAGAGCATAAGATGAAGATCAGCTCCAAGACAAGCAGGCCTGCCAGTAACCCTAGCGAGAAGCCTGTTCCCTGACAGAAACCCCTTCCAAGGCCCTTTTGGGAATCAGGAACATGTGCTGTGGTTCCAGCTGCACCTGTGGAAGCAATGGGGAGCGTCAGCCTGTGCTGTCCTGCATTGCTGAGCTGGCAGCACGGTGGATGCGGGCAGGACGTTCTCCGTTTCCCCCAGAGCTGGGGCCTGCAGGCACCTTGCCACCCCGTGGCACAGGCTGTGCCACCCAACAAAGCCCAGCAGGCTGAGAGGAGAGCCCGGGGGCTGTGCAGCTTCTTGGGCAGTCGCTGCTTGGAGGGACACGGGCCACACCCATCCCTGAGCAGCCACTGCCAGCCCTGGCCCTCCCTGCCCCGTGACAGCTCCCCCAGCCCCAGGGCACAGAGTCAGGCCCTGTCAGGACCCAGTGTAGCCCCTGCCCAGTCAGGAGCCAAGGCTGGTTCTGGCCCCGGGCTCGCAGCAGGGCTCCCGCTCGGGGCTGCTCCTGTGCCTTGGGCCTCTGGGCACTCAGGGCCAGCTCCAGAGCAGCTGCAGCGGGAGGGATGTTGGTGCACGAGTCCCCTTTTCCCAGGGCTCTGAACGAGCTCCAAAGGCACCTCCAGCTTTGGCTGCTGCCAGGCTGTGCAAGGGAGGCCCTGGTAGAAGAGCTGCAGGCACACAGCTCTGCCAATGGCTGAGCCCTGCTGAGCCTGGGACAGCATTTACCTTCTGTGCCTGTGCCCGTGCCTGTGTTTGGCTTGGACTTCCTTCCAGCAGGCGGGGCTGCCAATCGGCCTCTGCTTCATTGGGGAAACACCTCCTTCTGTCCTAACTTTTGGCCCATCACTTGAGAAACAAAAAGTACACCTTAAAAGATGGAGAAATTCTCCATTTCTTTAATGGCATGTTCAGAACGTCATGCTTATGCAAAATCGGATAAAATCAACAAATCATCTGGGCTTTTTCAGCTGGGCCATGGCCCACCGTCCTTCAAACACCTGCCAGCACTGAGCAGAAGTTGTGAGTGGATCGTGCAGGGTGAGGGCACACACGTGCATGGCTCTGTCCTGGCACCTGCAGCGATGCCCCCCTGGCCAAGCTTTGGGCTCTGAGCTGGCAGGTCTCACAGGGGAAAGGCCTTGACGTACCCTCACCATCTCCCAGAGGCTCAATCCTGAAAGTGGGCTGGGAAGCCAGATCACCTTTAGCAACAGGCTCAGCTGCAAAGAAAGGCAGGACACAACAGCTCCAATGGCACTGCTGAAGATTCTCCTTCAGGCCTGAGTGGCAGTGAGGGCACCTGGGTGATTGGTGCCCTCCAAGGCACTCCCTTGGCTCTGCCTTCCACTCAGGAGCAGGACCAGGGGGACCTCGTGCCTGCAGTGGCCCCACACTGGGATGGAAGGAGCCCCTTGCGGAGCAGTCAGGGCAGAAAGGACTCCCTGGAGCTGCCAGCAGCTTGAAACCCAGCCCCAGGCAGGGCCAGGGCTTAGCAGTGGCAGCAGAAGCAGCTCGGGCTCCCTGGGGGCTGCAAAGGAGCTGAGAAAGGCTCAGCCCCCAGGCACAGCCCTGGGCCCAGCCCCTTCCCTCTCTGCTCTTCTCTGTGGCTGCACAGAGCACACAGAAGGACACAGTGGCATTGCACACGGGAGGAGGATGGACAGCTAAATGCTCCTTCCTCCCACTGACAGCGATCCTGTGGGATCCCTCAGGGCTCCAGAAGGGAGCAAGGTAAGGTTTCCAGAACTGATCTACCTTCAGTGAAATTTAAGGGAACTGGGTCATGAGTAAGCTCTCGGCATACTGACACAGATTATTCTGTCAGGAAAGGTACATTCCGAACATGCCTCCAACATCTGACAAGGTCTTCAAAGCACCATTCACCAGCATTTCCAAGTAATCCAAGTCATGATCCCAGTCGAGAAGGGAGCACAGATGCTACAGAACCATTTCCATGGTGTGCTGGGATCCCCTTCTCCCTTGGGGAATTGGGGACTGCAAGGGGGTGGGGTAAGGCTGTGGGAGCCTGTGGCTCCTGGTCACTCTGCACGCTCTTTGCAGGTCCTGTGCAACATGCCTGGAGGGGCAGCTGCAGCAGCCCAGGGCCTTGGATCTCTTTCCCTCCCACACAGGAAACCCTCACTAAATGCTTGGGGAAATCTGCAGTGCCACAGCTGTCACTCCCAACCTCCGTCCCTCCCTCCTGCTTGCCCACCTGCCCATGGAACAGCTCTCACAGCCCATAGGCACATAGCCAGACCCTCTCAGGACACACTGGAGCCTTGCTCTCCCCCTCTGCCCTTTCCCCACCATGGGCACCCCGTGCAGCTGCTCCCAGGTTTCGGGACATGTCTCCCACAGAGGGAGCCCAGCAGGACAGCTCAGTACCCGAGTGCCCTGAGCCTGCTCAGGACAATTCCTCTGGGCTGTGCCCATCTTATCCGGGCTGTGCCCGCAGTGCCAAGCAGCAGAGAGGGCAGCTCAAGCCTCAGCAGGGCTCAAGCCCAGAGGCAGAGCAATTACCTCCTGTGGCTGTGTCTGGCATCGCCTCCCTTCCTGCAGGAAATGCCACCTTCCATAGAGCCCCTCTGTCCATCCCTTGAGAAAGGAAGAGGCACAGCTGGATCAGATGGAATCATTGCACATCCAGGAGGTGGCCTGTTCAGGAGGCAATACTTGTCCAAAACATGGATAAGGATCAGGAAAATTGATCTTGGAAGGGCATTAAACCAAGAAACAAGTACTTCAAAACCCCTGGAGGTGGCTGCCATGGTGAGTTCCCTGAGGTGTCAAAGGCCAAGCCATACCCATGGCTGCTTTCCCTGAGGTGTCACAGCCACAGCCCCAGCCCCATGGCCGGTTTCCCTGAGGGCTGACAGCCCCAGTCCCGCTCCATGGCCGGTTTCCTGAGGTGTCACAGCCCCAGCCCCGCTCCATGGCCGCTTTCCCTGAGGTGTCACAGCCCCAGCCCCTCTCCATGGCCGGTTTCCCTGAGGTGTCACAGCCCCAGCCCCACTCCATGGCCAGTTTCCTGAGGTGTCACAGCCCCAGCCTCGCTCCATGGCCACTTCCCCTGAGGTGTCACAGCCCCAGTCCCGCTCCATGGCCGGTTTCCCTGAGGTGTCTCAGCCCCAGCCCCGCTCCATTGCCAGTTTCCCTGAGGGCTGACAGCCCCAGCCTCGCTCCATGGCCGGGTTTCCTGGTCGCTTTGAGGTGCTGTTCCCCTCTCTCTGTGGAGAAAGTAGAGGCCAAGGAGCTTGCAGAGCAAGCCCAGAGCCACGAGGGCTCTACTGCCTGTTCAGCCCTGTGTGAGCTCTGCTCCTTCATGCCTTCTCCTCCCATTGTCAGGTCGCACTGACACTCGGCCTGAGCCCAGTGTTCCCTTTTGGGGCCAAGGGAAATCTCTGCTCCTGCCTCTGGCACAGGGTGCTCTGCCAGCAGGTCAGGGAAGGAGACAGCCCTGGAGAGAGGCATGAACAGTGGAGGAAAGCCAACATCACTGCAGTCTTGCAAAAGGGCACCAAGAAAGAGCCAGGAAACTGCAGGGCCATCAGCCTCACCTCCATCCCCAGAAAGGTGACAGAACAGCTCCTCTTGGATGCCATCTCTAAGCCTGTGGAATAACAGGAATGGAAACCATGCTTGACCAATCCCATAGCCACCTGTGCTGCAGTGACTGGCTGGGCTTGTGAGGGGAGAGCAGTGGTTGTTGCCAGCTGGGACTTCAGCAAGGCTTTGTCCCTGCCTCCCATAACAGGCCCCTGAGGCAGCTAAGGGACAGTGGGGCAGAGAAGTGGACAGGGGAGCTCCAAACTCAGGTAGCTGTGAGCTCAGGGCGCCGTGCTGGGCCCAGCCTTGTTTGCCTTATTCCCCAGTGACCTGGCAGAAGGGACAGAGTGTTCCCTCAGTGTTTGCTGATGGGACAGAATTGGGAGCAGGGCCTGAGGCACCACAAGGCTCTGCTGCCCTTCAGTGAGACCTGGAGAGGCTCGAGAGTTGGGCAGAGAGGAACCTAAAGAAGTTGCACTGGGAAAAGCCTCTAGAAGAGCTTCAGGCTTTATAATTACCAGGCAGCAGAAGTGTTTTAGTATAGTGGAGTCTATAACGTTGTCTTGTAACGTCCAGTCAGGGAAACCACTGCGTCTCTGTATGTCATAGGACCAGTCGCTTGTATGTATGTCAAGAAAGTCTTTGGGAGAAACATGAATGAATTCAGAAACTTCCCCTGATAATATTTTGGATTTTCACGATTTTCTGGAATGCTGTGTGAAGTGTAAGGATGCCAAAAGGAAAGTGAAAGCAAACCAATAAATCTTTAAAAACTCAGAAGCGTCTCCTGTCTGTTCCTTGAAGAAGTTGCCAAACAATGTCACTTTTGCAATCCTTTGAAAGATCTTATAGGAAAAAGCATTGGCCAAAAGTGCTGCCCTGTGTTTCTGAACAGCAACATGCATTTTGTGTTGATGCAAGGTTTGTACCAGGGTTTGGGGTTTTTGTGTGTGTGCTTTGAATGTGAGTCTTTGCAGGACTATTAATAATTAGACCATGTACTGAAGAGAACATGTTACTGTTTTGTGCTGTCCAGTGCTGAAGAGGGTTGAGACAGAGCAGGTAGCTCTGTGTCTGTGTGTAACTTGCATGAGCAGCACGGGAGCAGTGCCCAGGGCCTGTAGAAGCAAACGGGTTCCCGGTGCTGAGGACAAGGTGTCCAGAGCTCGGGATTGTCCGGCCAAGCTCTTCTGGCTCCTTGTGCTTCGAGACCTGGCCGGGAGCCCTGCAGAACCCCGGGTGCAGCTTCCTAACTTCCCCCCTCTTCCTCTGCCTCCTCCCTGCCTCCAGGGTAAAGGCACTCCCTGGCATTGCACTGGCTGTGCCTCCCTCCTAGACCACTGAAGGGATCGTTTCCCAGCCAAGGTGGCTCTCCCATGGAGACAGGAAAATGGGCAAACTCCTGCTGCCCCAGCATCAGGCAGGTGCAGTGTGTCCTTGCCTGTCAGTCCCTGCCCTGCTTCCCAGAGATGCCACTGATTGTTCCAGAAGTCATGGATCTGCATTTCCAGGAGCATGTTTGCAAAGACACGAAAGAGAAAAATTGACAAGAATTGTTTGTGCTTCTCTTCCTAATTTTTTCCAATGTATTTTCTAGTAGGAAAGCATGGACCAAACTGGCAAAGTTCCTATAATGTAGGAAAAGCATCCTCCTGTATTTGACTTGAGTTGAGGACAGTTGCAAGCTCTCCTGTCAAATGTACACAGAAAATTCTCAGTGAATTTTCTGTCTTTCTGCTGAGTCAGTATAAAAGATGACGTTTCTCAGAAGCTTAATACTAATTTTTCCATTTATATGGAAAGTCAAAGTTGTTAGTTCATATGATGGCAGGATAACGGAGGCAGCTGTGGTGGTGTCCAGGTTTATCTCCTGTACCCAATAGTGATCAGCAGCAGCATCAAATCAGGTTCATCTTAGTTTTCTGCAGACAGGTCTCGATGAAAACATCAGTTCACCTAGAGCAGGGTTTGAATCCCTGTAGTGCAGTTGACTCTGCATGGGCTCTCTGGGCCACCGCCTGCCAGGGGCAGGAGCAGAAATTTCCCTTGGCCGGGGCCGGAGCCCTAGTGTGGCAGTGCCTGAACAGCACCTCCCTGCCTACAGTGCCACCCTGGATGGCTGCCCCAGGGCCTGACATTTGACCCTGCACTTGCTGCAGGAGTCCCGGCCCTGCTTCCACCCTGAGCAAACGCTCAGTGCCCAAGGGGGCCGCCACAAGTGGTTGCCAGGGACCTGGGGCCATGGCTGCCCCGACTTTGGGTACACGGTGCTGATGTCAGAGTGGCCATTGTGACCTGTGCCACCGAGGCCACAAAAGGGAACGCGGGGCTCAAGCCGAGTGTCAGTGCGACCTGACAACGGGAGAAGAAGGTAGGGTGGGGATGTGGCTGCCCAGGGACCAGAGGGGCCGCACACCTCGGGGCTCTGGGCCTGTACTGCAGGCTCACCTGCCTCTCCCTTCCCAAAATCACAGAATCAGCAGAGGAACAGCCAGAGGACACTGCAGTGTTACTCAAGGCGACGACGGGAGGAGAAACAGACAGGAGCAGGGCTCACGCAGGGCTGAGCAGGGAGTAGAGCCTCGTGGCTCTGAGCCTGTTCTGCAAACTCCCCCCCCCCCCCCTTCTTTCTCCCATAGACAGAGAGGAACAGCACCTCGAAGTGACCACGTCCCTCGAGGAGATAGACTCAGCATAGACAGCCGCCATGTCTGACAGAAAGCAGGAGGGTCCTGGTGCCAGGGAGCCAGGTGAGGGCAAAGCAGCTCTCTGATAGCTTGGCCGAGGGGCTCTTGTGGTAGCAGGCAGCGTGGGGATCAGAGCAGAAGCAGGGGGAGGGAGGAGCTGCTCGGCCATGCTGGGGCTGGGAGCCTCCTTCCTGCCCAAGTGGGGCCCAGCTGGGCCAGGGGGCAGCTCCTGGGACAGCTGCGCCCGCAATGGCCTCTGCTCTGCAAGGCCTCCAGCGCTGCCCATCAGCCAGGCAGGGACAGAGCAGCCTTGGCGCCGATGCTGCTGCAGGCTCAGAGCCCCGCACAGCTGCTCATGCCCGGTGCCATTGGCTCTGTCCCCTGCAGCCTGCATGCTGTGTCACCGTGCTGAGGCTGACCCGGACATGTGCGGTGACAAACTGCAGAAGGGTGGGCTCTGTGCCCACGTGTTCTGCATGGTGAGTGGCTCCGGGTGCTCCCTCCACCTTTGCAATGGGCAGCTCCTCCTGCCCTCTCCTCATCAGCTTCTCCCCTTGGCTGCAGTTCTTCGCCACTCTACTATTTCAGCAAGAGATGGACCGTGGGGGACTCATGCACTTTCTCCCTCGAGATCTCCTAATTGCAGTGCGGCGGGCGGCACAGAAGGTGAGAGCCTGACAAGAGCAGGGAGATTTGTGCCTGGCGAGGTTTTCCAGAGCTTAGCCCAGACTGCAGGAAAGAAAGGCCTGCCCAACAGTCGGGACAAAGTCTGGCTCCCAGCAGCTCTGGCACAGAGGCCCTGGCACAGCAGCCTCCCTCCTCCAGCTGGCGGCTCTGTGGGCTGGGAGCCGGCAGCGGCCACGTCCTGCGCCCTGCCTGGAGCCCTGGGGCTGCCCGGGGAGGCCTCGAGGCTGCTGCTGCTGCTGCTGCTGCTGATGCAGCTGCTTGGCTCTTTCCAGTGCTGCTGCGTCTGCGGCCAGAGCGGGGCAACTATCATGTGCTGCATGGAGAACTGTGACAGATGGTTCCACCTGCCCTGTTCCAAGGAGGGCGGCTGCGTCAATCTATATGTTACTCCGTTCGGGTACCTCATCTCTCTTTATGGCCACCCCTGGGGAATGATCCAGCATTTCTCACTTCCCCCATCCCTTTGCCCCCAGCTCTTTCTGCCCTGAGCACCGTCCAGAGCAGGAGGTGGAGGCGACTCCTGAGCCGGACACCGTTTGCCCCATCTGCATGGAACCTGTGGAGGACAGAAAGACCTTCACAACATTGGTGTGCCCAACGTGCAAAAGGGCCTGGTTCCACAGGGACTGCATCCAGGTAGGAGCCCTCCCCTGAGCCCCGGGGCACAGCAGGTGCTCAGCAGCAGCAGCAGCAGCAGGGCCTCGCTCACCCTGCCTGTGTTTGCCCTGCAGGGACAGGCCTTGCGCGCTGGTGCTTTCTATTTCCAGTGCCCCCTGTGCAGAGACAGAGGGGAATTCCTTGTTGAAATGCTCATCTTGGGGATCCGAGCCCCCTTCAGGTTGGTGTCCTTCTGCCTGGCCCACCAGCCAGGAGGGTGCAAGTGCTGTGCTGTGCCAGGCCCTGCCCCAGGAGCCCTGGCCCTGCCGTGTCCTGTGAGTCTGGGCTTCAGCTTCACCCCCAACTTGGAAAAGCGCTGGAGAAAGAGCTGGGACACCCTGGACCTCTGTGAGGGAGAGCAGCAGAAATTCATCATCTCTTCCTTTCTCCATCAGACAGCCAATGTGGGAGGACAACGATGCCTTCGCAGATCTAGGAGTGAGGCACGGCCAGTGCAATGCCAGGGATTGCCTTTACCCTGGGGGCAGGGAGGAGGCAGAGGAACAGGGGTAAGTTGGGAAGTTGCACCTGGGGCTCTGCAGGGAACCTGTGTCTCAGCAAGGGCTCAAAGCGGGAAGAAGCAGAAGCGCTTGGCTAGACAACCACGTGCTGGTACACTTTTTGTTCTCAGTGCTATGAGCTTGTTTGCCTCCCCAGGCCCTGGCAATTGCTCCTGTGCTCCTCCTGTGCTGCTGAGGGCACCCACAGGCGCTGCTCTGGCCTGAGGAACAGCACACAGAGATGGGAGTGTGACAGCTGTGCTGGGCTTGGAACATGTATGAGTCAAAGTCCCCGGTGTCCCTGGGCTGGGGACAGTGCCCAGGCTGGGCTTGGCAGAGCGCAGCATCCACTGCTGGAGGGCTGGAGGCACTGCTCTGGCCTGGCCGGGGCCTGGGTGATCTTTGACATTCCTGCTTGCCCTTACAGCCTCCAGGGATGAGACAGAGCTCAATGGCCCCAGGCCGGCCAGACAGTCAGGACTACAATCTGCTCATGACTGGTCAGAATCTGAGGCCATCAGCCCCAGCTCCCACAGCCCTGTGCCATTGGTGCTGGTTTCCCCACCTCCATCTCCAGAGACGGGCAGCCACAGCAGGCCCCAACACGCAGCATGGCAGCAGGCGCTGCCATCTTCCTCACTGGACACCAGCAGCATCAGCAGATCAAGGGCAACATGCAGCACGTCCCCTGACCCTGAGGACAGGGTCCATTGCAGACGTGCTGGGCCCAGCCGCAGGCGAAGCTACTCTCGCCGGCAAAGTCGCGCCCAGAGTCCACCTGTCCGGTCCAGGAGTCGCCGTGACAGGAACAGTAGGACAGGGCCAAGGGCTGAGAGGCCCAAGCAAAGGGAGACACCATCACGGATATCCCCCAGACGCAGGTGCTCTCGCCGGCAAAGTCGCGCCCAGAGTCCACCTGTCCGCTCCAGGAGTTGCCATGACAGGAACAGAGGGACAGGGCCAAGGACTGAGAGGCCCAGGCGAAGGGAGACATGGTCAGGGCCATCCCCGAGACGCAGGCGCTCCCGCCAGCAAGGCTGGGCCCGGAGTCCACCTGTCCGCTCCAGGAGTCGCCGTGGCAGCAGCAGTGGGACAAGGCCAAGGGCTGAGAGGCCCAGGCGAAGGGAGACATGGTCAGGGCCATTCCCCAGACGCAGGCGCTCCCGCCAGCAAGGCTGGGCCCAGAGTCCACCTGTCCGCTCCAGGAGTCGCCGTGGCAGCAGCAGTGGGACAAGGCCAAGGGCTGAGAGGCCCAGGCGAAGGGAGACATGGTCAGGGCCATTCCCCAGACGCAGGCGCTCCCGCCAGCAGCGCCGGGCCTCGACTCAAACTGTGCGGTCCAGGAGTTGCCAGGACAGGAGCAGGAGGACAGCAGCGAGTGCTGAGAGGCCCAGGCGTAGGGGGACATGGTCGGAGACATCCCGCAGGAGCAGCCGCTCCCACCAGCAACGTCGGACCTCAACTGGGACCTCCAACAGCAGCACATAGCGCCGTCATCTTTTCTTTCTAGGCCGTGTGTTCCTTGCCGGAAGTGAAGGTGAGAACGGTCAGTGCAGGGACCCTGAGATGTGCAGCTCTGTGGGCAAACCCTATTAGCTCTTGATGTTTCTACTGGCAGGAAGAAGTCTGGGCTAAATACCTTGATTTCTGTGTAACTGTGTATTCAGTGAAAAGTCACTTAAGGATGTGGCTAATTAAAAAGGACTCTTGTTCCTGCCTTTAGACTTCAACCTCAGATGTTTCCCCACTGCTTACCCTTGATAATGAACCACTCCTTAATGGGCTTGGATATGCTTAGGGAGACATTCAGAGCAAGGTGGCTCTTAGGGAAGCTGTGTCCGAAAAGGACGTGTGCTGTGTTGCTATCCTTGAACAATCTCATTTCAGTAAAGCCAAAAAAAGAAGAAAGAGAGTGAGACACTGCCTCACGTGTCTGAAGACAACTCCTACACCATTGCTGCGGATTTGAAAGAGGCCTTTCAAAGAACAAACCAGAATAGACGGTATTTCCTCCGTCTATTCTGGTTTATTCTTTGAAAGACCCTCAAACAGCATACCAGAATAGACGGAGGAAATACCCTGGGACAAAGAGGATGCACAGGACTCTGCCCCAGATGACCATTTGGGACCTTTGCCTGAGGATGATGCAGCTCAGGAGACGAGTTACTTCAAGTTTTCTTTCTTTGGAGGCACAGGAGTTGGGCATCAAAGAAGGTAACAGCAGAACCCTTCTAACAGTGCCATTGCTAAGGAAGAGCTTCTGGCAGGCACTGTAGGGCAATATGGTGTAAAAAAGGTCAAGATGCAGGGGATTTTCAGCAACAGAAGTCAGTAATTAGGCAGAAGCATTTTGATCTTCATTTCTGCTTGCTAGGGTTGTGGTAGATTATTGAGAGGTGCCTCATGCTTGCATCTCAGGAATTCTGAAAGGCATGCTTTGAGAAGGCATTGGGGGTTTTTGCTGAGTGGTGAAAAAGCTTGTTCTCATGCCCTGAATTCCTCAAACAGGGAAAAAGGTGACACACCAGTCATATCAAGTTTCATAGGAACTCACAAGGCTTTTAAGGAAATGTGCGTTAATGTAGAGGGAGGAGCAAAGTCCGAGAGCTGGCCCCAAGATCCATGAACATTCTGTTTGTTACTGAATTCTACTCTTGGACCTTTAGAAAAAGGAAATGGAATGACACATGATCATTGGGGTGTCCTAACCTTAGATAAAATGAGGCCGTCTGAAATGAAGATGAAACAACATTAACTCAAGTCCCAGTCATGCAGGAGAGAAAAGAAACCCCGTGAAGTTACCCAAAATATTAAAAAACCCAACGCAACAGCACAAAGCAATGAGCCCCCCAGACTTGTGCTGAACTGAAAAGGTATTCAGTGTCTTCTGAATGCAATGAGAAATGTTTAAGAATACATAAGGGATCCCTGGAACAAAGTGGAAAATACTAGAGCAGAAATGTAGCTTAGAAAATCTGGCAGGGGCAGACTCTGTCCTTCCTAAATCTCTCTTCTCCACTGTAAGTATTTCACTTGAAAGGAGGAATTTTTCCTGATGATTAGAGGAATAATCTGGTTTTGGCTTTTTTTCTCTATTGGTGCTGTCATTGCAGAGCCTCACGTGCTTGGGACAATAAAGCCAGTAAAAGCCACGTGGCAAGAGGATCCACGTTTCCAGGACAGCAGTTCTGAGGGTGACGATAAGCCTGAGATGACAGTAATGGAACAGGACCAAGAAATGCAAGTTCCATTTCTCTTTGTTGTCTACTTGGCTGTAGTAGTTGGATGCTGTGGGAATATTAATAGCAGCACTCAGGGAATGGGAAACTCTGAGCAATGAAAGTCATCTTGGAAAACCGTTTGTGCTGCACAGAGTCAAAACTCCCAGCAACCCATTGGATGTGAATGTGAATATGGAAAGAAAGAGCAGAGCACAGGAAATTAACTGGGTCATTTTGGTTTGACCAACTCCAAACTGAGTTTGGCCAAAAGCCAAAGACACAGTCAGTTTTCTCTTTAAAAGAGGATTTGGAAAATAAAAAGATTTATTTGGTTTCTAGGGAATAAAGCTTTTCAATGTATGGCATTTCTCTGAAGCACTACAGGATTAACTTGTGTTCATGAAATTTGATAGTACAATTTAGGATGCTCAAATCCCTTTGTCCTATTCTAGGTTTCTTTCTTTACCATGCACAGGAAGTGCTAGAGTTGTTTTTTTTTGTTCTCCAAAGATGATGAACGCCTAAGAGGTATGATAGAATTTCTTTACGCTCTTCTATATTTTTTTTTCCTTTTAAACCCTTCCTGTAATTCAGTGAGGAGGAAAAAATGCTGCCTAGTTATCAAAGTTTTCTAGTCAAAATTTGCCACCCTCACTTGTGATCCAAGTTGTGGTAGAATCCCGTGAGAAAGTCCTGGCAAAATAAAGGTCAACCAGATTTCTGGCTTTCTTTTCTTTCAGACAATTACCGAATAGGAATCTGGACTTTTAGAGTTTACCAAAAACTTAGTCACTTGACAGCTTATGTAGACATTTCGGATCCTTTCGGGTATTTAAATCATCTTTATCTTTTTCCTCTCTTTCTGGTGTTACCGTTAGAAATGAGGAGTGTTCTTGTCAGCCACATATGTCCCTGTGGTTCTTTGTTCTAATGAATCTGGGGTTTCGCTTCTGAATCCAGTGAATTTTGTATTTAGAAACAAAGAAAACAACATCCAAAGGAAACATTCACAGTCCCCAAAACCTGCACAGGCCACCAAAACAATTGCTGGTTAGATTTTGTAGAATAGAATCTTAAGACAAGCATAAAGGATGTGCCTTCCATGAGATTGATTCCATAACTCTGCTGAAATGCACTGCTGTGTTCACACAGTTACCGGCCTGCAATCTTCCAGGCAGCCTGATTTACAGGGTGTGTTGAAATGGAGAGCTCAGGCCTCAGCAGGCCTCAGTTCTGGGGGATGATGTGGGGTGCTGGTGCTGAGCTTCTAATGCAACAGCTGCAATTTCACTGCAATTCAGATTGCAGCATGTTGAGGAAAAGTGCTGCTGCCTTTGATTGTTCTTAGCACACCAGGCTGCAGTAGGGAACATTTCTGCTGGAGCCAAAGTGTGGTGGGGGGCAGAACAGGAAGGATGTGAGAATTGATTTCTGATTTTAGTGCTGTGTTGGTCAAGATTGTTAGAAGTAGCAGCACAATCACAAGTGTTTAAGGCTATTAATTGGATGTTTCTTTTGTGCAGAGGGTCCACAGTTATTTTGTAGATTAGTAGAAGTCACTGAAGGAAAAGAGGGTTAGGAAGACAGACGTAGATTATTGCTTGAGGTGAGTATGGAACATCTGTTCCCTGGTAAGTCTAGGTGAAAACTGAGTATGGGGAGGGATTGCAGGTATGAATGTGCATGCAAAATTAAGTCAGGACCTCGAGAAGAGCTTTAAATTTGTGATGAACAGGGAAGAGAAGTTTTTTAGTGTAGCGGTGTGTATAACATCCTGTTGTGTGGTCCAGTCAGGTAAACCACTGCATCTTTGTGTGTTACAGGAGCAGCTACTTAAGTGTATGCAAGGATAGAGAATGTAGAGACTTCTCCTCATAGTGGATTCAAGAACTTCTCTTTAGAATTTGTTAGATTTTCATTATTTTCTGGAACGCCAAAGGAAGCATTAGGATACCCTACAGGAAGTGCAAGCAAACCAATAAAGTTTTTACTGATTAGAAGCGAATCACGTTTGTTCCTTGAAGGAGTTGCCAAACAAGGTTACTTTCAAAATGCTTTCAAAGGTCTAACAGGGATCAATATCAGCAAACCCTGTTAGGTCGTGTTTGGGAGCTGGGGCTGAGCCTCTCGTGCCCTGGGGAGCCACGGGAAGGCTCCAGGCCTGAGTGTGCGGCCAGGCCGGGGCCATTGAGCTGCAGCCCATCCCTGGTGGATGCAAGGGCAAGCAGGAATGTCAAGGGACCCCAGGGCCAGGCCAGGCCAGGCCATGCCAGAGCAGTGCCCCCAGCCCTCCAGGAATGGATGGGCTCTGCCAAGCCCAGCCTGGGCACTGCCCCCAGCCCAGGGACAGGCGGGTGCTTTGCCAAGGGCTGGGCCCAGAGCAGCAGAGCTGTCACAGCCCCAGCTGATTCGGGTCTGCGTGCGGCCCAAGCAGGGCCCGTGGGTGCCCTGGGCAGTGCAGGAGCAGCACAGGAACAGTTGCCAGGGCCAGGGGAGGCACAGGGCTCAGCTTCTGCTTGGTGACACAGCATGCAGGCTGCAGGGGACAGAGCCAATTGCACCGGGCATGAGCAGCTGTGCGGGGCTCTGAGCCTGCAGCAGCATCGGCCCCAAGGCTGCTCTGTCCCTGCCTGGCTGATGGGCAGCGCTGGAGGCCTTGCAGAGCAGGGGCCATTGTGGGCGCGGCTGTCCCAGGAGCTGCCCCCTGGCCCAGCTGGGCCCCACTTGGGCAGGAAGGAGGCTCCCAGCCCCAGCATGGCCGAGCAGCTCCTGCCTCCCCCTGCCTCTGTTCTGATCCCCACGCTGCCTGCTGCCACAAGAGCCCCTGGGCCAGGCTGTCACAGGGCTGCTTTGCCCTCACTTGGCTCCCTGGCACCAGTGCCATCCTGCTTGCTGCCAGACATCGCAACTGTAAGCAGATAGTCCCTTTCCAGGAATGACGCAGTCACCTCCAGGTGCTGATCCCCTCTTTCTGTGGGATAAACAAGAGCTTGGGGCGCTGCCATGGCAGGGCTTCCCTCAGCTGTCGGCACTTCCAGCCCGGCTCTGCCAGGGGCTCTGGCAGTGCCACGGCGCACGGCAGCTCTGGCATGGCAGCTCTGCACTGCAACCTCGGCCAGCAGCCAGATCTGCGGGCTGGCACTCTGCAGCGGCCGCACGCTTCTCCCAGAGCCCGAGCAGCGGCGGCTCGCTCCCAACACCGAGCCGGGAAGGCGCCGAGGTACAGCGCGGGCTCGGCTCTGGGCACGAACCGCCCCGCCCCTCACACCCGCCCGCCCTTTCCCGCCCTCCGGCCCCGCCGCGCGGCGCCCGCGCTGTCGAGGCGACTCTCGCCCACAAGGCGGCGCCCTGAGCCCTGCAATGGCGCCGCGAACCTTCTGGCGCTCTGGAAGGCGCGGGCCTGGACCTGTTGCAAACTGGGCCCTACGTCCCATTTCCTGAAGAAAACATATCCTGTCATGCCTGGCTTCCAAGCTTCCAAGCCTGATGAACAGGAAGAGACATTTAACCTGTGACACACATAGCAGCCTGCAAGCTCGAAGTGATGGCCAGGTATTAGAAAAGCAAAGTAGTTGTTGCTAGAATTGTCTTTAAGACTCAGGGCTGGGCCCGTTTCACTGATCTCAGACCCAGAGGGAGGTTGACAAAGCTTGGGAAGAAGGATGCCCGTTGATAGTGGACACAAAGGATGCAGAATTTAGGGGCCATAAGGACATCTGCTAGAACTGCCAAGTTAAGGAAAACAGTCCTAAAGTCGTCTCAGCAAATATGTTGAGCTGAGCACCAGCTGGGTAAAAAAGAGTGTGATGTTTGCAGGCAATGGGACTTTGGCACCCAAATTATCCTGGGCCTGGCCATGGGATGGTTCTGGTCACAGGAACACATGAAAAGACAGCATAATGCAAGCACTGGGCATTGTGCTTCATAGAACCCAGACAAAAAAGCTGGGAAGACTGTGCTGGATTCTTGTGTGGTATCTACCCCTTCTGTTCCTTCTTCTTCTCAAAATATATTGTAAGCCTGATTAAAAAAACTTACTTAGAGCCATGGTCAGTGCCATATTCTGAAAACTTACAGCTGACTTACAGGTTTAGTATCTCACAGAGCAGGTTTGAGGCCCTGGAATTGGAGAGACAGACAAGTGATGAAGTGGGCAAAAGTCCTTCTGGAATAGAGGAGCACCTAGGGCAGGTCAGGCAACACCATGCATGGTGACCACCTCTGTTCCAAGGGAAGGCAGGGTCCCTTCAGGCCTTCCCAAAAGCATCTCAAGGGAAGGTTTCCATCTCCCCTGCCCTGTTTCCTTGACTTTAGCTGAATCCTTCTCTCACGGAAAGACAGGAAGCTCAAGTGTGTTAGGAGAATACTGTGAGCACTGGCAGCGGTGAACAGTCAGTGTGAAAAACGCCAATCACTTGTTTTTAAAATTTTAAAAAGTTTAATAGTAATAAAATAGTTATAAAAATAGTAACACAATTAGAGTGATAACAATTTGGATAAATTGAATTAAGACAATATGAGACAATAAAAACAAAGAGTTACAGATGTCCGGGTACCTTTTTCTGGGCATCAGGAGCCTGAAAAAGGACACCCATTAACAAAGGATCAACCCTTAAGAACAATAGCCTGTTGCATATTCATACACTTCATACATGATGCATAAATTCCATTCAAATACAGGATTCTGTCTGGTCATTGTCAACTTCTTTCCTTCTAATCCTAACAGTGCCTCCAAGGCGAGAAGAAGTTCATTTTTTCTGATAAGAAGGCCATGAATTCCCTTTCTCTGAAAGATTTAGGTGTCCTGTGGCTGCTATCTCGCTGCAAGCCCTTTCTGTTAAACAAAGCATCTTACATAGCATAGTTTCTATTTTTATAACCTAAAACTATATTTAACACAGTGCTTAAGAAAATTAATACAGCATTGCTTTCTAACACAACACATATAATATTCATTTTAATATTTGCGAAAAGCCAATCATAAAATACATACATTTTTCACAATCCCCACTCTTATTCTTTGTAAATCATTTGGCTTGGGCAATATTTTTTTTCTACTTATATCTTCTGGACTATGCTGGTAAAATAAAACACGGGATTACACAAGAAAGAAATATAAAAACAGTTGTAACACAAATGAAAGATCTTAATTTCTTCTAATACAGCTAGATTTTAACATTGTTTTCTAATTTTTGGACTGGTACCTGGGTTATTATATGCATATATATTTTTCTTTTTGATTTCTTTTGCTTTTGCTAGAATGACTTTTCTGTGGTCATCAATTTTCAACGATCTGATATATTGAACTTCCCACAAACACTCCCTTCTTTGGCCAATAGATAGTCTAAAGCAAACCTTTCTGATACCCTACAGTTTTTGTTTGGCTTAGCTGACTTAATATTAACTCTAATGCTTGGGCAGCCTTGTTTGCTATCATTTCTATAACTGCTTGGTGTCTTGTAATACAATTCAACAGATAATTTGGAGTCAATACAGAATTAGATTGCTGTACTGGTTTTACCTTTTCCTTTATTATTTGGGGGTTTTTTTCCAAATCTTGAACCGCATCTTCATGATTAAATTTAAAACAAATCCATCTCTCTCCTTTTGGACATTCTGTTCTAAATCTATTGCCACTTTTTCTTAAGTTTCTTGTAATCTAATAATTTACTCTGTTTTGCCTACAAGTTCTTAATTTGGATGGGTTATAACAGTGGCTGTTGACATAGGTGTGTGTAATAAAGGAGGAACTTTGGTTTCTTTCTATGTGATGCTTTCTGTAGCATTTGTGACACAATCCTGCTGGTATCCCGAAAGGGAAAAGACAACAAATGAGTGCCAGAAACAGGAATAACAGAGGTCCAGTATGGCTTATACTCCCACCTCCCATGCCTGTGAGGTTGCAACCCACAGCAGGTTTATTTGATCTTCTTGGTAGTGAAATACAGAGGCCAATCTGGTCTTGCCCTCTATTTTCTTGTCACTTTCTCTTAACTAATTGCTAGGCAAATTGTTTTTGACACTCTTTAACTGTGGTCTCTTACTGTTCCTCAGGTATCTCTCATTTAACAGGCACTAAAAATTCCCATCCACAAAACCAAGTCAGTACTTTAACACTTTTTGCAATAAGAGCATAAATTTTGCGAATCACAACACTAATTACTCTTTCAATTTAAGCATTTACTTATAACCCACCTAGCATGTCCAGTATTGGAATGAATCAAGTAAAGTTTACTAATGGAAATAGTAATTCCCCTTCTCCCTTGTACAATTCTAGGGCTAAGGTCAGAATACAAAAACATTCTTGATCTTTCTATCTGAGGAGATGTTTTATTCAGGTAGCGCTCAAAACCAGTGATATAGGAATTATCTTATTTCTTAATTCAGTGTAATTCTTTGTACATTTCTTGGATCATTTGGGTTTTCTCAAACCATTACCACTCAGTCCCCATTGGAAAGTCAGTTCAGTATCACCCGGTTTAAATGTGATAGTCCGTTCCTCAAGTTTCTTCACAAGTCCTTTGATTCTGCTGGCATGAATTCACTCTCTTTCCGTTATTTTGATTGTTGCTTCAGTAGTACCTGGAAAGGACTTCTTAATAGCATAGTAATAAAAGAAAGATAATACTGCATTAACTTTTACTATTCGCTTTCCTTCTAAACTTTCTGGGTTTAGCTAAAAGCTTTCTCTACAGCAGCCTCTTCTTCAGGAAAAAAGCCTTCTCGTTAACGGCAAACAAAACACACAAAAGAAAAAAAAAACCAAAAAACTTCTTACTTAAGAAAAACAAACCGCTATGTGAGGTTTGGAGAGTCATCAATCTCTGCTTTGATTTTATCTTTTAGTGCTAGTCCCCCTCCCCTTCTCTTCACGGCCCTGCTGTCAGTGCTGTTCTTGGCCCTTCCCCCGGCGCGGCCCCTTGGCTGCAGGGCCGGAGCCGGGGAGAGCAGCCCCGGGCATGGGGACCCTGGGGGCTGCCCTGGGTCTCTTTTGCCCTCTCTCTCTCTCTCTCTCTCTCCTTCTCTCTCTCGGCCCACTTCCCAGGCCGACGCTGCCGTCCTGGGCTCGGCACCCCGACAGTCTGGGAGCCCCCGGCAGTTCTGCCCCGGAGCCAGCCCGCTCCTGGCCGGCAAACCTGAGTCCTCTGCTGCCAGCACCGCCCGGGGCACCTCCATGGATCAGTCCCTGCCGCAGCCCCCGAGACCCCGCCGCTCGCAGGGAGCGCTCAGACACCTCCCAGCCTTGACAACCCCAAACTCGGCGTGCCCAGGTGCTCCTGACATTCTTTCTCTTTCTCTCGTCAACTTATCCTCTTTTCTCTTCAAGGAGGGCCCGTTCTGCTAAGGCTTTTCTGGACCCCAGTGTGGCATTGAATAACCTCTTAACAACCATGTGTTAAGATACTTCTCTGCCTTTCATGCAAAAAACTTGCATTCACACTTCTGCTCTCTTCGAGCACCAAGATGTCATCACTTCACATTCTAACATCTCAGAGTTTCCTAACTACTTCTCTACTTCAACTTCTCTCTTTCTCCTCTCCCAGTTGTAACCCTTATGGGGTCGATATTTATTCTTCCCCTATTTCTTTCTCCAGCCCAAACTTCTTTGTTGATTTTTTTTTCTTCATCCTCTTGGTTTAATTTCAAAACTCTAGCTGTCATTTTCTTATTTTCTGATATAACTCTTACTCTTAATTGCACTTGTAAGACTCTTCCCAATAAATTGCTACCTGCCCCTGGGACCAATAACACATCTCCCATCTAAATTTTAGTTTCTTCCCTCAATTACCACATCTTTAATGACCAGAAATGTAAAACTTCCTCTTTTTGTCCCTGTTACTTTCACTATATGTTTGCTCACACTATAACCTTTTGGAACGTTTAACAGGCAGGTTTTCTCTGCCCCTGTGTCTGTAACAAATTCCAATTCTTCTTCTTGGGGACCCACTTTTAAAGTTATCACAGGCTCCTGATGGTATT
Organism: Passerculus sandwichensis; assembly: GCA_031885435.1. NCBI lineage: Eukaryota > Metazoa > Chordata > Aves > Passeriformes > Passerellidae > Passerculus > Passerculus sandwichensis. The sequence goes on from CM063150.1 coordinate 9,253,726, forward strand.
TGTTCCCCCCAAAAAAAATTAGAGCCTATGACTTTTTTTTTTTTTTATGGGCCCATTTCTTTAAAGATTTTCAGATCTTCTGCTTACTTAGGACCATTTTCCTTTTTCTCTAAAGTTTGTTTATCTATTTAGTTGGAGTTTTTTCTTTCCCCTCTAAAAGCTGTCTCTCAAAAATCTTTTGTTTTCACATTTCGCCTTTGATGTGCTGTCTCATTTATTCTCTTGGTTATGTAATTACAATAACTGTTCATGTGTTTACTCCCCTCCTCATTATTTTAACCCCATTCAGGAGGTACAGTTGGCATTTTGTCTTCTCTGGGGGTCCCTGTGGATTATCTTTTTCTTAAGCTTTTATTTCAGTTGCTCTGACTAATTGCTTTTCTTCCTGAGAAAAATATTATTTTCATTACCAACCACATCTCTTCTCAAGTATACATGTTTGGACCTAAAAGTTGGTCTAATTGTTCAGCTATGCCTATGGGATTCTCCAAGTATCTCTTTTATTTATTTATTAAAATTTCAGACCTCAGACAAAGTCAAAGAAGCATTTACAAACTCTGATCCATCACCCCCCTTTGAGAACCTCTCTTAATGGAAATAGACCAATCTCTTTATCCCATTCTTTTTGGATTTTTATCTTCTACAGCCTTTCTCACGTATTTTTAGGAAGAATCGGGAGAGGGCTTTCTTCTAACTGAATTTTTAGTGTTTCAATAAAGTGATTCCTTTAGAGAGTTTCCTTAAGCAGCCGGAGCTGTGGTTACCAAGGGAATGGAGCTCAGGGCAGGACGGGGAGGCTCGGCACAGCTCAGGGTCTGGGGGCTCCAAAGGCGGGGTCTGTGGTTGGGATGGCCCGAGGGGATCGGCACAGCTCAGGGTGTGGGGGCTCCAAAGGCGGGGTCTGCAGCCGGGATGGCCCGAGGGGATCGGCACAGCTCAGGGTCTGGGTGCTCCAAAGGGGGGGTCTGCAGCCGGGATCTCTCATGGGGCTGTTCCGGTGCAGGCCGAGCTGGAGCGGGGATCGCCCTCACTCGGCTCACGGTGGCTGATCCGGCAGAGACAAAGCCGGGACTGACCCCGGCTGCAGCGGCGGGAGCCGACAGAGTCAGGGCAGCCGGGGATGGGACACACGGGACTCCCCTCGGTGCGATCAGCGCGGTAACCACGGTGCACAGGGCAGGACAGACCCCCACCCCCGGCAAGAACGCGGGCCAGGCGGCCGGACCGGGACAGACGGACCGGGACAGACGGACTGTGCCGGAGCCAGCCCAGGGGCTGGGAGGGCTGGTGCGAATGAGCGGGGGAGCGAACGGAAATGGATGAGGTAATTTGTTCTCAGCTCTATACTTTCCCCGTTTTGCTTTTTGGATGCTTTGAAATGGTCGACGAGCTAACTGACGACCTTCTCATATTGTTTTTCTCATCACCCTTTTATTTATCTTTTGGCAAATTATACATGTTTCAGGTACTTGTTTTTTTACTCTAAAGTCTCAATGCACCCATAGTTCTTTTAAAAAAATGATCACACCTAGCCTGTGTATCCCACCGGGCATTTTGATACACGTCCTCTGCTATTCCCTCGTAAGCGTTTTATTATCTAATTGTCTTCCATATCAAGATGTTTCTATTTCCCCGATTTATCTTGTTCACCACAATCTTGTTTTAATTCCCCCCCCCTTTTTTTTTCTTCATTTGGAGTTAATATTAACTCTTTCAGCTCTATTTTCTGCTGCATCTTTAGCTTCTTGATCTGCCAATTATTTATTTTATTTCTTCTTATTTCTACGTCTTTACCTTTTGGTGTCCTTTAATATTTACTATTGCTATCTCTCTTAGGTAATTGAATTGCCTCTAAAACCTCGAAAATAAGTTTCTCATGTACTAATCTTTTTCTTCTTTAATTAAGCAATCTCCCTTTTAAAATTTTTCTTAAGGTATGTGCTACTCTAAAGGCATACCTTGAATCAATATATAACTCTTTTGTGTTAAATTTTCTAATGCTGTTTTTAAGTATATAATTCACAAGTTTGCATGTTTTTTCTCATCAACTTCTGCATACCCTGTATTTTGCAATGAGTTGTATTTCTGTTTGTTAACATAACTCCCAAAGTGCTGTCTTGGGGTATTTCTGTTGGTAATCTTTTTCTGCTTTTCTTTTCCTGTATCCACCTTACTGAATTTCTGTCTCATTTTTCAGTTTTCTATCTACTCATCCCCTGCTTCTGTTTTTCACTTTTTACTAACAACTTATGTCGACAGAAGGGAACCAGGACATCAGTTTGATCATCACAGGCTCGATTTTATTGATCAGTACGGCGGGTTAAATACAGTTAATAATGAGCTTCATACATATTGCAAAAGTTGAGCTCAGGATTGGTCAGCTTACATATCAGCATCTACGCCTACTTCTACATTCCTATGGTTCTACTTTTGATACTTTCTACATATTCTTAGGATATTTCAGGACTAATCTCAACTCCCTATCCTCATGTTGCAGCAAGGTCACTGCTGACTTTTCCTTTCAGCTTGCTGACTGCTGACTTTTCTCCTTCAGCTTAACCAGCGGCATTATATCAGTGTGGCCTTTCTCAGCTAACCAATTATTAATAATACTCTCCACATTTCCCCCGTTTTCTTCTTGTGCAAGGAGATTAGTTTGCCATGTTTTTGCTATTGTACGGCTGACCATGCTTTGAATACAGTTAAAGATACAAGGCAAAATAAGCAAAAACAGTAAAATTACACCCAGCAGTCCTATAGCATAGATCACAAGGTTCCTCAGCCATGGTCCGAGTCCTAAGCCTTTAAGCCATTCGTCAATTCCTAAACCATCTTCTTCCTTGAGTTTGTGAAGTCCCTGTTGTAATTCTTTTATCTTAGTGTGAATGGACACCGAATGATCAGACAGATTCATGCAACACATTCCCTCAAACTCTTCACATCCATGTCCTTGTGCTAAGAGCAGAAAATCTACAGCAGCTCTATTTTGCAAAACAGCATGGTTAACACTTTGCACATCTGCAGTTAACATGTCTAGAATTTGTGATGTCTTGTTCAGCTCATCCCTTGCCCAGCATCCTAATTGTTTTGCTAAATTCATGGCTTTATTGACAGATCCTCCTGGTAAGATAGTTGAAACCACCACCTGTTTGAATGTGCCCCAAAACCGTGGATCTCCTATCTTGCTGCAGTCTAAGTCATGTATGCTACGTTTTCTCCTGTTTGAATTTTGACTCAGCTGCATTAGCAAGGACACATTAGGATGAAACAGTGACAATTTTCCCAAAAAACAGGGTCCACCCTGTGGTTTAGCTGGTATACCATTCCATGCCCTGTCTCCACAAATCAAAAATATTCCTGTGGGTAATTTCATTGGTGCTGTGATATTTGTGCCGTTACATTGACTGTAATGCTGTGGAGAGAATTCACTCACATTCAGGGATGAATCTAGGGTGGCCCATGTTTCTTTAGGTTGGTTTAAATTCTGAGCACCCAAAAGTTTGAAGCTAAACCATCCACCAGCTGTAGTGTTAGATATGCTTGCATTTGTACTTCCAAAAAGATCCAATTCTTCAGGAGGAGAATGCAAAGAGGTGTTAAGTGATTGGATTAGTAAGCATTGACGATAGCCATCACTCTGACCTGCAGTATACCCTTGTTGTACTGGTAATGTGATGTTTGACATGGTAGACATACATAAGGTTTGATTGTTTATCAAACTGCAAAATTCTCCAGGAGACCACACCGGAAGTCCCACCAGGCATGTTCGAAATGGGTTAGTGACACCTCCAAGACTAAGACAAAGTGATGATTGGTTAGTTTGATTAGCAAGTGTTACCCATAAATTTTCCCTTGGTTGACTAAAGTGTGTTACTCCTACTGCTTCACTTGCTACAGCATTGAGCAGTATAACAAAAACAAACCTCATTTTTCTTTCTGCTTGCTTTGCTTCTCCTTTTCTTCCTTCTGCTTACATTGTTTTTCCTTTCTTCGCTGTCTTTTCCCTGGTTTGCTATATTGTCTACTGTAAGGCTGAGTCAATTTTTGAATGTACTGATCTAATTCTAAACCAGCATCCTTGCTCACAGGTATAGCATGAGGTAAGTTTGAAGGCAAATTAGCTTTGCAGCGAGCTGCTATGATGCGTGAGGCTTTAGTAATTTCAAATATTCTAAGGTTTTCCTGTAACTTCCACCTAAGATATGCTATAATCACTTGTTCTGCACTCTCAAAGAGCTGTAATCCTGTCCGTCCTGGCAGGCCAGTACTTTGTTCAAGAGCTCTAACCCAGATATGATTTCGAATCCACTTTCCAAAACAAGATGTACACCATAAATAATCTACTGACCTCTGTGGATACCAATAAACCTGATTACAATCTGCACAATGCAAAGCTACCCATGCATAGCACTTATAATTATCCCTTTTGCAAACATAACAAGGAAGCGAATATAAGTAAGGACCAGTATAAAAGTCTGTTTCTTCAACCCAATGCAACCAATTCAATGGTGGTGATCGCAAAGCCTCTTCAGCTTTTTTACTATATGAGGCTAATAATTCAAGGTCTTTCTTTAATACAAGGCGTATCTTATTTTGTAATCGTAGTTCTTGTTCGTTATCCTCCTCAACAACTATATCCTTCTGATGGTCCCACAACTGTAAAATTGTTCTAATCATAGAAAATTAATTAGCAATCACTGATATCCTTGTTCAAATGAGACCGTTCCCTTTTTTGCCTTCCTTTTCTTATCTGTCTTCAATCTTGCTGCTCCTAATTTTACTGGTCCTGCCACTTGCAAACTCAATTTTTGCAACTTGTCAATGCAGCAATCTAATGCTCTATCAAGATCCCCTTTGAAGGGTCCTACAATTGAATGCTGTGTTAAAGGCACTAATTTCCTACACCTTATAGAAACTATACGTGATTTACTTTGATCCTTAATTCTATTCACAATACATTGTACCTCCCATCGATAATAAGCAAGAATTTTCTGTTCAGGAGACTCATAAAGATTTAAAGCTATATATGCGTTTTGCCCTGTTTGTCTCCTTAATTCATCTTGCCAGCTTTTGCCCCACGTGTGCTCGTGTTCACAAGTGTGACACCACAAATCCCACAATAATGATTGTTCTATCCAAAAAGTTCTTTCACAACCCCCACAACGTAGAGCTATCCAGGCAGCACAATGTGGATTGTGACAGTCAAGGCAATGTAGTTTCGCTGGATTTGTTAAGCGAAAAGTTGATAATGAGTCAATAAAACCAATCAACTCCTGGGCCGTCCGATAGTGACGTGTCAGTGATCTGTCCACCGCTTCCGAGTACCCCTTCAATTGTAACAGTAGTGGTTGTAGGACTAGAAGCAGTTTTTTCCCCAGTCGCTCCTTGTCCTCCTCCGTAAGGCGATCCACCAGAGGCTGCATCAAAAACAGGTTTAGTCCACTTAGCAAGCACCCACAAAGGCCCTGTAGGTGAGGGAACACAAAGTTACCCCCGACCACAATATAATACTTTTGCAGGTTTTTCCCATAATCCTGTACTCAGGTTCTTATACTTAACCCAGACCTCTGTTTCCTTAGTATTTTCCTGACCTGACCTCGGATGATGTTTCATTGCAGGAGGGGTATCATCTTCCCCAAAAATGCATAAATGGTTAATCACATACAAAACCTTAGCCAAACATGCTTGTGGATCTCTCAAATCTTGATGTTTTTCAATATACTGCTTAAGGGTACCATTTGCTCTTACCCGTAAAGCTTTCCTTAACTGTATCAGTAACTCATACAACCGTTTATTATTCACTTCCTTAATTGCTGCTTCCTTTATTCGTCTGACTACTCCTGCAACATACATAGAGTCTGTGACCACATTTAAAGGCTCCTGTAAGTTGGACACTGCCCATATTTCTGCTAACATTTCCAAAGTTTGTAAGCTATCCCTGTGTGTATTGTTCCTTCACCAATTCATGGGCATGCATAAGACTCTCCCCTTTTAATGGCCATTGCTTAACCACCACCGGTGTATCCGTTTTCCAGGAGAGTGGAATGGGGAAAGTCCAAGCAATGGCAATTACCCCAAAGGATGCTGATTAGTTAACACCACTCCCAATTATGTTAAAATGTCCCTTCCAATTAAGCAGGTAACTGTAGGAGGCAGTTGAACAATTGAAAACACAGCAGATATTTGTTGATTCTCAATGCACACAGACAAAGACGGCGACCTGCTTGCCAACGTAAATCCTCCCACTCCTGTCAGCATGTTTGATGAGGGAAATAGAGGCCAATGTAGTGGCCATGCTTCTGGAGAAATGATGCTAGTATCTGCTCCTGTATCCAATAATCCATAAAGGGTTATGCTTTGATGCCCATAAGTAATTTCAACCTTTTGCTTTGGTCTATTTTGTAAATCCACAGTTAAAAGTATAACACCAGTAGAGCCAAAACCTTTGTCATCCCATGTTTGCCCAGTAAATGATTGTATTCCTGATGTCATTTGTGATAGTGGTACCAATTGTGCGATGCGTTGTCCTTTTGTAATTTTAATCGGAGGATAAAGGGTGTAAACCATGATTTGTATTTCCCCTGTAAAGTCCGCATCGATAACACCAGGCAAAACAGATAATCCCAACATAGTTGTAGAAGAACGTCCCAGCAATAATGCTCCACATGTTTGTCCATTTAATATAAGAGGACCCTTTACTCCAGTGGGTATCCTCTCAGGCCGGTTCGTCATTAGTGTGATGTCTACTGCTGCTGATAAGTCCAAGCCGAGGCTCCCGGTTGTTGCGGGTTGCAGACAGGAGGTGGCAGCGATGTCACGGCAGCTGCTGGTGTCTCCGATGTCACGGCAGCAACTTGTGTCTGGCACGGCCCCCATGATTCGCGCTCCGCAAATGGTTTCCCGACCGGCGCCTACAAGCCGTAGTGTTGTGGGAGCTGGATCGGCAGTGTTGACACCATACGCCAGTCGCTCGGCACGTTCGGCGTGTATGTCCTTCGTTGCTGCATCGGTAACACTTGAGGAATGGCTTCGAACCTCCTTGAGTGAATGCCAAAGAGCCGTTTCAGAGAGGAGCAAGAGCAGCTAACACCTGATTTTGAGTGGACTCTGCTTGCTTTTGTAACCCTAATCCTAATTTCTTTAAGGCTTCTGTTATAAATGCCTGTGAAGCTGTTGGCATTAATGCCATTCGCTCTAATGCTTCCTCAATAGTCTAATTTGCCCCTAAAGTAGCTAACACTCTTTGGGTTGCTGAATTGCTATTTTGCAAAGCACACTGCTTCAATAGCGCCCTGCAACACCAGCCCGATCTATAGCAGTAGCTGTTCTATCGATAAAATTTCCAAATGATTCTTCCCTTCCTTGCTTAATACCCATATAAGCCGGTAACCCTCCCGGCTCTTTAACCATGTCTATTGCAGCACGCACTAACCTCATAGACTCTCTAAGTATATCTGCTCCCGATATCATCTGTGCCTCTGTACGCAAATATGCCCCTAAGCCCATCAGCTCCTCTACTGTCACTCCATGTAATGGGTCTCCCTGGGCTCGTTGTACAGCGACCCACTCATTCACCAATGCTTGCCAATGGGCGTTAAACAATAACTGCTGATGCTGAGTGAATATCAACCGAACTATTCCTCTTAAATCATTAGGACATAAAACCTGAGTATTAAAAAGATAATCTAACATTTGCTTAACAGGTTCACTTTTTACTCCAAACTGACTAACCGTAGAACGTAGCTGAGTTAACAGCTTCCAATCTAAGGGAGTATATTCCGCTATATTATGCGTCAGGTTCCCCTGTGCATCATATTGTGGTGTGTATGTAACTGGGCATGCAAGACTAGAAGCTATTTCCACCGCCTCACCATCCCCCATTTGCATTACTTCTTTTGCCAAAGCAGCCCAAGCTTCCCTCCTCTGTTTAGCCATCTCCCCCCATGGATCACGGTGTGCCCCTGGGATGGGATCTGGCCCTTTAAGGGTGCTATGCTGCTGGCGCTTCGGTGCAGACACCGAGTTTTTGCACGGGGGGGGGGCAGTGAAGCAGAGGCTGGCTCGCGCGGGGGAAGCAGGGGAAGCTGCCCCCCCGCTGGAGCTGACAGTGAAACCAGAGCCGACTCAAGCGGAGCCAGCTCACGTGAGGGGAGCAACCCCCCCGCCGCAGCCGGCTCGTGCGGGGGAAGCGACCCCCCCGCTGAAGCTGTAACCGGAGCCAGCTCACTGAGGGGTAGCGGCGGAGGCAAGGTCAGGGGCGGAGGCGAAGCTGGCTTGCTCCAACCCCCACCATCCAACCCGCCTGAAACTGGTGGCGGAGGCAAAGCTGGCCTGCTCTTACCCCCACCATCCGACTCGCCCTCCCCCTCTGACAGGAAAGGTGCAGACGGTTCCACTGCGCCTATAGAGAAATCCTCCACACCACTTTGCTGGGGACTCTTAGGCATAAGTACCTTAGTTACAGAAGGTGCCAGGGGATCATCTTCACGACCATACCCTATATTCCTCTTATGAGCTTCTGTTGCCCTTTCTGCTGCCTTTCTCTCAGAGACCTGCAAAAGTAACGTGTTATACACCACCCGCCATAACTTCCCTAATTTCTTTGCTGACTTATCATCATCTAGCACTGTATCCCACAATATTTCCCCAAACTTTCTCCACTCTGCTAGCTCATGAACTGTATGAGCATTAGAAAAGATATCCTTAGCATGGCCATAAGCTAATAACCCTGGTAACTCCTTTTTTAAATCTATCCCTTTTATCCCACGCCGCTCTAAATAGGTGGTAAATAAATCATATGCCGCTTGCCTATCCATACCTATTAATCAGCGCCCGCTGTTGCAGCTCTCCAGGCTCTTGCGACACGTTGTGACCATCAAGGGTGCTTCAAATTCCGGCACCGTCCCGGCTGCAAGGACCCAAACCCAACTTCCTCGACCGTGGCGTAATCCCTTTTTCTTTTAATCCGAGAAAAAGGGCAGAGACTCAGTTATGCCCGCATTCTCCACCATTTGTCGACGGAAGGAGACCCGGATATCCATTTGATCATCACAGGCCCAATTTTATTGATCAGTATGGCGGGTTAAATACAGTTAATAATGAGCTTCATACATATTGCAAAAGTTGAGCTCAGGATTGGTCAGTTACATATCAGCACCTACGCCTACTTCTACATTCCTATGGTTCTACTTTTGATACTTTCTACATAGTCTTAGGATATATTCAGGACTAATCTCAACTCCCTATCCTCATGTTGCAGCAAGGTCACTGCTGACTTTTCCTTTCAGCTTGCTGACTGCTGACTTTTCTCCTTCAGCTTAACCAGTGGCATTATGTCAGTATGGCCTTTCTCAGCTAACCAATTATTAATAAATCTTTCCACAATCATTAAAAATTTTCCAGATGCCTCTGCTGATGAAATCCATACCACTGAATTTTAGGACTCAGTGGGACTTAAACTGTACAACCTTTCGATCAAAAGGGAGCCCATGCAGCCCACATGCTCCACATCTTCCATACCATCCTTGAGACCCTTCACCAGCAAGCAATGTCTCAAAAACTCAATCCGTTGGTAACTCCTAACTCAGGACCTCCCCTCAAACACGCCTTTCTCAGACCTTCCACAATGGTCTGAGATGGCAATGGCCACGTGGTCTTGGAATATCATGCCCTGGAGACTCAAGATGGAAGAAGCCTGAATGTGGCTTGGGAGCCGGATCATCCTCCCTCCATCTTGGCTCCTCCACTTCCTGCTACCACAACCTTCTCTTCCGCCCTGAGCAAACCTCCAGACTCCATCCCCACAACTGTGGGTCATGTCCCTACTGTCAATCATTCCACCTTCACCCTGGGCAGTGCCTCCGGAAGTCTGCCATCGTAAATGAAGACCCTTCCTCCCCAACACTTGACAAAATGGCAGCGCCATATACATCACCCTCTGGCAACAATATAACCCATGGTCAAGGTACTAAGCCCAACTGTCACACTATTTCTAATCCAAATAATTCTCCTCCAAGTTATTCTTCCTCGCCGGAAGACAGTTTGGATTCCCCAGAGCCACCTTTCCCCTCAACACCAGAAGGTCCCTAGGAAAGGATTCGGAAGGAAGCAGTTAAGGAAGGAGACTGGCAAATAGACTTGAAACTCCTCGTTGCCCCAGTATGTTATGAAAGAAGGGGCAGAATCCCAGGTATCAGCCATTGGTTCACAGGGAAATCAAAGATCTGTGTAGGGCAGCTAAAGACCATAGGAAGGACTTACTTTGTTTTAATGGCCAAATGAGGGCCATGTTTACAGCACATCATAACTCCCTATGATTTAAAGTCTATTAGGACCATGTTGTTGTCACCTACAGAATACACCCTGTGGGAAGGGGGATGGAAGTGTTTACTAAATCAATTAATAGCAGACTATGCTAATAATGAGGCAAGGGCGGAATTGACAATCAACCATCTAGCTGGAGAAGGACAGCAAAGCCGACTAGATGATCAAGCAGCAGGTGTCCCCAGAGAAGTATTGGATGATATCAAAGAGATGGCTTTGAAAGCTTTAATCCAGGTATCGCATCAGAGTACCCCCAATTTGGACTACCTTGGGTGGCTGCAGCTAAAGCTTTAGGACAATCAGACCATCTTGGGTGCCTGTTAAGTAAGCAAACCAATGCTACCTCCCTCACACTGAGTGGCCTGCTCTCAGACATAGAGACCATCTAACATGCCACCTTGCAGAACAGCGATAGAGTTTATACTCTGGGCACAGGGGCATGGCTGTGTAGACTCTGAGGGCAAGTGTTGCATGAACCTCTCCAGCCACAGCGAGTCAATCCACAAGAGCATTCAGGTACTTGAAGGATTCAAGAAGTTTCAAGTGGAAAAAAAAGATTGGTTCCAGTCCAACAGACTAAAGGGTTGGATAATGTCTAGCGAAAACAGGACTACTAATTTTCTTAGTGGTTGTTGTTGTATTGTTAATTTTCCACTGATTGTTTGAATGCTTTTAGAAAGTCTTACAAAATTCTTTCAGTTCCATCTTTGTTGTAAAACAGAAAGGGGAAAGATACCCAACACAGACTCCTCATGGACTCCTTGGACAAGAGAATCGGAGGACAGGATGGCACAAAAACTTCTCAGAGACTCAGTGTGGGCAAGGAAATCCTTAAAAGTCCCTAAAAGTATTCTTAAATCCATAAAGTACATTAAAAACCTTAAGTATCTAAAGCCATTAATGAGCCCCACTGAGTGTCAGTACAAAGCTCTCAAGGGACTCGTTAAAGCAGATAACTGGGGCCATGATTGCACAGACTTCACACAGAGTCAGTATCAAAAGGGAAACACCAAGTACCTTAAAATGAATGAAGTACCCTGAAGTATTAATGAGCCCCATTGAGTGTTGTTACTGACAAAGCCTCTCCAGGGACTCATTACAGCACATAATTGGAGGCCAGGATTGCACAAACCTCTCACAGACTCCAAGGCAAAAGCCAAACCCAAAGTCCTTTCAAAAACCTGCAATCCCTGGGAGCATGAAGGAGCCCTCAGGGCCATTGCTGAGCAAGGCTCCCCAGGGACTCCTTCCAGCAGATCCTTGAGGCCACTGGGATGTGGGCTAGGGGGGGATACTGAGGGCAGGACAAGGGGCTGACAGTGCCCAGCCTGGCTGGGGCTGTGCCAGGAGGCCCCAGTGCCTCAGCACAAGGTGTCTCATCACAGCCCTTATTGGCACAGACCCTGCTGTGCCCCAGGGCACCAAGACTTGGCTTCTCTTTGTCCCCACCTGTCATCACTGTTCTCTGCAGTTCTCTGCTCTACCTGGGGCCTGGGACACTTTCTCAGTCGTGTCCCTCAGTGGGACCCATTAAAAGTCCAAGAAACTTTGGAGTTGGATTCTGACTTGGAGTTCTGGAGAGGTTTCTTCAGCTCCCTCTCAGGGACTGATGTTCAGGGCCTGAGCACAAAGCCCCAGAGGCTCATTAAAGTCCTTGTGCTGTGTCTGTGCTGCTGAGCTGGGCTGGGCTCCTGGGACAGAGGTAGCTCCTGGTAACCAAGAAGAGCTTCAAAAGCACATTTCTCTTGATGAGCAGCTCTTCTGCCAGCCCAGCAGGGCTGGGGCACTGCCTGCAGCCACCCCAGGCACGGCACAGAGGCACGGAGAGCTTCAATCAGTCAGGGCTGGGAAGGTGCTGAGAAGTGCCTGGGGCAGAATCACTGCCAGCCCTTGGCACAGGAACCTCTGGCTGCAGGACAATGCAGCTGCAGCTCCTGGAGCCATCTCCTGAACCTGCAACAACCCAATGCCTACAGACTCTGTGAGTACAACTCTGGGTATTTCTGGTGCAGGGGAGGTGAAATGCTTATTAAGGTCTGGCATGCTGAGGGGTTCTGATCAGTCATAGAATATTTCCCGAATAATGAATTTAACAAAAATGAAGACTTTTACAATAACTAAGTAGGCATTCAGTTTCCTACTATTGGAGAATGGTAGCCAAGAGGAGATAAATATTAAAGCTTGCTTATGAATTATTATTAATTCTGACAAATGCCAGAAACATCTGAAGTGTTACTTTTAGTCATCAATAGGTTCACAGGAGATCCCTAATGTGCTTGCAGCCACTCTGCCCATGGACAGCACCAGCATCACCTTTGCTGGACCCATCAGGCTCAGCCTGAGCTGTTCTGGCTCCAAGCTGCAAATAGAACCTGCCTCCAGCCTGTGCCCTGCAAACAGGCAGGATTCTGTCAGACCAAGGAGAGTGCACAGAGATTTGGGGTCTGTGAGTGCTGGCAGGGAGAGATCAGGCACAGGGAAACCCCTGCAGGAAGAAAATCTGCAGGAAGCAGAGAGAAGATCAGGCAATGAGAGAAAACAATACCCAGAGATGCTGTAGCAGGGGGAGTTTAGAGATGTCCACAGTATCCCCTCCATTGCAGCCCCTCCCTCTGAAAAAGCCCCCTCCCTCCTGTGCCCCAGCCAAGCCTCTGCCCTCAGGGCCGGGGCTCCAAGGCGTGCAGCCCCTCCTGTGCAGGCAGAGCTGCAGCAGAGCCGTGGGGCAGCTCTGCAGCCCTGGGCCCAGTTCCCTCTACAGAGCGCAGGATTGGGAGCATCCGCCCAGCCCTGGGGGCTCTGGCAGGGGGCACAGCTGGCTCAGGGTGACGCTGTCCCCAGTGCCCAGCTCTGGGCAATGCTGTCAGCGCAGCCAGGGAAGGAGCTGCATCTTCCTCCATCCAATGCCATCATAAGGACACTTGAAAGTGTCCCTGAGATTTCAGTCCAGGCTGGGAGCTCCAATCCAGGGCTCAAACCTGTCCTAGAGCATCTCTGAGTTATAAGATTGGTGGGGAAAGGCAGAGGTGTTGTGACACTGAAAATGATGCTGGGTTTGTGAAAGTAGCAAAGAGAGCCCTTGGCCACAAATGTGGATCTGGGCTGTGGGGGATCCATCTTCTCTCAGCAGTAATTAAGGCATTTTTGGGAAAAAACATGGGAAGTTGATCACCCTCCACCTGCTAAAGTTTCAACCCCTGAGAAAATCTGAACAGATCAGAATGACAGACCACCTCCCCTTAGTCTCAACTCATCACTTTGTCTCAGAGAAATCACGCTATTTTCCCTGGGTACAGCAAAAATGCTGAGGGTTTATGATATCCAAGAATACCCGGACAGAATGGAGGGAGCTTAAAAAGAAAACTGCAGAACTCTTGAACACAAAAGGAGGCCTGTGTCTAATACAGGGGACAGTGTATGGGAATTTTTTTGATTTTGCTTACAGGTGTCTCCTCTATCTCTACAATGTCTTTTTCTCCATGAATAGGTCCCCATGCCAAGGATCAGCAAATGTCCAACAGCAGCTCCATCAGGCACTTCCTCCTGCTGCCATTGGCAGACACGCAGCAGCTGCAGCTCCTGCACTTCTGCCTCTTGCTGGGCATCTCCCTGGCTGCCCTCCTGGGCAACGGCCTCATCATCAGCGCTGTAGCCTGCGGCCACCACCTGCACACGCCCATGTTCCTCTTCCTGCTCAACCTGGCCCTCACTGACCTGGGCATGATCTGCACCACTGTCCCCAAAGCCATGCACAATTCCCTCTGGGACACCAGGAACATCTCCCACACAGGATGTGCTGCACAGCTCTTTTTTTGTGTGTTTTTCATGTCATTAGAGCTTTGCCTCCTGACAATCATGTGCTACGACCGCTACGTGTCCATCTGCAAACCCCTGCACTACGGGACCCTCCTGGGCAGCAGAGCTTGTGCCCACATGGCAGCAGCTGCCTGGGCCAGTGCCTTTCTTTATTCACTGTTGCACACAGCCAATACATTTTCCCTTCCCCTGTGCCATGGCAATGCTCTGGGTCATTTCTTCTGTGAAATTCCCCAGATCCTCAAGCTCTCCTGCTCCAAATCCTACCTCAGAGAGCTTGGGCTTCTTGCTGTAAGTGCCTCTGTAGCCTCAAGCTGTTTTGTGTTCATTGTTTTCTCTTATGTGCAGATCTTCAGGGCTGTGCTGAGGATCCCCTCTGAGCAGGGACGGCACAAAGCCTTTTCCACCTGCCTCCCTCACCTGGCCGTGGTCTCCCTGTTTCTCAGCACTGCCTTTTTTGCCCACCTGAAGCCTCCCTCCATCTCCTCTCCTTCCCTGGATCTGGCCCTGTCAGTTCTGTACTCAGTGGTGCCTCCGGCCCTGAACCCCCTCATCTACAGCCTGAGGAACCAGGAGCTCAAGGCTTCCATGTGGGCACTGATGACTGGATGCTTTCAGAAACATGAAACTACTGGCCCGTTTCTGCCAATCACTTGTAGTAAAAGTAATCTTCAATACTTCTTGTTAGTTTCATTTTGGAGGTTCTTTATCTTTGTTTTGATTTAAAGTATTGTCTACCAAATGATGTCATTTTTTGTGCCATTTCTCATTTTCTTTCCTTTCCCCTTTACTGTGACCCACAGCCTGTTTCTGTGAGGAGCTGTGCTCTCAGTGCCTGTAAGTGAACTAAAGGATCTCCTAGGAAAGTTTTCTGCAGAGATGCCCTTTTGTTGCTTCTCTGGAGCTGCAGCAGCAATGTCTGTGTGCAGAGCTGAAGGCATATCAGTGCTGGCTCAGCAGCTGTGCCCAGCAGCAGCAGCAGCACTTGGTGTTGCCAGTGCTGCTGCCGTGGCCCTGCCCCGCTGCCCTGCTGGCCCTGGTGTTGCTGCAGGGCCTGAGTGCTCTTGGGGCCAGGCACAGCCCTGGGGGTGGCAGTGCCGGGGCTGCAGCAGGGACAGGCCATGGGCACCTGAGCCCAGGGCCTGGGGGCTCCAGGCTCCTTGCCCAGGCTCTCTCAAGAACACGGCCAGGCCAATGCTCAGCACAGAAAAGCCCCGTGAGCAGCCCAGGCTGGCCGTGGGCAGGCTGGGGCCAAACAGCATGGCTGGGGCTCTGCAAGGGCCCTGGGGCAGACGGGAAGGAGCAGCAGAGCAGGGGCTGATCCATCCCTAGTGTGCTGCACAGCCAAGGGCAGCGTCCCAGAGCATCCTGATGGAGGTGCCAAACACATCCCCCCTCTGCAGGCCTGGCCTCTCCCCCAGCTCGCACAGGTGCCCCATCCTTGCAGGCACAGACACGGCAGCACTGGCTCAGCAGCCCCTGTTTGCATTGCACACAGCAGGGGGAGCACCCCCATGCTGTTGCTGTGGGGATATGAACCTGAGGGAGCACAAATGCCATCAGCGCCTGGGGCCAGCAAGGGCTGGGGGACACCAGGGAAACCACTCAGCTTTGTCCTGGCCTCTGCACTCAGCCAGAAAGTTTGTTCCCATCAGCTGGGAGTTTCCCGTCCCACTGCAGATGCTGTTGCTCAGAGCCAGGGCTGCCTGGCAAACACCCCCAAACTGCCCTGAGCATTTCCTTGGCCTCACCTTTGCTTTCTTTCCTCTTTCCTGATCAGATTTCTTCCTATTGCCCACCCGTGTTCCCTCCCATGCAAACAGCCCATCCCTGTTTGCCCTTTCCTCTCTGGCCCCACTCCCCATTGCAGTTCCTGACTTGGCACCATGGGAACATCCCTAGGGCAGCAGGATTATCCTACAAGTGCTGCAGGAATTGTCTGCAGGCTCCTGCAGTGCCTGGTGCTGCTCCCTTGCCAGAGGCACCCCAGGCCAGGGGGGCACATCTGGGCTGCTGTGTCTGGCTCTGGGGCTCCCTGTTCTGGGCAGTGAGGAGGAGCTGCAGAGGCTCTGCAGGACTGACAGGATGGGCTTTGGGGCTGGCAGGAGAAGCTGGGGGACCTGGGCTGCTGAAGCTGCTGAAGAGGAGGCCCAGGGCTCATCTTGCAACTGCTGCAAGGGTGGCTTCAGAGAACCCCAGAATCAGCAAGTTTGGAACTGGCCATGGAGATCATCAAGTCCAACGTGTGCCCTGACACCACCTTGTCTCCCCTGAGCTTCCTCTTCTCCAGGATAAACAACCCCATCTCCCTCAGCCGCTCCTTACACGACTTGTGCTCTAGACCCCTCCCCAGCCTTGATGCCCTTCTTTGGACACACTCCAGCCCCTCCATGTCCTTCTTTAATTGGGGATCCCAGAACTGGACACAACATTTCAGGTGCTGCCAACCAGTGCTGAGCACAGAGGAAGAATCACTGTCCTGCTCCTGCTGGCCACACCATTCCTGATCTCTAGGTGTGCCAGGGATCAGATGTCATAAATAGTGGGGAGAGATTGGGGACTAAGTGTTCATGATTATCAGCCATGAAGTGTCTTTTACTTCATATCTGTTCAAATTGCAGTAGAAGGTGCTGGGGGTCAATATCAGTTGAACATGGCTGATACCAATGTACAAACAGGAAAAGAAAACTTTAAATGACAAAACACTTCTTTCTGCATTGTTTTCAATACAGTGTATTCACTTAGAATATACTTCTGAAATCTAATTCTAAAATTCTAATAAAAGTCTAATTATTCACAGAATAAAAAAAAAAATCATAGAATGTATCTTTGGCTTTTATTGTTCTGGTGTTTTTGCACAAATATTTATGAGCTTTACTCACTGAATTCCTGAAGAGTTCAAGAAAGAAGAGGTCTCTGGAGTAATAAAATTCATCAGCAACCTCCAAGTGGCTGAGGATTTATCCCCATCAGAGCAGCAATGAACAGAAATGGGCACAGCTTTGTGGCTGCCCCAGCTCTGAGATGGGCCCTGGGCCTGGAGCAGGAGCAGCTCTTGAGGGCCCCAAGGCCAGGGCTGTTATGCTGTCCTGGGCAGATAGGATGGCAACAGGGGCTGTAGAGCTCTCAGCACCTCAGACCGAGGGGAGCAGGGCAGCCACAGAGCCTCCTTTCCCTTGGCCAAGCACCTTCCCCCATGGCTGGGGCTGAGTCCTGTGGCAGCTGCAGCTGCTGCTGTGCCCTTGCCAGGGGCTGAGGCTCTGAGGCCAGTGGCCAGAGCAGCCTGGTCTGAGCAGAGCTGTGGGGCCAGAGCTGGCTGGGCTGGGCTGGGGAGAAGCCCTTGGTGCTGCCCAGAGCTCAGGGCAGCTGCCAGAGCTTGCAGAGAGCTGGGCTGGGCTCAAAGAGCCTGGCCCAGAAACCATCAGTGTCCATCTCAGCCTGGATGAGCGTGCAGGGGCAGGACTCAGGCCAGGCCTTGTGGGGCAGGGCCAGCACCTGTGCAAGGCATTGCAAACAGGCAAGTGGCCCAGAGAGGAGGCTGCTCGGTGTCCTTGGTGGCATGGACAGAGAAAGGAGGGGGCCCAGGACATTTGTCAGCACCAGCCTCTGTGCCCAGCCCTTGGCAGCCCTGGCTGCTGAGCCCAGCTTTGGCCTGGGCTGAGTTTGGCTGTGGCCCAGCTCCATCCTCCTGCAGGGCTCAGGGCCTGCTCCTGTCCATGGTCAGCCCTGGCTGCCTCTCTGCTGGCCCAGAGGCTGGCAGAGCCCAGGGCAGGGCTGTCTGTGCAGCCCCACAGTTGCCACGGGCTCTGCAGGAGCTGGCAGAGGCTGCCCAGCAGGGAGGCCATGGGGCACAGAGCCCCAAGGCTGCTGTGGGCACCACGGCAAAGGGGTCGTTCCCAGCCGCAATGCTCCTGGTCTGGGCTGGGCCTGCACAGGGGCTGGGCCACCATGGCTGGGCCAGCACAGGGCCACAAAGGGGCCACGCAGCCGCTGCCGGGGCTGACAGCAAGGCCAGGCACACACAAGCAATTGCTGAGCATGGCCTGCGCTGGCCAGGCCTGACTGTGTCAAAGGCAGAGCTCAGCTGCCCTTGGGGGCTACAGGAACAGTCCAGAGCCCAAAGAGCCTCCATGGCTCTGCTGGAGATCAAGGCTGCAGGAGGGAAATGCAGGGCTGCTGCGGGATGGGGAGGGCATTGAATTCCAGCACACATCTCAGCTCTCTGATGATCCCACCACCATGCTGGGCCCTGTTTCAGACTGGAGCAGAGCAGATGTTGATGGGACAGGAGCCCTGCGGGGCTATCAGGGATCTGCAGCTTGCAAGCTGCTCTGCTGTTCCTCAGGTGCTCTCAGAGAGATTCAGTCCCAGCTTGGCACCTCAGGGTACAAGTGGCACTGCCTGTTCATGGGCACACAACTGATGCCTGCCTGGAACAGGGGCACAGGTTTTAATACTTGTCAGTTCAATAATATACAAGCAAATCTTTATTATCTGGGTTTTTTGCATTCTTTTAAGAAGAGGCGAAGTTTTCCCATCAGTAACAGGAATTTCCTGGATCTACTGAATTCTTCTACTGATGGCAGGAGAAGAAATGCTCATCTTCCCCTCTACTTGTATCACCAATATTCAGTCTAATATTTTATGACCCTCTTTCTTCAGGTCTTTTCAGCTCTCCTGTTTAAATGGACATGTCTAAGGATGTAAGAGCCTAAATGAGAGATGCGGGACTCTAGGCAGCTTTTCAAAATGCACTTTATTACATTCAAGATGTTACAGCAGTTCAGGGTCATGGGCAACAGAGCTACAGCTGTCAGCTCCAGCTGCAGGCAGGCCTAGAGACGCTTAGTTTAGGTTAGAAATGCATTATATACTTTTCTTTGCTGAGCACCTTAATACAGTAGAACCAATCCAGACCTGAACTTTTATCTATAGCCTATCGTAACTACTGTCATTGCCATAAATATGTTACTATTCTCCAATCACTAAAAGTTAGTACATTACAGTTTAAGCTAGAAGTTGTTTTTCAGTTTTCTTGCAGTAGAAAATTCTGAGATCTTTTTTGTACTTGCAACATCTGCTGACTTGTTTGCCTGTGCTATGTTTCTGCTTGGTAAAAACCTCCTTTTGTTTGAGGTGGGTTTATCCTTTGCTGTAAGTCATAAAAATCCCTTCAAACATACCCTTCACCTCCTTGGTTATCCAGTAAGACTGGCTCAGAAATTCTTTTCTTCTATATCAAAACTTGCTTCCATTTCTATTCCTTCTTCAGATTCTACATTCAAAAATGTTTCTGCAAACCATACATATCTGTGGGACTTTCTTGTCAAACTTTCATCTCTCCCAACATAAGAATATCTCTTCATTAGACCAGATGGATCTGACCTTTCCATTGCTCTCAGAGTTTGTCCTCCAGATGCTCTCTGGTCATTCAAGTGCCTCTCAACTGACTGGTTTCATGCTTTGAGCTGCAGGGAGGTGCCCAGTCTTTCTGATGTTCATATAAATATCACATTAGTCAACAGATTATTGTGTTTACCACAGAATTACGTTTTGTTATGTCTTTGTCTAAAACTGTTCCTGTACAGAAATCCCTTGGGGATGGTGGACATGTCAGATGCTGCTGGGACATCCCAGAGATCTGAGGGAAGAGCTGTGATGGTTATTAAACTGTTCAAATGTTCAACTGGTGTTTGTTGGCAAGAAACCTTTCTGTGCTTCTGAGTGTCACCAGTCCCTGAGCCCAAAGGACACAAACCTGATGAGTTGTGGCTCCCACTGCAGGGGCACTTGGACCTTGGCTCTGCACAGGAGAGCTCTTCATCCCCTTTCTCTCTTTTCCTCCCTCTGGCCATGGAGGGAGCTCCTGACTTCAGCCTGTGACTCGTGTGTGCAAAGAGCAAATCTGGGCAGAATTGGGGCAGGGAGGGTTGGGGGGGGGGGCCTTGGGATCTGTGCTGGGCACAGAAGGTGTTTTCCATTGCTCTGAGACTGTCTGCTGTGGAAAGTGGATTTAATATCCAGCAGACTAATGACTTTTGCATTTGATAGAGCCATGCCTTTCCTTGGCTTTGTTGGCTGACAAGAAATGAACATCCCTCTATGTCTCGGGCAGCTCCTTCTCCAAGGAAAGCAGGTGGGAGTTGGAGCCAAGGAGCTGAAAGCTGCAGGTGCAGCCTGGGCTGGAGGGAGCTCAGATTTGCACAAGGCTGCTCTGAGTGCCAGGGCTTGGATGGGGGAAATGGTGGGGTGGGTGTAGGGACAGAGTCTGATTGATTGTCAGCCATGAAGGGTCTTGAATTTCATATCTATTCAAACTGCCCTTGGAGGCACTTGGACACGGTGTCAATTGGAGATTGCAGTTATCAATAAATAAACAGGGGGAAAAAATCCTAAACAGGACCTAAAAAATGTTTTCTCACTGTCTTTTTAAATAGAATATATTCAGTTTGAATACATCAATGAAATCTGTCGAATTCACCACAAAAGGTTTGAAAACTGAAATCAAACTATCTCCAGAGGCTTGGCTTGTTAAGGTGTTCTGAATGTTAATGAGCCCTGGGACACTGAATTCCTGCACTCAAGAGCTGAAGGCTGAACAAGCCTCTGGAGCAGGAAAATTCAGCAGCAGCCTCCAAGTTGCTGAGGATGTCAGCAGCCCCCACTGAGGCCATCCCTGCCCAGAGACCGTGGGGGAATGGGCAGACAAGGAGAGCGTCCCTGGGGCTGGGGCAGCACAACTCAGAGGCAGCAGCGGCTCCAGCTGGGAAATGGAGTGTGGAATGTGGCTGGGAAAGCCCTGCCTGGGCTGTGCAAAGCAGGACACACAAGCCCTGACTCCCATCCCCCAAACAACTCTCTCAAGGAGACATTTAAAAGGAATTACAGTTGTTTGTGTACTCTGAGTTGGACTCCCTGAAGAAATACCAATAAGAGATTCTCAGGAGCCCAAACCAACCAAACAGCCTTTACTGGCAGCTTTAGAAAATTAGAGAAACTTTGGCAAAGGGTTAATGACAACATGATAACATTGTAGTAGTTTTGGTTTGTTAATTTAAGATTTTTCCCATCTTGAGATTTCTTAATTAATGGATTGATGAGTGTGGTCGGTTTTAGTGTCAGTTAATTATTTATGTGTTTATTTTGTTGTGAGATAGGATTACGAGAAAGGTAAAGTAGACTTAAAATTTTAAAAGGGTATAAAGAAAATTTTATTAAAAGCAAATAAAAGAAAAAAGGTAGTAAGAATTAAAATAAATTCTTTAGAACACTTTTTTTTCTTTGCAATTTTCTTTAACCTGACAATATAAAGAAACTAAACCTAAAATTTCTAGTGGTTTACTATTTCTAGAATTGTCTTTTTTTTAGTTTTAGGGTGATAAGTTTTTCTTGTTAAGACTATGGAGGTTTTTTACAGGAGGAAATTTTTTTTTTTGTGGTACTTAATTTTGTCATGGATAACAGTTGTCTGGGGAACTTCATTATTGTGAAGTTTTCTTTATAGCTACAAGCTTTTTTACAGCTTGTTGATGGGCCATGTTGACTTGTGGGGTATTGTTTTAAAGATGAGTTATAATAAAGTTTTTATTATTTACTTTAGAAATTATTTTTATCTCTGGGAAGAGAGATCTTCTCTTGGGGATACTGAATTACTTTTTATTTCTGTTTAAACTTCTTATGAAATTGCAGTTTTTTAAAAATTTGTTTATTTTAGCATGGAGATTTTTGTTCGATACAAGTTTGAATTTTTAAAATAGTTTTGTGGTGAAAAAGAGTTTTTCCTTTATAGTTTATAGGAGGATTTGAGTTTTAAGATTAAGGTATTATTTTCTTTCTTTTAAATTAGGATTTCATTTCTTCTTTACTGACTGATTTTTTTTTTTTTTTTAAATATGCTTGCATTTTGCTTTTTCTTTAACTTGAGGGAGGATTGAAGTATTGAAAGGACTAACATCTGACCTGCCAGTAACTTGTGGTGGAAGTCGTGGTTGTGTTGTGCTACAATTGGTTTTATGGTTGGTTTTTGGCTTTTTTTATCTTTAAGTTTTTAGTTGTAAGGTTATTTTGTATGGGTTGTAGGTTGTAGGGGTTTTTTGGTTTAGTTGTGTTGGGGGGAGGGGACTTGGTAAGATTTCAATAGCTGTGTCTTGCTTTGTTCTGGTTGGGGTTTTGTAGCCTCTTGTTTTCCTGTTTGGTAGTTGTTGGGGTTTGGTTTGGTTAGAATGGGGCCAATGTGGAGGGGGGCAGCCTGGGGAGGGGAGCAGGAGCTCAGCCCATGGCAGGGTTGCTTGGTTTGGTTTGGTTTGGTTTGGTTTGGTTTGGTTTGGTTTGGTTTGGTTTGGTTGAGATGGGGGCCAGGGCCAGGGCTTGCTGCTTCTTTGTTGACTGGAAAAGAAAGAGGGGGTTCCTGGACTTTTTCATCTTTAACATTTGTGTTTCACAGAGACGTGTTCAGTATCTTAGTGGTTTAACAGATTGTCACTTACACAAAAAAGTTTTACTTTTTAAAATTCTTCTCATCTCAAATAACAACAGACATTAGGTCAACGTAAAACACTTCTCAAAGCATTGACTTGAGCCATTCAACTTCACAAATTCTAAGCCTGTTCCATTTAATATTAATCAAAATTTGCAGGAGCACAGAAACAGAAGACACAGAAAGAGAGCAAGGCAAAAAGATGCAGAGAAGCACACACACAGTTACCAACTCCTGGATTCCAGCACTGTTCAGGTGGAAATTCCAAGATGAGGTAGGCTCAAGATGTGTGCTTGCCTTGTGGTCAGTCGTCAATACCACTTGGTCTACCTGGGCCCTTCCCCCAGGTGGGCCTTGGGCTCATTTGGTCCCTCAGGAGCTGGGCTGGGGCTGCAGAGGTGGCTGTGGAGCATTGCCTGTGCTGTGCCAGGGACTGGCAGCCACTACTGGGCTGGGATAGAGGCTCTGGGGGGATTGGGGTTCCAGGGCATGTCAAGCCTGGACCTGCCCCTTCCTCCCTCACACATGAAATGTTTTGAGCCAAAAATCTCCTCCAGTCTGTCACAACAGGCAATGTTGGAAGTGGAACCCCAGTTCTGGCCGTGGGCGCCTGAAAGAGAACGGCAGTTCTTTTCCATAGGAAGGAAAGCACAGAGCCCCAGTGTTTGGAAGGCTGGTGAGAGCCTCACTGGGCCAAGGCCAGCCAGACTTGTCAGGAATGGTAGATTTTGTCTGGGAGCAGTCTTTGGATTTAGGGAATTTTGGAGGTCAAAACACAATCTCGGCCATGGACACCTGGAGAAGCAGGACAGTCCTTTCCCATAGGAAGGAAAGCATAGAGATTTCCCCAATGTTTTGGGGACAGATGGGAAGTCACCCTTGTGAAACCACTGCAGCCAGATTTGTACTGGCAATATTCCTTTGGGAACAATCTCTGGATGTAAGGAAATTCGGACGAGAAATCCCAAATCTGACCATGGGTTCCTGGAGGAGAAGGAGAGTTCTTTTCCATAGGAAGGAAAGCATGGAGTCCCTGTGCTTCAGCAGCAGATGAGAAGAGATCCTACACATGCCAGGGTCAGCTGGACCAGTCAGGTGGCCCCTGGGAGGCCAAACCAACCAGATCTGTTCTTTTTTCCTTTGGTTTTATGGGGCCCCACACTGCCACAATGGTGCCTTGGATCTATGAGGCCCCACAGTATCACAATGGTGCTCTTGGTTTATGGGGACCCCCAGGGTCACAATGGTCTCACTGGTTCCATGAGGCCCTGCAGTGTCACAATGCTTTGCTTATTCCATGGGGCCTCATAGTGTCACAATGATCTCCATGATTTCATGAGTCCCCTCACTGTCACAATGGCCCCTTGGTTCCATGAGGCTGCCAAGCATCTAAGTGAAGTTAAATGCTGCTAAGAGTTGTTTTTTTGCTAAGTTTTAAAGTTTAATATAAGTTATAAGCTAAGTTAAATATTGTTAAGTATTAGTCCTCTTTTAAATTGCTAAGTCATAGGTTATATTTTAAGTTAAATACTTTTTAGCAGCATTTAACTTCACTTAGACCTTGTGACTTAACCTTACCTACACGCCTGACTGATTCAGCTATCCAAGGCACTCCAACCCCTCAGAGAGCAGCATTTCTGCCACATTTCCCCAGCACAGGCACTCCTGTGTGCACACAGACACAAAGAGTCAGTGCAAGGCACCTGGGAGAAATTCCCCTGAGGGAAGGGAATGCTCACTGTGAATCCTTTGGCATCTTCCCAGGGGGTGAAGGGTTGAGCCTGGAGGAGTGGGGGGATCAGCCCAGGCTCCGTCGTTGTTCAGGATCCCCGAGTGCAGCAAACGGGAGAGTTCCTGGCTGGGAGAGGCCCCACTCAGAGGGAGTCGCTGGCCCAGGAGTGTCATTATACGACACAAAAGAACACAAGCTCACATCGTTGTTCTCAAGGTGAAGAAAAAAGGGGAAGTTTATTTTCTGACTCCAACATTTACAGTTTTCCAAAAGTGACAGTGGATTGGAAGGTGACAGTGACACCTCTCCAATGACACTGGACAAACCAACAGTCCATCAACTGTCTCCTCCTCCATAAAGGAATTCAAAACAATGAGTTATTTATAGAAAGTGTGTGAGAAAGTTCACTACAAGAATGTCAACATCAGAAGGCTTAGAAAATCTTAAAAAACCAGGGCAACATCTCACCGTTTTCCTTTAAAAATGAAAAAAAAGAAAATGAACAATATGATAAAGAAAACATGAACACTGTTCAGTGTCCACTTGCAGAGGAATCATCAGAGTGATCACTCTCATCATCTGCATCCGAATCATCACTCAATGATTCCCCCGCTTGATGCCTTCCAGGTTGGTCACGGTTTCCATCTTGCTTATCAGCTGGATTCTGTCTCTGCGGTTGCAGGTCAGGGTAAACACACTTCAAAGGTACCCAGTGTACCCCAGTGTGTGTGGATACACAAGCATACCCGCGCCCCAAAGCAATAAGGTCATAGGGACCTTCCCACTGTTTGGTGACTAAATTCTGCACCTGTACCTTCACTCAAGGCTGATGAGCCTCGTCTGCAGCCTGCAATGAGAGATGGTGATTCAAAATGACAGGGTTATTTGAGTTCTGCGGCACAGTGAGATGATTGATTGTGCACAAAGCTTTTGCCAACCAACTGTGCAGGTTTCACCCTGCATTCCCCGTTTTTGTTTTTGAAGAACCTGCTCCAGAGTACCATGAGTGCGTTCTACAATAGCTTGACCAGTCAGAGAATGAGGGATTCCAAACTTGTGAGCGACACCCCACAACTGCAGGAACTGCGGCACATTTAATGATGCGTAAGCAGGGGCATGGTCGGTTTTCACAGCAGAAGGTATGCCCAGAATGGCAAAAGCCTGCCTCCAATGGGCAAGGACGTCACCGGCCTTCTCCCCAGTGTGAGCCGAAGCCCACATCGCAGAGGAGAACGCGTCCACTGTGACATGCACATACTTGAGCCAGCCAAATTCGTCAATCTGGGTGACATCGGTCTTCCAAAGCTCCAAGGCCCTAAGGCCTCTGGGATTTACCCCAGCCGGCAAAGGTGGAGCAAGTGCATGGCAGTCATCACATGACTCAACAATGTCACGAGCCTCAGTTGGCGTCAACTGAAACTGCTTCTGCAGGGTATGTGTGTTCTGGTGGAAAAACCCTTGTGATGTCTTGGCTGAGGCGCTACCCACGCTGGGTTAGCCAACTTATCAGCCCTCACATTACCTTCCACTATAAAGCCTGGCAAATTGGTGTGACTCCTCACATGCAGAACATAGAATGGATGAACCCGGGCCTGAATGGCACACCACAAGGTCTTCAGTAAATGAAACAAGGCAGGATTACTGACCTCCTTCAAAATGGAATGGCCCAAACTCTGTGCGGTATTGGCCAGATAGGCGGAATCCATGACCAAGTTGAAAGATTCCTGGGAAAATTTCCCAAATGCCATGACAGCAGCCCTCAGTTCAACAATTGGGCTGACCCATCCTCATGAGCTTCCAGAACCTGCCATTCAGATCCATCCCTCCAGGTAACAATGGCCTTTCCTGTTTTCCCTGAACCGTCAGTGAAGACGGTGGGTCCTTGCACAGGTTCCTGGGTAGTTTTGGGCTGCAAAGGGATTTGTGTGAATTTTGCCATATGCAGTAACCTAAGACTGGGCAGATGATAAATGATCTGCCCTGAAAAATTTTCCAGAGCACTCTACAGGGACACACTGTTTGCAAAGCTCTAGTCAAAATCCCCCGTTGCACCGGGAGTATGATCTTTGCGGGATCCACACCCATCAATTGCAAACACCGTTGCCGGCATTTGATTATCAAGCGAGCAATCAGCTCAAACAATGCAGTTGCCGTCTTCTGTGGCAGATGGGGCAGGAAAACCCATTCCAACACATGCAAGGAATCGGACCATTTGTCACTCCATTGGCCAATGATGCCCATGGGATACAAATCTGGAGTGGTGATGAACACAGTGACATCAACGGAGGGATCAATGCCATAAACTTGGCAAGCCGAAACAGCTTGCTGAACCACCTGCAACGCCTGACATGCCTCAGGGGTCAGTGTGCGAGGTGACTTTAGATCAGAGTCTGTTTTCAACAAATCATACAGAGGAGACAGCTGTGCATCGGTTAGCCCCAAGTACAGATGTAACCAAGTGATGACACCTACCAATTTCTGAGCATCATTCAGTGTCTTCACAGAATGCACAAATTGCACCTCCAGGTGACGGATCATCCCTTCCAGAAATTTGATCCCCGAGTACTTCCAAGGTGGTTGTTGTTGAACCTTTTCTGGAGCCACCTGCAGTCCATGAGCATGCAAAGCATCGAGCAACCGAGGCTGAATCCTCAGCAGCTCATCCTGGGTGGACATAGCCACCAGAATGTTGTCCATATAGTGATACAGACGTGCATCAGGAAACTGCTTGCCAACTCCAGACAAGGCAGGAGAATTCTGCATGCCTTGGGCAACGTCCTCCATTGATATCTCTGTGCGGGCTCAGCCTCGATAATCGCTGGCACTGACAAGGCAAACTTCAGTCTGTCATCGGGATGCAAAGGAATCATAAAGAAACAATCCTTCAGATCCACAATGAGGACCGGCCAGTCTGGGGGAAGCATGGTAGGCGATGGTATGCCCACCTGCAATGTCCCCATGCTTTCCATCATGGCATTAACCTTTCGGGGGTCTTGCAACAACCTCCACTTCCCAGATTTCTTTTTGATGCAGAAGACAGTAGTGTTCCAGAGACTGGTAGAAGGCTCCAGATGACCCTGTGTGGGAATCCACAAAATTAGAGGATTTTGGGAAAGCTTCAAGATGCAGGCCTCAGACACAGCAGAACTGTGGGCAGAGCTATGCAGCAGCCATGAGAGAGGTCAGCAGAAAAATTTTTTAAACTGTAGAAAAGCAAGGGCAAATAGAACAATGGTCTGTGTATTAACACTTGTCTAGAATAGCTCTGTAAGCTACGGAAAGTTAATCTAGCAAGATATTAGGAAGATTAAAGCTTAATAATGCAGCTCCGTGCATTGTGTTTTAAGGCTTACAAGCAGGTATTGTATTCCAAATAAGAAAGCATTTTTTTAACCAAAGGTACATGTGCTTATGGTGACTGGCTAGAACTGCTGTCAATATGCTTTTGCTTTGTGTGATTGGTCAAGAAAATTGTTGGTCAGGTAAGTTGTAACATTAGGTTCCTGGTCTCCTGCCTGGAATGTGAGCTGCTGGCATCTTCCCATTGTCATAACCATGTAATGAGACTGATGCTGAAAATTAAAGCAGCTCGAGGCACGTTCTACAGCAGCCCTGTCTGGTTCGTGGTTTGTACAAAGCCCCCCTGCCAGCTTCACCCTGGTCCAACTGCTTCTTCACCAGATTCTGAAGGGCGACCAATTTATCTTGAGGGAGGGGCCACTGCTTCTCCCAGACAGATTTGTCCACCAGCCACCGAATAGGAGCCGTATGACACTCTGCGCCCTTCATCGCAGTGGCCCCCATCAAAAATCCGTCCCGATGCACATCCCCCAGACAGAAGAACATCCCTCCCCCAGAGGGGGGGAGGAGCTGAAGTAACATGAGGCCTAACCCAGGCAGTCTGTTACTCTGGGTTGGCAAGCAGCATGGGCCGCAGGCTCAAGTAGCATTGCGCCGTCCCTCCCAGGCCCGCGACAGACGTCCCTACTGGATCCAGGGGCCACTCTGGGGGCCAGGCCGAAGGGGAGAGAACCATGATGTCAGCACCACTCTCAAGAAGCCGGCGGAGGTGGATTTCCGATGGCGTCGCACCAGGAACAGACAGGGTACACAGCATCTCAGGACGGTCCTTGGTCAGGACAGCAGTCCAGAGAACTTGAGGCGGCCCAGTGTATCCAAAGCCACCAGCTACACGCAACCGGTCAGCTGTCCTGCGAACAGAGAACTTAAAAGGCACAAGTTGAGCAAGTTGCGTCCCTTTCGGGATCGTGACGGGAGGGGGTGGGTGTGGAGACCATGGCACAAATCTGCCCTGTGAAATCTGCATCAATGAGCCCCAGGGGCACAATGATGCCCTGAAGGGTGGCACTAGATCTCCCCATCAGGAGAGCACTCATGCCCCCACCCACGGGATCAAAGGAATCCAGGGGAACCTTGTGTATTTAACAAGATTCTAAGACAACTGTTGCTGTGGTGCAGACATCCACACCTGCTGATCTGCGGGTCCTGGCTGCAAGCCAGCAAAGGAGACCTCCATCGGTTCCTGGGTATGGAGAGAATCTTGTGTCTGGGTGTGTCTTTTCTGCACGCTCTGCTTCACGTCTCCCGAGCCCGGAAAAGCCTGGCCATTAACATGAACAGTCGCCTTGCAGATATTGGACATGTGATTCAGCCTACCACACCGACCAAAAAAAAAAAAACATGGGAAATCTGAACTTCTGTGCTTTCTTCCCCTGCTTCTTGCCAGCCTGCTCATTCCTCTGCTGTGGCCACCTGCCCTGCGGTGCTGCCCACACTGGCTGCACATTGGCAGCCACGGTAGCCAACTTCTAACCCAAGGGGATGATGTCCGCACAGGCCTCCGCCATCTGACAGACAGTAGGAAAACCAGGCACAGCCGCTATGACCCTCCTACAAGCATCCTTGCAATTACACCTCGCAAGGTTTGCAATCACAATCCTCCTTGCCACAGGATCAGGCACCTGCCCCTAATCAGATGCAGTCAGCCTTGCCGCAAATGCCATAAAAGACTCATCAAATCAACCCCCTGGCCAATGGTCACAAACGGCTGCCTCAGAGCAGCCATTTCCAGGGTCGGAACAATCGCTGCCATGCCCAGTGTGGGGCACTGGTCAAGCACAAGGGGATCGAAGCCAACGTGCCCCTGAGCATTTTCATAAGGCCCTGTGCCCAGCAGCATGTCAGTGACATCCACACGCCTGGGGTCCTGTGGCGCCAGCACAGCATTCTGCACCACCGCTTGGGCCGCCAAACGAGCCCACTTGGTCTCAAAAACATCAAACTGCACAAAGTCAAAAAGCGAATGTGCTACACGACAGAGGTCATGAGGTGTCAGCACATCCATAACAACCCTCCCGAGGGTCTGCATAACCTCAGCAGACTCCAAACCATGCTGAGCAACCGCATCATGGACTTCCCTCTCCAGCTTATAAAAAAGCGGGTCATGGGTGTTATGAGTAACACCCCTGAGCATAGGAAAAGCCTGGGGACCTTCCGACAAAGCCACAGCACCTGCCGTGTCCCGGCCCTTGGGACCCACAGGGACAAGAGGAGATGATTGACAGGAAGCCAACTCAAAATCACTCGCCCCTGCACACCTTGCAGCCAGAGGAGCACCCTCCATGACCCTGCAGATGCCGTGAGGAGGCAGGCTCAGACATCTCATCGGACTTGGTTTTGGCTTCTTGCCAGAAACGTTCGGGGTTCCTCGGATGCGCGGTCACTTGGCACGAGGAAAGTGTCCACAAATTCGGTGAGGAAGCGCCACGGCCCCGGGCACCCACCAGCTTCCTGCCTGCAGTGTTGGCATTCACACTAAAGGTAAATACCTCAGCGCCCTGTTTTGCCACAGCCCTGGCAGGGGGCGCCTTGGTGGGCACAGGTACCAGCACGGCCTGCAAACCCAGTGTGGGCTGGGACGATGTGACAGTGGTCACAAGGGTTTTCAGGATGAGAGAGAGACAAGAATGTTGACTCCATGATCAGAAGGTTTGATTTATTATTTTATTATATATATACTACATTTTAACTGTACTAAAAAGTAATAGAAAGGGAAAGGTTTCTCGGAAGGCTAAGCTAAGTATACAATCGAAAAGAATGAATAACAAAGATCTGTGTCTCGTCATAGAGCAAGAGCACCTCTGCCATGAGTGGTCAGTAAATCCATACATCTACAGGAGACTAATCACGGATCCACCTGTTGGATTGCACAGCGGCAGATAACCATTGTTTACAGTTTGTTGCTGAAAGGTCTCAGCTTCGGGAGGAAAAATCCTAATGAAAGGATTTTAATGAAAAGTTGCCTTTGACAGGATGAGACCGGCGCGGGGCCCTGTCCCCAACATGGAGGAGGGGAGGGGTGCCGAGAGAGGTGCAGCCCGTGGAGCCGCATCACTGCAGAGCGGCACAAGGGAGCCTGGCACAGCCAAATCCACCCTAGGGGAACCATCGCCATTCCCCAGTTGGACCTGTCCCCTAGCACACCGTCCCAGGGTGGGGAGAGAGCTCCACATTGCACAGAAACTCAAACTTCCCCTCGTCCATGTCCGAGACAGAAGAGCTCCACTGGGAACTCCGAGGGGTACAAGAACCAGACCCCCGCCAAAGATCCTCACACTTCTTCCACTGCACCAGCAGCGATCCCACATCTATGGTGCAATCATCAAAGAGGGCCTCCATGAGGTGGACCCCCACAAGAGGCCACTCCTCCTTGGAGAACGGCTTTGCAGAGTCCGAAAAGAGCCCTCACAGAAACAATCGCTCAAAATCATACCAGGAAATAGAAACGTGTTTCCACTCCAGGACCCCCCCTCCAGAGATCCAAAATGAGGGAATCCTCCTTGAAACCCACAGCAGTTGCCATTACCCCAAGAACAGCAGGCAAAGCACCAAAGAGGGGTGACAATAAAACCTCACCGGCAATTCAGACTTTGTCTCAGCCTAGGCTGCAGTACAATTTGGCAGTCACCAGATGTCACTAGAGGACAGGAAAGAACAGAAGCACACATGGCTGTTCTCAAGGTGAAGAAAAAATGTGAAGTTTATATTCTGACTCCAACATTTATAGTTTTCCAAAAGTGACAGAGGATTGGAGGGTGAACAGTGCCACCTCTCCAATGACACTGATTAAACCAACAGCCCTTCAACTCTCTCCTCCTCCATAAAAGGAATGCGAAACAATGAGTTATTTACAAGAAAGTGTGTGAGAAAGTTCACTACAGGAATGTCGACATGAGAAGGCTTAGAAAATGTTAAAAAAACAGGATGAAACAAGTTGGGCTAAACTTGGCCTCTGCTGACTGCTTCTCTGGTGACTGCCCCTGCACCACTGGGGCTCACTTGTTTCCTTCCTATGGAGACCATTGTGACTCTGTGGAGCATTGTGGAACCAATGGGCCATGGTGACACTTAGGGACTTCTGGAACCATGAGGAACATTGTGACCCCGCAGGGTACCATGGATCCCAGGGGCCACTGTGACACTCTGGGGCCTCGTGGAACCAAGAACATCTTTCTGTTTTCTTTGAACCAAGAACATGTTGCCCAGTTGGGCCTCACGGTCCCAAGGGGCCAGTGTGAAGCAGGAGGGCTTTGTGGAACCAAGAGGCCATTGCTGCATTTCAGGGCCTTGTGGAGCCCAAGGCCCATTGTGATCCTGGAGGGCACTGTGGATCCATGGAGAACATTGTGGCATTGCAAGGCCCCGTGGAATCAGGAAGACCATTGTGACCCTGCAGGGCCTTATGGAAGGAAGGGGCCATTGTGACACTATGGGAAGTTGTGGAACCAAGGGAATCATTGTTGCACTACTGGGCCCCAATGGAACCAAGGGGCCATTGGACAAAGTGGGACTTCATGGAACCAATAGACCATTATGGCCCTGCGGGGCCTTGTGGAACCATGGAGACCATTAAGGTCCTTAAGGACTTGTGTAATCAAGTGACCGTTATGACACCTGAGGGCACCATGGAAGCAAGGAGCCATTGTGACACTGCAGGGCCCTGTGGAACCAAGGGAACATGAAACAGGTGTGGCTGCCTTGGCTTCCCAGGGGTCACCTGACAGGTCTGCCTGACCTTGGAATGCGGAAGGCCATTCCCATCTACCCCTGAAACATTGGGGCTCTGGGCTTTTCTTTTTATGGAAAAGAACTGTCCATTTTTTCCCTGGCATCCATGGCCAAAATTCCAATTCCACCTCCAAATATCTGTGTATTCAAGGATTGCTGCCAGACTAAAGTTGCCAGGAGAGACAAGTGTCTCTGGTCATTGACTCCTGAGTGGCAGCACTCATCTGTTTTCCAAACACTGGAAAGGGCTCTCTGCTTTTCTTTGTATGGAAAAAAAAAATCTCTCTTTTCCAGGCACAAATGTTCTAAATTAGGACTCCGCATTTGTAATTTCAAATATCCTAGGGTTGCTCCAAGCAAACCTGACAGGACACACAGGTCAGCCTTACCTTGGCCTCTTATGGCTTCCGTTCATCAGCTCCTGAAACACTGGGGCTCTGTGGTTTCCTTCCTATGGAGACCAATGTGACATTTGAGAGCCTTGTGAAATGAAGGGGCCATTGTGACACTGCAGAGCCTTGTGGAACCAAGGACAGCATTGTGGCTCTGTTTGGCCGCATGGTCCCAAGGGGCCAGTGCAAAGCAGCGGTGTGGGAGTTAGCCCAGCTGTAACTCAGTGTCAGACGGATTTTGCCCTGGAAGAACTGGGTGTGAGTTTCAAGTTCTAGGAATCATTCCATTTACTTAGGGTGAGCTTGAGACTTTTCCAATAAGCCTTTATTGTTGTTATGCTAAGTTGTCCAAGTTCTACTCCTGTATTGGTTTATTGGTTACTTGTCTATATGGTTATTGTTCTAGTTTTCTAGCCCCAAGCGTATATGTTGTGTCTTCCTCTTTGTCTCAGGTTTTAGGATACTGCCCCTCGTACCGTGCTCATCTTCTCCATGTTTATTGTTTTTCACCCTGTAATTAAAGTTCTTTTTGGGAAACTCCATTGAACCCACTCCTTTTCATTTTTGCCACCCTCGCCCTGCTGAAGTCAGGGACTCAGAGAGGTTTGTCGCAGCCACCCTCACTGTGACATTTGGCACCCGAACAGGCACCATGACATTCAGGGCTCCCTGTGTCAGTCACGTCAGCTGGGGTTAGCTGATGGATAGGCCAGTGCTCCCCAGGATTTTGGATTGTGCAGGCCTGGCAGATTCATTGTTGCTTCGAGGGACCTCGGCCCGGGATCGGCAGGGGCAAAAACGGTTTCACCTGCATAGGATTGCAGGTGGGTTTGGGGAAATGCAAGACATTTATTGCCCATTTTGCCACTGTGTTTTTACA
Organism: Passerculus sandwichensis; assembly: GCA_031885435.1. NCBI lineage: Eukaryota > Metazoa > Chordata > Aves > Passeriformes > Passerellidae > Passerculus > Passerculus sandwichensis. Next base: position 9,287,430 of record CM063150.1, read on the forward strand.
ATATGCACCCAAGTCCCATTATTGATTTGGTGTGCTCTGGTGGCTGTTGCCCCTAAGGTGGAGAAGGAGAAAAATTGGCAGCCAGATGTCCAAAGTAGAAAGGAGCATATATGGATGCTTTAAGTTAATTCTAACAGATCGTGACAAAATATTTTCAAAGAACAAATTAAAATCAATCATGAGGTGGATCATTAAAAATTTTCCAGATGCCTCTGCTGATGAAATCCATACCACTGAATTTTAGGACTCAGTGGGACTTAAACTGTACAACCTTTCGATCAAAAGGGAGCCCATTGCAGCCCACATGCTCCCCATCTTCCATACCATCCTTGAGACCCTTCAGCAGCAAGCAATGTCTCAAAAACTCAATCTGTTGGTCACTCCTAACTCAGGACCTCCCCGCCAACATGCCTTTCTCAGACCTTCCACAATGGTCCAAGATGGCAATGGCCTCGTGGTCTTGGAATATCATGCCTTGGAGACTCAAGATGGAAGGAGCCTGAACATGGCTTGGGAGCCGGATCATCCTCCCTCCATTTTGGCTCCTCCACTTCCTGCTACCACAACCTTCTCTTCCGCCCTGAACAAACCTCCAGACTCCATTCCCACAATTGTGGGTCATGTCCCTACTGTCAATCATCCCACTTTCACCCTGGGCAATGCCTCCAGAACTCTACCCCGGAAGTCTGCCATGGTAAATCAAGGCCCTTCCTCCCCAACATCTGACAAAATGGCAGTGCCCTTTGCCTCACCCTCCAGCAATAATATAACCCCATGGTCAGGTCACAGATACTAAGCCCAACTGTCACACTATTTCTAATCCAAATGTTTCTCCTCCAAGTTATTCTTCCTCCCCGGAAGACAGTTTGGATTCCCCACAACCACCTTTCCCCTCAACCCCAGAAGGTCCCTAGTAAAGGATTCGGAAGGAAGCAGTTAAGGAAGGAGACTGGCAAAGAGTCTCAAAACCCCTCATTGCCCCCTCTATGAAACAAGGGGGCAGAATCCCAGGTATCAGCCATTGGTTTACAGGGAAATCAAGGATCTGTATAGGACAGCTAAAGACCATAGAAAGGACTTACTTTGTTTTAATGGCCTAATGAGGGCCATGTTTACAGCACATCAGAACTCCCTATGATTTAAAATGTATTAGGACCATGTTGCTGTCGCCTACAGAATACAACCTGTGGGAAGGGGGATGGAAGTGTTTACTAAATCAATTAATTGCAGACTATGCTAATAATGAGGCAAGAGCGGAATTGACAATCTATCTGGAGAAGGACAGCAAAGCCGACTAGATGATCAAGCAGCAGGTATTCCTAGAGAAGTATTGGATGATATCAAAGAGATGGCTTTGCAAGCTTTAATCCAGGTATCGCATCACAGTACCCCCAATTTGGGCTACCTTGGGTGGCTGCAGCTAAAGCTTTAGGACAATCAGACCATCTTGGGTGGCTGTTAAGTAAGCAAACCAATGCTACCTCCCTCACACTGAGTGGCCTGCTCTCAGACATAGAGACCATCAAACACGCCACCTTGCAGAACAGCGATAGAGTTTTTACTCTGGGCACAGGGGCATGGCTGTGTAGACTCTGAGGGCATGTGTTGCATGAAGCTCTCCATCCACAGCGAGTCAATCCACAAGAGCATTCAGGTACTTGAAGGATTCAAGAAGCTTCAAGTGGAAAAAAAGACTGGTTCAATAAACTCTTCCAGTCCAAGGGACTAAAGTGTTGAATGTTGTCTTTCTAAAACAGGACTACTAATTCTGTTAGTGGTTGTTGTTGTATTGTTAATTTTCCCCTGATTGTTTGAATGCTTTTAGAAAGTCTTACAAAATTCTTTCAATTCCATCTTTGTTGTAAAACAGAAAGGGGGAAGATACCCAACACAGGCTCCTCATGGACTCTTTGGACAAGATAATTGGAGGCCAGGATGGCACAAAAACCTCTCAGAGACTCAGTGTGGACAAGGAAATCCTTAAAAGTCCCTAAAAGTATTCTTAAATCCATAAAGTACATTAAAAACTTGAAGTATCTAAAGCCATTAATGAGCCCCACTGAGTGTCAGTACAAAGCTCTCCTGGGACTCGTTAAAGCAGATAATTGGGGCCATGATTGCACAAACTTCACACAGAGTGTCTATCAAAAGCGAAACACCAAGTACCTTAAAATAACTGAAGTACCCTGAAGTATTAATGAGCCCCATTGAGTGTTGTTACTGACAAAGCCTCTCCAGGGTCTAATTACAGCAGATAATTGGAGGCCATGATTGCACAAACCTCTCAGAGACTCCAAGGCAAAAGCCAAACCCAAAGTCCTTTAAAAAGCCTGTAATCCCTGGGAGCATGAAGGAGCCCTCAGGGCCTTTCCTGAGCAAAGCTCCCCAGGGACTCCTTCCAGCAGATCCTTGAGGCCACTGGGATGTGGGCTAGGGGGGGATGCTGAGGGCAGGACAAGGGGCTGACAGTGCCCAGCCTGGCTGGGGCTGTGCCAGGAGGCCCCAGGGCCTCAGGACAAGGTGTCTCCTCACAGCCCTTGGTGGCACAGACCCTGCTGTGCCCCAGGGCACCAAGACTTGGCTACTCTTTGTCCCCACCTGTCATCACTGCCTCCAGTTCTCTGCTCTGCTTGGGGCCTGGGGACACTTTCTCAGTCGTGTCCCTCAGTGGGACCCATTAAAAGTCCAAGAAACTTTGCAGTTGGATTCTGACTTGGAGTTCTGGAGAGGTTTCTTCAGCTCCCTCTCAGGGACTGATATTCAGGGCCTGAGCACAAAGCCCCAGAGGCTCATTAAAGTCCTGGTGCTGTATCTGTGCTGCTGAGCTGGGCTGGGCTCCTGGCACAGACGCAGCTCCTGGACACCAAGAGGAGCTTCAAAAGCACATTTCTCTTGATGAGTAACTCTTCTGCCAGCCCAGCAAGGCTGGGGCACTGCCTGCAGCCACCCCGGGCCCAGCACAGAGGCACAGAGAGCTTCAATCAGTCAGGGCTGGGAAGGGGCTGAGAAGTGCCCGGGGAAGAATGACTGCCAGCCCTCGGCACAGGAACCTCGGGCTGCAGGACAATGCAGCTGCAGCTCCTGGAGCCATCTCCTGCAGCTGGAACATCCCAATGCCTACAGACTCTGTGAGTACAACTCTGGGTATTTCTGGTGCAGGGGAGGTGAAATGCTCGTGAAGGTCTAAAATGCTGAGGGGTTCTGATCAGTCATACAATATTTCCAAGATATAGATTTTGGCAAAAAAAAGGACATTTCCAAATACTTTGTACTCAGTTTCCTGCTAGTGGAGAATGGCAGGGAGGAGAGATAAATATTAAAGGTTGATTATGAATTTTGACAAATTCCTGAGACATCTGAACTGTTACTTTAAGTGATCAATAAGTTCACAGTGATTTGGGGTCTGTGAGTGCTGGCAAGGCATGATCAGGCACAGGGAAACACCTGCAGCAGGGAAATCTCCAGGAAGCAGAGAGAAGATCAGGGAAGGAGAGAAAACAAAACCCAGCAATGCTGTGGCAGGGAGAGTTTAGAGATGCCCACAGGATCCCCTCCAGTGCAGCCCCTCCCTCTGAACAAGCTCCCTCCCTCCTGTGCCCCAGCCCAGCCTCTGCCCTCAGGGCTGGGGCTCCAAGGCGTGCAGCCCCTCCTGTGCAGGCAGAGCTGCAGCAGAGCCGTGGGGCAGCTCTGCAGCCCCGGGCCCAGTTCCCTCTGCAGAGCACAGGGCTGGGAGCAGCTGCCCGGCACTGGGGGCTCTGGCAGGGGGCACAGCTGGCTCAGGGTGACGCTGTCCCCAGTGCCTGGCTCTGGGCAATGCTGTCAGTGCAGCCAGGGAAGGAGCTGCATCTTCCTCCATCCAATGCCATCATAAGGACACTTGGAAGTGTCCCTGAGATTTCAGCCCAAGCTGGGAGCTTCAATCCAGGGTGCAAACCTGTCCTAGAGCATCTCTGAGTTATGAGATTGATGGGGAAAGGCAGAGGTGTTGTGACACTGAAAATGCTGTTGGGTTGGTGAAATGAGCATCATGAGTCCTTGGCTAAAAATGTGGAACTGGGCTGTGGTGGATCCATCTGCTCTCAGCAAAGATCATGTTATCTTTACAAAAAACTTAGGAATGAGCATATCCTATATTTAGGAAAAGAGAAAGCCGAGATAAACTCAAAACACAATCAAGTGTGACCATCTCCCTCCAGTCTCCACTCATTATCGTGCCTCAGGTAACTCACTCTGTTACACCAAGGGCATGCTAAGGGTTTCTGATATCCTAGAATAGCAGGAGAGACATGGGGGCACCTTAAAAAGAAAACCTCAGAACTCTGAAACAGAGAAGCATGTACGTGTGTGTTACAGAGGAGGGTGTATGGGAAATGGCTTTGATTTTGCTTACAGGTATCTCTTATAACTCTTCACTGTCCTTTCTCCATGAACAGGTCCCCATGTGCAGCCACAGCAAATGTCAAACAGCAGCTCCATCAGGCACTTCCTCCTGCTGGCATTGGCAGACACGCGGCAGCTGCAGCTCCTGCACTTCTGCCTCTTGCTGGGCATCTCCCTGGCTGCCCTCCTGGGCAACGGCCTCATCATCAGCGCCGTAGCCTGCGGCCACCACCTGCACACGCCCATGTTCTTCTTCCTGCTCAACCTGGCCCTCAGCGACCTGGGCTCCATCTGCACCACTGTCCCCAAAACCATGCACAATTCCCTCTGGGGACACCAGGGACATCTCCTACACAGGATGTGCTGCTCAGCTCTTTTTCTTTGTGTTCTGCATCTCAGCAGAGCTTTTCCTCCTGACCATCATGTGCTATGACCGCTACGTGTCCATCTGCAAACCCCTGCACTACGGGACCCTCCTGGGCAGCAGAGCTTGTGCCCACATGGCAGCAGCTGCCTGGACCAGTGCCTTTCTCAATGCTCTCATGCACACAGCCAATACATTTTCACTGCCCCTGTGCCATGGCAATGCCCTGGGCCAGTTCTTCTGTGAAATCCCACAGATCCTCAAGCTCTCCTGCTGCAAATCCTACCTCAGGGAACTTGGGCTTCTTGTGCTAAGTGGCCTTCTATTCTTTGCTTGTTTTGTGTTCATTGTTTTCTCCTATGTGCAGATCTTCAGGGCCGTGCTGAGGATCCCCTCTGAGCAGGGACGGCACAAAGCCTTTTCCACCTGCCTCCCTCACCTGGCCGTGGTCTCCCTGTTTCTCAGCACTGGGTTTTTTGCCTACCTGAAGCCCCCCTTCATCTCCTCCCCATCTCTGGATCTGGCCCTGTCACTTCTGTACTCAGTGGTGCCTCCGTCCCTGAACCCACTCATCTACAGCCTGAGGAACTGGGAGCTCAAGAAGGCCCTGAGAAAATTGATTGTACTGTATTTTCAGAAGCATTTCAGAACCATTTTCTGAAGCAGAGCCTTCAGAATGTAACTCTTTAGAATCTCATCCTTTTTCTCCTATTTCTCTATTTTTATTTGGTAACTTTTTTCTATTGTTGTTATGTTTTTTACAAAATACTGCAGTATTGAACTTAGCATTTCCACATTAATATCTACCTTCTTTTGAAATATGAAGACTTGCAAGAGGCTTTTTCCCTTGAGATTTAAATAAAAACAAGTGCTTGCCCTGACCTGTGTGCCCGGTATTCTTCCTGTGCCCTTCTCTTTCCCTGCAGGGGCAGTGCTTGTGAGCAGGGGTGGAGGGTAGAGACTCCCAGCACAGCAGCACATCTTCCCACATCTGCTGTGCCCAACTGCACCCTGTCCTTGCCAGCCCTGCTGTGGCTGTAAGGCCGGAGTGCTCCTGCAGCTTTGTCACTGTCCTGCTGCGTGTCCCTGCTGTGGCCACAGGCTGAGCCAGGCCATGGGCACTGCTGGGACACAGCTGGGCTCCAGCACAGCAGCTCCAGCAGCAAAGGGCATCTCCTGAGGGCAGGGCAGGGAGGCTTTGCTCCCCTCCAGAGCTGCTGTCAGCAATGTGCTCCAGGAATGCCCTAGCACAGCAAAGCCCAGTGCCTGGGGCAGGGGGGAGTGTGCAGGGGGGGCTCACAGCAGTGTCCTGGCACAGCCAGAGCTCCTGGCATGGACCTGAGGCAGCAGCACAGCAGGGCCTGGGCCGTGTCTTTGTTCTGGGGCAGCCTGGGAAGGTGCCCCAGGGCAATTGTCCCACACCAGCCCTGCAACCACCATTGCCAGCACTGGCCTCTCCCCACCTGCAGGAGGTTGTTTGTCCCTGCACGGAGGGACACCAAGTGACCAGGCCAGCAGGCCATGTTTGCTCTGTGCTGAGGAGATCTCAGCAGTGCATCATGTGTGTGAGGGGAGATGAACCCCAGTGAGCACAAACACCATCAGCAGCACCTGGGGCTGGCACAGTTCCAGTGGCACAAACAGGGTCTTGAGGCCACTTCACTCTGAGAGTAACGACCTCTGGGCAAACACCTGAATTCTTTGCTGGGTTGTGGTTAGGACTGCACAGAGAGAAATATCCCAGGCAGGGAGGCTCCCGGGAAAAAATGCTCAGGGCAGCCATGGAGTGCACAAAGGGACATCGGATAGAGTGAGGGTCTGTGGGGAGAAATCAGAGCTGCCTCCCTTCTGAACCAGCCGGAGGACCTGACAGGGCTGTGCTGTGTTATGGGCACTGAGCTGACACTGAGGGATGTGGAAAAGGCCTTTGGTGTCAGGGCTGTTGAGAAGGCTGGGCAGTGTCACTGTGGGACCTCTCTCAAACCCCTTGGAAAGGCCAGAGCCATCCCAGAGGGTCCTGGGCACTTGGGAAGGGCAGACATGGAACCAGTCTGCAAACAGGGCAGGGAGGGGCACTGGGAGAGTCACAGCCTGGGCAGGCTCAGCAGGGAAGGGGATGTGGCAAATCCTCCTGCAGCCATTCCAGGCACTGGCAGGACAGGGCAGGAACTGCAGAACCCACGTGGGAGGGAAAAGGAGGGGATGTTGTGTGCCCAGACTTCAGCCAGGCCTGGGACAGGGTCTGCTGTGGTGTCCTCAGAGCCAGACTGGAGAGAGCTGGGCTGAAGGAGTGGAACATGGGCTGGGTGGGAGTTTGGCTGAACAATGAGGGTCAAATGTCATCCATGGTACAGAGTCCTCTTGGCAGCCACACCCTGGTGACATCCCTCAGTGACCAGCCCCTGGCCACCACTGTGGAACATTTCTATTGTCTCTAAAATGGCATGAAATGTACTTTCAATTCCTTTGTGGATGCTGTGAAATTGCAGGGAGTCTGTGACTGAAGTCATCTAGTAAATGGTGACTGCAAAATGTAATTGGGCAAGCTGACTGAGTTGGGTAAATTTATCTTGCCATCAGGTGCCAAGAAAGCCACAAGAAAGAGCAGAAAAAACTCATGCATCAGAAGAAAGGCAATTCAATAGGGAAAAACCCAAATCACACCAAAAACTAAAACCCCCCAAACCTAATCAAAAAACCCAATGCAAGATCCAACCACAACAACACAAAAACCTTACAAACAAACCAACCACAAAAAGAAAAAGGCCACAAAGAAAAGAAAAAAAAATTCACAGGAAATCTCCTATCAGCAGAAAGGCTGTTTAACCACCTTGTGGCAGGACAGGGTTCTGTAAGTGTAGGTGCTGTTTTGAAAGAAAACTGTCTGAAAAAAAAAATTAATCCCCTATTTCCCTTGTTCCCCTGCTTCTCTCAGTTGATTGCTGATCATGGTGTGACATGGAATGGAACATCCCTTGGGTCAGTCCAGCCCAGCTGTCCCATCCCTGTTCCCCAGGAACACTTGCCCAGCCCAGGCCCATAGGTTGGGGGAGTTGCAGACGCCTCATGCGGGGTGAGCACTGAGACAGGGACAGGAGAACAGAACAACATTTACTCTTGTCAAGGACAGCAGAACAGAACAGCCCAGCCTTGGAGAAACTAATTGAGGATGTACCTTTGGCAAACAGAAGTCCCAAGAAATGCAAGCAGGATGCCAGCTCAGCTCTGCAAGGCTGCCAAAACAGAAGTTATGCAAAACAATAATATTGCCCTTACTCAAAAGGAGGGGTCAAGGAACAGCCACCTCAAAAGGACACTGGATGTTGAAGACAAAACCCAAAGAACCATGAAAGGATTTGTGATAAGGGGTCCAACTATGTCAAATAAACTCAAAGGAAGTGGGGATAGCTAATGGATACATAATCAGTGTGTGTGATAAAAACTGTTCATTCAATGCTCAGTGCACTCCAATGGAGGAAGGATGGCCCAAGTGACCACCATAGTGTAATAAAGAATACCTGCTTTCAAATGCTCCAAACTGTGTTCAAAAGTTTCTATCCAGTGTATTTCAGTATCAGTGGTGTCCTTGACTCCATTATACCCCCAGAGTTTCACAATGGCCCCTTGGTTCCATGAGGCCCTGCTGTAGAACAATGGACCCTTGGTTCCACTGGGTTCCATACTGTCAAAATGGCCTCCTTGGTTCTGCACTGCCACAATGCTCTCCTTGGTTCCACCAGGCCTTGGTGTGTAACAACAGCCCCTTGGTTCCTTTAATTGCCACAATGTCACCCTGGTCTCTTGGATCTGCAGTGTCACAATGGACAATTGGTCAGAAGCAGCCCCCCTGTGTCACCATGGATATTTGGTTCCACGGGCCCTCCACAGTGTCACAATGGCCCATTGGTTCCACGAGGTTCCACTGCATCACCATGGTCTCCTTGGATCCGCAGTATCTCCATGGACCATTGGTTCCATGTGGCCCTGCTGTTTCACAGTGGTTCCTTGGTTCCGCTGCATAATAATGGAATCTTGGTCCCTTTAGGTTCTGTACTGTCACAATGGTCTCTTTGGTTCTGGACTCTAACAATGGACCCTTGGTTCCATGAGTTTCCCTGATGTCACAATAGTCTCCTTGGTTCCACAAGGCCTTCTTTTGTTTCACTATGGATCCATGACTCCATGAGCCGGTGTCAGAATGGCCCCTTTGTCCCATAGAGCCCCACAGTGTCACTATTGTCTTCCCTTGATTCACTGAGGCCTTGCTGTGTCACAATGCTCCTTTGTTTCCATGAGGCCCCATGTATCATAATGGTCTCCCATGGTTCCATGAGGCCCAGCTGTATCGCAATGGCCCCTTTGTCCCATGGAGCTCCACAGTATCACAATTATCCTCCCTTAATTCCATGAGGCCCCACAAAGTCACAATGGATCTTTGATTCCATGAGTCCCACATTGTTCCAAGAATCCTTAGGTCCATGGGGCCCTGTAGTGTCACAATGGTCCCTTGGTTCCATGGTGCCACACAGGGTGACAATTGCCCTTTGGCCCAACAGGGCCTCATAGTGTCATAACGGACTCCTTGGTTCCATGGAAACACAAAGTGCCACAATGGCCCTTTGGTTTCTCAAGGCCTCAAAGTGTGAAAATGGCCTCCATGGTTCCATGAAGTCCTCCTGTGTAAAAATGGCCTTTGGTTCCATGATGCCTCATAGTGTCACAATGGTCTCATTGATTCTGCACTTTAAGAATCCCCCCTTGGTCCCTTGGAGCCTCACAGTGTCACTATTGTGCCCTTGGTTCCATGAGGCTTTGCTGTGCCACAATGCTCCTTTGGTTCCATGAGGTCCCCTGTGTCACAATGGTCCCTGGCTTCCATGAGGGCTGGCAGTGTCACAGGGGTCTCCTTGGTGCTGCAGTATCACAACGGATCCTTGGTTCCATGGGGACTCGCAATGTCCGAAGGGTCTCCTTAAATCCATGAGGCCCTGGAGAGCCCCTTGATTCAACAAGGCCTCCAAGTGTCATCAAGGCCTCCAGGATTCCATGAGGCTCCGCAATGTCCCAATGGACCTTTGGTTCCACAGGGTCCTGCACTGTTCCATGAATCCTTAGTTCCATGGGGCCCTGGAATGTCACAATGGCCTCCTTGGTTCCATGGTGCCGCACAGTGTGACAACTGCCCCTTGGCCTGCCAAGACCCCACAGTGTCACAATGGTTCCTTGCTTCCATGAGGTCTTGTAGTGTCAGAATCGTCTCCATGATCCCGAAAGGCCTTGCAGTGTCACCACAGACCATTGGTTTCATGCAGCCCCACACTGTCACTATAGTCCTCTTGGCTTCACAAGGCTCTGAAGTGCCACAATGGACCCTTGGTTCCACGATGCCCCAGAGTGTCACAATGGTATCCTTGGTCCCATGGTGTCAGAATCGACCCTTCATCCTATGGACACCCACAGTGTTCCCTGCAGTCCCCTTGATTCCACCAGGCCCTGCCATGCTCTACAGGCCCCTTGGTTCCATGTGGGTCCCAAAGTGTCAGAACAGTCTCCATTGTTCCATGAGGCCCTGCAATGTCCCTGTGCTCCCCTTGGTTCCACAGGGCCCCACAGTGGAACAATGGATTCTTGGTTCCATGAGGTTCCTCAGTCCCAATGGTCTCCTTGGATCCGCAGTGTCACAGTCGCCCCTTGGCTCCGTGTGGCCACGCTGTGTAACAATGGCTCACGGTTCCATGAGGCCACATAGTTTAACAAGGGACCCTTGGTTCCACGAGGCCTAGCTGTGTCACAATGGACTTGTGGTTCCATGAGCTCTCACACTGCTAGCAGCAGTCTCCTTGGTTCTGCAGTGTCACCATGGACCCTTTGTTCCATGAGGTTCCGCAGTAGAACACGGTCACCTTGGTTCCATGAGGTTCTGCAGTTTAACAATGGACCCATGATTCCACCAGGCCGTCATGTGTCACAATGGTCCCATGGTTCAGGGAGGTTTTTCAGATCACAATGGTCTCCTTGGATCCGCAGTATCACAATTGACCATTACTTCCATGTGGCACCAATGTGCCAAAATGGATTTTGGTTCCATGGGGTTCTGCTGTGTCACAATGGACCCTTTGTTCCATGAGTTTTCTCAGTATCACAGTTGACTCCTTGTTCTGTGAGGCCTCGCCATCACCAAATCTCCAAAATATCAGAATAAGACCCACTAACACTAATTTGCTTTTTAAGAGGGGATCATTTATTCAGGCCTGAGGTCTAGTGAGGGATAACTTCTAACCTTATGTGGACATGTTATTCTACCAGCATCAGTAAGTGTGTATTACAATTTACTCACTTCCATAAAACCCCCCCCAAGTTCCCAGATTCAGTCCTTTGATTTTCTGTTGCTACATTTTTGAGACAGATGTCTTCTCTTCCAACCATCCTTGCTGGGAAAGCAGCCCCTGCATGCCTTGTTTCTGTGCTAAAAGTTCACAGGCGCAGTAAAAATTGAATTAATCCTTTTGATATCAAGGCCAAGGTTTTGTGTGGGCAGGCAGAGGCAGGCAGGAGGGCAGAGCTGTCAGCAAAGGAAGGGCCCAGCCAGGTGGGGCAGCCGGGGGATGCCGACAGCCTGCAGGGACAGAGGCGCAGGGCAGGGACACCGTGGGACAGCCTGGGCTGCCCAGGGCACAGGCATGGGCAGCAGCTGCAAGACAGCCCTGCCAGAGCCAACTTGGGCAGCACTTTGGCCATGGCTGCTGGGCCTGGGCCTGAGGCAGGAGTAGGAGACAAGTGACCCTTGCAGTGCTGGGGCCTCATTGCCTCCTTGTCCCTGCTCAGCAGCCTGGCAGGGGCCGCCCCATGCTCCTGCCCTTGGCATTGCACATCCCCACATGCCAGTGCCCATCCCAGGAAGAGCCCTGAGCAAGGAGGGAGGGACAGCATCTGCCTGGCCAGGGGCTGGGGCTCAGGCCTTGGCCCCTTTGCATTCCTCAAACACATCCAGGTGTGCTCAGCACCAGAGACACCTTTGCCTTGTTTGTCCCCAGCTGTCATCACTGCTTCCAGTGTTCTGCTCTAACTGGAACCTGGGGACACTTTGTCAGTCTTGTGCCTCACAGAGATCTATTTAAAGCACAAGAATCTTCAGTGTTTCAATCTCCCTTTGAGTTCTTGAAAAAATTTTGGAGCCCTCTCTGAGGGACAGAATCTGATGCAAATAGAACCAAAGGCCCAGAGGATCATTAAAGTCCCTGTGCTGTGTCTGTGCTGCTGAGCTGGGCTGGGCTCCTGGCCCAGAGGCAGCTCCTGGCAAGGGCAGCGCTGCAGACAGACAGCTCTGGCCAGGAGCAGCTCCTGTGCACAGCCCAGCAGGGCTGGGGCACTGCCAGAGCCCCTCAGGGACACCAGCAGGGCACAGACAGAGCTCACAGGGGCTCAGCACTGGCAGGGGCTGTGGGACGGCCCAGAGGGGGCTGTGTCACAGCAGCACCTCTGTGGCTGTGTCATAGAGGCACAGAGCAGCTGGGATGTCAGCAAGGGGCTGTGTGACAGGCCAGAGTGGGTTGTGTGAGATCATGGTATGACTGTGTGACATTAAAGAGTGGGCTTTGAGGTCAAAGTGTGTGCTGTGACATTACAGAGTGGCAGAATGACATCACAGAGAGGCTTTTGTGGCATCACTGAGAGGGTTGTGACATGACAAAGTTGGCTGTGACATCATAGAGTAGGGTGTGAGGCCATAGAGCAGATCCTACCATTATGGAGGGTGCCTCTGTGACGTCAGAGAGTGGGTTGTGACATCACTGGGTAGCTGTGTAAAATCATAGAACAGGCTGTGACATCACAGAACAGACAGTGACATCACATTGTGATTTTTTGACATCAGCATCTTCTGTGTCATCACAGGATGCTGTATGACATCACAGGGGCTGTGTGACATCACAGGGGCTGTGTGAGGTCACTGGGGAGGTCACTCTGCCCCGGCCCCCCTCACAGCTTCCCCCAGAGCAGTCCAACACTGCTCGTGCACAGCGGGGTCGCCTGTCCCCTCGGGTCCCTCCGCCCCTGGCCCCACAGCCTCCCCCAGAGGATGTTCAATGAGATCTGTTATAAATGGAACTCCACAACGAGTCAAGTTGTCCAATTGGAATTTATTAATTATAGCAAGCAAAGGTAATAAGCAAAGCAGCGCTGGGCGACTGGGGAGTCTTCGCTCCACCAACAGCCGCACCCAGTATCTAACAAGTCCCCTTCTTATACGAGTCCATTTCCATATACGTGTTCTTCCCTTGGCACATGCTCCAATTGTTGCTAGGGGGTCTTCTTCTACCCCCTGGTGGTCGCTGGATAAAGGCTCAAAGTCTTCCTCAGGCCTGTACTCTTGACCTTGGAACTCTCGCCTTCCTTATATGGTGGTGGTGTTTGGCTGATTTCTATTTCTCGGCTAGCTCTTCTTAGTTCCTAAAACTTAGCTTTTCGCATGGTTAATATTTGCGCAATGCGTGGTTAATGTCTACACAGGCAATAGCAGATATATTATTCTGGGTTATGTATTTCTTAATCACATGGTTGCCCATATATTTCTTAATCACATAGTTGCCCATATATTTCTCAATCACATGGTTGCCCATATCGGGGTTTAGTGAACAGGGATATTCATTACAAGATTGACCCCAGAGCCTGACATGGGGACGGGGGGCCGGGGCCCTGGGGCTGGCACAGGGGGACAGGGAGCCCCTGGCAGCGTCCCCGTGTCCCCCAGGGCCAGAGCCTGGGCCAGGGCTCGTCCACCCTGTTATGAACAAGGCCTTGAGAGTGCTGAAAAAATCCCCAGCAAGGGGTCAGCAAAAACTAGATTTAATATCAAGGGACAGCAGCACAAAGTTCGTTGGCAAGAGTCACTCTGATCCTGACAGTGTTTGTAGGGCCCCAAGAGAGGGGCTTCAGTCCCAGCAATGGTTCATCCTGGCTGCACTTGGCATCAACAGCTTTCTTTGGCAATGTGAGAACAGGGATGTTGTGCCACTGAGGGAACAAAAACAGCTCCCAGGGCTGCTCCTACAGAAAGCAGAAGCTGGTTGGGCAGCAGCAGTGCCTGGAGCAGAAAGTGTTTGTGATGAGCTGCAGAGGAGCTGAGCCCAGGGGCTGTTGGCCAAGGCCAAGGCCCAAGGAGCATTTCTCAGCTGGCAGGGCAGCCTGAGAAGGGGAGGGGGGAATGCAGCAGCACAGGGCCCATGGAACCAAGGGACCATTGTGACACTGTGGGGCCCTGTGAGACCAAGGGACCATTGTGACACTATGGGGCCCTGTGAGACCAAGGGACGAGTGTGACACTGCGGGGCCCTGTGAGACCAAGGGACCATTGTGACACTGCAGGGCCCTGTGAGACCAAGGGACCATTGTGATACTGTGGGGCCTCACGGAATTGTGGAGACCTCTGTGACATTGCTGGTCTTCATGGAACAAAGGGGGCTGTACTGACACTGTGTGGCTCTATGGAATGTAGCGATCATGGTGTCGCTGTGAGGCCCCAGCAAACCAAGGGTCCATTTGTGACACCACGAGGCCTCATGGAACCTTGGAGACCATTATGACACTTTGGGGTGTGATGGAACCAAGGGGCCATTGTGACGCTGCAAGACTCCATGGAGCCAAAGGAGACCATTGTGACACTGCAAACCCCCAGGGTCCAAAGGCTCCTTGTGACATTGCAGGGCTCATGGAATAGAGGAGTCATGTGACACTGTGGGGCCTGGGGAACCATGGAGACCATTGTGGCACTGCAAGGCCTCATGGGATCATTTGGACCATTGTGAAACTGCAGAGCCTTCTGGAACCCAGGGACCGCTGTGACACTGTGGGACCGCATTGAACCAAGAGTCCATTTTGACACTACAGGACTTCTTGTAATCAAAGGGACCATTCTGACACTGTGTGACTCTATGGAAACAAGGCACCGTTTTGGCACTGTGGGGCTGCATTAATCCATTTTGGCTCTATGGGGCCCCACAAAACCAAGGGAACACAGAACAGGTCTGACTGGTTCAGCCTCCCAGGGGCCACCTGACTGGCCCAGCTGACCTTGGCATGTTGAGGGTCTCTTATCTTCTGCTGCTGTAACACTGGGATTCCATGCTTTTCTTGCCATGGAAAAGAACTCTCCCCCTCCTCCAGGAACCTGTGTCGAAAATTGGGATTTCACCTCCAAATTTCCTTATATCCAGAGATTGTTCCCATAGGAATATGGTCAGGACAAGTCTGGCTGGCAATGGTTTCACAAGGATCACCTCTCATTGGTCCTCGAAACACTGGGGAAGGCAGCGTGCTTTCCTTCCTATGGGAAAGAACTGTCCTGCTTCTCCAGGCACTCATGGCCAAGACTGGGCTTCCACATCTAAAATTCTCTATGTCCAAAGAATGCTTCCAGACAAAATCTGCCATTCATGACAAGGCTGGCTGGCCTTGACCTAGTGAGGCTCACACCTGCCTTCCAAACACTGGGGCTCAAGGCTATGGAATAGAACTATCCTTCTCATCCACGTGCCCATGGCCAGAATTGGGATTTCACCTCCAACATTTTCCATTGGGACAGACTGGAGGAGATTGTTGGCTGGAAACACTGCGTGTGAGGGGAGGAAGGGGCAGGTCCACCCTTGCCCCGCCCTGGAACCCAAGCACTGCCTTGCCCTGGAACCCCAATCCCCCCAGAGCCTCTATCCCAGCCCAGCAGTGTCTGCCAGTCCCTGGCACAGCACAGGCAATGCTCCACAGCCACCTCTGCAGCCCCCAGCCCAGCTCCTGAGGGACCAAATGAGCCCAAGTCCCACCTGGGGGAAGGGCCCAGCAAGATCAAGGGGAATTGAAGACTGGCCACAAGGCAAGCACACATCTTGACCCTACCTCCTCTTGGAATTTCCATCTGAACACCACTGAAATCCAGGAGTTGGTAGCTCTGTGTGTGCTTCTCTAAATCTTTTATGTTTTTCTCTCTTTCTGTGTCTTCTGTTTCTGTGCTCCTGCAAATTTTGATTAACAATTAATTGAACAGGCTTAGAGTTTGTGAAGTTGAATGGGCCGAGTCAATGCCTTGAGAAGTGTTTTTTGTTGACTGAATATCTGTCATAGTCTGACGTGAGAAGAATTTTTAAAAGTAGTACAAAAGTTTTTGTGTAACTGACAACCTGTTAAACCACTAAGATACTGAACACGCCTCTGTGAAACACATATGTTAAAGACAAAAATATCCAGGAACCTCCTCTTTCTTTTTCAGTCAACAAAGAAGCAGTGGGCCCTGGCCCTGGCCCGCATCTCAACCAAACCAAACCAAACCAAACCAACCCAAACCAAACCAAACCAAACCAAACAAACCAAACCAAACCAAACCAAACCAAACCAAACCAAACCAAACCAAACCAAACCACACCAAGCAGCCCTGCCATGGGCTGAGCCCCTTCTCCCCTCACCAGGCTGTCCCCACCCCATCGGCCCCATTCAAACCAAACCAAACCCCAACAACTAACAAACAGGAAAACTGAAGAGGCCACAAAACCCCAACCAGAACAAAGCTACCCACAGCTATTAAAATCTTACTGTCAAGTCCCTCCCCACCCCCAATAACAGAATTAAAACCAAAAACTCCTACAACCTTCAACCCATACAAAATAACCCTACCACTAAAATTAAACACATGAAAACAAAAAAAACAACCATAAAACTAATCCGAACACAACTTCCACCACAAGTTACTGGCGGCTCAGGTGTTAATCCTATCAATACTTCAATCCTCACTCAAGTAAGGGAAGAAACATAATACAAGCATGAAAAAAAAATAAAAAAGATAAAACCATCAAAGTCAGTAAAGAAGAAATTAAATCCCAAATAAAACAGAAAAAAATACCTTAAACCTAAAAGTAAAATGTGCTTTTAAACTATAAAGAAAAATCTGCTTTTAAACTATAAAGAAAAATCTCTTTTATTTATTACACATAAAACAATAAAAAATTAAAAGTCAAAACAGTATCAAACAAAAAACTCTATATTAAAAAAACAAATGTTAAAATAAATGTAATTTCATTTCCAGAGTTAAAAATAATTTTAAAAGTAAATTATGAAAACATTTTCCTTTAAATAACTCATCTTTAAAAGAAAACACAATAGGTCTACATGGCCCATCAATAAGCTGTAAAAAAGCTTGAAGCAATTATAAAAATAGATTCATAATAACAAATTTCCCCAGACAGCTGTTATGCATGAGAGAATTAACAACCACAAAAAAAAATAATTTTTCCCCTTATAAAAAATCTTCATAAACTTAACAAGAAAAATTTCTCTCCCTAAGTAACCTAAAAAAAGACTATTCTAGAGATAGTAAACTAATTAGAAATTTGAAGTTTACTTTGTTTCCATTGTCAGAAAAAAGACAAAGTTGTAAAGAAAAAAAATATTCGGAAGAGTTTATTTTAATTCTTACTACCTTTTTTCTTTTAAAAATTCTTTTAAAATTTCTTTTTAACAAAATTTTCTTTCTACTCTTTGAAAATTTTAGGCCTACTTTACCTTTCCTGTAATCCTAACTCACAACAAAAAAAATACATAAATAATTAACTGACCCTAAAACCACATAACTGACCACAACACTCATCAATCCACTAATTAAGAAATCTCAAGTTTAGAAAAATCTTCAATTAACAAACCAAAACCACTACAATGTCATAATAAACCATTTGGGAAAGTTTCTCTGATTTTCTGAAGTTGTCAGTAAAGCCTGTTAGATTGCTTTCAGCTCTTGACAATCTCTTGTTGGTATTTCTCCAGTGAGTCCAACTCAGAATACACAAACAATTGTAATTCCTTTAAATGTCTCCTTGAGAGAGTGCTTTGGGGGATGGGAGTCAGGGCTTGTGTGTCCTGCTTGGCCCAGCCCAGGCAGGGCTTTCCCAGCCACATTCCACACTCCATTTCCCAGCTGCAGCCGCTGCTGCCTCTGAGTTGTGCTGCCCCAGCCCCAGGGACGCTCTCCTTGTCTGCCCATTCCCCCACGGTCTCTGGGCAGGGATGGCCTCAGTGGGGGCTGCTGACATCCTCAGCACCTTGGAGGCTGCTGCTGAATTTTCCTGCTCCAGAGGCTTGTTCAGCCTTCAGCTCTTGAGTGCAGGAATTCAGTGTCCCAGGGCTCATTAACATTCAGAACACCTAAACAAGCCAAGCCTCTGGGGGTAATTTGATTTAATTTTCAAATCTTTTGTGGTTAATTAAACGAATTCCAGTTGTGTATTCAAGTTGAATAGATTCTGTTTAAAGAGACAGTGAGAAAAGATTTCCTAGGTCTAATTTAGGTTTCTTCTCCCTGTCAATTTATTGATACGTGTAATCTCCAGCTGACACTGAATCTAAGTACCTCTTCATGCAGTCTGAATAGATATGAAAATCAAGACCCTCCATGGCTGACAATCAATCAGACTCTGTCCCTGCCCCCACCCCACCATTTCCCCCATCCAAGCCCTGGCACTCAGAGCAGCCTTGTGCAAATCTGAGCTCCCTCCAGCCCAGGCTGCACCTGCAGCTTTCAGCTCCTTGGCTCCAACTCCCACCTGCTTTCCTTGGAAAAGGAGCTGCCCAAGACACAGAGGGATGTTCATTTCTTGTCAGCCAACAAAGCCAAGGGAAGGCACAGCTCCATCAAATGCAAAAGTCATTCCTCTGCTGGATATTAAATCCACTTTGCACAGAAGACACTCTCAGAGGAATGGAAAACACCTTCTGTGCCCAGCACACATCCCAAGGTCCCCCCAAACCCTTCCTGCCCCAATTCTGCCCAGATTTGCTCTTTGCACACACGAGTCACAGGCTGAATTCAGGAGCTCCCTCCATGCCCAGAGGGAGGAAAAGAGAGAAAGGAGATGAAGAACTCCCCCGTGCAGAGGCAAGGTCCAAGTGCAGCCCCTGCAGTTGGAACCCCAACTCATCAGCTTTGTGTCCTTTGGGCTCAGGGCCTGGTGACACTCAGAGGCACAGGAAGGTTTCTTGCCAACAAATACAAGTTGAACATTTGAACAGTTTAATAACCATCACAGCTCTTACCTCAGCTCTTTGTGATGTCCCAGCAGCATCTGACATGTCCACCATCCCCAGGAGATCTCTGTTCTGGAACAGTTTTAGACAGAGACATAAGAAAATGTAATTCTGTGATAGATATAACGACAATTAGGTTGTTGTCTAATGTGATATATATTTGAAAATCAGAATGTCTGGACAATTCCCTAAAGTTCAAAGCATGAAGCCATTCAGTTGAGAGGCACTTGAATGACCAGAGAGCATCTGAAGAAGGAAATCTGTGATCAATGGGAAGGTCGTAGATCAGGCTGGTCAAGTGAAGAGATGTCCTTAGATGTGGCCATTTAAGCATGAGAGCTGGAAGCACTGGAAGGAAGAGGATCATGAAATATTAGACTAAATGTTGGTGACTAACATAGAGAAGAAGACTGATATTTTTTCCTGGAATCAGTACAAGAATCCAGTAGATCCAGAAAATTCGTATTCCTTGTGGAAAAATATGCCATCTCCTAAAAGTACTCAAGTGAGTCAGATAATAAAGATTTGCTTGTATATTAGGAAACTAACAGGTATTAAAAAACCTGTGCCCCTATCCAGGCAGACATCGGCTGTGTGCCCATGAACACGCAGTGCCACTTGTGCCCTGAGGTACCCAGCTGGGATTGGATCTCTCAGAGAGCACCTGAGGGAGAGCAGAGCACCTTGCAAGCTGCAGGTTCCTGACAGCCCCACAGGGCTCCTGTCTGATCAATATCTGCTCTGCTCCAGTCTGAAACAGGGCCCAGCATGGTGCCGGGATCATCAGAGAGCTGAGGTGTGTGCTGGAATTCAATGCCCTCCCCATCCCGCAGCAGCCCTGCATTCCCTCCTGCAGCTTTGGTCTCCAGCACAGCCATGGAGGCTCTTTGGGCTCTGGACTGTTGCTGCAGCCCCCAAGGGCAGCTGAGCTCTGCCTTTGGCACAGTCAGGCCTGGCCACAGCGCAGGCCATGCTCAGCAATTTCTGGTGTGTGCCTGGCCTTGCTGTCAGCCCCGGCAGCGGCTGCGTGGCCCCTTTTTTGGCCCTGTGCTGGCCCAGCCATGGTGGCCCAGCCCCTGTGCAGGCCCAGCCCAGGCCAGGAGCATTGCAGCTGGGAACGGCCCCTGTGCTATGGTGCCCACAGCAGCCTTGGGGCTCTGTGCCCCATGGCCTCCCTGCTGGGCAGCCTCTGCCAGCTCCTGCAGAGCCCGTGGCACCTGTGGGGCTGCACAGACAGCCCTGCCCCGGGCTCTGCCGGCCTCTGGGCCAGCAGAGAGGCAGCCAGGGCTGGCCATGGCTGGGAACAGGCCCTGAGCCCTGCAGGAGGATGGAGCTGGGCCACAGCCAAACTCAGCCCAGGCCAAAGCTGGGCTCAGCAGCCAGGGCTGCCAAGGGCTGGGCACAGAGGCTGGTGCTGACAAATGTCCTGGGCCCCTCCCTGCTCTGTCCATGCCCCCAAGGGCACAGAGCAGCCTCCTCTCTGGGCCACTTGCCTGTTTGCAATGCCTTGCACAGACACTGGCCCTGCCCCACAAGGCCTGGCCTGAGTCCTGCCCCTGCACGCTCAGCCAGGCTGAGATGGACACTGATGGTTTCTGGGCCAGGCTCTCTGAGCCCAGCCCAGCTCCCTGCAAGCTCTGCCAGCTGCCCTGAGCTCTGGGAAGCACCAAGGGCCTCTCCCCAGCCCAGCCCAGCCATCTCTGGCCCCACAGCTCTGCTCAGGCCAGACTGCTCTGGGCACTGCCCCACGGCCTCAGCCCCTGGCAAGGGCACAGCAGCAGCTGCAGCTGCCACAGGACTCAGCCCCACCATGGGGGAAGGTGCTTGGCCAAGGCCAAAGGAGGCTCCCTGGCTGCCCTGCTCCCCTCGGGCTGAGGTGCTGAGAGCTCTGCAGCCCCTGCTGCCATCCCATCTGCCCAGGGCAGCACAAGAGCCTCGGCCTTAGGGCCTTCAAGAGCTGCTCCTGCTCCAGGCTCAGGGCCCATGCCAAAGCTGGGGGAGCCACAAAGCTGTGCCCATTTCTGTTCATTGCTGCTCTAATGGGGATGGATCTTCAGCCACTTGGAGGACGATGATGAATTTTACTGCTCCAGAGGCCTCTTCTTTCTTGAGCTTCTCAGTTCAGGAATTCAGTTAGAAAAGCTCATAAATATTTGTTCAAAATACCCAAACAAGACAAGTCTCTGGGAATCATTCAAGTTTTCAATTATTTCATGGTTAATTAGTCACATTTCAGAAGTGTATTCAAAATGAATATACTAAATTGAAAACAATGAAGAGAGAACTGTTTTGTCCTGTTTAGTTGTCTTTTCCAGTTTTGGTTGATATCAGCAATGTCCAGTTTATATTGGCCCCCAACACCTTCTAATGCATTTTGAACAGATATGAAAATCAAGAGTCCTCATGGCTGACAATCAATGCTGGTGTCCATGGCAACCACCCCTGGCAAGGGGTCTCAATGGAGCTGCCAAGGGACTGACCATAGCAACAGGGGGCTGGTGACAGTTGCCATGGAAACTGACCATAGCAACAGGGTCCTGGTGATGATTGCCATGGAACCTGACCATAGCAACAGGGTCCTGGTGATGGTTGCCCGCTAAGGGTCAGATTTGTCAGAGGTCTTCAGAGAGATTCCATGGGGACTTTCCAAGAGTCTCCAGGCTGGTCCAGAGCTGGAATGTCACAGGCACAGACAGGGGCTCCATGGAGACCTGCCAGGCATTTCTGGGGACTGTAAAGGGCCGTGTGGTCAGAGGCAGTCACAGCCATTCCATGGTGACATCCCAGGGCACCTTGGGCTGCAAAGGCACCCATCTTTCACAGACACTCACGGGGGCTCCACGGTGACATCCCAGGAGTCCCCAGGCTGCCAAAGAGCCAGGATGTCCCAGACACTCACAGGGGTTCATGTCATGGGCACAGTGAGACCTTCAGGCAAAATTTATTAGGGAAACTCCTGTTGGGTCACAATGTGCAGAAAGGATTCCCAATAGCCTCCATAGATGCCCAAACGTCACCATTGAATCAGAGATGACACAGACTCAGATCAGAAGGCTAAGGGCTAAAAGCCACCTGTTTTTTCAATTGTCTTCTTTTATATCTTGGTTTGCTACAGGTGGACCTCACTGATCCTTTAATCAACACATTTCACATGATTGGCCAATTAAGACAACACCATTCGGTAAACAATTTTATGGAAAAAAGCCAAGTTATTCCAAACATTGTCAGCCAAGTGTTTCCGCAAAAATCCACTCAGATAACACCATTTATTGATGTTCGTTTTATGTTGGGCCTTTTTTGGGAGTCCCTGGATGGGGAAATCCCTCCCATAGCAGTTCTATGCCAGGTAAAAAGAGATGCATGGGACTTTTTCAGTCTTCATCTTCTTGTTTATTGTTATCTTATCTAAAGTTTTACATTGCTGTCCACACCAGGCCCAGTGAACTGGAAAAGCACTGCAAAATGACCCCAAAATGTACAGTTTCAAGCTCTTTTAACATTGTCTCATCCAATAAACACTTGAAAGGTGCATTATTTCTACTTATCTACCAATAACTCATCCCTTGACTGTCCACATAACCTCTGCACTGTGCTTTCCATGACCAATCACCCTGTGTGCAGAAAATAGAGCAGATGAAGAAGACAGGGACTACACCCCAATTCCTCCATCTTGCTTCCTATCTATACCATACTAATAACCCCAAAACCTAAATTTCTCACCCAAGGAACATAGTATAGTACTCTCTATTACCTATTTTCACACTTTGGTAAATTCTAATCTATCTCAAAGTCTTGGAAGTTTTCTCCATGGGTGAAGTTGAAAGGCAGTGTTTCTCTGGGGGTCAGGACCCCTCAGAGCAGACAGAGAAATATTCCCTGTGCCTTGGATTCTGACACATTTAACCTAAAATCCCTTAACCCTTAATATGTCAAGTTGCCCAAAAATGTTCCAGGTAAGTAGGATTAGAAGGAGGAGAAAGAGAGAACAACAGAAAGACAGAAGATCCATAGAACAACACGCACATAGGTACCAACTGCTGGGGTTCCAGCATCGCGAAGAGAGGAACCACAGGAGAAGGCAGGATCCAGACCCTGGATGGCCCTCAAGCCCCTACTTTTAACCCCCTGCTCCTTCATGGGCCCGCCCCTGGGGTGAGACTGCCAGTTGCATGTCCAATCAGAGCCATGGTAGGCACCAGCGGCTGGTGTGTGATTGATTGACAGCTCAGCCAATCAGAACTATGTTAGCACTGCCCGTACTGTGTGATTGACAGCTCTGCCAGGCCAGAGCTGGGGGCGGGGCTCTGTCCCACCACAAACCAAGGCCTGACCCGGCCCTGGCCCCACATGGGCATTCTGAGCATCCCAAGGTGTCTCGGGACATCAATCTCATCCA
Organism: Passerculus sandwichensis; assembly: GCA_031885435.1. Classification (NCBI taxonomy): domain Eukaryota; kingdom Metazoa; phylum Chordata; class Aves; order Passeriformes; family Passerellidae; genus Passerculus; species Passerculus sandwichensis. Next base: position 9,310,628 of record CM063150.1, read on the forward strand.
GCCTCTGACAGCAACCACAATGACAGTACAGAATCTCATGGAATCAAGGGTCAGTTGTGACCTCATGGTGCCTCATGGAATCAAGGAGACCATTGTGCAACTCAGGGGCAGTATGGATGCAAGGGTCAACAATCAAACTCTGGGGCCCATAGAAACAAGGAGCCATTGTGACACAGCGAGGCCGCATGGAGCCAAGGGAAACCTGTGACTCTGTTGGGTCTCATGAAACCAAGAAGCCATTGTGGCACTGCAAGACTTCATGGAATCAAGGAGAATACTGTGACAGTGCGGGGACCCATGAAATCAAGGAACCATGGAACAGGTCTGCCTGCTTTGCCTCCTGGGGACTGTGTGACAGGTCCCACTGAATTTGACATGTCAAGGGCCACTTCTCATCTGACTGTGAAGCACTGGGGCTCCGTGCTTTCCTTCCTATGGAAAAGAGCTCTTTTTCTTGTCTAGGCTTCTATGCCTGAAATTAGGATTCCACCTCTAAAATTCCCTATATGCAAGGGTTTCTCCCAAACAAAATCTGCCAATACAGTCAAGTGTGGCGAGACTCGGCCTCTGGTGACTGCCTCTCATCTGCCCCGGTGCTCAGTTGTTTCCTTTCTATGGAGACCATTGTGACAAAGTGGGGGGTTGTGGAGCCAAAGGGCATTGTAACACTGTAGGAACTTGTGGAACCAAGGGAATCATTGTGACACTGCAGAGTACTACGGATCCAAGGGACCATTGAGACACTGTGGAGCCTCATGGAACCAAGGACATCACTGTGGTTCTGTTGGGCTGCATGGTCCCAAGGGGCCAATGTGAAGCCATGGGGCTTTGTGGAACCAAGAAACATTTGTAGCATTTCAGGCCCTCATGAAGCCAAAGAGTCATCGTGATCCGGCAGGGCACCATGGATCCGTGGAGAAAATTGTGGCATTGCAAGGCCCCATGGGATCATGGAGACCATCGTGACCCTGCAGGGCCTCATGGAGGGAAGGGGCCATTGTGACACTATGGGAACTTGTGGAGCCAAGGGGATCATTGTGGTACCACTGGAGCCCATGGAACCAAGGGGCCATGGTGACACAGAGGAGCTTCATGAAACCAATAGATAATTATGATAGCCTGGGCTTTTGGAACCGTGGAGACCATTTAGATCCTTAAAGACTTGTGTAACCAAGGGGCCATTATGACACCAGAGGGCATCACAGAAGCAAGAGAACCATTGTGACACTGCAGGGCCCCGTGGAACCAAGGGAACATGAAATAGGTGTGGCTGCCTTGGACTCCCAGGGTTCACCTGACAGGTCTGGCTGACCTTGGAATGTGGAAGGCCACTCCCATCTGCCCCTGAAACACTGGGGCTCTGGGCTTTCCTTTTTATAGAAAAGAACTGTCCATCTTTTCTGGGTATCCATGGCCAAAACTTGGATTCCACCTCCAAATTTCTGTGTATCCAAGGAATACTGCCAGACAAAAGTTGCCAGGACAGAGAGGTCTGGCTGGTCTTTGATTCCTGAGTGCCAGCACTTACCTGTTTTGCAAACACTGGAAAGGGCTCTGTTCTTTTCTTTTTAAGGAAGAAAAACATCTGTCTTCTCCAGGCACAAATGTCTGAAATTAGGATTCCACATCCATAATTTCAAATATCCAAGGGTTGGTCCAAGCAAACACGCCAGGACAGACAGGTCAGGCTTGCCTTGGCCTCTGGTGCTTGCCACGCATCAGCTTCTGAAACATGGGGGCTCCGTGGCTTTCTTCCTATGGAGACCAATGTGACATTTGGGAGCCTTGTGAAATGAAGGGGCCATTGTGGCACTGCAGAGCGCCATGGATCCAAGGGACCATTGTGACACTGTGGAGCCTCGTGGAACCAAGGACATCATTGTGGCTCTGTTGGGCTGCATGGTCCCAAGGGACCATTGCAAATCAGCAATGTGAGAATTAGCCCAGCTGTAACTCAGAGTCAGACAGATTTTACCCTGGAAGAACTGGGCGTGAGTTTCAAGTCCTAGGAGTCATTCAAAGAACAAATTAAAATCAATCATGAGGTGGATCATTAACAATTTTCCAGATGCCTCTGCTGATGAAATCCATACCACTGAATTTTGCGACTCAGTGGGAGTTGATCTGTATAATTTTTGATCAAAAGGGACCCCATTGCACCCTGTGTGCTCCCCATCTTCCACACCACACTTGACCAGCAAGCAGTGTGTTGAAAACTCAATCTGTTGATAACTCCTAACTCAGGAACTCCCCTCAAACCTGCCTTACTCAAACCTTTAATGATGGTCCAAGATGGCAATGGCCATGCTGTCTTGGATCATCATGCCCTGGACCTCAAGACAGAACGAGCCAAAATATGGCTCAGGAGCCTGACCACCCTCCCTCCATCTTGGCTCCTCCACTTCCTGCTACCACAACTTTCGCCTCTGCCCTGAAAAAAGCTCCAGACTCCAACCACACAACTACGGGTCCTGCCCTCACTGTCAATCATTCCCTCTCCACACTGGACCATGCCTCCAGTTAAGGAAGGAGACTGGCACATAGCCTTGAAATTCCTCATTGCCCTGTTATGTTATGAAAAAAGGGGGCAGAATCCCAGGTATCAGCCACTGGTTTGCAGGGAAATCAAGGATCTTTTTATCTAAAGACCATAGGAAGGACTTACCTTGCTTTAATGACCTAATGAGGGCCATGTTTACAGCACATGTCTCAACCACCTATGACTTAAAATATATTATGTTGTTGTCACCTACAGAATACACCCGGTGGGAAGAGGGGTGGAAGTGTTTATTATGCTAATAGCAATGACTATGCTAATAATGAAGCAAGGGCGGAATTGAAAATCAACTATCTAGCTGGAGAATGAAAACACAGCCTACCAGATGATCAAGCAGCAGGTATCCCCAGAGAAATATTGAATGATATCAAAGAGATGGCTTTGAAAGCTTGAATCCAGGTATCAGATGGTAGCACCCCCAATTTGGACTGCCTTGGGTGGCTGCAGCTAAAGCTCTAGGAGAGTAAGACCATCCTGGGTGCCTGTTAAGTAAGCAAAGCAATGCTAGCTCCCTCACACTGAGTGGCCTGCTCTCAGACATAGAGACCATCAAACATGCCACCTTGCAGAACAGCGATAGAGTTTTTACTCTGGGTACATGGGCATGGCTGTGTAGACTCTGAGGGCATGTGTTGCATGAACCTCTCCAGCCACAGCGAGTCAATCCACAAGAGCATTCAGGTACTGAAGGAAGGGTTCAGGAAGCTTCAAGTGGAAAACAACAACTGGTTCAATAAACTCTTCCAATCCAAGGGACTAAAGGGTTGGATGATGTTTATCTAAAACAGGACTATTAATTCTCTTAGTGGTTGTTGCTGTATTGTTAGATGTCCCATGTTTGTTTGGATTCTTTTAGAAAGTCTTAAAAAATTCTTTCAGTTCCATCTTTGTTGTAAAACAGAAAGGGGGAAGATACCCAACACAGGCTCCTCATGGGCACCTTGGACAAGAGAATTGGAGGCCAAGATGGCACAAAAACCTCTCAGACACTCAATTTTGGAAGGAAATTCCTTAAAAGTACCTACAAGTATACTTAAATCCATAAAGTACCTTTAAAACCTTGAGTATCTCAAAGTGTTAATAAGCCCTTCTAAGTTTCAGTACAAAGCTCTCCAGGGACTCATTAAAGCAGATAATTGGGGCCATGATGGCACAAACCTTTCACACAGTGTGTATCAAAAGGGAAACACCAAGTACCTTAAAATAACTGAAGTACCCTGCAGTATTAATGAGCCCCACTGAGTGTTGTTACTGAGAAAGCCTCTCCAGGGAGTAACTACCGCAGAAAATTGGAGGCCACGATTGCACAAAACTCTCAGAGACTCCAAGGCAAAAGCCAAACCCAAAGTCCTTTGAAAAACTCTGTGAGCATGAAGGAGCCCCCAGGGCCATTCCTGAGCAAGGCTCCCCAGGGACTCCTTCCAGCAGATCCTTGAGGCCACTGGGATGTGGGCTGGGGGGGGATGCTGATGGCAGGACAAGGGGCTGACAGTGCCCAGCCTGGCTGGGGCTGTGCCAGGAGGCCCCAGGGCCTCAGGACAAGGTGTCTCCTCACAGCCCTTGGTGGCACAGAGCCTGCTGTGCCCCAGGGCACCCTGACTTGCCTTCTCTTTGTCCCCACCTGCCATCACTGCCTCCAGTTCTCTGCTCTGCCTTGGGCCTGGGGACACTTTCTCTGTCCTGTCCCTCAGTGGGACCCATTAAATGTCCAAGAAACTTTGGAGTTGGATTCTGACTTGGAGTTCTGGAGAGGTTTCTTCAGCTCCCTCTCAGGGACTGATGTTCAGGGCCTGAGCACAATGCCCCAGAGGCTCATTAAAGTCCTGGTGCTGTGTCTGTGCTGCTGAGCTGGGCTGGGCTCCTGGCACAGAGGCAGCGCCTGGTAACCAAGAAGAGCTTCAAAAGCACATTTCTCTTGATGAGCAGCTTTTCTCCAGCCCAGTAGGGCTGGGGCACTGCCTGCAGCCACCCTGGGCCCAGCACAGAGGCACAGAGAGCTTCAATCAGTCAGGGCTGGGAAGGTGCTGAGAAGTGCCTGGGGCAGAATCACTGCCAGCCCTTGGCACAGGAACCTCTGGCTGCAGGACAATGCAGCTGCAGCTCCTGGAGCCATCTCCTGCAGCTGGAACATCCTAGTGCCTACAGACTCTGTGAGTACATTCTCTGATTGTCTCTTGTGCAGAGCAGCCAGGGGTGCCCAGGGCTGTCGTGCAGAGCAGGGTCCTGCAGTCCAGGGCGCCTTTCTAGGGCAGGGACTCTGCTGCCTGCCAGGGACAGCTCTCAGCCAGCCCTGGCAGCTGCTCCCGGCACTGGGGGACAAGATCTGGGTGGGAGGAGACAGCTGGTCAGGCTTGGAAGTGTTCTCCTTGTGTGGGGAGGATGCTGCATGGTTCAGGACTGCTCCCAGCAGGGCATTTGACTGTAGAATATTTCCAAGTAGATTTTACAGGGAGCATAGTGAAGCAGGGGCTGCAGAAAAGGGAAAATCCTGCTTGTTTTAATCGACTGGTCTGGGTTGGAAATTGCACATAGATATTCATCACTCAGTTAAGGTTGGAAAATTACATTCTCTGTGATCTTAATAAAACAGGCAGCAACAGCGATTAGCACAGGACGCCAATGGCAGCATCAGTGTCGCTTTTCCAGATTCCTCAGGGTTGCTCTGACTTTGCCATAAGAGCCGGCAGAGCCAGAGCTGCCCCTGGGCAGTGCCTGAGCTGGGAGGGGTCTGCAGGGCAGAGCTGAGCCCCCAGGGCTGGGCTGGGCTCTGGCAGCACTGGCAGGGCCCAGCCCTGGGCACAGGGAAGGAGCTGCTGGCAGGGACAGCTCCAGGCAGCAGAGCCCTGGGCAGGCAGTGGGAGGAAAGTGCCCCCAGGCTGTGCTGGGATATTTAAAGTTCTCTCCAAACCCAACTATGTCATGATTACTTTTTTACAGATCCCATGCCAAGGCACAGTAAATGTCCAACAGCAGCTCCATCAGGCACTTCCTCCTGCTGGCATTGGCAGACACGCGGCAGCTGCAGCTCCTGCACTTCTGCCTCTTGCTGGGCATCTCCCTGGCTGCCCTCCTGGGCAACGGCCTCATCATCAGCGCCGTAGCCTGCGGCCACCACCTGCACACGCCCATGTTCTTCTTCCTGCTCCACCTGGCCCTCAGTGACCTGGGCTCCATCTGCACCACTGTCCCCAAAGCCATGCACAATTGCCTCTGGGACACCAGGGACATCTCCTACACTGGATGTGCTGCCCAAGTCTTTCTGATTTTCTTCTTCCTGTCAGCAGAGTATTTCCTCCTGACCATTATGTCCTATGACCGCTACATGTCGATCTGCAAACCCCTGCACTACGGGACCCTCCTGGGCAGCAGAGCTTGTGCCCACATGGCAGCAGCTGCCTGGGCCAGTGCCTTTCTCAATGCTCTGCTGCACACAGCCAATACATTTTCCCTGCCCCTGTGCCATGGTAATGCCTTGGACCAGTTCTTCTGTGAAATCCCACAGATCCTCAAGCTCTCCTGCTCCAAATCCTACCTCTGGGAACTTGGGCTCATTGCAGTTAGTGTCTGTTTGGTATTTGGTTGTTTTGTGTTCATTGTTTTCTCCTATGTGCAGATCTTCAGGGCTGTGCTGAGGATCCCCTCTGAGCAGGGACGGCACAAAGCCTTTTCCACCTGCCTCCCTCACTTGGCCGTGGTCTCCCTATTCCTCGGCACTAGTACATTTTATTATCTTAAGCCCCCCTCCATGTCCTCCCCATCCCTGGATCTGGCCCTGTCAGTTCTGTACTCGGTGGTGCCTCCAGCCCTGAACCCCCTCATCTACAGCCTGAGGAACCAGGAGCTCAAGGCTGCAGTGTGGAGGCTGAGGACTGGATGGTTTCAGAAGCATTAAACTGCTGGCCAGTTTCTGCAAATCACATGTAATAAAAGTCATCCTTGATACTTCTTGATGGTTTCATTTTGGTGGTTCTTTATCTATTTGTTTTACTTTTTAAATCTTGTCCACTAATAAATATAAATATTTGTGCCATTTTTCATTTTGTTTCTCTCCACCTTCCCTGTGGCCCCAGACTGTCCAATAAGGGACTGCACTCTTTGTTGCTTTAAAGAAACTAAAGGATCTCCCAGCAGAGTTTTCTGCAGAGATGCCCTTTTGTTGCCTTCTCTGGAGCTGCAGCAGCAATGTCTCTGTGCAGATCTGGGGGCTGATCAGGGCTTCCCCAGCAGCTGTGCCCAGCAGCAGCAGCACTTGGTGTTGCCAGTGCTGCTGCCGTGGCCCTGCCCCGCTGCCCTGGTGGCCCTGGTGTTGCTGCAGGGCCTGAGTGCTCTCGTGGCCGGGCACTGCCCTGGGGGTGGCAGTGCAGGGGCTGCAGCAGGGACAGGCCATGGGCACTGCTGGGGCAGCGCTGACGCCTCAGCCCAGGGCCTGGGGGCTCCAGGCTCCTTGCCCAGGCTCTCTCAAGAACACGCCCAGGCCAATGCTCAGCACAGAAAAGCCCCGTGAGCAGCCCCAGGCTGGCCGTGGGCAAGCTGGGGGCAAACAGCATGGCTGGGGCTCTGCAAGGGCCCTGGGGCAGATGGGAAGGAGCAGCAGAGCAGGGGCTGATCCATCCCCAGTGCGCTGCACAGCCCAGGGCAGTGTCCCAGAGCATCCTCATGGAGCTGCCAACAACATCCCCCCTCTGCAGCCCTGGCCTCTCCCCCAGCTCACACAGGTGCCCCATCCTTGCAGGCACAGACACAGCAGCACTGGCTCAGCGGCCCCTGTTTGCATTGCACACAGCAGGGGGAGCACCCCCATGCTGTTGGTGTGGGGACATGAACCTGAGGGAGCACAAATGCCATCAGCCCCTGGGGCCAGCAGGGGCTGGGGGGTGGCAGGCAAACCACTCAGGTTTATTGGGACAAACTTCTGAGTTCACCAATTCTAACCTGCAACCTAATGCCACATTGTCTGCCCTGAGCCTCCCTATTATACAATCGCAGCTCCCTCTTGTTCTTTCAACCAGACTTCTGTTCCAGACTCCTCACCAGCCTTGCTGCCCTTCTCTGGACACGCTCCAACCCTTCCATGGCCTTCCTAAATTGATGGCCCAGAACTGGACACAGCACTCGAGGTGTGGCCTCACCAGTGCTGAGTGCAGGGGAAGAATCCCTGCCCTGCTGCTGCTGGCCACACCATTCCTGATCCAGGCCAGGAGCCATTGGCCTTCTTGCCCACCTGGGCACACTGCTGCCTCATGCCCAGCCTGCTGTCTATCAATCCCTGCAGGTCGCTTTCTGCCTGGCTGCTGTCCAGCCACTCTGTCCCCAGCCTGTAGCACTGCAGGTGTTGTTGTGGCCAAAGTGCAGGACCCGGAACTTGGTCTTGTTAAACCTCACCGTGTTGGATTTGGGCCCTGGATCCAGCCTGTCCAGGGCCCTCTGCAGAGCCCTCCTACCCTCCAGCAGATCCACACTCACACCCAGTTTGGTGTCATTGGCAAATTTCCTCATGCTGGACTCAGTCCCCACATGCAGATCATCAGTGCAGATATTGCAGGCTGGCTGGCTCAGATCCCTCAGACATCCTGTGGGTGCCCTGGGATGGCACTCAGGGTGATCTGTTCCATAACCTTGCTGGGCACCCAGGTCAGGCTGACAGGCCTGGAGTTCCCCAGCTCCTCCTTCCAGCCCTTCTTGGGGATGGGCTCACACTGGCACCTCCAGCCCTCTGGGACCTCCCTGCTGAGCCAGCACTGATGGTAAATGATGGAGAGCAGCTTGGGGAGCTCATCCACCAGCGCCCTCATCCCCCTGGGATGGATCCCATCTGCTCCCAGAGACACCTGTGAGCATCTGAGGGGCTCAGCAGGTCCCCAGCTGCTCCCTCCTGGGATACAGGGTTACAGTTCTGCTCCCTGTGCCCATCCACCAGCTCAGGAGAACACTTCTCCTAAGTGCAACCTGTCTTGTTACCTGTCTTGTTCTTGAAAACTGAGGCAAAGAAGGGGTTAAGTACTTCAGCCTTTCCCTCATTTTTGGTAACCATATCTCCCCCAATAATGGATGGAGATTGTCCTTGTACCTCCTTTTGCCATTAATCTATTTATAGAAACATTTTTATTATCCTTCCCAGAAGTGGCCTGGTTAAGCCTTAAGCTTTCACCTCTCTGATTTTCTTTCTGCATGACCTAATAACATCCTTAAACATTTCCTGAGTTACTTGCCTCTCTGTCCAAAGGTGATGCACCTTCTGTTTTGCCCCAAGTTCCTGCTAAAGGCCCATCACGTACAGAACATCACCTGTTGACTAAAGAACACCTCAGAGCAGGAAAATACAAGAGTCTATAAATTAAAAGAGGGAAAGCAAGCTAGGAAAGTAAAAGAAGAAGAAGAGGCTGGGAAGGCTGACAAAAACTGGGACCTCCTTGATCACTTACTTCCCTCCTACCCTTGCAGTTCCTCAAATCCTTCCTCCAATTCCTCTTGCTGTGGAACCAATTCCTCCTCGTCTCCCAGCTGTCATTCCTTTACCACCTCCTAACCCAGTTATACCTCCACCACCTTCCCCTCAACCCTCTCCTTACTCTCTTTACCCTTCACTACCATCCCCTTACCTCAACCATCTCATGCACCCCTAATTCACCAGCAAGTTCCTGCTTTGCCTCCTCCAGCACAAATGAGAAGCCAAACAACATCTCAGAATCTCATGCCCAAGAGTGAAGTTAACCAGTCAGCCTCCACAGCTGATGTTGTAACACCCGGTCCAAAGAGGTTGAAGTGGAAAAATTGTTCCCCCTCAGAGAAGTTCCCATGTGCAGGGTGGCCAGTGAGATTGGATTTGTAAACACTCCCTTGGCTGCGTCCAAAGTTAAAAACTTTAAGAATTGTGAAATTTAGTGGAAGACCCAGTAGGAATAGCAAATCAAATTAATCCATTTTTAGCCCTAATATTTATCCATGGGGAGAATTGAACTCCATCTTTAACATCCTATTTTCCCCAGAAGAAACTCGAATAATAAGAACTGCAGGAATGAAAATTTGGGAGGGAGAAAACCAACCTGGGCTCCCAGGTGACCAAAAAATGCCTTTAGTGGAGCCTGACTGGGACCCTAATCAAGAAGAGGGGAGAAGGAATATGAGAGATCACAGGTCCCTGATGACCAGAGGGATAAAAGAATCAGTCCCTAGAGGGAGTAATACCAGGTTAGCGTTGGACGGCACCCAGGAAAAAGACAAGACCCCAGCACCATGTCTTAATGGGCTAAAGGAAAACTTCCAGATTTACTCTGATGTTGACCCAGACAGCCCAGAAGACCAATCTCGGGTTCCCTGCAGTCGGGGATGACCCCAAGAATCCTTTTTTCTCAGCCTGATGTTTCCAAGAAGGAGTCTGAATTCTTCGGCTCTGGTTTCCAAGGTTGTTTATTGTTTCTTATCTATAACATTTTTTCTCTGGCCTGCCGAGATCTTTTCAGCAGGTCAGACAGAGGCACACTCTCCATCCCAGAGCTCATATCTACGTTTTATCCTATGAACTATGTGTACTTTATTTATCATTATTTTGCAATACCTAAAGACACACAGCAGGGGACTTTCAATCAAAATAAATGCACCTTTTATTGAGTGCCCACAGCAGATGTAACAGAAGGATTAGAGAGGAGATAAAGGACAGAATGAGAGAGAAAGGAGGGCTGGGTTGGGGGAATAGCTACCAACAGAGAGATGAAATCCTCGTGGTCTGGCCAATAGATCCATCTGGTCACATCAGGGAGAGTCTCAAAGCTTTTGGTTAACTCAGGGCTCTTTTATAATCTACAGCCAGGAGGGGAGCAGGACGGCACATGGAGGGAACAGTGGAGAATAAATCCATTGTGAACAGGCACAGACAGCCCAGTTCTGAACAGCACAAACCGGTGCCAGCAGTGAGCGGGGCCTGTTGTTTCAGGACTGGTTCCTATGGGAAACATCCTGCTTCCCATGGCAGACATCCCGCTCCAGTCAGGCCAGCAACCCTGGGTTAGAATTTTAAGGGTTTCAGTCTCGGTCCTTGGGGAGGGCTCTAATCTCCGTACTTGATGGCGGCTGTGAGGCAGATGAGGGATCTTGGACCGTCTCTTACAGACTGACATCCCAAAACATAGTAGTAATTATGCATTTCCCCTTAAAAATATAATTTATGGAATTAGGAAAATTATAACTATTTTTCTTATTTATAATAGTATTATTCTATATTTGCATTACAAAATTTTAGTATTTATATTTAAAAACCCAAGCTATTTACAAGCAAAAAATTTATTGGTCATTCGTTCTAAGTAACACAATTCCCAACATTAATTCATTGAGAAGTGTGGCTATTGATTTTTCTTTCTTAATGCTAATCAGTCCTATTTTAAATCTTTTTATTATCATTTTTATAATTTTCAAAGACAGGATAAAAGGGGCTACTTTGGGGTCCATGGAGACATTTCTGGGGCACATTTGGGGCAGTTTTGGGTCTGGAGAGGGAATTCAGAGAGACCTTGAGTGTCTGGAGGACACTTGTGGGAGGCAGGTGGGCACTTGGAGGGGCACTCTTGGGTGTCCAGGGGGTCCCTTGGAGGTCAGGGAGGGGAATTTGGGGCCCTTCGGGGTCCGGGCGGGCCCTTGGGGGGCTCTGACAGGGCTCTCTGAGGTGCGGGGGATGATGGGAGTTGTACGCGCGGGGGGTAATACTGTTTAACAAAGCCGCGGAGCATCATGGGAGTTCTAGGCGCAGCTGCAATAGCTCTCGGTGGAAGCACAGGGAATGACGGGAGATGAAGTCGCGGCTGGAACAGTGCTGGATGTGCGCCGCGGAGCATGATGGGAGCCGTAGTCCCCGAAGTGGCTCAAACGCGGCGTTTGAGGGTCCGGGAAGGCTCCTGGGCGACATTTCTGCGTCCGAGCCGTGACTTGAGGTCCTCAGGGGAACATAAACGGTTCGGGAGAACTTGTGGGGAGCTTGGGGAGCTCCAACCGGGCTCTTTATGTCGCGGGGCACAGCAGGAGTCTTATGCGCAAGACTGTTCTGAGGGGCTCTGGGGCCACGGCGGAGGAGAGAAGATGAATTCCCAGAAGTGGCTGTACCAGGCATCTGTGGGGTTGGGAGCACTCAGGGGATCCAGGGACGCTTTTGAGGGGTCCCGAATGGGCGCTGAGGGGGCACTGAGGGATCCTGGAGGGTCTGGGGGACACTTACGAGACAAAGGTGGGGCGGATCCCGGGGTTCTGTGGAGCGCGGGGCATGACGGGCGTTGTGGCTACCGTCGGCACCGTCCCCGAGTCTCTGATCTCTGGCGCTGATTGGCTTCAGGCGGTGATGGGCGAAAGCCTCGGCAAATGGGATGCGGTGGAGGCGGGAACAGCCCATTCAACTTCCCCAGTCCTTCCCAGTACAGCCCAGTTCATCCCCAGTACAGACCAGTACGACCGCAGTGCCCCTCCTGTCCCTCCCAGTACAGCCCAGTCCCTCCCAATACACCTGAGTTTATTCCCAGTCCCTTCCAGTTCATCCCAATGTCATCCAAAGGAGGCATCATTGTCCCCAGTTTTCTCCACAATGGCCCCAGTGTCCCCAGTTTGCACCTGTATCCCCCAGTATCAGTCCCAGTATGTCCCAGTCCTCCCCAGTGTCACTCCCAGTATGTCCCAGTGTCTCCCACAGCCTTCCCAGTGTTCCCCAGTATGTTCCAGTCCTCGCCAGTGTTTCCAAAGACAGTTTAATTTCTCACGGTGGCCGTGGCAGCCAAACCCAGCAGTGGGGTCAGTGCAGTGCCCATGGCCACAGCCCCTTGCAGGGCCCAGTGCAGCTTGGGCTGATGATCCGCCCTCACAGCTGGCCAAGGGTGAAATAAACAAGGGCCAGGAGACTTCTTCTCCTTTTTAATGCCTTTATTAAAAGTGATCAGCTCAGGATTGGGCAGCTCGACGGGTCTGCAGCGTCCGTCGTCTCTCCCAAGGCGACTCAGAGGAGGAGGATATGCACAGCTCTGTCCACCAGGGGCAGAGCTGGGGATCAGATCCTCTTGGGAGCCTTTAGGGCCTCTTCCTGATCCCATAAGATGTTGCTTCGGTCCGGATCTCCAGACCCCCCAGTCCTGACTCGGGGGATCTCGAGGACAGGGTGAGGAACGATGAAGGTTTCCCGCATCTCTTGCAGGCCCAGCACTCCGCTCCTCACATCCAGACATCACTCCAGTCTCTCAACTCTTAGGTGGCTCGTTGTTTTTGGGGTTTCTCCATGAGTTTGGAGATGGGGGTCCCACAAAGCATTCTGGTCTTGCGAGTCACTTTGCATAACCCCCCCCCACCTTCTCAGGTATCTTCCCTATTCTGAGAAAGGTAAAACTTAGCTTCGGGCAAGGTCCCCACCCAGGAGAAGGGCCATTACCTCGCCCCAGCCAGGGCTTTTACTAATACAAAAACAACCATTAACGACAACGACCCGTGATTACAATAACAAAACACACAGAACTTGGGCAGGGCCAGTGGTCTGGCTGCCTTTTTGAAACTTTTTCTCATAAAAAAAATATTAACTGAGTTTTTGTTCATAACAGTCCCCCCTCTTTTTCTTTGATCGAGCTTAAACTCTAAGCTCGCATCAACTCCCGATTTTTGTTTTGAATCTACTATAAATCTCTTGTGCACTTTGGTAATCATGGTTACTTAACCTTGTTACTTTCCTTGGTTTCTTCAGGTTTGTCTTCACGGCAAACACTATTTTACTGAAACAGATAAATAAGCATAGCAAAAATAGCAATCCTCCAAGTACACACACAGCGAGAAAAACTACCTTTTCCCACACATCCTTTTTGAAAATCTCTAGGTTCTCCCACCCACTGGGATCAAGTGTAGGAGTTTGATCTTCATTATTGACACATGCTAACCTTTTTATTTCGTTTGAAATGTTCCTAATAATTGAATTCTTTATTTTTAATACTGCCTGGAGCCGAATAACTTTGTTTAACATAGATATTGGGATCCGAATTTGGCTTTTACAATTTTGGATTTTCTCAATTTCTATTTCACTGTGCCTGTTCTGTTTAATTTCTCCCAAATCATTATATATAGGAACTCCCAAACTTGATCCAGTTTCTTTGGGTAATAAGAAAATTGGTTTTATCACTCCAGCGGTGCAGCTGCCAGACAAGATCAAATCTAGGGGTTTAAGGCTCCCCTGAAATGTGTTCCTAAAGGGGTTTATCTCTTTTCCAGTACACTCATATAAATACTTGTAACAAACAATTTTTCTTACCATTTTCACCATTTCTTTGCTTTTTACTAGATCTGCTGAGCTTGTTTCAGCAGTATCCCATTCAAAGCACAACCAGGCTTCCCCTATAGGGCACTCTCCTAGGAGTGGCTGCCTAAAAGTGGCAGTATTGTATACTATCCAATACACTCACTTATTTTTTTGATAAAAGACCAATTGGAAGAGGTTAACACAATCAGGGTTAGAACTGATGTGGACTCTCGACAAGGAGCTCACTTCCTCCTCCTCATAGAGCGGTTGGTAGCATTCACTGCACGGCTCAGCTGGGCTCCCCTGAGCACCACCAGCAATCAGAGCCATCAGCACTACCCTTCCCAAGAGTCCGGTATGGGTCATCTCGCACAGCCTGCCCACCCGGCCTTGCCTCTTGGGGAATTTTACTGAGGAAAAGCTTCCAAGCTCTTCAGAGTCCCTTCTACCCGTTTCTCTGGTTAAACCTCTCTTGGTCTGTTCCCTACCAATTTTGGTTTCTCCTCCCAGGGGAGTGTTCTGTAGAGGATTAAGCTGGAGTCTTTAGAACTAAATTGGGGAACTTAACCAGAATTACTTATTTACAGTCTTAAACTTTTTACCAACATAGTTTACACAGAACAGTCTTAAAACATTTTAAGCAATATTAGAACTCTTAACAAACAGTTTTTTCCACACAGTTCAGTCTTTTTGACTCTTCCTTCTGAGAGTCAACTTTAGAACTTTTGGTCCTTTTACCACAGTGTACTCAGGTGATTTAGCTTGTGATGTGGATGAATCCTTATCCAGTGCCCAGAGGTGAGTGGTTTGGACTCTGGCCCAATGCCAGAGGGAAAAACTGGGAGTCTGGCCCAATGCCAGAAGGAGAATGGGGTGCAGTCCGGTCCAATGCCAGAATGCCAGAGGGAAAAAAACCTGATGTTGAATCCTGGTCCAATGCCAGGGGGTGAGAGTGATGTGAGTCCAACCTTTTCCTTTTGGTCTGCACAGTCGAATTAGTAATGAAGAGTACCTGAAACGGGCTTTCAAACACAGGCATTAATGGTCTGCAAGGTTATGATTTTATCAAAACTCAGTTTCTCTGTTTAATGTTATTGGGTAATTTCTCTTTTTCCATAGCTTGCATGTTTCTCTCATCAACTTCTACATACTCTATATTTTGCAAGGAGTTGTATTTCTCAGCTAACTTAACTCTCAAAGTATTTTTATTCCCCTATTTTTCTGTGTATTTAATTCACTGGTTTTCTGTTCTATTTTTCAAGATCTTATTTATTTATCTCTTTCTTCTGTTTCTTACTTTCACTTACAGCTTAAATACTTCTTTCAACCCCTTACACTTAAATTTTTTTTTCTTTTTTTTTTCTTACACCATTCTTCTACACAATACACTTCCCTCTAAGGAGATGTGGTAAAACTTATAATGCACAATCTACATTACCTCTATTCTAATTTGTCTATATTCACTCTCTTATTTCTCATTCACTATCACCCACTCCTTCACCCGCTCAAGACACAAACTGGATCATTATTCCTAGAAAATCACTGTGGCTCCCCTCACCTTGGGGTTGGCCCACAGGTCTCAGTATCCCTGGGCCTCTTGGAAGGGCCCTGGCTCTGTTTGCCTCTGGTGCACATTCACCTGTGAGGCTGTCTGCATGTCACTCACGCTCTTACAGCTGCGGCTCCCTCACACTTCTGGGGAGCACTAGTCTGGTTTGCAGGTCACGCACACTCTTTGGTCACAGCCCCCACCTGCCCAGGGAACAGTATCCTGATTTTGCAGGTCACACACACTCCCTCCACTGCCCCCTTCCCACGTGCCCGGGAAGTTGAGGCTGACTTTGTGACTCACTCTCACACACACAACAAGACAACAATAAGGTACCTTTTACTTTCACATCACTTATTACAAGTTAAGTATTACTGGCCAGTTTTGGTGCTATTGGATATCCTTTCTACCTAGCTGTTTTTGTCTAACTTCAGATGTTTTTTCACTATACTATACTTCTTAGTACTTTGTTGAGACAGGACTTACCTGCCCTGTATCTTTTCAAAAATTCAAATTCTTCATTTAGGGGTCCCACCTTAAAGTTTACCAAAGGCCTTCTAGATGTTGCATCGGGTCCCCTATTTTGTAAAGCCCCTGACCCTCTAATTGTCACCTCTAAGGATCTTCCCTAAATTATCTTGTTCCCTGGCTATTGCTGCATCAAAACTAAGCTTTCTACAAAACCTCCTGACATGTCCTGCCTTTCCACAGTAATAGCAATGTTGCTCTCTCAAAGGGCCTTGAGGTGTCTCCATCCCTCTTGTACCTGACAGTACTGACCTATCCTTGCCTCCTCCTGATGGTGGACCCGCCCACCCTGCACTTTCTCTAGCTACAGCAACCATGATCTTAGCCTTGGACCTTGCTTTATCTTCCTCCCTCCTTAAATACACCTTCAATGCCTTTCTTAATAACTCATTTATGTCCCTCTCTTGCCAATCTTCCATCTTTTCCAGTTTTCTCCTTATATCAGGCCATAATTTGGTAACAAATTGGACTTTTAGCAGCATTTGACCTCCCGGGGTGTCTGAGTCTATTCTAGAGTAAAATTGGAAATTCCACCTTAGGCGATTAAGCCAGGCAGCAGGAGCTTCATCCTTCTCTTGTGCACCCTCAAATGCCAATTGGGTGTCCTTTGGGAACTGACTCCTTAATCCCCGTATGATCAAAGATCTACATTCCATCATGGCCTTCCTCCCTTCCTCCTGATTAGGGTTCCAGCTGGGATCCGTTAGTGGCAATTTCTGTTCACCTGATGGCACCTGGGGTCCTGGACTGTTATCTTTCTCCCATATTCTTATGCCAGCCACCCTAATCATCTGGACCTCTTCTGGGGAAAATAATATACTCAGGATGGAATTAATCTCCCCCCAAGTGTGGATATTTGGACATAAAAATTGATCCACTTGGTTGGCTATGCCCACTGGGTCCTCAACTAAATGCCCCAACTCTTTCTTGAATCCTCTCACCTCAGAAGCAGTTAGGGGAGCATTCACAAAGCCAACACCTCCCGCTATTCCTCCCATAGGAACTTCTCTGAGGGGAAAGAGTTTCTGTGCCTTGGAGATCTTGGATCTGGTACTACTGTACGGCCCATCTTCAGAGGCCAAACTACTAGTTTGAGGGATATCTGGGTTACCCTGAACTTCCTGCACATCAGCAGGTGTATTTGCTGATAGCTGTTTACTGGGCAAGGAGATATTTGTGTCCCAACTAGGAGGAGGTAAAGGAACAGCAATAGGAAGGGGAGAAGAGCCTGAGTGGATATTAAGTGGAGCTGGAGAAGGGGTGGAGAATGCAGCAGGTGGAGTGGGCACTTGTGGTGATGTAGAAGGAACTGGAGGAGCTGAAGGTGGTGAAGGAGTGGTTACTGGAGGAGATACTGGGTTTATCATAGGGGAAGCTGAAAAGGTAGAAGGAGGAATTTGAGCAGGTGGTAATTGAGCAGCAGATGACAGCTGGGGGAAGAACCGGACCTGCCGTTTGAGGTGCTTGAAGAAGAGGATTATAAGGTGGAGGGGCAGAAGGAGGCAAATGATCCAGGGGGTCCCATCTTTTACTAGTCCTATCATCCCCTCCTTCATTCCCCTCCTTTTTCTTCTCTACCTTACAAATTCGCACCCCTTCATCCTCGACAGTGCTCTTTAACCAGCAAGCTACATACAATAATTGCTTAGGATCAGTATCCCCTCGAGCTGTCAGATAATGTCTCAGTTTTTTGCACATCCACTTATTCTTTGTCCCACACCAGGGCCATCCTCCTTGCACCTCTAATTCTGGCCAGACTTCTACACAGTTGTGGATCATTTTCACTTTATCTAATCCCTCCGTGGCCTCTATAGAATCCCATTTCTCTAACATTTTTCCTAAGGGACTATTGGGAGGTATATTCCTCAGTCTCTTGCCAGTCTTTTTACTATTACACCCTCCCATTTTACAGGTCTCAATAGTAAAAAGTCCCAAAGGTGCCTCTACTGACTGGGAATTTCAAAAAAAACCTTGTTTTGAGGAGCTTCAGCCTCCTCCACTGAACTTCAAATTTCTGCCTGATGCTCAGGACTTTATACTGAAACAACTGCTTGATCTCTTGATTGCCCAACATTCCCAATGTCAGGTCTTACATCTATCAGAACTTGAACACAGGAAACTTCGTCCTAAGAATCCGGGTCATGCCTGACTCCCTCAGTCAGGAAAAACAACTACCTGATTTTTAGTTTACCTAACCTGCCAATTTTTAGGCTTCATCGTATCAGGACTTAAAAGCAAACCGCAGCCTCCTTCGCTGGGATTTGTGCCTGACTCCTTTGTCAGGACTTATTTTGCCTGCAGGGTTTGTGAGCTACCCGAATCCTTCTCAGGACTGACAAATCTTACTCGAATCCTTTTCGAGACTTACAAATCTGCCTGACTTCCCTCTGTCAGGACTTACTTTGGGTGCGTGCCACTCATACAAATTCCCTCCGCACGCCCGGAAGGGGGGGCCCTTTATTCCCCCTTGGGAGACGACTTCACTCACACTAATTCCACTCGCTTCCCGCTGTTCCTGGCCGGGTTTCTCGCGAAAAGCCAGAAACGCAGTACTAAAGGGTCCACTCTCAGGTCGAGGGTCCGGCTGCCGGCCCGCGTCTCACTCACACACACACACGCTCGTCTCCCACTCCTGCCACCGGATTTCTCACCAATCTGGTGCTCTGGTGTTCCTCTGCGTCGCTGCTCCTGAGCCGATCTCTCTGGTCCTGGTAGCCAGCTGTCCTCTGAAGATCCAAGGTGGCCAGTCCTGAGTCCTCTTGCGGCATGGCTATTCCAAACGAGTGCCCCCAGCTGAAATAAACAGGGCCAGGAGACTTCTTCTCCTTTATAATGCCTTTATTAAAAGTGATCAGCTCAGGATTGGGCAGCTCGGTGGGGCTGCAGTCTCCCGCCGTCTCTCCCAAGGCGACTCAGAGGAGGAGGATATGCACAGCTCTGTCCACCAGGGGCAGGGCTGGGGGATCCGGTCCTCGTGGGAGCCTTTAGGGCATGACGTCCCCGTCAGGTCTCCCTGCTTTTGCCGGCTGTCTTAGCAGGCCCTCATCTCTGGGGACTACTCTCATGGTCAGGGCGAGAGGCTCCGAAGGTGTTCCGCATCTCTGCAGGCTCAGCACTCGGCTCCTCACGTCCAGACATCACTCCAGTCTCTCAACTCTTATTTGGCTCGTTGTTTTGGGGGTTTTCTCCATGGGTTTGAAGTTGGGGTCCCACAAAGAATGCTGGTCATGGAGTCACTTTGCATAACCCCTCCCCTCTAGGTCTCTTCTCCTCACTGTTTGGGAAGGTCCCCACCCTTCCCTGTCTCAGAGCAGGGCCATTACCTCGCCTGAGCCAGGGCTTTTACTAATACAAAAACAGCCATTAACAACAACGACCCGTAAATTACCATAACACAGGCAGCAGCCCAGCAGTAGTGGTAAATTTTTTTCTCACAGAAAAAAATCAACTGAATTTTTGTTCGTAACAGTTTTTGTATCAGTAAAAGCCCTAGCTGAGGCCAAGTTAATGGCCCTTCTCTGAGACAGTGAAGGGTGGGGACTTCCCCAAACAGTGAGAGAAGGAACTTGGGTGGGGGGATATGCAAAATAACTCCAGGAACAGCAGGCCATGAGGAGCTACTGTGCTTCTAGCTTGCTAAAGAAGACCCCAAAACAACGAGCCAACTACAAGTTGAGAGATTGGAGTGATGCCTGGAAGTGAGGAAAGGAGTGCTGAGCCTACAGAGATGGGGAACACTTTTGTAGTCCCTCTCAGTTTGAGAACGGGAGTCGTCCCGACGACTGGGAGTGGGCCAAGAGAGGGGGCAAGAGTAACATCAGAAGGGGTCACCGCACCCTAAAGGCTCCCACGAGGACTGGACCCCATGCTCTGCCCCTAGTGAACAAAGCTGCGCATATCCTCCTCCTCGTCCTCGTCCTCATCCTCCTCCTCCTCCTCCTCGTCCTCCTCCTCCTCCTCCTCCGCCTCATCCTCCTCCTTGTCCTCCTCCTCCTCGTCCACCTCCTCCTCCTCCTCCTCCTCGTCCTGCTCCTCCTCCTCCTCCTCCTCCTCATCCTTATTCTCCTTCTTCTCCTCTTCCTCCTCTTCCTCGTCCTCCTCGTGCTCGTCCTCCTCCTCCTCCTTCTACTCTTCCTCCTCGTCCTCCTCGTCCTCCTCGTCCTCCTCGTCCTCCTCGTACTTATTCTCCTCCTTCTCCTCGTCCTCCTCCTCGTCCTGCTCCTCCTCCTCCTCCTCCTCCTTGTCCTCCTCGTACTTATTCTCCTTCTTCTCCTCGTCCTCCTCCTCCTCGTCCTCCTCCTCCTCCTCCTCCTCGTCCTCCTACTCCTCCTACTCCTCATCCTCCTCCTCCTCCTCCTCCTCGTCCTGCTCCTCCTCCGCCTCATCCTCCTCCTTGTCCTCCTCCTCCTCGTCCACCTCCTCCTCCTCCTCCTCCTCGTCCTGCTCCTCCTCCTCCTCCTCCTCCTCATCCTCCTCGTCCTTATTCTCCTTCTTCTCCTCTTCCTCCTCCTCCTCGTCCTCCTCGTGCTCGTCCTCCTCCTCCTCCTTCTGCTCTTCCTCCTCGTCCTCCTCGTCCTCCTCGTACTTATTCTCCTCCTTCTCCTCCTCCTCCTCCTCGTCCTGCTCCTCCTCCTCCCCCTCCTCCTTGTCCTCCTCGTACTTATTCTCCTTCTTCTCCTCGTCCTCCTCCTCCTCTTCCTCCTCGTACTCGTCCTCCTCCTCGTCCTCCTCCTCCTCCTTCTGCTCTTCCTCCTCGTCCTCCTCGTCCTCCTCGTACTTATTCTCCTCCTTCTCCTCCTCCTCCTCCTCCTCATCCTCTTCCTCATCCTCGTCCTCCTCCTCCTCCTCCTCCTTCTCCTCCTCCTCCTCCTCATCCTGCTCCTCCTCCTCCTCCTCATCCTTCTCCTCCTCCTCATAGTCCTCCTCCTCCTCCTCGTCCTCCTCGTCCTTCTCGTCTTCCTCCTCGTCCTCCTCGTCCTCCTCCTCGTCCTCTTCCTCCTTTTCCTCCTTGTCCTCCTCCTCCTCCTCATCCTCCTTCTCCTCCTCGTCCTCCTCGTCCTCCTCCTCATCCTCTTCCTCCTCTTCCACTTCGTCCTCTTCATCCTCCTCCGCGTCCTCGTCCTCCTCCCCCTCATCCTCCTCCTCGTCATCCTCCTCCTCCTTCTCCTCATCTCCTCAACATCCTCGTCCTCCTCGTCCTCGTCCTCCTCTTCCTCCTCCTCCTCCTCCTCCTCCTCCTCGTCCTCCCCCTCGTCCTCCTCGTCTTCCTCGTCCTCCTCGTCCCCATCCTCGCCCTCCTCCTCCTCCTCCTCTTCCTCCTCCTCCTCCTCATCGTCCTCCTCCTCCCCTCCTCCTCCTCCTCCTCGTCCTCGTCCTTGTCCTCCTCCTCCTCCTCCTCCTCATCCTTCCTCCTCCTCCTCCTCCTCCCCGTCCTCCTCATCCTTCTCGTCTTCCTTCTCCTCATCCTCGTCGTCCTCCTCCTCTTCCTCCTCTTCCTCCTCGTCCTCCTCCTCCTCGTCCTCCTCCTCCTCCTCCTCATCCTGCTCCTCCTCCTCCTCCGCCTCATCCTCTTCCTCCTCGTCCTCCTCCTCATCGTCCTCCTCCTCCTCCCCTCCTCAACCTCCTCCTCCTCCTCCTCCTCCCTGTCCTCCTCCTCGTCCTCCTCCTCGTCCTCATCCTCCTCCTCGTCCTCCTCCTCGTCCTTGTCCTCGTCCTCCTCCTCCTCATCGTCCTCCTCCTCCTCCTCCTCCTCCTCGTCCTCCTCTTCGTCCTCCTTATCGTCCTCCTCCTCCTCCTCCTCGTCCTTCTCGTCTTCCTCCTCCTCATCCTCGTCGTCCTCCTCCTCTTCCTCCTCTTCCTCCTTCTCCTCATCGTCCTCCTCCTCCCCTCCTCCTCCTCCTCCTCCTCCTCCTCCTCATCCTCATCCTCCTCCTCCTCCTTCTCGTCCTCCTCCTCGTCCTCCTCCTCATCCTTGTCCTTGTCCTCGTCCTCCTCCTCGTCCTCCTCGTCCTCCTCATCCTCCTCCTCCTTCTCCTCCTCGTCTTCCTTCTCCTTCTCGTCCTCCTCCTCATCGTCCTCGTCCTCCTCGTCCTCCTCCTCCTCCTCCTCCTCCACCTTCTCCTCGTCCTCCTCCTCATCCTCCTCGTCTTCCTCCTCCTCCTCCTCCTCCTCCTCCTCCTTCTCCTCCTCCTCCTTCTCCTTGTCCTCCTCCTCGTCCTCCTCATCCTCCTTCTCCTTCTCCTCCTCCTCCTCCTCCTTCTCCTCATCCTCCTCCTCGTCTTTCTCGTCCTTCTTGTCCTCCTCCTCCTCCTCGTCCTCTTCCTCCTTGTCCTCCTTGTCCTTATTCTCCTTCTTCTCTTCATCCTCCTCCTCGTCCTCGTCCTTGTCCTCGTCCTCCTCCTCCTCCTCGTCCTCCTCCTCTTCCTCGTTTGGAGAGAATCGACAGGAAGCTGCAGACCCGTCCGAGCTGCCCAATCCTGCGCTGATCACTTTTAATAAAAGCATTAAAAGGAGAGAAAGTCTCCTGCCCTGTTTATTTCAATGCCACAGTGTCCCCTGTGTATCAGACAAGGTTGAGCACAGTGTCTTTTACATGCTCCCTGCTCTGGCATCAGGGAGCCTTTGTGCTTCAGGCTGGCCCAAATCAAAATGCCAGGAAGCTGGTCCCTAAACATGACAGACCAAAGCCATTGTCCAGCTGTCACAGGCTGGGGGCAATCACCAGGCCCTGGCAGGACTCCAGCACTCAGCATCCTCAGCCAGCAGCAGTAAAGTGCTGGCTGGTCAGAAACTTGCAGCTCTGCCCTGCACTAAAGACAGCAGCACACACAGCTGGCACTTACTGGCTCAGAATGTTCAGGCCGTGGTGTGAGCACTGATGGAGGCTGGCACTCATCCACCTCATTTGCCTCCTCTTCGTCCTCCTCTCCATGAGCAGAGGGAGCCAGGGGAGAGACTGCTGTTGGTTCTGATCTGTGGGCAGACAGCACTGTGAGGGACAGAAAGTTACCTATGATTTACAACCTTATTTCTATTCAGCACTTTATTCTATTCAGCTCTGTTTCTACAACCAGCTCTACTAAGGACAAATCAGAAACTTTGGTAACAATGAGATTCTAAGTCACTGTGACTAAATTTAAATGGACTAATTAAACAGAATTGCTAATAGTTCTGAATTAGACATTACACCCTGACTACTATCAAGAAGCAACATTCTCTCTGCAACATGAGCTTTTCATTCCTTGAAAGTTCTGAAATGGAAAATTAGGAAATAGCCAGAGATGCCTTTGTTATTGCTGCTGCAGACATGGAAATGGATTTTCTTTCAGCCTACCCAGCTGGCCCTCTACACTCTACTGCCACAGGCCAAGCTCTCAGCTTGCTCTGCAATTCCTAAGCACCAGGAACATGAAATGTTCCTTTCTCACTCACCTCAGGATCAGCACGTCTGAATACACGCTTCAGGTGACCTGTAGTGGGCAAGGAAAAATGAACAAGTGGTGTGAGAAAACTGCCTTGGCTGCTGAATCCCACAGAAGAGAAGAAGTCAACCCAAACAGAGAATATTTTTTTTATCAACATCCCTCCACATGACATAGTTCTTTCACACAGCCAGCAAGAGATCAGGACAATAATCTTGGTTGTGCCTACACTTCGGCATGTTCAGGGAGTAAATGAATACAAACATGATCAAGAAAATTCAAATTGTTCTTTAACACTCAATGCTCCTGTTCTGTTCTGTCCAGCACATAAAGCAGCTTTTGTTTTCTTGTCTTTCAGGTACTTTTTTTTAAAAAAAGAAGTTGCATGCACTAATTTCCATTAAGTTGCTGAAAACAGTCACCCAGAAAAGCTTGCCCCAAATCCCCCTGAGCTGTGGCAGTTCTGCTGTGAAAGAGCACAGCAGCAGCTCCAGGCTCAGGAGCAGACACTCACTGCTTTGGAGTTTGCACTTCACTGCAAAGGGAATCACTCTTTTTGCATTCAGTCAAGGGTCAAAATAGACAGTCAAATTCTTTCATTACAAAATTTGGAATAAAAGAAGCTTTCCCTGAGTTCTGGGGAGAACTACAAAGTCTTTAGAAGGCCTTCTGAGAAGGCCTCCCAGTCTGCATTTTGGAAGTTGTCCTGCTTGTCCCAGCAAACTGAGGAAATGACAGACTCTGCTACCACAGACTCTCCCGTGGAGGGAATGGAAGCCCTGCAGGTTCCCCTGCAAATGCTGCCCCTGTGGCTACAGACACCCCCATTTTAGCTGAACCTCTTGGCAGGAGCTTTCCCAAACCAGAGGCATCCTAATTCTCTTTCTCTTTCAAAATCAACTCAGTCACTAAGAAAGAGCAAGAAGACATGCAAAAGCCAGGTTAGGTTACACCCTAGCCTAAATAGAGTTGAAACCTCTACTTACTTGCCAGGCTGGTAATGAAATAGGCAGAATAAACAGTGCCATACATGGTGCAAACTGCATCAGCGAGTTGCTCAATCATTGTAGCACTGTGCTTCAAGTTTACTCCAACCAAGACTCCTGTCAGTGTGCAGCTACACGCTGACAAATGCCACAGTCAGGAGGATGCTCCTGATCTGAGCAACCCCTAGGACTGCTCTGGCACTGAGGCCTTCCGTGCACCAAGGCAACCTTCTGATGTCACCACGACGACGTGGGAACCATGCCCTGATATCACAAAGCAAAGTATGACAAAGCAAAGCATCACAAAGCATGTTAGTCTGTGAATTTATGCAAAGCAATCACCAGCCTTTCCTACAGCAAACACAAAGTGGCCTCAGAAGTTCTCCTCTGACACAAAGCAGCACAAACTCCCCCCATGGGCCAAACCCTGTTGTTCAGGGATCCAAGAGGAACTCCAAGAGTGCCCCAAGCACCTACAGCCTGTACCCCAACTGAGCACTCAGATGGGACACAAGCAAAGGAAACCAGACCAAGATAATGGCCCACAGCATTGTACAGAACCAGGAGAGAAAGCACTATTGGCATAGCAGCTGAAGTAATTCCTAACAAATCACCCCATATATCTGCATGTTTCCATGGCTGCTGTGTATGTACATTTCCTCTGCTCTTTCTTCCCCTTTGGCAGCAGTCGAACTGGCAGCATCTGCCCGCCAGCAGCAGCTGCTCCAAGCTGGGAACGCCACTGGCGCTGCTGATTTCCAGAGGCTTCTGTGTGCCAGGGGAAGCCAAGGCAGGAGCGGGTTGAACGGTGCTGGCGCTGCTGCTGCTCTGTGCCAGAGAGCCCCGGCTGGGCAGGGCACGGTGCCCACTGCGCTGCGGGCTCCTTCTCCTGCCACAGCTGGGCACACCTGGCAACAAGGCATGACAACCTGTGGGCAAGCCAAGGCGTTTCTGGGGCTGCACTGCTCTGCACACACCCAGCACACCTGCAGCACACAATTTTAACCCTCAAACAGGTAAACCAAAGGGAAACAGCTGGAAAAGATTTCATTTCAACCATTCTTTATGCTTCAATAGAAATGACCAAAATGAAAGTTACCGAGCAGGGCCGATCCACACTGCCAGCTCAGTGTGAGAGAAGAGACATTATTTCAGTGCTGGGTGCGTGAGGAATCACTGCCCTGAAACATGCACGCCCACGGGTTAGTATCCAAGGAACTAAGACATGACTTTCATTACTTTTATTCATTACTTTGCTCAAACTCGCAGGCTAAACATTCTCACAAAGTATTTGACATGTTTAAATCACTTCCCCAAAATTACTGACATTTAGAGTAGGGGTCTCTTGAGGGTCTCTGCTGGCAATGTGGTGAACATCCCATTCCTCAAATTCTCTTCCCACGGTTAGGAGCCTTCTTCTCCTTGAATGCATTGCAGCTACCTCCTCAGCAGGCCCACTGTCTTTATTCTCAAGGCTAAGACATCCACTTGCACACATTAACCACTGGTGTGAGGGAAGGTACGATCAAGCACTGCCTGGAAAGCTTAACAAATTCACAATTTGTTGCAGGTCAACACTTCCCCAGCGTCTCTCATTCCTTCTCTGGGAATCAAACACAAGCATTTTGTGATCCCTGAGCCCAAGGCCGCCTCCAACCCTGATGTCACCCAGCAGCCCTTCTCTCCTCACAAACAGCAGGCCCAGCAGTGCCTTCCCTCACTGGCTCAGTCACCAGCTGTGTCAGGAGTTCTCTGTCACACACTGCAGGACCATCCTGGACTGTTTGCTCTCCGCTGCACTCTGTTGCCAGCAGACATCCCCACCCTGTTCCATGCCCCTTGCAGAACCCTGCACCTGCTGTCCATGGGCACCTGGCAAGGGAGGCACTCACGGCAGAGATGCACCAGCTGCACTGGGCAGGAACCAAAACCATCTGGGGCACAGCTGCTGGCCTGGGTCTGGCACAGCTCTGCACGCCCCACTCCTCATGGGCTTTGGGCTGGAAATGCAATTGCACTTTCTGCCTCATGGAGAAACACCGGGGCTGCACAAACAACGGCCAGCAGGCCACAACCCAAAGGCACTGCAGCATGGAGCTGAGAAGGAAGAAGGCCCTTCCCCAATTCCTAACCATACCAAAACCACCATCATTGGGACTTTTAATCTTCTGAATGTAGAGCTGATTCACAGGATGACAAGGGAATCCTCCAATGGAGTTGAAGTTTGGTAGAGTTTTTATTCTGAGTCCTACTCAGACTGTTGATTTGAAAATTTATTTGAAAATATTTTTTAAAAGGCTGTGCAGTCATACGGTTTTGTTCTAATACCAAAATGGCTAGATGAAATGTACTGGCATTTTAATTACATCCAAACTGATTAGTCTGTAAAAGCTTTCCTGCAGAATAGCCACTAAACAAGAAATGAAAATCTGTGGACTGTTGACTTTGCAAATTTCTACTAAACTTATCAGACAATGAGGCATTTTCTGTCAGATCATAGAGCAAATTTATTCCTATGGATAACTTGATTTGGATAAACCTGTTGATTTCAAATTAAAACTGCCAGCACATACTAAGTGGAAATCTGAATACTCACTTCCATGAGCTCTGAATTATTAGATAGTCATTGTTTGCCATATTAACAAAAATAGCATTCTGGCTATATTTTTACTTACGGTCAGCTCTTCAACACTCTTTGTAACACCAGAATGAGAGTTTGTAGCAATATGAATCATGGGTTGGTGGAGCATTGCAGAAGGCTCCTATGTCAGCACTAGATGTTCACATTTACCATAGCATCACTTCTTGCCTTTAATTTCAAGCTACAGCTCAGTTCCTGCAGTATAGATTTACACTTGTAGTCTGTATTTGCAGCTGGTTCTTACTTTCCTGTCCAGAAAAAAAATAATGCTTGGATCTCAAATCAAAATAAAACGAGGAGAGAGTCAGGTTCTGGATAGGTATAGCAAGAACTAAGAGATTTATTTGCAAATATGTTGAAGAGTTGTTTGTACATGCTGCAAAACCAGCAGATTAAAAACTTGCACTCTAACTTGCAAACTGAGCTTTGCCTGTTCTCTCTGGACTGATTTCTTCAGGCCAGACACTGAACCTAATCAGTAAGAAAATCAAAACCACAGGAGTAGTTTGGAGAATATTGTAAATTATTCTGTCATGATGCTTTTTGCCTAAAAGTTCTGGCCATCATCCGATTGGAGTAATTAGAGGAGATCGAAGCCATCATACTGTGCCTGTGCACACAATTCCTTCCCAGGAGTAATCCATGAAGCAACGCTGACAAATCCACACCAGCAGCTGCTGCCACACAGCCATGAAGCAGAGAATATGTATTTCTGCTACACTTGGACAGCTGAAGATGCCTCTGCTGAGCTAATTTTAGTGACTGCCCACCACAGATGAGACCTTGTGGTCAGTCTCCAGCAAGTCAGGGCAGTTAATATTCTGCCTAAATGAAGTAAGTCTAGCAATACATAGACCATGGAGCCTGAGGAAAGCCAGCAGCTGTGGGAGATTTAATTTGTTTCCATATCTTTCTTTTTAGTCATTAATTACAATCAATTATTTAAAGCATGGAAACTTTTGGCATACCATTGGCTGGAAGGTTGGTCAGTCTTCCATTCATGACTCCTCTGAAAGCATCGCCACAGTGTTTTTATCAGTAGCTCTTCCATCATCATGCATTTCCTGCAGCTTTTGCTGGAGCCAGGGAAAGGCACCAGGAGAAGGGGGAGAAAGCTGTGTGCAGAGGCTGTGTTAGCTACAGAGACATTTGTTTCCTCTGATTTGGCTGAATGGCTGCAGGCACCTTGCTGTCACTGCTGGCGGGGTGGCCTTTGGCAGGGCTGGGCAGAGTTTGGGGCCCAGGATCCCTCCTCTCGGTGAGACACCAGGGTGAGCAGCCCCTGTCCCAGGCAGGAGCAGAGGTTCTGTGTCTCTGCCCCGGGCACAGGGACCTGCCACTGCCACGAGCTCCTGCCACGGCTCCTCTGGGGCAGCTCCTGCTCTGCAGTGATGATGGGCGCAGCTGGGGGGGGCTGCAATGGAGGGGGGCTTCCAGTGGGCTCTGTTGGTCTGCCACACTGGAGCCAGCAGAGCTTCTGGAAGGAGTCTCCTCTTGTGAGCTGCTGGAGCTGGAGCTGGCACTGGCCACAGAGCCGCTGTGTTCATCCCTGACAGGACCAGAGCACAGCAGCCTCTGGGCCTCCTTGCTGCACAATGGCACTGAGGAGGCCATGGACCAGAGGTTCAGTATGGATGACTCAGTTTCCTGATAAACTGTGCTAAGAAAACCCTGCATCCCTCCTGCCAGATCTAAGACACTCCAAGAAATCTGTTGGCACACTGGGAACTCAGAATTGTTTGCATGTCTTATGAGTGCTTTTGATTGTTTTTGTCATTTTGTGTTGATTCAGTTGATCCTTCAGAGAAGCTTTCCTAATAATATAAAACATGGGGAATTACGGAGACCCTGGGGGGGCATTCCCTGGTCTAGGGAGGCACAAGAAGCTTCCCTCAAAAAGCTGTTAGACCCCATTGGCTCCTTCCCCTGTTCCTGTATCTGTTCCTGCATTCCTGAGCCACACCTTCCCTATTCCCTGATTGGCCCCCTTACCTTTGTACTGCCCTGAGATCAGGGTCAGCCCCCAGGCCCCTGTGGAGACAAAGTGAGACCCTCTGTGTGTGGGTGCTGGGACCTGAACATCTCCCTGCGCAGCTGAATAAAACATCTGTGGAGTTTATGCAAAGGTCCTTTTTGCTTCTTTACCCTGGGCTATGCTAGCAGCAATTCAGACTGCTCCAGAGGAGAAGCTGCAGTACTGGCACCAAGGTTTTGGCAACTTGACCATAGGCATAGAGGGCTTGCAGGATGCTGCTCTATGAATTCCTTAACCAGCCATCTCTGGTGCTGGCATATTCCCTCCAGCTTCTGCTGCAGCCAGGGCCACCTTGGGTCCAGTAGATGACATTGTTATTTGAAAAATTTGGCCCACTCATTGGGCAGGAGGCCATCCACAGGCTCTGGCCCTGCAGCCCCCTGCTCAGCTGGGAACAGTGTTCCCTGTGGGGAAGATGGAGCAGCCATCACAGGGTCTTGGGGGCTGCTTTCAGCAAGGTGGCCAGGCCCTCTTCCTACTGGACTCCAGCAATTTTTTGGGGGAGCTGATGGCACATTTTATGTAGTCCTGTTCATCCTACTCAGAAAACCTGACAGCTTCTATCATTCTAATGCAGAGTGGGCACGCTGGATTTCTCTTTGCCCACTGCAGGATGCAGCCCAGGCAGCCCTGGTGGTGACAGGGCAGAGAAGAATTCACATCCTTCTTAGTGACCTGGCAGATGGGGCAGCTCCATTCTGTCCCCATGGCCATGTCTGTCTGTCACAGCAGCAGGGAAGAGCTGAGAACCATGAGCTGCTCTCATTTGCAATCTTGCTTGGCCAGAGCCCAGGCTCGAGCCAGAGTAGTCCAGGCTCTGTCAGTGCCCAAACATAAGCAGAAAGGGATGTTGTATCACAATCCATTCCTTGGTGAAGGAGGTCCATGGCAGCCCCAAGAGGCACCTCAGACACTCAACAGTCAAGGCAGTAACATATGGACTGGACACAGATGGCAGTTCATGGCTGGGAGAGCATTCTTAGACATATCCAAGGACAAATTTCCCAGGAACTCTCCACAGCTCTGGGATCTGCCCATCAGCTCTGTCAGAAGCTTCAGCAGAACAACCAAAGTCCTAAAAAGCAGCTTCCAGACACTTTTCCTACCATCCTGCCTGAGTAGCCGGGTTGCTTGCTGCAAAACACTCTTTTACTCCTGTTCCCCAATGCCCTGTTGACACTTGCAGCCAAAATAAAAAGCTCCTGGCCCTCTGTGTGATGTGATAATACAGTTTTTATATTTCCATGCTTGCATGAAAGAAAGCTGTGCTGTGGGTCAGGAGAGGCCAGGACCCACTTGGCCTTCCTGCAGGCTGAGGGGTCCCAGCAGACATCCTGCTGCTTTTTTGGGGAATGTGTGAGGGGGAGTGGAGCGGGTGACAGAGAGGCCGAGATCACAGAGTGGAAACTCAGCTCCAGAGTGGCAGTGCAGACTCTCCCTGCTGAATGCCTGCTGGGGCTGGCAAAGAAGGAAAATGCCCCAATAACAGCCCGGTGGCACTGTGTCTCAGGGACAGGTACAGGGAGGGGACAACAAACAGCAGCAAGGCCTGGTCTCACAGCTCCTAGGAAGCAGTGACAGAGGGGCCTCATGTGCCAGAGATTTCAGAAAGGCTGTCTTCTCAAATGGCCACTCTGAAACCCCTCTCTTTGCCTCTTGGGTTTGTGTGTGCTTTTGACAGCCACAGCATCCTGGGGCAACGCGTTCCACGATTTCATTAAGCACTCCTTGAAAAGCTCCTCCCATTGTTCAACTGAGCTGCCAGCCTGGTCATTTCAGAGGGTGCTGCCTTGGTGGAGAGAAAAATCAATCTTCTGCCTTTCAGGGAGCTGAAGGAGAAGGGACTCTTCACCATCCAACACCTGGCTGGGTCCCATTCAGAGGTCCTGCTTTGTAGAGTTGGTGAGGTTTGCTTGGCAGTTACCAGCGAGGTGAGAACATTGTTCTGAATTGTCCCCTATACTTCATACACGGTGTGTAGAGTAGGTATGTGTTTGCTCATCTCCATGTGTGCTCAGGGTCTGCCTTCATTTCTGGTTTTAGACCTGAGATTTCTAGTGTCTGTCAGCTATCTGTAGGATCTGTGGGCACATGCAGCTGTATTTACTGCCAGGTCGGGTATCTGACACTCATCTTTGAGTGCAAATGCAGAAACTGAGACACTGATCATGGTATTTGCCAGAGTCCCAATCTCTGCCCAAGCTGTAATTCAACACTGCAAATTATTCTGTAGACCTGAGCCTGTGTTTTCCGTTTCCTGGCTGAGTGCTTCAACTGCTGGTGTTGGCTTTTTGAACAGGAGCACCTGACTCTTTTATCTTTATGACTTGTGCCTTTATGATTTGAAAGCAGCCCTTGCTTTAATTTTCTAGTAAAAGGGCCTAAAATCAAAGCTGTGGACATTTTAGTAGGGTTAAGTAGAACACTTAATGAAATTTTTATTTTAGGCCTGCAGTAAGAAGGTCTGAGGCCAGAAATTGGTGCCAGAGTAAGTGCCTTTCTGTGCTTGTGCTCTTCTGCTCTTCTTGTAATTTTATGTTCCTCTGGACACAGTGGGATGTGTTGTCATTTCCTGGGACTTCTGTTGAAGGCAACTGGTTTTCTTTTCAAGGTGATTCTTATGTTTCCCCTCTTGACTTCCCCAGGTGACCAACCTCGGTTCCAAGGTGTCCTGCTCTGCTATTGTCACTCTGGGAGAGCTCTTTGTGACCTTGAAGAAGGACATGGACTCTGAGGTGGATGAAGTTGCTTGGGTCCTTCTCCAGATGGTGTCCAGCTCCCCAGAATTTGTTCAGAAAGCAGGCAGTCAGACCCTGGGGATCGTAGTGGAGAATGTGACTCCTGCATGAGCAATGACTGCTCTCACAGACATGGGAATCAAGTAGGTTCTTCTTCTTTTAGTGATATTCTTCACCTTCATGTGTGTGGGAGGGAGAAGGGATGAGACAGAGAATGGGATTGCTGGGAGGGAAGGGCCCTGTATCCTGCATCTTCTGTGAACTCACTGACTTGATTCTCCAACCAACCTCACTTCTTTCCTCTTGTCACCTATTTCTGCCCTCCTGCAGCCCATTACTTCTCAGAATCACAGAAGTGTAGAATATGGGGAGTTGGAAGGGGCCCATCAGGACCATCAAGTCCAGCTCCTGGCCTTGCCCAGAGCAGCCCAAGGGTCACACCAAGTGCCTGAGATTGCTGTCCAAATGCTCCTTCAGCCCTGTCAGGCTTGGTGCTGTGACCACTGCCCTGGGGAGCCTGTTCCAGTGCCCAGCCACCCTCTGGGTGAAAAACCCTTTTTCCTGATGTCCAAACTAAAGCTCCTCTGACTCAGCTTCCTGCTGCTTCCTGGAGTTCTCCCAGTCTGTCAGATTTTCCTAGATGGTGGTGACTGATGGGGAAGGGAAAGTGCCTGCAAAGGCCAAGGATAGAGCCTTGTGCTTTTGTGGGCAGAGGGGCAATTGCAATTGCAGCTGTGAGCAGTGTTTGGTATTTCACAGTGCTAATCACAGAGGCCCTGGGAAAACCATGTCTCCTCCTGATGCCATTAACTTGAGAAATGAGGAGGGTCCTTGCTGGGGCGTGGAGCACATGGGGGACAATCTGCTGGTGTGGCACAGCCTGCACAGCAGGTGCAGCTCCTGCCAAAGGACTCTTGCATGATTGTCCTGGCCTTGGAGCTCTACTTTCTATCCAAACTGATGTTTCATGTTAGCCTTGAGAAGATGAATCACTTTACAGGCACCTCCACAGGCTGACAGCCATGGGACAGTTGGAGCAAATGCTGCCTTAAATGTTGGTGCTGGGCCTGATAGTTCCCAAGAGACACTCTCTAGAACAGGACAGCCTGGCTAAACTGCCTGCCACCCTTTCCTCAGCTTTGCAATAGGGTAAAACATTCAGATGGATCTGTTGCCAAGCCCCAGAGAAGAAACAGGCTGCATTGCTGGATATTCTGCAACTCCACAGCCCACAATGTGTTTTCCCTGCATTTGTTGTTTTCCAAAGTTTTGCAGATTTGGGGATAAATGGGTGGAAAGAGCCTCAGTCCTGCTGCAGCTCTGTGTAGTGGGTGCCCTCTGATAGGTCAGCATGAATGGTCCTTAATTTCTAAATTATTCATATGTCATCTATTTCTTTAATCTTTCTCAGAGTAAATACTGAGAAAGAAACTGAGTATCAGACAGAGCAGGGAGACTGAATTCCTCCCTCTTCTGTGCAGGCAGGCCTAGTGTGCAGTGCTACCTTTGTGTTTAGCTGAGGACAGAGCCTTGTGCAGGTGTCTGAAGGTGCAGGGAGAGCCCAGGCTCCTTCCCCCAGCAAGGGCAGGGAGCAGCTCTGGCCAAGGCCGGCGCTGCTGCTGCTCCTTGTCCCTGTGCCCAGGGTTTGCTCTCTCCTCCCCAGCAGCCGCCCCGCCCCGGTGCGCGAGTGTGCGGCCCAACTCCTCCTGTCCCTGGTGGAGAGAATTGGAGTCACCCGGCTCGCAGGCACCCCCAGGGCTGAGAGGCTGCCACACGTGGCAGGGAAGCTTCCTCAGGACTGTCACAGGGACACAAGGTCATGATCTTCATTTCACCTCCTAAAACAGGAAAACCGCTTTGTGTCTAGCTATAAAGGTGAAACCATACAAGAGTGGAAACTAAAGGGAATATGAAGTTACCTCACAGTGTGAATAAGGGTCATAGAATCATGGAATATGCTGAGTTGGAATGGGCCCATCAGGATCATCAAGTCCATCTCCTGGCCATGTGCAGTGACCCCAAGAGTCACTCCATGTGCTTGAGAGCATTGTCCAAACTCTTCTTGAGCTCTGTCAGCCTTGGCACTGTGACCACTGCTCTGGGCTGCCTGGGCAAATGGCTGTACTGGGAAACCTGAGGTTGGCCAGCAAAAAGGAGCATTGCCACCTTTTTCCTGTGGCTTGAAGGATTCTTTACTGAGATCAAAAGATCTCAGATCTGCCAGTCCAACACTTTTGTTTGGCCTTAGGTGCACAAGAAAAAGACAAAGTGTTGGCTGATGTTCATCACTGAAGGATCCCAAACATCAATTTCTCATTAACTTCAGACTTGCCTAGAAATATTTCAGGGGTCTTTAGCCAACATATTCAGTCTTTCTAAACCTGTTCTGCAGATTTCTACAATGCTGTTATCTGTGGCTCAGTGAGCTCCACATTACTTCTTGAAGAAAACTCTGGTTTCCTAGTAGCAAAATCAACCCAAACCACAAAAATCCCCTTCCTTTGGTGATGAAATTCAAATTAATAGCTGCCAAGAGCAACTAGCAGAGCAACTAGCTGCCCCTGTGCATACACATAATATAGAATAATCAATAGGATGCATGAGGTGTTTTGTCCTGGCTTCCCTGCCTGTTAAAGAAAGGCAAATTACTGTGCAATGGCAGCAAGACACTGCTAATAAGCTTTGACAACAAAGCAGATGTGTTTTGCTTGTTCCCTGGGATCCTTTGAAGCCACAGAAGCACACCCCCAGTTTCAGAGTGAAATGGTATTTTTCTGTTGTCCCATATTCTCCTTTTGCCTCTTGTGTTCAGCTGACAGCACTGTGCAGTGTCCAGTGAGGTAAATCTCCCTCTTTGCTGAGTAGGCAATGCCTTCTCGCGTAGAGATTGCACCTGATGAGTTTAAGGGATCAGCCTCTTCTGTTAACACTATTCCTGTGTTTGTTCACTTTTCTTTTGTTTCCTTCCTTCCTGCCTTCCTTCCTTAGGCATTATGGACAGGAGATGGTGAAGATGTTGCTCAATCATCAACAATTTAAAATGCTTTTGGAACGATCTCTTTCCGCCCGTGACCTGGAAGATATTCTGACAAGAATTAAGAAGAAAGGAAGTGCTTGGCAGGAGAAATGTCTGCTTTGTGCAAGTATTGCCTCTGCTAATATGAAATCAAAGATACCCAATCTGTCTTTAGCTCATTCCTCTTCTGCTGAATCATTTTGCTCCTGGGAATGAGCTGTTAATCCTCAGCCTGTTCATCAGCAGACCACAAAGGAACTGATATTATTAGGGAAAAAGTGGGGTTTTGAATATTTTCAATATCGGTCACAAAAAGGAAAGGGAAAGAGGAGAAAATGGGTTTACATTTAAGTGTAAGCCCCCACCATGCTCTCCCTACCCTGCCCCCTGTAAAGCAATTAAGTGAGAATTGTGCTTCTGAAGGTAACAGAGTCTTTGCAAAGGACACTGGAAGTAGTAGTGCCAAGAAAATTCCCAAATTTACAAAAGATATCCAAGTCAATCCTAGTTACTACAATGACTGTCTGTCTTTTGAGAATACTGCCCTGCTGTGCAGCCCTGTGGAGCTGGAAGAAGCTTGGTGAATTCAGCAGCATCGAGTGGAAAATCCTTTGTTTGTTTGGGGGAGGATTTTATATTTTGTTATCGACATTACAGAAGGGAGCCTGCCTTTGTGCAGGCACAGGAAGAGTGAGTGTTGAACCAAATCGACTTCCAACACAACGGGCCAACCCCCAAAAGAGTCCAATTTATTCTGTTGATTCCTTTACAAACACTCGTTGCCTGCCACTTTGCATTATTCCCATTTATGCTCAAGACTAAGGAATTTGGGATTTTAGACTGCTGCTCAGTCTGGTAGCACCCATAACCTGCCTTGCGCTATTGAAAACAAAGAGTTGGCATCACTGAATCTCTGGTCTGTTTCCATCTGTAAGTTAGGAAATGTTCCCCTAAGCCTTGGTAGCAGTGATCCTGGTTCTAACTTGTGTTTTAAACAGGGAATTTCCTGTTTTATACTCTAAAGATTGATGAAGTTTCTCTATGTCTTTGTAGGGGATGGAAAACCAGAAGACTGAAGGCCCATCTGGCAAGGAGCCGGTGAAGGAGAGGAACGATGGCTCAAAGGAGCCCCAGGCCACATTGTCTGCTGGCAAACGGTACTGAGCACTTTTCTTAGATGTGACAAAGCACATGACAAGATTTACATGTCTCTTCCTCAGGAAAAACTTTCTGGCAGAGATGACCAATGCCACAGATTGTTTCCTTTCCCTACTCTAGAATAGGCTCTAGGATAAAAAATGTCTACTTGTGCATTGTGCTGAACACAACTTCTCTGGAGGGGTGTCCACAAAAATGGAGAGACAAACAGACACGCATTGGCTGCAGCTCAGACGATCCAGTGCCGTGGCAAGGGCAGTGTTGTGGAGGCTGGGAGAGGGCCAAGTTTCTGCTGCCTGACTTGGGACAAGTAAATTCAAACAGTGTTGTAATCATATTGTTGTATATCATATTTCCAGAGTCTCATACCTTCTGGGTGGTTTTCTCACAGCAGCTCTTCACAGCAGTGGTGTTGTCGTTGCTTCCCAGCCAGGGCTCCTCTACAGCCCTCCCTGAATGCCTCACCCCCTTTTATCCCAGCTACCTCCACGGGCCAAAGCTGCTGCCCAATTAAGGACATCACAGCTGCAGCCCATTTACAATAACTAGAATCAGGGCAGGGTCACTTATGCAATACAGAGATCTTTTACTGCCATACATATATTTACTCAGGCCCCTATAAAACAGGGCTTTTTTTTCATCTGAGTGGAGTCATTTTCAGATGGGTGTTTTGATGAGAAATCCCAGTCTGGAAGCAAGATGCCGTTCCACAAAGATGCAGTTCTCATCTGTGAGGTTTGGCCTGGCTGAATCATGATTCTTTCCCTCAAACAGTACCAAGTTTGAGTAGTAAGTAGCAAGGCAATTCCTGAACAACTTCAGTCAACAGGTGTCTGAATGTGGACTTTATGCCTTGATATTCCTGTCCTTCATGTAATTTGCTTGATGGACAGCATGTTTGGTTTATTTCCCCCTGTGCTGCAATCAGCATTTAAGACAGGAATTTGCTCCTTGCTGTCTCTTCATGGCAGTTGCAGAGCTGCTTGTACCTGTTCTCCTTTGATAACAGAGGGGATTTATTTAGCTCTGTCCTGCTCAGCAGTGGCAGGAAAGTGACCACATGCCTCAGTAGCACAGCTGGCATCTTCCCGTGCTCATGGAAGAGACAGGTTGATCAGGAGAATTGTTCCCAGTGGGGTTGTGAAGCTGTGCATCTGGTCTCCAGGGAAGCAAATGAAATGTGAGCGTAGTTCTGGGATGTCCGGCTTTTGTTTTTATCTCTCTTACTGATTTTCTGAATCCTTCAAATATGGCCCTGTTTATCTGTTCAGATGCATCTGAGCTGCTTTTCCAGATTGTCATGCCTGGTTGTAGAGACACTTCTCCAGAGTGATGAGTTTCCTTATTCTAAGACACACATGTCCCATATGAGGAGGCATTTAAACTTGGCAGTAGTGTCTCTCTTTCTCCACAAAGCAATGTGACCTGTGTGCCCTGGCAGCCATCTGAAGATAGATCAGATGCATCTCATCCTTGGTTTTCCTGAGTGAGCACTGGTTAGAATGTCACTGGCAGATTGTCTCCTGTAATGATTATCATGAGGTCCACGTTGTTCTTCAGAGCCTCATGATTTTCCAGCTTGAAATGACATGATTAGGAAAGCTGCTCAAGATGTTTTGCTCACAATTAACTGAAGGTATTGTCTGTGGCTGCAGCTCTCTCCATAGAGAGCAGCAGGCACAACTTTGCCAGGCATTGTCCTGGGGAAGGATGTTAGAAGATAAGAGAAAAGAGTGAGAAACAATTCTTATCTTCACTTGCTGCACCCGTTGTTGTGAACATGTGGAATGTGATATGGAGATTTATTTACCAAATGGTAATTTCTTAATTGGCCACTGGTGATGGTGTTTTGGATTCAATTGACCAATCTGGTCTGTCTCTATCAGACTGTCTCTAAGGGTTTCTGAAGTTTAATGACAGCGGGTTGCCATTGATGTCAAATAGTGAGTGACAGAATTTAGCACGATGCCTTCCTTTTCGGCATCGAGGGCAAATAGAAATTTGATTTGATGTCTCACAACAATCCTTTTTAAGGTGCCCTAGTTTACCACAAGCAAAGCAGACAGGCTTTTTATTAGAGTCCACTTGTACAGCATTAACAGAATTTTCCCAACGTTTTTCTTGTTTTTTCTAAAAGCTTTTCAATTTTATCCATTCGTTGTGTCAAATTGTGTTCCAGTGTTTTTTCCAAAGCATTGACCTGTGAATTTTCAGTATTTTGTGAACCCATAAGTCCACTGCAAGCTGTTAGCATCTGTGTAATTGTTGGAGGCTTATCAGGCTAAGCTAAAATAATTTTTCTACATTCATTATTAGCATTTACAGAAGCAAGATTTTGAATTATATAAGAGCGGGCTTGTTCATCTAGACATTGCCTTTCAACTGCTTGAGTTAGTCTATCCAAAAAAGAACCATAAGATTCAGTTTCACCTTGTTTGATCAGTGGATAAGAATTCAAATGAGAGCCAGGAGGCTCAAGTGAAGGCAAGGCCTTTCTAGCAGCATCTTTAATGTCTGTTAACACAGGCCCAGGCAGTTCAGCTGCTTGATTTTCAGGCCTATTGTAAGGTGAATCACCAGCTAATTGAGCAACATCTAGATTAGCATAATCAGTATTTGCATATCCTTCAACCAACTTGTTAAATAGCGTAGCATAGCATAGCATAGCGATTGATCAGCCTTCTGGAATCATGGAGTCAATGCTAATTATTTCCTCGATGGGGATGCCATGCTACGATAATTATAACCAACAGGTCGTCATTTGGTTTTATTTTCCAGGGTGAAATCTCCCTCTGATGGACACCTCCTACCCCATGCACAAGCCCAGGTCACGTCACCTCCAGCTGTGGAAGAAACAGAGCTGCTCCAGAAGCTTTACCATCTCCTGGAAGCCAAGGGGTCTCAGACAAGGATGGAAGGAGTGGAACTCCTCCTAGACCTGTGCAAAACCAGCCCCCAGCTCATCTCCACTAACATTGCCCAAGTATGTAGGGTATCTTCACTGCTCCTTTCCTTTAGCTCCTTTCCTAAGCCTGTAGCAG
Organism: Passerculus sandwichensis; assembly: GCA_031885435.1. NCBI lineage: Eukaryota > Metazoa > Chordata > Aves > Passeriformes > Passerellidae > Passerculus > Passerculus sandwichensis. The sequence goes on from CM063150.1 coordinate 9,349,543, forward strand.
CAAAGTTAATTCAGTGTGTCTTGGCACTCTCTCCTGGCTGTTTGGGACGCTCTGGTCCCTCTTACCCAGACAAATGTAATTCAGGTCCAGGCTTCAGGACAAGTTGTTTCAGTCCAGCTGTATTTGTCTGGCAGGTGCCTATTGATGCTGTTCATCAGATGATGGCAGAATTTTCTGCTGGTGTAACTGCTGCTCTCTCCTACTCCCAGTTGGGTTAAGTGAAGGGAATTCAGTCCCTGAAAGCATGGCAATTGTTCTCTAGACCAAAAATGGGTTAGCATAGGGAAGAGAAGTATCAGGCTGGGTTGGTTTAAACCCAGTTGCTTTTTTTAAGAACACTTCTATATACTCCATCTTGTCTTACACAGGCACAGCTCTGGCTACTCATTTCCATCCTTGTTCCTATTCCTCTTGGTAAAGACAGTGCTCACCCTTCTTGGGGGTCTGTTTTTCTCTTTGGAAAAGGAGGAAAACAGCTAAGGACTCATCTCTGCCTTCTCCTCCCAGTAGCTGCTTTTTCCCTTTTTCCAGCAAAAGGGGCCTGATAATGAGGCTGTCAAGGGACTGAACCTGCTCTAATGAGAGCTGTACAGCACATGACATTTCAGAAGTCTACTTGTTACTTAGAGAAATGGTCTGGATCCTGGAAGAATTGATCATAGCCCTGCACTTCTCCAGACACTGGCTCTGAGACAAACAAAAGAAAACTTAGATCTCCTCCAGCCATAGTTTTGGCAAAATCATAATTGCCCTCAGTACTTGAGGCAACTGTATAGAAAACCGGGCATTGTAAACATCTGCTTCCATTCAAAGCAAAGGTACTCTTTAGCATTAATAAATGAAATTAATTTAATGATTTATAGATGGAGAGAAATACCATAGGAACTATTCTGTCCCCAGCCAAACCTCTTAAAAACAGAAAAAATCTTTCAACCAGCATGAGGTTGTGCCACCATCCCAGTGAGTTGCCCCCAGGAAAACAGTGAAATTGTGAAAGCAAGTGCTGACCTGACAGAAAGGATCACTTTCATCTTTGACATTGCTGACTGCTACATCCACTCTTCAAACAAGGACATTTGAATCCAGCTTTCACATTGCTTGTTCTCTTCACAGATTTTTGAATATTTTGTCCTGAGAATATCTGACAGCCACAAGAAAGTGAAGCAGAGGGCGCTGGATGTGCTGGCTGAAATCAGAGGAGCCCCGAAAGATGCCTTGAACCCGGTGATCATTGGTTTGGTGGAGGGAATAACAAAGAACCTGAACTAAAAGGATCCCAGGGTTGGTGGGGCAGCTGTGAAAGCACTGGGAGGATCCATTGCTCATTTGGATAAGGCTGAGCCCTGGCAGGGACTCTCCTCAGCTTCGTCTCTGTCTCTCCTGCACAAGAGAGCGCTGAGTGCCTCGACAGCTGCTCTTGTCTGTGGAACCCTCCAGCTGACACCCAGCAGAGGCTGTGCAGGTGCAGTCCCTATGCACCATCCCCAACAGGCTGGAATGGGATCAGCATTTCCCAACAGTCCCAGGAGCCCTTGGCTCTGTGCTGCTTGTCTGAAGAGCAAATCCTGGACTGCAGCTCTGCTACAGTTCAGAGGCAAAGGGGGTTTGGAGTTTGCTTGGGCCCCGTCTGACTTCCCAAATGAACAGCTTTGCTGTTGGCATGAAGGGACACTGACCCATCAGAGCTTCTGCAGAGCAGCCACCTGGGAGGCTCTACATTAGAGGCATTAGCTGCCTATTTTCCACTTTTCTTCTTTGTCTTCTATTTTCAAAGGGGAACTTGTGATTCACCAAGTTCATTTCTTTAGAACAAACAGGTATAAGCCCAGCTGTCAATGATGCCTTGTTCCACGTGTTGTTTTGCGTGGGGCAAGATGGCCACAGCAATTAACTACATAGGCAAGGGCTGCTCTAAATTCCTTTGCCACACACATTTATGTCAGCTCTGAAAATTCCATACTGGCGGAATATGCCTGAAAAAAGGAGTGTTGAAGAGGCAGGTCTTCAAGGGGAGTTTCCACTTTCTCCTCCCCAGCTGCTCTGTGAGCTCAGGAGCTGCCTGACTCAGTGCCTTTCTGTGTCCCAAGTATGGGGCTCTTCCTTTTTGCTCTGGGATGCAAAACCTTTCCACTGCTTCCATGTGACTGAACTCTTGAGGTCCCTGATGTGAAATGTTTTAACACAGCTCCTGCTACAGCAGACAACTTTGGATTTACAAATGTGAAAGGAGAGCTTTCTTTTGGAATTTAAAACCCTGCCAAGTATGCTGGAAGGAAAGAAGAATAGGACTCAAACATCTGCAGAAATGTGCTTGATTTTATTAAATGGGGTTGGCCCTGCCCTTTCTCCTATGACCTGAGAAAAGTGAGCAGAAACGTGCGTTTCCCTTGTAGATAAAGTGTCACTGCTGAAAAAGTTCAGCTACCAATGGAATCACCTGAGTGGCCAAGCCCTGCTGGATGTCACCGAGCGTATCACAGGTTTGGCCTCCCCTTCTGAGCCCAGAGCTCTTCCCAGGGAGCATTTACAGGGAACGCCTGTGAGCAGACAGCAGAGCAGCTCCTCCAAACCAGGAGGTGCTGAGCTTGTCCCTGCTGCCCCATAGCCAAGGCAGGTGGGTTTGGCAGGTTTTCCCTGGCTGCTGCAGAGCTGGGCAGCACCTGAGATGGGGGCAGCGCTCGGCCTGGGGCTGAGCTCTCACTGGGGCACCTCAAAACCGCCTCCAGCAAAGGGAGAGCTAAAAATGCCCCAGCTGGCTCCTCTCTGGGGAGCTCGGGGACATCTGTGATCTTTGAGGGGAAATGGTGGCCAATGCTGTTTCAGGGCATCAGTTTGTTTTGTCCTCACAGAATTCTTGTTTTTCTCTTGGAAAGTTTTGAGGCTGAACCGTGCAGAGCCTGGGGGTCACAGCTTAGGCCAGAACTCAACAGAGGTACCAGAGGCACGGGTTTAGTGCAAGGCAGCCTCTGGGGCACAGGGACAGAAGCAGAGTGCTGAGGCTCCCTGCCTGTGCTGTCAGAGTGGCCACAGTGTCTGCCTGTGTCAGCGCTGCCCAAAATGCTACAAATGCAGCTGATAATTGATTCCTCAGAGGAGCTTGCTATGTCAGCAACAGCCAAGGAATGGAAAAAGGATAATCTCAATATATAGCAGAGATGATTGATAGCCTTGCTTTAACTGGGGCTAAATCCACTGCTAATTATGCCAACATCTTTGAATGCAATGTTTAATACACTTTGTGTCTTCATTAGGAATCTCAAAAGGGCATGTCAGCAATTGGGAATGTCAAAGGCCTTTTAAAGAGCATTTAAATAAAGTAGATCTCCAGCAGTAGGGAATTTAGTTTAGCAGTTCTTTTTATCTCTTTTTCAAATAAAGGAATTAACCAAAAATTAGGACTACTTTAGAAAAAGCAGATGTTCCCTCTGAGATTTAGTAGGAACACACAGCTGTTCCTTACATTCAGTAGTTACTGATGTCTTTAATTCCATTTAAACTCAAATGAATTCCCATTTTAAAATGGGCACCATAACCCTTTCCTGCTTAGCAGAATTGGTTTTGGGTACTTGCAGGACCTCTTTCAATGTTGATGACTGCTGATGGATTAACAGCATAGAGAAAATGAAGTCTCTTCTACCACAGAATATTAAATGGGCTGCTAGATAACATTTTGTCTGATCAGAAAATAAGAATGGTCTCCAGAGCATTTCAGGTTTTGTTCTCTCAGCCAAATCTGCCATGCAAGAAGCCTGTTGGTAGTAAATATTTGTCTGTGTTTCATATAGTTCAGTTCAGAAAATGGGAAGAGAGATTTCAGAGACAATATGAGAAAACATTCGTGTTTTGGTTACATTTCAGTCCCCTGTGAAGCATTTTTCTTTCTCTATGCCCCTATTTGAGTGGATATTATAAGAAAAAATGCCATTAACATTGGGAGGGGAAATGGCATTAAAATGTGGAGATGCTCAAATGCCACAGGAATAAGACACCCTGAGGTTTGAAACAGCTCTTTGTTGGAAGCCCCAAAAGCATTCTGCCAAAGACCCCAGCTGGTCACTGATGTTTCTCATCCAGCTGTCAGGCAGCAGCCATCTCTGGTGGGCTGGAGTTTTGAGGTGTGTTCTAATCCTGCCCTTTGCTGTGTGCCACTGAGCACAGGGAAGAGCCAGATTAGACATTTGGAACTTGACATCAGTTATAAAAATGGAATCATCCTTTTATTAGAAATCTCTCCATTTCCTCTCTATGGTACATTTCCAAATCTTCAGTGTGGGTTTAGACAACTTCTTAATGGAAATCAAAGGCAATTGGACATTTAATTCATTGTTCATGCAGAGATTGTGAAATAATTTAGTAAAAGTAGGAAGTCTGCCGCAAGGACAGGGCTCTGGTTGGAGCAATTAATGCTGAGGGGTTGGTGGTTCTGTTTCCAGGACGCTCAGCTGCTTTGCCCGTTTCTGGACCAAGGGGCTCTGGGTGCTGTTTTGCTGCTCTTGGCCAAAGAGGCTGGCAAGAAGCAGAAGCAGAGGTAGATCCCTGTTTGCAGTGAGGCTGGTGGGTAAGGAGCTGTGTCTCTGTCCCGGCAGTGTTTGTGCAGGGGGTTCATGCCAGGAGCCCTGAAGTCGTCCAGCGTGACGCCCTGCCCGTGCTCTGGTCCTGCCTGGAGAACAAGGCGCTGCCTGTGCGGAGCGCCAACGTCCGCACCGTGGCCACCAAGCTGGCCTCTGCCCTCTGCAAGGTGATGGGCACCCAGCTGAAGGAATGTGCTGCCAGCAAGCCTCCACATGTGCGGGAAAACCTCTCCAGAATGTTGGGCTGGTGAAGGTGAGATGTTCTCCAGAAAGCTGAGGAAGTGCTGAGTTGGACACCTCTGGATTTGCCTTTTGATCTGTGCCAAAATGAAGAAATCCTAAGGAAGGGTGTGCATCTGCCCCTGCTCTCTCCATTGCCCTTCCTAGTCACGGCATGGGGGGCCTTGAGCAGCTCCAGATGGAGGACAAGGTGAAGGCAGTCATGGCTCAGCCGCACGCAGAGGTGAAGGGGGAGCTGGGCCAATCTCTGCTGGGAGGAAGGGTCTTGTGGCAGCCCAGAGAGGCTGTGCACATTGCCAGGGAACAGCTGTGCCTGCATGTGCCCCTGCAATGAGCTGTGCTGCTGCCAGTGCCCCTGGAGCTGTGGGGCTGCTGAGCTGTGGGGCAGGCAGAGGAGCAGGAGGGTTCATGTGCAGCTGAGCCATTCCTGGGGAGCACAGGGCTCTGGGCTCCCTGCTGTCCCAGGGCAGCCCAGAGGCCAGGCTGGGCCTGTGCCAGCTCTGGGCAAGTGGCTCAGGGTGTGCCCTGGCCTGCCTCAGTGTCTGCCAGCAGGAGCATGTTTCCCTTTGCAGCTGTTTACACATCTCCAGGAAATGTCCCATGAAATACAGAGCTTCAGATGCTTTAGGTTTACATGGTGGCCTCTGTAAAACTTTGCCTCTCTGTTAAACTTTGTGTCTCCATTTTGCAGATCTGGCTGGTTACAGTCTTACTGGGAAGTTTTCTCCGGACACTTCCGATGTTCCCTCACCCACAAAGTCCTCGCCTCCCATCCAGAAGAGCTCTCTTTCCTCCAAGCTCAGGAAGAAGCTGCCGCCTGTGTGAAGAGTGTTTGAAGAATAGGATTGATGTGTTAGGCTTGATAGTTACAGCTGTACATATGTTCTGATCTTTAGATGTAGTTTTGAATTAATGTCTTTTGATTCTGTCTTTAAGTTTTGATGACATATTTTTAATGGTATATATTTTATTTTGCTGATGAAAAACAAAAATAAATAAATAACATTTAAATAAATCAGGAGGAGAATGTGAGACCATGACCTGCTAGCCTAGAGATTATGGGAGTGCAGCTCATTCAGTGTGCCAGTGTCTCACCACATCCTTTCCTCATTGGGCCTCTCCTCTTCCTCTTTGGCCATGGTTTCTTTGTGTCATTTGTGCTGCTGTTTTCAACTTGTCATTGTAACAGGGCCACACATTGACATGTTTGGGTGACAATAGATCCAAAAGATCCTATCTAGTCAAAGGTTTTCTACCCAGGTGTGTTCTGTGCTCACCAAAGGCCTGAGCAAAGAAACCAAGAGAAGTGTGCCCAAATCCCAAAGCTTTGCTCCTTTGCAATCTCCCACAGATCTGGCTCACAGGTGTCTTCAATCACAATTCCATAGTAAGAAGAGGTCAAGTATTTCACTGGGAAATTATGCACTGCTTTGGCAAAGTCACCTGTATGTATATTTACCCGGGACAGCAGTCCAGCTGTGTTGTTTGCCCCTTGTTTGCAGCAGGATGAGTGCACTGGGAGGCCAATAACAAGTGACAAGGGTTCCTCCAATCTGCACTGCAGCCTGGCTGCCATTCAGCCCAGAGCTAGGGTGTCATTTGTTCCCATGGACCAGTGCTTGCCAGTGGAATGAATTCCTGCACAGCTGGAAGAAGCAATTCTGGATTCAGCTCCAGCTCTTGGTGGGCTGCATGATCATTGACAATGATGCCCTTCCAGAAATTATTCTGCAGTTTCCTTTCATAGTCATTTGAAGCTTTTAAACTTCGCATTTCAATTTGCTTTGCCTTAGGGAAAAACACTTCTAGGCCCAGTACAAACTGTAACCTTTTGACAGCAAAGTCCTTATGGTTGCCAGCTTCTGATGTTACAAAATGTCACCTGGCTGAATGAGTTCGCTTAGCTCTGGGTCTAGTCCTGGCCTAGTAAAACATTTGGTAGCTCTATACCTTCCTTTCTCTTCCTCCCTCTTTTTCCTTATTTTTCCTTTTTCCCCCAGTTCCTCCTCAATGCATTTTGCTGTGGTTATTCAATAAAGGTACATTTGTTTTGGTTATAGCAGCAACTCACTCTACCGTGTCGGTGTTTTTTGCACTCTGAGATCAACCCACAAACTACCACAAAACCCGTTTGTAAGGATTGATCGTGACACTTGTATACATACTATAGAAACCTTCTGTTATGGTTTGGGCCTGGCAAAGCCAGAGCCCCCATGAGTCTACCTCTACCTGATATCTGCTGTGAGATGTGAGCAGGAATAAGCAAAGCAGGCTCCAATCTAAACATAAAGTTTATTAGCTAAACTACACACAATTACTAAACTACACACAATTACTAAACTACACATCCACAAAAGAAAAAGAAATCACAAGGAGAATGAAAACTACACAGAAACACTTCCCCCTCCTCCTCCAGATCCCAGTACAATTCATCTCCCAAAATTATCCACACTCCCAGAATTATTCACACTCGATCTGGCACCACCCTTTTAAAAAAAAATCAAATCTTCAGCTTATGTAGAGTAGACGGAGTCCTTCCTTGTACCATGGACTTCTTGTCACAATTAGCACACCGCCTGGAGTCCTGCTATCTCGTGACATCTCCTTTCCATGCCAAGGTGCTCTCACCACCAGGCATGGGATGAGGCAGAGGCCTGCTTTCAGGGTGGACCGTTTTAAGGATGCCTAGTCTCGTTCCAAGCAGAGCACACTCTCATCTCTGGGACCTTTGTCCCCCCCATTTCTTCTATACCCCCTGGGGCCGAGGGGTCTCAACACCAAACTCTCCTGGCTCCGAGCCTCCACTTCCCCCTGCAATGCAGCCTCTGTATCACCAGGAGACAGTCCAAGGATCTACAACAAAAGAGTCCAGCAAAGTTGCCACTCCATCTTCCCCCATTCCTTCAACATTTCTCTTTCTCTTTGCCAGACCCCCTTACTGGCCTGTTTCTTCCTTCATCTTTCACTCTTATCCTTTTCCTAGGAAAGGTAATGTTCCGTGAAGTTCTCACTATCCACAAGGGTTAAAGGCTCTCCCAGGCTGCTGGGCTGCCTGCTGCCCCCCCCACCTTCTCCTCCCAGCCCTGCTGCCGGCACATGATATCAAGTTTCAAGCTAACAGTTCCAGCACAGGCTGCATTCTCTCTGTCTCCAAAAGGGGGGGGGGAATAAACAGGTCGCTCGATGCTCCCCCACCCTTCCACCGAATCCGGGCCTACCGTACATGGGCCACGTGGCTTTCCCCTCCCCCAGCCCAGCCAGCAACTGGGCCGGGGGAGGGAGGCCCAACTCCTTCACGCTGGAAATCCCAAGAGAGCTCTGAAGGACAAGAGCCCTGCTTTTAACTCCTTGGGTTTGTGGTCTCAAGAGGCGGATCCAATGCCCCACTGGTCAAACCAGGTGCTCATCTTAAAATCCGACCACCCATTGGTGACCACAGCAAAAACAACATATCCCAGATGTCCCATTTCGGGTCAAACCATGACAAGAGGGAAAAATGGGGCGAAAATGGGAGGAATAATAGGAAAAAATGTGGGGAAAATGGGTGGGAAATGGGAGGAATAATAGGAAAAAAACAGGGAAAAATGGGGAAAAAATGGGGAAAAAAGGGGAAAAAAACAGGGAAAAATGGGGGAAATGGAAGGAAAAAATGTGGGAAAAAAGGGGAAAAAATAGGAAAGAAACAGGGGAAAATAGGTGGAAAAATGTGGGAAAAATGGGGAAAAAATAGGAATAAAAACATGGAAAAATGGGGGGAAAATGGGGAAAAAACAGGAAAAAATGTGGGAAAAATAGGGGGGAAATGAGGAAAAAATAGGAAAAAAGACAGGGAAAAATGGGGGGGAAATGGGGAAAAATAGGAAAAATGGGGGAAAAATGGGGGGAAAATGGGACGAAAAACCAGAAAAAAATGTGGGAAAAAATGGGGGGGAAAATGGGAAAAAATTGGGAAAAATTGGGAAAAATTGGAAAAATGGTGAAGAAATGGAAAGAACTGCAGAAAAATGGGGAAAATGGGGGAAAACAGGGAAAAATGGGGAAAACCAGGGAAAATCGGGGGGAAATGGGAAAAACTAGGGGGAAATGAGAAAAAAAATAGGGGGGAAGGGGGAAAAGGGAGGGGAAAAGAGAGAAAAATAGGAAAAAATGGTGAAAATGGAAAAATAGTGAAAAAATGGGGAAAACTGGGTGGAAAGTGGTGAAAATATTGAGGGGAAATGGTGAAAAATGGGTTAAAAATGGTGAAAAATAGGTTGAAAATGGTGAAAATGGGTCAGGGACATCAAGATGGAGCCCGAGGACACCGAGGGTGACAATGCCACCCCAGGAGTGGCCTTGGGGACACCAAGGGTGACAATGCCAGCCCAGGAGGGGCCTTGGGGACACCAGGATGGGCTGAGGGACACCAAAGTGGCCTCAGGGAGAACGATGGCCCCGAGTCCTCCTCAGATGTCCCCAAGGTCCCCAAGGTCTCCAATGTCCCCAGATGTCCCCAAGGTCCCTAAGGTTCTCAGATGTCCCCAAGATCCCATCACCCCAACGTCTCCAATGTCCCCAGGGTCCCCAAGGTCCCCAATGTCCCATCACCCCAACATCTCCAATGTCCAAACATCTCCAAGGTCCCCAAGGTTTCCAATGTCCCCAAGGTCCCCATCACCCCAACATCTCCAAGGTCCCCAATGTCCCCAACGGCCCCAACACCCTCCATATTTGCAAGGTCCCAAAGGTCTCCAAGGTCCCAAACATCTCCAGTGTCCCCAAGGTCCCCATCATCCCAATGTCCCCAGGGTCCTCAAGGTCCCCATTGCTCCAACATCCCCAATGTCCCCAGTGTCCTCCATACTCTCAAGGCCCTCAAGGTCCCCAACATCTCCAATGTCCCCAAGGTATCCAATGTCCTCAGCATCCCCAAGGTCCCATCACCCCAACATCTCCAGTGTCCCCAACATTCTCCAATGTCCCCAAGGTCCCCAAGGCCCCATCACCCCAGTGCACCTTATGTCCCCAGTGCCCCCAGTGTCCCCAAGGTTCCAAAGGTCTCCAACATCTCCGATGTCCCCAAGGTCCCCAAGGTCCCCATTGCCCCAACATCTCCAATGTCCCCAGTGTTTTCCAATGTCTCCAATGTCCCATCACCCCAACATCTCCAGTGTGCCCAAGGTCCCTGTCATCCCAATGTCCCCAAGGTCTCCAATGTCCCCATCACCCCAACATATCCAATGTCCCCAACATCTCCAATGTGCCCAAGGTCCCAAAGGTCCCCAACATCTCCAACAACATCTCCAATGTCCCCAAAAACCTCCATATTCTTGAAGTCCCCAACGTCCTCAAGATTCCCAAGGTCTCCAACATCTCCAACATCTCCAAGGTCCCCAGTGTCCCCAAGCTCCCCAAGGTCCCCAAGATCCCCATCACCCCAACATCTGCAACATCTCCAAGGTCCCCAAGGTCTCCAAGGTCTCCTCACTCGTGTCCCCTCTCTCCCAGGCTCGTCCCTGGTGTCCTGCCACCCCGTCCTGGCGGGTGACGCGCTGCTCCTGGTGGTGGCCCAGCTGCCCCGGGTGTTCCTGTGGGGGGCCGGTGGCTTCGCGCCACACGTGGACATCCCGCACAGAGACATCCCACACGGGGACATCCCGCACATGGACATCCCGCACAGGGACGTCCCACACGGGGACATCCCGCACAGGGACATCCCGCACAGGGACATCCCGCACATCCCGCACAGGGACATCCCGCACAGGGACATCCCGCACAGGGACATCCCGCACAGGGACATCCCGCACAGGGACATGTGGTTATGGGGGTCCATCAGGATTATGGGAGTAACCAGGGTCATGGTGTTATGGGGTTCCATCAGGGCCATGTGGTTATGGGGGTCCATCAGGGTCATGGGGTTATGGAAGTCCAACAAGGCTATGGGGTTATGGGGGTCCATCAGGGTCATGGGGGTCCATCAAGGTCATGGTGGGTCAGCAGGATCATGGGGTTATGGAGTTCCATCAGGGTCATGGGGTTATGGGGATCCATCAAGGTTATGTGGTTATGGGGGTCAATCAGGGTCATGGGGGTCCATCAAGGTCCTCGGGGTCCATCAAGGTCATGGGGTTATGGAGGTCCATCATGGTCATGTGGTTATGGGGTTCTGTCATAGGAAGGAGACCAGGACACCAGCTGGTTCATCACAGGTCCAGTTTATTGAAGAAAGCATCAAACACTTATACAGCAAATAATAAGCTCATGAATATTCTGTAAGCGAAGCAATCTATTGGTTAAACTATTCCATGAACTCTTCCTCATTCCTTAGGGGTTACATCTCTCTTTTCTCATGTCTCTTTCACTATTTGTTATCCTACTACAGCTAGGCCCAAGGACACACTATCTCACAGGCGCAGGACTTGGAATTAGCCACGGCTTTGTACTTTTCCAATCTCCAGCCTCCCAAATTTCCAAACGCTTCCCCTGTTTTTATTTTTTATGAAAAGCAAAATTCTATGGGCTAACTGTGTCACACTCTTTGCAACACAAAAACAGGCAATTCTAAAAGCTAAACAGTATTTCAAACAGTATTGTCAGCTAGCAAGGTTTCTCCCTTACAAGGGATCTAAGCCAGGGAAACAAACCAAAAAGGCTGTCACTTTTTATAGGATATGCTATATAACAGATACAAAAAGGATTCTATGTGCTACAAGGCTCGAACCAAATTCAGGTGTGCTAATACAACCTACAAAAATAAGCTAAAGGAGTAACATGTGCGCAGGTTTCACCCGTGTCAACTGCCTGGTCAGTTTGCTTTCTATTCTCAAACAGCAGATATACTTCAAACGGGAATGGCTCTACTCACAAATGCTTCTGATTGTCCTTTTTTAACTAGAGTTTCTCTGATGTTCACAACAACACTTTACACAAAAGTGATAAAAATAAACGCCTATCGTAAAAGGATAAATCTATCTAACATCACTTAAACTTAATAGTACCTAGACTTAAAATACTTAAACTTAAAATATTTAAACTTAATAAACTTAACATTACTTAAACTTATCTTTACTTAAACTTAACAGATTTTTAAATCAACAGAACTTACATGTAAAATCACTTAAATCTAACAAAACTTTAACAAAATTAACTGACTTTAAATTCTACATAACTTAAACCTAATATAATTTAAACAGAATCTAGCTTTACTTAAACTTAATAACACTTAAACTCAACAGGAGATAAACTTAACAAAACTAAACCTTAACAGTATTTAACATTTGATGGCACTTAATAGATAATTAAACTTAAACTACTTAGCAACGGATAATACTTACTACAGAAATAAAATATGGCATTTACTATAACTTACCTACAGGCCTGATTCTAAAATACTAAATTAAACAAGTTTCTTCACATATTTGCTGCAGCATTTTTATACTTGAATGCACTTAAACATAAGAAGTTTGTTCAAGGTATACCTGTGGAAAAATTCTTTTAAATTCAGTGCTTGCTTTTACTTTTATCACATCTAAACAAAGCTTAAAAAATAGAAAAAACACACTCATTACATCTTACTTCTACAACCACTTTAACACATTTTTAACATTTTTAAATTTTTTCAAAATATAATTTCAGAGTTTAGTGTTCTACTGACTGAGTTAGTTGGGCTTCTGATATTTAAAGTCTCTTTCACAGCCTCTGCTAGGAAAAACAAATGTCCTTTTAACTTAGGTGAAAAACATCTTGACCGTAATGGTCCTCGGTGACCTTTGTTTATTATCACTGGCTTCTTAATTGCAGTAGAAATCTTTCTTTTGTTGACAAGAGTCACATTTATTAAGCTGTTAGGTCTCACACTGAAGCTTTTGCCGGCTGCGGGGCGGAGGGAGAGCGCTCCCGCTGGAAGAAGCGCTCCGGTCCCGCGGCGCTTGTGTCGGAGGGGGCGAACCCCCCATGGCTGCTGCCACTGCCGCCGCCGCAGCGCAGCATTTCAGGCGGCCGCTCGCCGCGGCTGCTCCCCATGGCGGAGCGCCCATGCCGAGTTCGGAGCAGCACAGCCTCGCAGGCGCCCCGAGCCGCAGCTGCTGCTGTGCACTCAGAGACATGCTGAAGTGTATTGTATATCACCCGCCATGGCTTGCTCGGTTTCTTTGCTGACTTATCATCTTCTAACACTGCTTCCCACAGTATATCCCCAGATTTTCTCCATTCCAAAAGTTCATGTGGGTTAAGGAAAGTTTCTTCAGCGTATCCGTAGGCTAATAACAAATCTATCCCCTTTATCCCTCGCCATTCTAGATACGTGGCGGATAACTTATATGCTGCTTGCCTTTTCATACCTCTTTCGTGAGCGCTCTTGCAGCTTTCCAGGCTTCCGGCAGCACGTATGGCTCAGGCCACCGATGTGAACCCCGAGGGTGCTTCACAATTCTAGCACCTATGATTTAAAATATATTATGTTGTTGTCATTTACAGAATACACCTGTGGGAAGAGGGATGGAACTGTTTATTATGCTAATAGTAATGAGTATGCTAATAATGAGGCAAGGGTGGAATTGACAATCAACCATCTAGCTTGAGAAGGACAACACAGCCTACCAGATGATCAAGCAGCAGGTATCTTCAGAGAAGTATTGGATGATATCAAAGAGATGGCTTTGCAAGCTTTAATCCAGGTATCGCATCGTAGTACCCCCAATTTGGACTACCTTGGGTGGCTGCAGCTAAAGCTTTAGGACAATCAGACCATCTTGGGTGCCTGTTAAATAAGCAAACCAAACACTCCCTCAAATTGAGTGGCCTGCTCTCAGACATAGAGACCATCAAACATGCCACCTTGCAGAACAGCGACAGAATTTTTACTCTGGGCACATGGGCATGGCTGTGTAGACTCTGAGGGCATGTGTTGCATGAACCTCTCCAGCCACAGCGAGTCAATCCACAAGAGAATTCAAGTACTGAATGAAGAGTTCAAGAAGCTTCAAGTGGAAAACAAAGACTGGTTAAATAAACTCTTCCAATCCAAGGGATAAAAGGGTTGGATGATGTCTATCTAAAACAGGACATTTCATTTTCCTAGTTGTTGTATTGTAAATTGTCTCATGTTTGGTTGGATGCTTTTAGAAAGTCTTACAAAATGCTTTCAGTTTTGTCTTTGTTGTAAAACAGAAAGAGGGAAGATACCCAACACAGGCTCCTCATGGACTCCTTGGAGGAGAGAACTGGAGGTCAGGATGGCAAAAAAACCTCTCAGACACTCAATTTTGGAAGGAAATCCCTTAAAAGTACCTAAAAGTATACTTAAATCCATAAAGTACCTTAAAAACCTTGAGTATCTCAAGGCATTAATGAGCCCCACTGAGTGTCAGTACAAAGCTCCCCAGGGACTCATTAAAGCAGATAATTGGGGCCATGATTGTACAAACCTCTCACACAGTCTGTATCAAAAGGGAAACACCAAGTACCTTAAAATAACTGAAGTACCCTGTAGCATTAATGAGCCCCACTGAGTGTTGTTACTGACAAAGCCTCTCCAGGGAATAATTACTGCAGATAATTGGAGGCCATGATTGCACAAACCTCTCAGAGACTCCAAGGCAAAAGCCAAACCCAAAGTTCTTTCAAAAACCTGCAGTCCCTGGGAGCATGAAGGAGCCCCCAGGGCCATTCCTGAGCAAAGCTCCCCAGGGACTCCTTCCAGCAGATCCTTGAGGCCACTGGGATGTGGGCTAGGGGGGGATGCTGAGGGCAGGACAAGGGGCTGACAGTGCCCAGCCTGGCTGGGGCTGTGCCAGGAGGCCCCAGGGCCTCAGGACAAGGTGTCTCCTCACAGCCCTTGGTGGCACAGACCCTGCTGTGCCCCAGGGCACCAAGACTTGGCTTTTCTTTGTCCCCACCTGTCATCACTGCCTGCACTTCTCTGCTCTGCCTGGGGCCTGGGGACACTTTCTCAGTCGTGTCCCTCACTGGGACCCATTAAAAGTCCAAGAAACTTTGGAATTGGATTCTGACTTGGAGTTCTGGAGAGGTTTCTTCAGCAGCCTCTCAGGGACTGATGTTCAGGGCCTGAGCACAAAGCCCCAGAGGCTCATTAAAGTCCTTGTGTTGTGTCAGTGCTGCTGAGCTGGGCTGGGCTCATGGCACAGAAGCAGCTCCTGGTAACCAAGAAGAGCTTCAAAAGCACATTTCTCTCGATGAGCAGCTTTTCTCCAGCCCAGCAGGGCAGGGGCACTGCCTGAAGCCACCCCGGGCACAGCACAGGGGCACAGAGAGCTTCAATCAGTCAGGGCTGGGAAGGTGCTGAGAAGTGCCTGGGGCAGAATCACTGCCAGCCCTTGGCACAGGAACCTCTGGCTGCAGGACAATGCAGCTGCAGCTCCTGGAGCCATCTCCTGCAGCTGGAACATCCCAATGCCTCCAGACCCTGTGAGTACAACTCTGAGTATTTTTGGTGCAGGGGAGGTGAAATGTTCATGAAACTCTGACATGCTGAGGGTTTCTAATCAGTCATAGAATATTTCCAAGTCAAGGATTTTAACAAAAATGAGAAAATTTCCTAAGACTTTGAAATCAGTTTCCTGCTTTTGGAGAATGGCAGGAAGGGGGGGATAAATATTAAAGGTAGCGTATGAATTATTAATTATGAATTTTGACAAGTGTCTGAGACATCTGAACTGTTACTTTTGGTGATTATAGGGTCACAGGAGATCCCTAATATGCTTTCAGCCTTTCTGTCCATGGACAGCACCAGCATCACCTTTGCTGGAGCCATCAGGCTCAGTCTGAGCTGTCCTTTCTCCAAGGTGCAAACAGAATCTGCCCCCAGCCAGCGCCCTGCAAACACAGGGTTCTGCCTGGCCAAGGAGATTGCACAGAGATTTGGTGTCTGTGAGTGTTAAAAGGGAGAGATCAGGCACAGGGAAGTACCTGCAGGAGGAAAATCTGCAGGAAGCAGAGAGAAGATCAGGCAAGGAGAGAAAACAAAACCCAGAGATGCTGTGGCAGGGAGAGTTTAGAGATGCCCACAGGATCCCCTCCAGTGCAGCCCCTCCCTCTGAACAAGCCCCCTCCCTCCTGTGCCCCAGCCAAGCCTCTGCCCTCAGGGCCGGGGCTCCAAGGCGTGCAGCCCCTCCTGTGCAGGCAGAGCTGCAGCAGAGCCGTGGGGCAGCTCTGCAGCCCCGGGCCCAGTTCCCTCTGCAGAGCACAGGGCTGGGAGCTGCTGCCCGGCCCTGGGGGCTCTGGCAGGGGGCAGAGCTGGCTCAGGGTGACGCTGTCCCCAGTGCCCGGCTCTGGGCAATGCTGTCAGTGCAGCCAGGGAAGGAGCTGCATCTCCCTTCATCCAATGCCATCATAAGGACACTTGGAAGTGTCCCTGAGATTTCAGTCCAAGCTGGGAGCTCCAATCCAGGGTGCAAATCTGTCCTAGAGCATCTCTGAGTTATAAGATTGATGAGGAGATGCAGAGGTGTTGTGATACTGAAAATGCTGCTGGGTTGGAGAAATGAGCAATATGAGGTTTTGGCTTCAAATGTGGAGCTGGGCTGTGGTGGATCCATCTGCTCTCACCAGGACCTGGTGACATTATAGGGGAATCCTTGGAATGTGACCCCCCTCCACCTGAGAAAGGTTAAAGCCCAGAGAAACTCTGAACAGGTCAGAATGAGCGACCATCTACCCTCACTTTCCATTCATCACTTTGCCTCAAAGAATGCACTCTGTTTCCCTGGGGGCAGCAGAAATTCTGAGGCTTTCTGATATCCAAGAACAGCAGCAGAGAAAGGGAGAAGCTTTTTAAAGGAACCCCAGAACTCCAAAAAAAAAAAAAAAAAGAGTGTGTGTGTCTATTCCAGAGGAGGGTATATGGGAAATGGCTTTTATTTTGGTGACAGGTATCTCCTCTAAATCTTTGCTGTCCTTTCTCCATGAACAGGTCCCCATGGCCAGCGGCAGCAAATGTCCAACAGCAGCTCCATCAGGCACTTCCTCCTGCTGGCATTGGCAGACACGCGGCAGCTGCAGCTCCTGCACTTCTGCCTCTTGCTGGGCATCTCCCTGGCTGCCCTCCTGGGCAACGGCCTCATCATCAGCGCCGTAGCCTGCGGCCACCACCTGCACACGCCCATGTTCTTCTTCCTGCTCAACCTGGCCCTCAGCGACCTGGGCTCCATCTGCACCACTGTCCCCAAAGCCATGCACAATTCCCTCTGGGACACCAGAGACATCTCCTACACAGGATGTGCTGCCCAAGTCTTTCTGATTTTTTTTTTTCTTGCAACAGAGATTTGCCTCCTGACCATCATGTGCTATGACCGCTATGTGTCCATCTGCAAACCCCTGCACTACGGGACCCTCCTGGGCAGCAGAGCTTGTGCCCACATGGCAGCAGCTGCCTGGGCCAGTGGCTTTCTCAATGCTCTGGTGCACACAGTCATTACATTTGCCCTGCCCCTGTGCCATGGCAATGCCCTGGGCCAGTTCTTCTGTGAAATCCCACAGATCCTCAAACTCTCCTGCTCCAAATCCTACCTTAGGGAATTTGGGCTGCTTGCTGTTAGTGCCTGTTTATCATTTGGTTGTTTTGTGTTCGTTGTTTTCTCCTATGTGCAGATCTTCAGGGCTGTGCTGAGGATCCCCTCTGAGCAGGGACGGCACAAAGCCTTTTCCACCTGCCTCCCTCACCTGGCCGTGGTCTCTCTTTTCTATAGCACTGGCACGTTTGCCTACCTGAAGCCCCCCTCCATCTCCTCCCCATCCCTGGATCTGGCCCTGTCAGTTCTGTACTCAGTGGTGCCTCCAGCCCTGAACCCCCTCATCTACAGCCTGAGGAACCAGGAGCTCAAGGCTGCAGTGTGGAGACTGAGGACTGGATGGTTTCAGGAACATTAAACTGCTAGCCAGTATTTGCAAATCACTTGTAATAAAAGTAACCTTTAATACTTCTTGTTAGTTTCATTTTGGAGGTTCTTTGTCCTTGTTTAAAATTTTAAATATTTTCTACAAAGTGATGTCATTGTTTGTGCCAACTTGGTGTTGCCAGTGCTGCTGCCGTGGCCCTGCCCCGCTGCCCTGGTGGCCCTGGTGTTGCTGCAGGGCCTGAGTGCTCTCGGGGCCGGGCACAGCCCTGGGGGTGGCAGTGCCGGGGCTGCAGCAGGGACAGGCCATGGGCACTGCTGGGGCAGCGCTGACGCCTCAGGCCAGGGCCTGGGGGCTCCAGGCTCCTTGCCCAGGCTCTCTCAAGAACACACCCAGGCCAATGCTCAGCACAGAAAAGCCCCGTGAGCAGCCCCAGGCTGGCCATGGGAAGGCTGGGGGCAAACAGCATGGCTGGGGCTCTGCAAGGGCCCTGGGGCAGACGGGAAGGAGCAGCAGAGCAGGGGCTGATCCATCCCCAGTGCGCTGCACAGCCCAGGGCACTGTCCCAGAGCGTCCTGATGGAGCTGACAAACACATCCCCCTCTGCAGCCCTGGCCTCTCCCCCAGATCACACAGGTGCCCCATCCTTGCAGGCACAGACACGGCAGCACTGGCTCAGCAGCCCCTGTTTGCATTGCACACAGCAGGGGGAGCACCCCCATGCTGTTTGTGTGGGGACATGAACCTGAGGGAGCACAAATGCCATCAGCCCCTGGGGCCAGCAAGGGCTGGGGGACACCAGGGAAACCACTCAGCTTTGTCCTGGCCTCTGCAGTCAGCCAGAAAGTTTGTTCCCGTCAGCTGGGAGTTTCCTGTCCCACTGCAGATGCTGTTGCTCAGAGCCAGGGCTGCCTGGCAGCCACCCCCAAACTGCCCTCAGCATTTCCTCTGCTTCACATTTGCTTGCTTTATACCCCCTGCTTCACATTTCTTCTAATTGCCCACCCCAGGGGGCCCACAACTGGACACAGCACTCGAGGTGCTGCCCAACCAGTGCCCAGCACAGGGGAAGAATCACTGCCCGGCTCCTGCTGACCACACCATTCCTGATCCAGGCCAGGAGCCATTGGCCTTCTTGCCCACCTGGGCACACTGCTGCCTCATGTCCAGCCTGCTGTCCATCAGTCCCTGCAGGTCCCTTTCTGCCTGGCTGCTGTCCAGCCACTCTGTCCTCAGCCTGTAGCACTGCAGGGATTTTTGTGGCCAATGTGCAGAACTCAGCACTTGGTCTTCCTAAACCCCACCTTTTTGGATTTGGGCCCTGGATCCAGCCTGTCCCAGGCACTGTGCAGAGCCCTCCTACCCTCCAGCAGATCAACACTCACACCCAGTTTGGTGACATCTGCAAAGATGTCCTTGGTTCCATGGGGCCCCTCAGTGTCACAAAGGCCTCTTGGTCACACCAGGCCATGCACTGTCACACTGGTCTCCTTGGATCCATGTGACCATGCAGAGCAAATTGGTGTCCTTTGTTCCATGGGGCCCCAAAATATTACAATAGTCTCCTTGGTTCCATGGGGCTACACACTGTCACAATGTTCTCGTTGGTGGTGCAGCTTCACAGGAGCCCCTTGGTTCCATGGGCCCCCGCAGTGTCAGAAAGGCCGTGGAGTGTCCCAATGGTCTCCTTGATTTTGCAGTGTCAAAATGGTGAAACCCCTTGGTTACACAAGGCCCTGCAGTGCCACAACGGCCTCTGTGGTTCCATGAGGACCCAGAGTGTCACGGTGCACTCCCTGGCTCCATTTGGCCCCAGAGCACCACAGTGGACCCCTGGTTCTGTGGGGCTGCACGGTGTCACCATGGTCCTCTTAGTTCCATGAGGCCCTGCAGTGTCACGATGGCCCCAGCATGTCCCAATTATCACAAAATGACAGAATCAAATAGGCTGGAAAAGACCTTTGGGATCATCAGGCCCAACCAATACCCTCATACTCCCTTGTCACCCAGACCATGGCACTAAGTGCCACTGGAGAGGGACAGTGACTCTGCCACCTCCCCCCTGGCCAGCCCATTCCAATGCCCACTCATACTTTCTGTGAAGAACTTCTTCTTATTGTCCAGCCTGAACCTCGCCTGGTGCATCTTAAGGCTGTGTCTTCTTTACCTGCCCTCCAGCAGATCCACACTCACACCCAGCTTGGTGCCAGCTGCAATTTGTGAATGGTGGACTCGATCCCCTCAGCCAGATAATCAGTGCAGATATTAAACAGGACTGGGCCCAACACAGATCCCTGGGGGACACCACCAGTGCCTGGACACCAGCTGGGTGCAGCACCATCCCCACAATTCTCTGGGCCCAGCCTCCAGCCAGCTCTTTACCCTGGGAAGGGTGAACATATCCAAGCCATGGGCTGCAGTTTTTCCAGGGAATTCTGTGGCTCATGGTTTTAAAGGCTTTGAAGTCCAGGCACACAACATCCACAGCATTTGCTGCATCCATAGGTGGGTCACCTGGTCATAAAAGAAGATCAGGTTGGTCAGGCAGGACCTGCCACCCCTAAATCCATGCTGGCTGGCTCTGATCCCTCTGCCATCCCATGGGTGCCCTTTAATGGCACTCAGGGTGATCTGTTCCATAACCTTGCCGGGCACCCAGGTCAGGCTGACAGGCCTGGAGTTCCCCAGCTCCTCCTTCCAGCCCTTCTTGGGGATGGGCTCACACTGGCGCCTCCAGTCCTCTGGGACCTCCATTCTGAGCCAGGACTGATGGTAAATGATGGAGATCAGCTTGGGGAGCTCATCCACAGCTCCCTCATCCCCCTGGGATGGATTCCATCTGCTCCCAGAGACACCTGTGAGCATCTGAGTGGCTCAGTAGGCCACCAGCTGCTTCCTCCTGGATTACAGGGGCTGTTCTGCTCCCTGTGCCCATCTACCAGCTCAGGAGAACACTTGTCCTGAGGACAGCCTGTCCTAATATTGAAAATTGAGACAATATATTAAGTAGGTTAGTCTTTTACTTATTTGTAGTTACTCTGTTCTCAACTGCAATCAATAAAGGGTTATGGTTCTCCTTCTCCCTCCTTTTGCTATAAACTTTTTATAAAAACATTTTTTATTCTTACAGAAACCACCAGGTTCAGTTCTAATTGAGCTTTCACCTCTCAACTTTTCTTCCTGCATAACATAACAATACCCTTAACACTTCCTGAGTTGCTGGCCCTTTTTCCCTGAGTTCCTACAAAAACTCCATGCCCTGCCAGGCCAGTCATTTTCCTCACTAGCTCATCTTTTGTCACACTGGGACAGGCTGCTCCTTCCCCCTTAAGATTACTTTCTTGAAATGTGTCCATCTTTCCTGGATCCCTTGGTTTTAAGGGCTGTGTCCCCTAAAAAAATCAGTACCAGATTTAGTACTCCACAAATCAGCATCCTAAATAGATCAAAGTCTGCCCCTCTTAATTCCAGTGTAGAAGATTTGTTGCTGCCCCTCCTTCTTTCAGAGAACATTGAACACTTGATTATTTCATGGTCACTGTGCCCCAGGCTGCCTCCGAGCCCCACATCTGCCACCAGCCCTTCTCTGTTTGTGAACAGCAGCAGACAGAGCTTTCCTTGGCAGTGGGAGTGTTACCAAAAATTCAGTAAAATAGAAAACTCCTTAACACCAATGTAGCATTAAGAGGAGGTACTTGGATTCAATGTCAAGTGGAGATTGCTATTACCAGGGAAAAAAAAAACAAAACTAAACAGGTCCTACAAAATGTTTTCTCACAGTATTTTTAAATAGAACATATTCAGTTGAACACACTTCTGAAATCTCTCTTTTTAACCACACAAGATTTGGAAACTGAAATCAAATTATTCCCAGAGGCTTGGCTTGTTCAGCTGTTCTGAATGTCAATGAGCCCTGGGACACTGAATTCCTGCACTGAAGAGCTGAAGGCTGAACAAGCCTGTGGAGCAGGAAAATTCAGCAGCAGCCTCCAAGGTGCTGAGGATGTCAGCAGCCCCCACTGAGGCCATCCCTGCCCAGAGACCGTGGGGGAATGGGCAGACAAGGAGAGCGTCCCTGGGGCTGGGGCAGCACAACTCAGAGGCAGCAGCGGCTCCAGCTGGGAAATGGAGTGTGGAATGTGGCTGGGAAAGCCCTGCCTGGGCTGTGCCAAGCAGGACACACAAGCCCTGACTCCCATCCCCCAAACAACTTTCTCAAGGAAACATTTAAAAGGAATTACAATTGTTTGTGTCCTCTGAGTAGGATGTACTGGAGAAATACCAGCAAGAGATTTTCAGGACCCCAAAACAACAAAACAGACTTTGCTGGCAACTTTACAAAATGAGAGAAATTTTAGCAACTGGTTTAAAACGACATTCAATAAACACAGAACACTTCTTAAAGCACTGACTTGGCCCATTCAACTTCACAAACTCTAAGCTATTTGAATTTTACATTACTCAAATTTACAAAAGGACAGAAATAGAAGGAAATGACCGAAAGAGGGAAAGGCAAAAAAATAGAGAGGACCACAAACAGAGGTACTAACTCCTGGATTCCAGCACATTTCAGATGGAAATTCCAAGAGGACGCAGGGTCAAGATGTGTGCTTGCCTTGTTGTCAGCCTCAAATACCCCTTGGTCTCCCTGGGCCCTTCCCCCAGGTGGGACTTGGGCTCATTTGGTCCCTCAGGAGCTGGGCTGGGGCTGCAGAGGTGGCTGTGGAGCATTGCCTGTGCTGTGCCAGGGGCTGGCAGCCACTGCTGGGCTGGGATGGAGGCTCTGGGGACATTGGGGTTCCAGGGCAGGGCAGTGCTGGGGTTCCAGGGCAGGGCAGGGCTGGACCTACCCCTTCCTTACCCCCCCGCCCCTGACAAAATGTTTTTAGCCAACAATCTCCAGTCTCTCACAACACGGAATGTTGGAGGTGAAATCCCAATCTTGGACATGGGCACCTGGACTAGAAGGACAGTTCTTTCCCAAAGGAAGGAAAGCACAAAGCCTTCCCCAGTATTTTGGGGACAGATGAAAGGTGACCCTTGTGAAACCATTACCAGCCAGATTTGTCCTGACAATCTTCCTATTGGAACAATCTCTGGATATTTGGAATTTTGGAGGTGAAATCCCAATTCTGGCCATGGGTGTCTGGAGGAGTGTGGGATCTCAGCACCTCAGGATGAAGGTGCAGAGTGACCGAGACCACCCTTGGGGGGCTCGGTAGTCCTGGAATGTTGCCAGAAGTGTCTGGTGGCTGGACTTTGATCCCACACAGGAGATGACACCTGTATGAGGACTGGGAGGATTTTACTGGGTGAATGGTGAAGGGATAAGTTAGTTAGAGTATAAAACACAGGGTTTAGGATTTCTGTACAGGGGGGTCTAGAGAAGTAAGATGGAGGAATTGGGGCGTGTCCTGTCCTTCTTCTTCTTCTTCTTAGCCTCCATCTTCTGTGGTGATGGTGGCACTTTGGGATTGGTCTTTACTAGAAGTGCACCGGTTAATAAGAGTAGTAGGTATTGGGGAAAAATTATAAATATTGTGTACGTAACATTGGGTATAAAGATAAGTGACCGCCCCGGGGGCTCGCAGTGTGCTCATGGCTGGCTGCTGTGCAGATCTCTGTCGGGCTGAAAGAAAATCTTTTAGATAAACAATTAATAAACACTGAGACCGAAACAAGATCAGAAGTCTCTCCTCGTCCTTTGAAACGTCGGGCTGCCCAAGGCCACTTTGGGCCTTTCCAGGCCACCTAAACAGCACAAGAAATCGACAAGTGGCGTTCCCTGCGTGGGCTACTCCCCACCAACCCTTTCAGGGGGGGATCAGCCCTGAAGAGCTGAAGCTCAAGAGCTGAAGAGCAAAGAGGGCAGCTCCAATCTAGGACGAATTCCCAGAAGAGCACTGATAGCTCCTGAGGAGAGAAGCCTGAAGGAAAAAGAAAAAGAAGAAGAAAGAAAAACAGCCAGAGGAGTCTGCAAAAAACAGCAGTCACTGAGAATTACATCTCTCAGCTTCTACCGAAGACAGTTCGTAGCAGAGCAGCCCGGAAAGGAACCGGAAGGCGCCTCTGGACCCTCCTCCTGTGACCTGCTGGACAGAGACGGGAGGCTTCGGACAGCTCTGGCGACAGATTCGTTGAGAAGGCCAAAATATAAGAACATAATTGCACACTCTCCCAATAACAAAAAGAAATTTTGTCCGCCTTACAAGGCGTGGCTCAAGAACACACAGAAGGGACCCCAAAGAAAGAATTAAAACAGCTATTGTTGTGGGCAAGGCTTAATTACCCACTTGCCGAAACATGCCTGCTATTTGAAGTGGGGTTTTGACAGGAGATCAATAGGCACTGATATTTCTTAATGACAAAAAAAAAAAAAAAAGACGAGACAGCGTTAAAGCTGCTCTCGCCGGCAAGATTAATGCTGGAAGGCTCCGGAAAAAGAAAAAAAAAAGAAAAAAGCATATCAGCACAGTCGAAAAGACTGGGAGAGCAACGGAAAAGTTGCTGCACACCCTCAACAGAAGGGTGGAGGAGCAAAGCTCCGGGAAAAAGAGAAAAAAAAAAAAAAGGAAAAGATATTTCAGCACAGTCGAAAAGACTGGGAGAGCAACGGAAAAGTTGCTGCACACCCTCAACAGAAGGGTGGAGGAGCAAGACTCCAGAAAAAGAAATTAACTCTGGCCGCGAGAAGCCAGAGGGAAAAGGCTCTCGGAAAAAAGAGAGCAGGAAATAATATTAAAGTCCCCGGTCCCAAAACCCAGAAACCCTAGAAAGCTCCTAAAACGTCCTGAAAACTCCGGAGAGTATAAGGGAGTCAGGATCGGAGGGGGGGTGCAGGGGACAGAGAAGGGATCGGGGGGGACGCTTCCTCGCGGGGGCAGGGCACGGCGCGACAGCGGCGGAGCCGGCGGGGAGCGCGGGAGAAGAGATACTGGGAGACACAAGTCCCAGTGCGGCTTTGTCAGCACGGCGCCGGGGGGTGGCGGCCGCCCCGGAGACGCGCGCGGCGGGCAAAACTCGCAAGAACCCGCGGGCAAATTCGGCTCGAATTGCGGGGCAGAGCGGGCCCGGGTGCCGGCGCGGGACGGGCCGTACACACCGGCGGGAGGAGCCAGGGACACAGAGTCAGGGACAGACGGAGGGGAGGAAGCCTCGGAGGTGGAACAGGGCGAGGAGAGTGACGTCAGCCCGGGAGAGACGGGGGGGCGGCTAGGCTCGGAGAGCAGCGATGCGCCGAGAGTAGAGCGCAGGCGGGGGCGGGCCCATCCCCTGTGACGTCTCGGGCGAGGAGGGGCTGTGCTCAGGATCCTATGTCCCAGCAGCTCCACGCCATCTTCAGCCTTGGTACCTCTGGTTTTAACCCTCGGAGTCCCAGTCCCTTCCCTTCAAGGGAGACGTTCTGGGTGTCCGAGCTCCATTTCCAGCTGAATTAAAAGCCAGACAGACACGGTCTCAAACGAGATCACGAACTCGGCAGTTGACAGGAACGAGGGGCAGTCGAGCTCATGCTGTCACCCGACCTGGAGAGGCCGGTGACAGCGCCACCTAGTGGGGGGCAAGGCTTTCGCTTCTATCTCCACAGATCGAGATCTGACGTGGGTGTCGGTACGACACGTGAAACCATTTCGAGTGCGAGAACATGAAAACGCGGATCCGAGAAACAGTGATCTAAGTAACAAAGAGACGAGTACTCAGACATGAGTCGAGACTCAGATGGCACAAGACGACTCGGAAGAGAAATAAAAAGAAACTAAAGACTTTGGGGGGAACTTTCTCTAAGGTCTTGAATGACAAGCAGAGCAATGATTCCACGCAGAAGCAGAGTTGTGGTTTTCATGATGCTTATGTGCATCATTCATTCATTGCAGTAAGCAATGGGGGTAATATACCTATTGGTCAGCAAAAGCAAAATGTGTGGTAGAGTTCTTTGACATCTCTCCCATTTGGAGAAGAATTTTAAGAGTAGGATTCTATGTTTTAATAATTCTTCTAGTCCTCATACTTGTTATCCCATGCATGTTTGCATGTTTAAAACACGCTATGAATCGGACAGCAAAAGAAATTTTCCTGGTGCAAACAGAAGGGGGAGATGTGGGATCTCAGCACCTCAGGATGAGGGTGCAGAGCGACCGAGACCACCCTTGGGGGGCTCGGGAGTCCTGGAATGTTGCCAGAAGTGTCTGGCAGCTGGACTTTTGATCCTACACAGGAGATGACACCTATATGAGGACTGGGAGGATTTCACTGGGTGAATGATGAAAGGATAAGTTAATTAGAGTATAAAACACAGGGTTTAGGATTTCTGTACAGGGGGGTCTAGAGAAGTAAGATGGAGGAATTGGGGCGTGTCCTGTCCTTCTTCTTCTTCTTCTTAACCTCCATCTTCTGTGGTGATGTTGGCACTTTGGGATTGGTCTTTACTAGAAGTGCACCGGTTAATAAGAGTAGTAGGTATTGGGGAAAAATTATAAATATTGTACACGTAACATTGGGTATAAAGATAAGTGACCACCCTGGGGGCTCGCAGTGTGCCCATGGCTGACTTGCTGTGCAGACCTCTGTCGGGCTGAAAGAAAATCTTTTAGATAAACAATTAATAAACACTGAGACCGAGACAAGATCAGAAGTCTCTCCTCGTCCTTTGAAGCGTCGGGCTGCCCAAGGCCACTCTGGGCCCTTCCAGAACACCTAAACAGCCGAGAAACCGAGCAAGTGGCATCCCTGAGCTATCTCCGGACATAAAACAGCCGGGAGAAACAGAAAACCGACAAGCGTAAATCAGCATAAATCAGCAAAAAGAGAAACATGGAAATCAACAACACAAGTCATAAAAATAAACGCCTATCATAAAAGGATAAATCTAACATCACCTAAACTTAATAGTATCTAGACTTAAAATACTTAAAACATTTAAACTTAATAGAACTTAACATTACTTAAACTTATCTTTACTTAAACTTAACAGATTTTTAAATCAACAGAACTTGCATGTAAAATCACTTAAATCTAAGAAAACTTTAACAAAACTTAACTGACTTTAAATTCTACATAACTTAAACCTAATATAATTTAAACAGAATCTAGCTTTACTTAAACTTAATAACACTTAAACTCAACAGGAGATAAACTTAACAAAACTTAACCTTAACAGTATTTCACATTTGATGGCACTTAATAGATTATTTAACTTAAACTACTTAGCAACGGATAATACTTACTATAGAAATAAAATATAGCATTTACTATAACTTACCTACAGGCCTGATTCTAAAATACTAAATTAAACAAGTTTCTTTACATATTTGCTGCAGCATTTTTTTATTGAACGCACTTAAACATAAGAAGTTTGTTCAAGGTATACCTGTGGAAAAATTCTTTTAAACTCAGTGCTTGCTTTTACATTTATCACATCTAAACAAAGCTTAAAAAATACAAAAACCACACTCATTACATCTTACTTCTACAACCACTTTAACACATTTTTAACATTTTTAAATTTTTCAAAATATAATTTTAGAGTCTGATGTTTCACCGACTGAGTTATTTGGGCTTCTGATATTTAAAGTCTCTTTCACAGTCTCTGCTAGGAAACACAAAAAGTCCTTTAAACTTAGGGGAAAAACGTCTTGACCGTAATGGTCCTTGGTGTCCTTTGTTTATTATCACTGGCTTCTTAATTGCAGTAGGAATCTTTCTTTTGTTGACAAGAGTCACATTTATTAAGCTGTTAGGTCTCACACTGAAGCTTTTGCCGGCTGCGGGGCGGAGGGAGAGCGCTCCCGCTGGAAGAAGCGCTCCGGTCCCGCGGCGCTTGTGTCGGAGGGGGCGAAACCCCCGCGGCTGCCGCCGCTGCCGCCGCTGCAGCGCAGCATTTCAGGCGGCCGCTCGCCGCGGCTGCTCCCCATGGTGGAGCACCCATGCCGAGTTCGGAGCGGCACAGCCTCGCAGGCGCCCCGAGCCGCAGCTGCTGCTGTGCACTCAGAGACATGCTGAAGCGTATTGTGTATCACCCGCCATGGCTTGCTCGGTTTCTTTGCTGACTTATCATCTTCTAACACTGCTTCCCACAGTATATCCCCAGATTTTCTCCATTCCGAAAGTTCATGTGGGTTAAGGAAAGTTTCTTCAGCGTATCCGTAGGCTAATAACAAATCTATCCCCTTTACCCCTCGCCATTCTAGATACGTGGTGGATAACTTATATGCTGCTTGCCTTTTCATACCTCTTTTGTGAGCGCTCTTGCAGCTTTCCAGGCTTCCGGCAGCACGTATGGCTCAGGTCACCGATGTGAACCCCGAGGGTGCTTCAAAATTCTGGCACCTATGATTGAAAATATATTATGTTGTTGTCATTTACAGAACACACCCTGTGGGAAGAGGGATGGAAGTGTTTATTATGCTAATAGCAATGAGTATGCTAATAATGAGGCAAGGGCGGAATTGACAATCAACCATCTAGCTGGAGAAGGACAACACAGCCTACCAGATGATCAACCAGCAGGTATCCCTAGAGAAGTATTGGATGATATCAAAGAGATGGCTTTGAAAGCTTTAATCCAGGTATTGGATGGTAGCACCCCCAGTTTGGACTAGCTTGGGTGGCTGCAGCTAAAGCTTTAGGACAATCAGACCATCCTGGGTGCCTGTTAAGTAAGCAAACCAATGCTACCTCCCTCACACTGAGTGGCCTGCTCTCAGACATAGAGACCATCAGACATGCCACCTTGCAGAACAGCGATAGAGTTTTAACTCTGGGCACATGGGCATGGCTGTGTAGACTCTGAGGGCATGTGTTGCATGAACCTCTCCATCCACAGCGAGTCAATCCACAAGAGCATTCAGGTACTGAATGAAGAGTTCAAGAAGCTTCAAGTGGAAAACAAAGACTGGTTCAATAAACTCTTCCAATCCAAGGGATAAAAGGGTTGGATGATATCTATCTAAAACAGGACATTTAATTTTCCTAGTTGTTGTTGTATTGTTAATTGTCTCATGTTTATTTAGATGCTTTTAGAAAGTCTTACAAAATTCTTTCAGTTTTGTCTTTGTGGTAAAACAGAAAGAGGGAAGACACCCAACACAGGCTCCTCATGGACTCCTTGGAGGAGAGAACTGGAGGTCCGGATGGCACAAAAACCTCTCAGACACTCAATTTTGGAAGGAAATTCCTTAAAAGTACCTAAAAGTATACTTAAATCCATAAAGTACCTTAAAAACCTTGAGTATCTCAAGCCATTAATGAGCCCCACTGAGTGTCAGTGCAAAGCTCTCAAGGGACTCGTTAAAGCAGAGAATCGGGGCCATGATTGCACAAACCTCTCACAGAGTCAGTATCAAAAGGGAAACACCAAGTACCTTAAAATAACTGAAGTACTTGTAGTATTAATGAGCCCTTCTGAGTGTTGTTACTGACAAAGCCTCTCCAGGGAATAATTACTGCAGATAATTGGAGGCCATGATTGCACAAACCTCTCAGAGACTCCAAGGCAAAAGCCAAACCCAAAGTTCTTTAAAAAACCTGCAGTCCCTGGGAGCATGAAGGAGCCCCCAGGGCCATTCCTGAGCAAGGCTCCCCAGGGACTCCTTCCAGCAGATCCTTGAGGCCACTGGGATGTGGGCTAGGTGGGGATGCTGAGGGCAGGACAAGGGGCTGACAGTGCCCAGCCTGGCTGGGGCTGTGCCAGGAGGCCCCAGTGCCTCAGGACAAGGTGTCTCCTCACAGCCCTTGGTGGCACAGACCCTGCTGTGCCCCAGGGCACCAAGACTTGCCTTCCCTTTGTCCCCACCTGTCATCACTGCCTCCAGCTCTCTGCTCTGCCTGGGGCCTGGGGACACTTGCTTAGTCATGAACCTCAGTGGGACCCATTAAAAGTCCAAGAAACTTTGGAGCTGGATTCTGACTTGGAGTTCTGGAGAGGTTTCTTCATCTCCCTGTCAGGGACTGATGTTCAAGGCTTGAGCACAAAGCCCCAGAGGCTCATTAAAGTCCTTATGGGTTTCTCTGCTGCTGAGCTGGGCTGGGCTGCTGGCACAGAGGCAGATCCAGGTAACCAAGAAGAGCTTCAAAAGCACATTTCTCTTGATGAGCAGATCTTCTGCCAGCCTAGCAGGGCTGGGGCACTGCCTGCAGCCACCCCGGGCACAGCACAGAGGCACAGAGAGCTTCAATCAGTCAGGGCTGGGAAGGTGCTGAGAAGTGGCTGGGGCAGAATCACTGCCAGCCCTTGGCACAGGAACCTCTGGCTGCAGGACAATGCAGCTGCAGGTCCTGGAGCCATCTCCTAATGGTGGAACACCCCATTGCCTACAGACCCTGTGAGTACAACTCTGAGTATTTCTGGTGCAGGGGAGGTGAAATGCTCATGAAGCTCTGACATGCTGAGGGCTTCTGATCAATCATAGAATATTTCCAAAACAACAATTTTGCTAAAAATGAGGAACTCTCCTAAGAGTTTTTATTCAGTTTCCTACTACTGGAGAATGGCAGGGAGATGGGGATAAATATTAAAGTTTGAGTATGAATTATTATTACAAGTTCTCACAAAGGCTTGAGAAATCTGACCCGTTCCTTTAAATGATCACTAGTTTCACAAAAGATCCACAATGTGCTTTCAGCTTCTCTGCCCATGGACAGCACCAGCATCCCCTTTGCTGGACCCATCAGGCTTAGTCTGAGCTGTCCTTTCTCCAAGTTGCAAACAGAACCTGCCCCCAGCCAGTGCCTTGCAAACAGGCAGGGTTCTGTCAGGCCAAGGAGAGTGCACAGAGATTTTGGCTCTGTGAGTGCTGGCACAGAGAGATCAGGCACAGGGAAACACCTGCAGGAGGAAAATCTGCAGGAGGAAGAGAAAAGATCAAGCAATGAGAGAAAACAAAACACAGCAATGCTGTGGCAGGGAGAGTTTAGAGATGCCCACAGGATCCCCTCCAGTGCAGCCCCTCCCTCTGAACAAGCCCCCTCCCTCCTGTGCCCCAGCCAAGCCTCTGCCCTCAGGGCCGGGGCTCCAAGGCGTGCAGCCCCTCCTGTGCAGGCAGAGCTGCAGCAGAGCCGTGGGGCAGCTCTGCAGCCCCGGGCCCAGTTCCCTCTGCAGAGCACAGGGCTGGGAGCAGCTGCCCGGCCCTGGGGGCTCTGGCAGGGGGCACAGCTGGCTCAGGGTGACGCTGTCCCCAGTGCCCGGCTCTGGGCAATGCTGTCAGTGCAGCCAGGGAAGGAGCTGCATCTCCCTTCATCCAATGCCATCATAAGGACACTTGCAAGTCCCTCTGAGATTTCAGTCCAAGCTGGGAGATTCAATTCAGGGGGAAAACCTGCCCTAGAGCATCTCTGAGTTGTAAGATTGATGGGGAAAGGCAGAAGTGTTCTGACACTGAAAGTGCTGCTGTGTTGGTGAAATGAGCAACGTGAGCCCTCGGCTACAAGTGTGGAGCTGGGCTGTGGCGGATCCATCTGCTCTCACCAGCTTCTAGGGGTTTTTTAGAGCAACATGGGAGTGTGCAAATCCTCCATGTGAGAAAAGAGAACGCCAGAGAAACTCCAAACAAAATGAAGTGAGAGACCATTTCTCCTCAGTCTCTACTCTTATTCTTGCCTCACGGAACTCACTCTGCTCTTCCAGAGGGCTGGAGAAAAGCTGAGCTTTTCTGATACTTAAGAATAGCAGGAAAGACATGGGGGGAGCTTTAAAAGAAAGCCACAGAACACCTGAATACCAAAAGCTGTGTGTGTGTTCCAGGGAAGGGTGTATGAGAAATGGCTTTGATTTTGGTTACAGGTAACTCCTCTCACACTTCACTGTCCTTTTCTCCATGAACAGGATCCCATGTGCAGCAACAGCAAATGTCCAACAGCAGCTCCATCAGGCATTTCCTCCTGCTGGCACTGGCAGACACGCGGCAGCGTCAGCTCCTGCACTTCTGCCTCTTGCTGGGCATCTCCCTGGCTGCCCTCCTGGGCAACGGCCTCATCATCAGCGCCGTAGCCTGTGGCCACCACCTGCACACGCCCATGTTCTTCTTCCTGCTCAACCTGGCCCTCAGCGACCTGGGCTCCATCTGCACCACTGTCCCCAAAGCCATGCACAATTCCCTCTGGGACACCCGGAACATCTCCTACAAAGGATGTGCTGCACAGGTTTTTCTGATTATCTTCTTCCTTGGAACAGAGCTTGCTCTCCTGACCATCATGTGCTATGACCGCTACGTGTCCATCTGCAAACCCCTGCACTATGGGACCCTCCTGGGCAGCAGAGCTTGTGCCCACATGGCAGCAGCTGCCTGGGCCAGTGCCTTTCTCAATGCTCTGCTGCACACGGCCAATACATTTTCCCTGCCCCTGTGCCATGGCAATGCCCTGGGCCAGTTCTTCTGTGAAATCCCACAGATCCTCAAGCTCTCCTGCTCACAGTCCAAACTCAGGAAACTGGGGGTCATTGTTGGTAGTTCCTGTTTAGGTTTGGGTTGTTTCATATTCATTGTTTTCTCTTATGTGCAGATCTTCAGGGCCGTGCTGAGGATCCCCTCTGAGCAGGGACGGCACAAAGCCTTTTCCACCTGCCTCCCTCACCTGGCTGTGATCTCCATGTTCCTCAGCACTATTCTCTTTGCTCACCTGAAGCCCCCCTCCATGTCCTCCCCATCCCTGGATCTGGCCCTGTCACTTCTGTACTCGGTGGTGCCTCCAGCCCTGAACCCCTTCATCTACAGCCTGAGGAACCAGGAGCTCAAGGCTGCAGTATGGAGTCTGATGACTGGATGCTTTCAGGAACATTAAACTGCTGGCCAGTTTCTGCAAATCACTTGTAATAAACATCATCTTTGATACTTCTTATGACATTTTGAAAATTCTTTGATTTAATTTAATAATATTGTCTGATACTCTTTGGTTGGATGTGACCTACACACACGTGATTAGGGTCAAAGAAGAAAAAGTTTTTATTTTGCATGTTCTGTAGTTAATATATTTTTTAAAAAGAGTGATCTTAAGTCATGAATTACATCACAATAACTTTTTTAAATCATTGATGCAAAGCTATTACTGTCAATATAATTGGCAAAATTTCACAGAAATTTAATACGGTACATATAAATATCTACTTATGCACATATCTAGCTTACAAAAATTTTCATAAATCTTTGCTAATCTGTTCCCATGGTGACTGCCTTGTTTTCTTCCTTGCTATGAATACACTCTAAAATCACTAACTATTATTTCTTCTATCAACTCAGCTTTGCTTGCAAGCTAGCTGTAAAGCCCCTCTGTTTTGTCCACAAAGAAATGTCATTGTTTGTACAATTTCTCATTTTGCTTCTCTCCACCTACCCTGCAGCCACCAACTATTTCAATGAGGGGCTGCACTCTTGATGGCTTTAAAGGAACTAAAGGATCTCCCAGCAGAGTTTTGTGCAGAGAAGCCCTTTTGTTGCCCTCTCTGGAGCTGCAGCAGCAATGTCTGTGTGCAGAGCTGGGGGCAGATCAGTGCTGGCCCAGCAGCTGTGCCCAGCAGCAGCAGCATTTGGTGTTGCCAGTGCTGCTGCCGTGGCCCTGCCCCGCTGCCCTGCTGGCCCTGGTGTTGCTGTAGGTCCTGAGTGCTCTCGGGGCCGGGCACAGCCCTGGGGGTGGCAGTGCTGGGGCTGCAGCAGGGACAGGCCATGGGCACTGCTGGGGCAGTGCTGATGGCTCAGGCCAGGGATTTGGGGGCTCCATGCTCCTTGCCCAGGCTCTCTCAAGAACACGCCCAGGCCAATGCTCAGAATAGGAAAGCCCTTTGAGCAGCCCAGGCTGTTGCTATGGGGATATGAATATGAGGGAGCACAAATGCCATCAGCCCCTGGGGCCAGCAAGGGCTGGGGGACATCACGGAAAGCACTCAGCTTTGTCCTGGCCTCTGCAGTCAGCCAGAAAGTTTGTTCCCATCAGCTGGGAGTTTCCTGTCCCACTGCAGATGCTGTTGGTCAGAGCCAGGGCTGCCTGGCAGCCAGCCCCAAACTGCCCTGAGCATTTCCTTTGCTTAATCTTTACTTTCTTTACTTTTTCCTGATTCATATTTCTTCCCACTGCCCACCCCTGTTCCCTGCCCTGCAAACAGCCCATCCCTGTTTTCCCTTTCCTCTCTGGCCCCACTCCCCATTACAGTTCCTGACTTGGCACCATGGGAATGTCCCTTGGGCAGCAGGATCATCCTACAAGTGCTGCGCCAGCCTCTGTGCCCATTCATTGGCAGCCCTGGCTGGTGAGCCCAGCTTTGGCCTGGGCTGAGTTTGGCTGTGGCCCAGCTCCATCCTCCTGCGGGGCTCAGGGCCTGTTCCCAGCCATGGCCAGCCCTGGCTGCCTCTCTGCTGGCCCAGAGGCCGGCAGAGCCCGGGGCAGGGCTGTCTGTGCTAGCCTGCAGGTGCCACGGGCTCTGCAGGAGCTGGCAGAGGCTGCCCAGCAGGGAGGCCATGGGGCACAGAGCCCCAAGGCTGCTGTGGGCACCACGGCACAGGGGCCATTCCCAGCCGCAATGCTCCTGGCCTGGGCTGGGCCTGCACAGGGGCTGGGCCACCATGGCTGGGCCAGCACAGGGTCACAAAGGGGCCACGCAGCCGCTGCTGGGGCTGACAGCAAGGCCAGGCACACACAGGGAATTGCTGAACATGGCCTGCGCTGGCCAGGCCTGACTGTGCCAAAGGCAGAGCTCAGCTGCCCTTGGGGGCTACAGGAACAGTCCAGATCCCAAAGAGCCTCCATGGCTGTGCTGGAGACCAAAGCTGCATCAGAGAAATGCAGGGCTGCTGCGGGATGGGGAGGGCATTGAATTCCAGCACACACCTCAGCTCTCTGATCATCCCGGCACCATGCTGGGCCCTGTTTCAGACTGGAGCAGAGCAGATGTTGATGGGACAGGAGCCCTGCAGGGCTGTCAGGGACCTGCAGCTTGCAAGGTGCTCTGCTCTCCTTCAGGTGCTCTCTGAGATATCTAATCCCGGCTGGGCCCCTCAGGGCACAAGTGGCACTGCTTGTTCATGGGCACACAACTGATGTCTGCCTGGAAAGGGGCACAGGTTTTAATACCTGCTTATATCATAAGATACAAGCAAATATTTTTTATGTGGGTCATTTGAGTACTTTTGAGAAATGGCAAAATTTTCCTAGTACGAACAGGGATTCCCTGGAAGCATACTGATGGCAGAAGAAGAAACATTGATCTTCTCATCTACTTGTGTCAGCATTATTCAGTTTATTATTTAATCTCACTCTTCCATCAGGTGTTTCCTGCTCTCCTGTTTTAATGGCCATTTCTAAGAACATCTTTTCATTTAGAGCAGCTGGATCTTTGTACTTCCTGCTGCTCCCAGATTTTCTCCTCTAGGTCCTTTCTGGTCATTCAAGTACCTCTCAACTGACTGGTTTAATGCTTTGAGGTGCAAGAAGTTGACCAAATTTCCGAGTTTATATATTATAAATATAAAAATAATCATCACCTCAGTTATGTTTGTATTTATCATAGAATTGTTTTTTTCTTTTGTCCTGATCTAAAACTGTTCTAGTACAGAAATCCCTGGGGGATAGGGGACATGTCACATGCTGCTGGGACATCCCAGAGAGCTGAGAGAAGAGCTGTGATGGTTATTAAACTGTTCAAATGATCAGGTTCTGTTTGTTTACAAGAAACCTTTCTGTGCCTCTGAGTGTCATCAGTCCCTGAGCCCAAAGGACACAAACCTGATGATTTATGATTCCCACTGCATGGGCTGCACTTGGACTTTGGTCTCTGCACAGGAGAGCTCTTCATCCCCTTTCTCTCTTTTCCTCCCCCTGGACATGGAGGGAGCTCCTGACTTTAGCCTGTGACTCGTGTGTGCAAAGAGCAAATCTGGGCAGAATTGGGGCAGGAAGGGTTTGGGGGGACCTTGGGATCTGTGCTGGGCACAGAAGGTGTTTTCCATTGCTCTGAGAATGTCTGTGGAAAGTAGATGTAATTTCCACCACAGGAATGACTTTTGCATTTGATGGAGCTGTGCCTTCCCTTGGCTTTGTTGGCTGAGATTAAATGAACATCCCTCTGTGTCTCAGACAGCTCCTTCTCCAAGGAAAGCAGGTGGGAGATGGAGCCAAGGAGCTGAAAGCTGCAGGTGCAGCCTGGGCTGGAGGGAGCTCAGATTTGCACAAGGCTGCTCTGAGTGCCAGGGCTTGGATGGGGGAAATGGTGGGGTGGGGGTAGGGACAGAGTCTGATTGATTGTCAGCCATGAAGGGTCTTGATTTTCATGTCTATTCAAACTGCATGAGGAGTTACTTGGATTCAGTGTCAACTGGAATTTGCACATGTCAATTTATGAACAGATTAAAATAACCTAAGCAGGACCTAAAAAAATCTACTTCTTCTTCTTCTGTACCTTACAAATTTGCACCCCTTCATCCCCAATAGCGTTCTTTAACCAGCAAGATACATACAGTAATTGCTCAGGATCAGTATCTCCTCGAGCTGTCAGATGATTTAGTTGTTGGCACATCCACTTGTCCTTTGTCCCACACCAAGGCCATCCTCCTTGCACCTCTAATTCTGGCCACACTTCTACACAGTAGTGGATCATTTTCATTTTATCAAATCCCTCTGTGGCCTCTATAGAACCCCATCTCTCCAACAGTTCTCTTAAGGGACTATTGGAAGGTATATTCCTCAGTCTCTTGCCCGTCTTTTTACTATTACACCCTCCCATTTTTCAGGCTCAACAGTAAAAAATCCCAAAGGTGCCTCTACTGACAGGTAATTAAAAAAAATAAACCTCTTGTTTGAGGAGCTTCAGCCTCCTCCACCGAACTTCAAATTTCTGCATGATGCTAAGGACTTTATACTGAAACAACTGCCCAACCTCTTGATTGCCCAACTTTCCCAACGTCAGATCTTACATCTATCAGGACTTGAACACACGAAACGTCAGCCTAAGAATCCGGGTTGTGCCTGACTCCCTCAGTCAGGAAAAACTGCTGCCTGATTTTTAGTTTGCCTAACGTGCCAATTTTTAGGCTTCACCGTATCAGGACTTAAAAACAACGCGCAGTCTCCTTCGCTGGGGTTTGTGCCTGACTCCTTTGTCAGGACTTACTTTGCCTGCAGGGCTTGTGAGCTACCCGAATCCTTCTCGGGACTTACAATCTGCCTGACTTCCCTCTGTCAGGACTTACTTTTCGTGCGTTCCACTCATACAACTATTCCCTCCGCATGCCCAGAGAGGGGGGGCCCTTTTTTTTCCCCCTTAGGAGACGACTCACTCACGCTAATTCCACTCACTTTCCCCTGTTCCCGGCTGGCTTTCTCGCGAACGTTCGGAAATGTGGTACCAAGAGGTCCGCTCTTGGTCCGAAGGTCCGGCTGCCAGCCCTCGTCTCACTGACACACACATGCGCACGTCTCCCACTCCCGCCACCGGATTTCTCACCAGTCCGGTGCTCCAGTGCTCCTCTGTGTCGCTGGTCCTGAGCCGGTCCCTCTGGTCCTGATAGCCAGCTGTCCTGGAGGTCCAAGATGGCTAGTCCTGGTGTCCTCTTCTGGTGTGGTTATTGCGGACGAGCGCCCAAGCTAAAATAAACAGGGCAGGAGACTTTTTCTCCTTTTAGTGCCTTTATTAAAAGTGATCAGCTCAGGACTGGGCAGCTCGGAAGGGGCTGCAGCTTCCCGTCGCCTCTCCCCAGGTGACTTGGAGGAGGAGGATATGCGCAGCTTTGTCCACTAGGGGCAGAGCTGGGGGTCCGGTCCTCGTGGGAGCCTTTAGGGTGTGGTGACCCCTTCCGATGTTAATCCTGCCACCTCTCTTGGCCTGCTCCCGGCATCGGGACGACTCCCGTGCTCAGGGTGAGAGGGAATGCGACGGTGTTCAGCATCTCTGCAGGCTCAGGGCTCCATTCCTGACGTCCAGACATCATTCCAATCTCTCAGCTCTTAGGTGGCTTGTTGTTTTGAGGTCTTTTTTAGCAAGCTAGAAGCAGTAGCTTCTCATGGCATGCTGGTCCTGAAGTTATTTTGCATATCCCCCCCCCTAAAGTCTCTTCTCCTCACTGTTTGGGAGGTCCCCACCCTTCACTGTCTCAGAGAAGGGCCATTAACTTGGCCCCAGCTAGAGTTTTTACTGATACAAAACCAACTATTAACGACAACGACCCATAATTACCATAACACAAGCAGCAGCCCAGCAGCAACCATGGTAAGCTTTTTCTCACAAAAAAAATTGGCAGAATTTTTGTTCATAACACTTCAGGTGATGTTCATCTTCCTTTCTCAAGCTGTTTTTCTCTGCTTCAATAAGGCAGGAGATAAGCATATTTCCTTTTTATATATTCCAAAGCTATAGTTTCAAGGATACAAGTAATATTCTAAAATTATGCTTCAAAAGATTATTATTGCAGAGCTCTTTATGGATTAAATGCAAGCAAAAAGCCTTATCTTTAACACCTTAATTCCAATGCTCCTAAATCAACCAGCGTTAATTGCAAACCAAAGATAGGTTCAAAGGCCTTTTTCCATGCTTTATTTTCCTCACTTATTAATAGAATTCACAGCTCGCCCATTGTCTGGGTCCACACATTTCTCATTCACAAATACACATCGCCTGTTTGTACCTGACACAAAACACAGCATTGTATTTCACATTTCCACCTGTGTTTAGCAAAAAAGGTCAAGAGACCAGAAGGCATATGCCATGCCTGTAAAGAAGTAGTTTAACTTGTCCTCATCGGTGGAATTCCCATTCCAGTGCAGCTTTTGTGACAGAAATATGTCTGTCCATGCCGCAGGACAGTTCATACTCCTTCCTTATTGGCATTGTACTCTTTTATGCATAAAGCTGAATGAGTTTGACACTAATATCAGTTAATATTAAACAAAATTTTCTTTGAGTCTTTGGCCCAGCTGCAGATCTTAAGTGGAGGAGATGACACATTTTGTTCCAACTTTTTTATTTCTCTGTTTTGTTTATTGCAACCCAAGAACTTTATTCAAGAATGAAGCAAACTTTTCTGGCTGTCCAGGAGGAAAAGGTTTCAAAGCTGACAAGTTCATTGACTGCATTGTCTCCACAAGAGTGCAGTAAAAACAGACCAAAAGCAAAAATTAAAGAAATAGCCATCCCATGGGAAAATTTTAAATACAATTTTCTTTCTATGCATCCATACATAATTCTTTAGCATGGAAATATTAAATAAGGATATGTATGGAAAGGAAGAGAATGCCCAGAGCAGCAGGCCCCAGCCAGCACTGGCTGGTAGGGAGCCTTGCTGAGAACACACTTCCATCAGCTTTCTGAGACAAACTCAACTTTGACACTTTTTAATCTTCTGTGGTCGCAGTGCTGGGAGACTGAGCAAGATCTGAGGCTCTGCTCCATAAACCATAGGAGGAAATCCATCCTATTTGAACACATGGAAGAGTTCTCCCCTGATCACAGAAAGGGTCAGAAAGAACAGCTACATCAATCTGTCACTTGCTAGCATCAGGCTGCAAATAAGGCTCGAATGCTTGGCACTGCCCAACACAAAGAAATAAATATTCCAAAGCTGACAGAAGCACCAAGATAATAAGTTTAGGAAACTTGCTCAATTTAAATGAATTCCAGGCCTGGTCTGTTCAGAAAGCTCGTCTGAAACATAGGAAACTCTGCTTGCAAGGCAAAGGAACAAGATGCAGACTAAGTAAAGGGCGTTACATTTTTTCTGCCTTCAGTTTAAAAGTCATCTTTTATTTTTAGAGTGGAGTCAATCATGAGTAAAGAGAAAACAGTAAGATACAGTCAAAACCAGGAGGAGAAATAAACCCAACAGGAGTCAAGATGAACTCTAAAAAAAGGAGCTAGGAGTTTTGGTGATGGTGGGATTTTTTCACACATTGTTTGCTTGTGGGGTAGGGGGGTTTTTGTGTGTTTTTGTTAGTTTAGTTTAAATTCTGCTCCTGAAGTGACAGGCAGTGGATCTGTGAAACTACTTGTCAGATGGTATGGTGGATTCAGGAAGTTTGGTTAAAAGGGCAGCCTGAATGAGTACCTGAAAGACAGGGGTATTTAAAGTTACTAACCAGATAATATCTATATCTGCTTTATTAAT
The DNA here is from genome assembly GCA_031885435.1 of Passerculus sandwichensis. Taxonomy (NCBI): domain Eukaryota; kingdom Metazoa; phylum Chordata; class Aves; order Passeriformes; family Passerellidae; genus Passerculus; species Passerculus sandwichensis. Next base: position 9,389,258 of record CM063150.1, read on the forward strand.
CCCCTGAATTGAAGTGTTTTTCTTTTTTTAATCTAAATATATGTTACCTCAAATGAAAAAAAAATATTTATAAGTGGTAATAAAATAATTATCGTGGTAAAAAAGCTTGGTAAGTGTGGTAAATTTCTACATAGTGTTAGTCTATTCACTCTGGAAAATGTAATATCCAGATGGAGATGACAGAGAAGGATGTAAATTACCTTGTTGCGTTCTCAGCTGTGCAGTCACATGGACTGAATGCTCTTGCCCAGCAGGAACAGCCCCAGCAGCTCCATACCTGCAGTTACAGTAGAGGACACAGCCATCTCTGTGCAGCTGTTTGGCCAGCTCAAGCTGATGGTTCATCAGCTTGTCATTTATTACTACTATTAGTGGTTTTTCATTCTCTAGAGTCTCCAGGCAGCTACCAGCACCTACAAGAGGAACAGAAAACATGGTGAGAGATCAAATATCCCCCTACTTGCTGCTGAAAGAGGGGAGCCTCTTGAACAACCCAGCTGTGGAGCTCAGCACTCCCAGCCAGCTCACCCCGGGCTGGAGAGACCTCATCCCACGGAGCTCCCGCAGCCCCAGAAGCAGCCGGGCTGTACCTGCGTGGCTGATGACCAGGTCTGCGCTCTGCAGCTCCTCAGCCAGCGAGTCCTTGAACCAGAACGCTTCCACTGCCGCGGCCGGGCTGCTGCTGGGCTGCGGCTGCGGCAGCGAGCCCCAGCCCGCCTGCAGCACCAGCTTCTGGTACCCGCGGCTCTGCAGCGCCTGCGGGCAGGGCACCGGGGGATGGAGGCGATAAGGGGGGCGGAGGAGATGGTGGGGAGGCGGGACGGAGAGACAGATGGAGAAGAAGGGGGGGATGACGGAGGTGGAACGAAGGGGATGAGGCGGGGATAGAGAGGCTGTGTGAGGGCTGTGCCCAGCTCCAGACGGCCCCGGCCCCGGTATCACCCCCCCTCCCCGTCCCACAGGCCGTCCCTCCCCTTCCTCAAGCAACACTTCATGCTTCTCCGCCGGGCACCCCCGAACCGCCACGGCGCCCTCAGGCGCCCTGGCACTGCTGCCGGGATGCGGCAGGGAGGGCAGGGCAGCCCGCGGGACACAGGCGCCAGCCCCGGGAGGGCAGGCCCGGGCCAGGGCCGGTGTCGGTGTCTCGGCCGACTGACCTGCAGCGCGGGCGGGGAGTGGGCCGCGGCGATCAGCTCATCGAAGCTGGTGGTGCTCACGGTGATGAACATGGACTTCATGGCCGCCGGGACGGGACGGCTGTGAGGCCGCCAGGGGGCGCCGCGCGCCCGCGCAGAGCTCCCGAAATGGCAGCCGGGCTGAGGAGAGGGACGGGGCAGGTGGGAATGCCTCCTTCCCTCCCTGTCCCTCCTTGTTCCTCCCTGACCCTCCTGTCCCTTCTTGTCCTTCCTTGTCCCTCCTTGTCCCTCCCTGTCCCCTACCGTGGCTTCTCTTCATGGGTTTTTCCCGTCCGCCCGTTTCGGCGGGGCTGGTGCCACTGCGCCGTGAGGTTCTCCCTCACAGTACCGCACCAGCAGCGATGGTGGCCGCTCTAATGAGCCCACTGTCCAGCAGCGTTTAGAGGGGTAGCCAAGGCTGTTCCAGGGTTTTAGATTTTCAAGGAGAAGAGGTAAAAAATAAATTTGGAAAAGGGATTCGAAAAGTTTTGGCCTGCACGTGTTATTTCAGCCTTGGGGACGCACATAACTCGCGGACGGCCTGTGTGGGTGTGTTCAGAAGTGCCATTGCCAGAGCAGGGCCACAGCCACCCTCCCTTTACAGACTGACACTGGCCCAAGCCTCCCACAACACTTACTGGGGGAGTAACACTTTAACTTCTACCCCAAACTCATGAATATTAAATGTGCTAACACAGTTATGAATATTAGATGTGTTAAATGTGTTCACTGAAGAGTAAGAATGACCCCTGAACAGTTGCACAAACAGAGTTGGCAGTTTTGTTCCTTATTAGTAAGTGTAACACAATGCATAATTTGCTACAAAGATAAACCAAAGTTAGACATCTAAATCTATTTATTCCCTGAATTAAAGTCAACAGATGAGGTCACAACTGTAGACACAGTTGTGTATACATGTTGTTGGAAGAAGGATGCAGCTTCTTGTGGAAACCTCTGCCATGTTAATGCCTTGTTCACAATGCTCATTAGCCCCCTGTTGTTTTCATTTAGCATCATGAGCCACGCTGAAATGTATTTATTTTTTGATTAAAGGAAATAGTGCTGACAGTAGACACTGTCTGGGGGAAAAATGCTGTAGAGCAAATCATTACTGGTGTCCTGAGTGCACAGGGACTTAGTGGCTCTGCCCAGCCTCATCCAGCTCTTGCTGTTGTCCCTCAGGAAAAGGAATCTGGGAGCTGAGGGTGGCCACAACACCAGCCAGGTAAAGAGCTCACCAAGAGGACATGGTCCAGTGACCATCCGGCAAAGACATGGACACAATGTCAGCCCAGGAAACCCAAACAGCAGTTCAGGAACAGAATTAGCAGCAAAGACACCCACGAGTCACCTCTGTCATCCCAGCAGGAGAAGGACATGGTCAGGTAGGTTCAGAGGAGGTCCATAAAGAGGCTCAGGGCCTGGAACATCTCTACTGGGCAGACAGGCTGGGAGAGATCAGTGTTCAGCCTGGAGAAGAGGAGGCTCCAGAGACACCTTAGAATTCCTTCCAGTGCTTAAAGGAGCTCCAAGAGAGAGCTGGAGAGGGACTTTGGACAAGAGCCTGCAGTGACAGGACACAGGGAAATGGCTTTAAACTGAAAAAGGGCAGATTTAGACTGGATATTGAGAATTAATTCTTTCCTGTGAGAGTGGTGAGGCCCTGGCAAAGTGTGCCCAGAGAAGCTGTGGCTGCCTCTGGATCCCTGGAAGCATCCAAGGCCAGGCTGGATGGGGCTTGGAGCAGCAAAGGTGTCCCTGACCATGGCAGAGAGTTAAAACTGGATGAACTTAAGGTCCCTGCAAAACCAAACCATTCTATTGTTCTATTTAAACCCCAAGGCTAAATAAAGTCCTTGTCCAAGAGTGTGAGTGGAAGCCCCAGCTGAGACTGGTCACATAATTAGTGCAGTCAGGGCCCTGACAGCTGTGGGAGAAGAAGGTGGATTTGGGATGAAAAGGAAAATACTAAATTTTTCAGGTGTTGGAGATGAGGTTCAGCACCTGGTAAAGGACAGGATAATTAAACGTTAGGAGTTTTGGGGTTTTATTCCCTGTGTGTCACTGGAAGTCAGTGTCCGCTGCAGCGGGCACTTCCAGCTTCATGCTGTATAGGGGCTAGAGGAAAAAATATTCACATGTAAAATTGCAGTGACTTAAATTTGAATTTTCACTGGAGGATACATTCCACTTGCACATTGAATCAGGCTTGTTAGGGTGATTTTAAATGGAAGAGAAAAGGGAAAACCATCCATTAAAGGATTCAATTTCATGCTAATTTGTACCTGCTGTTTTAATTAGAAGTTGTGTAGGGCATAAGTAGAATTTTGCCCATGAGTGCTTAGGCTGAGGTCTGTGAGAACTACACATCACTCTCAAAATGAGGTGCTTGGAGCTGAGCCTGTGCAGTTTTGAGGCAGGTAAGAGGTCAGGTAATCCAGGTGTGGTGCTGTGCCTTGTTTCATTGCTGCCTCTGCCCCGTGTTCCTGCACATAAACCACACTGTGCTCACAGACCTGACCTGCCAGTGACTGCTCAGGGGATTTTTACATTCAGTTTGTAACACCAAAGACACCCTTGATGCCCCAAAATTCCCTTTGCAAGACAAAGCTCAACTCCTTCCAGTCACCCAGCCCCCTGCCCAGCTAGGGGCAAGACCAGGCCCTCAGCAGGCACTTGGTGGGGGCAGTGGGTGCCTCAGCCTGGCCACGGTCAGACACTGAGGAGGAGGAGGAGAGACCCTTTGTCATCATGGAAGAAGAGAAGAAACGTGACAGAGATGACAAGTGGGGAGATGTTGGGGCCCGAGAGCTTGGCCTGAGGGAAGAGGGGACAAGCTGGGAATTCTTCCAGTAGGTGCCCGCAATGGCAGCCAAGGAAGCGTCCCCATGCAGAGCAATGAGTGCCCACGAGCTGCAGCAGTGCAAGGCGGCTGTGAGGGTGCTGTGGGGAGATCGGGCACAGCAACAGCCCCGCCAGTGGCAACAAAGGGCAACAGCCCAGGAGCTGCCCCCAATGGAAAAGGAGGTGACTGAGCCAAAGCTGAGCCAGCAAAGGCAAGGAAGTGCGAACAGCCAGGAGAAGCAGGCACATTCTCCTGCCCCCAGGGAGGAGGTGCCATCAGCAGGGACACAGAGCCCAGTCCCTGCTCCAGACAGACCCTGCTGCCCCGCCAGCCCCTCACCCAGCCCACTGGGAGCCCAAACCCCCAGGGAGCAGCTGGAAGAGGCAGAGCAGAGCTCAGTGCTGGCAGAGAAGGAGAGTGAGGAGGGCACCTCAGCTGGCAGCAATGAAGACTGGGAATCCTACAGCCAGACTGAGCTTTGCCAAGAGTACCAAGGTGGGGCAGAGCCAGAGCTGTCCCAAGGAGAGTTCAGCAGCTCCCAAGACCTCTCCAGCTGCAGCAAAACAAAACTCAGAGAACTCCGAGATGATTCCATGGAGAAAGACAGCAGCAGCACAGACCTGCCACAGAACTGCTGTGCAGATAACAGCATCTTCAGCTTCGGGCCCACTCCCTTGCTGTGGGAGGAGGAGGAGGACGATGGCTGGCATGAAGTCAGTATCCTGGAGCTGTCTGAAGGAGAAGGCAGGGCCCAAAGGCTGGCAGATCTTGCGACAGATGGGCTGCCACTACCCGTCCCTCAGGAGGTCTGGGTTGAGGGGCAGGCAGCGGAGTCCCTGTGTGCCTCACTTCCCTCCCTGTGCAGCGAAGGCTCCATGGGCCAGCAGGGGCCCGAGGCAGGGCCCCAGAGCCCGGGGCCTGCCCTGCAGAGCCCTGGTGGTGCCTCAGCTGGCCAGCTGGGAGCGCAGGCCCACAGGCAGCAGCGCTGCCCCGAGCAAACGGCCCGGGTGCCTCAAGCAGGCACTGCGGGCACTGCGGGCGCTGCTCTGCTGGCCCTGCCTGGCGCGGCAGCTACAGGAGCAGTGCCCATGGCCCTGCCCAGCCCGGGCCGGCCGATGGCGGCTGCTCCCTGTGCAGGGCCCCAGGGAGCCCCACGGGCGGCCTCGGCCTGGACATGGCCCTGCAGCCTCAGCTGCCCCAGCCAGCCAGGAGCATCTCCCCAGCACCCACAGTCACTGCTGGGGCCAGTCCTAAACAGCACGCGTGGGACACGATTGGTGCCAGAGCGCTCAGCAGGGAATCCCAGAGTCATCGAGGTGGGAAGAGACCCTGACGCTCACCCAGTGCCACTGGCACTCTGGCAGCACCATCATCACCGCACAACCACGTCCTCAAGGGCAACATCCGCACAACTCCTCAACGCCTCAGAGACGGCGACTCCACCGCCTCCCTGGGCAGCTTCTTCCAGTGCCTCAACCCTCTGTCAGAGAAAAATTCTTTCTGACATTGAATCCAAACCTCCCCTGGTGCCATCAAAGGCCATTTCCTCTCACCTTGAAAGGATTCCGCGCTGGTCCTTTGGGATTGTATCCCTGAGGAATGAGCACAGGTGGGAGCTGTTGCTCCATGGATGTGACTGCAGGACTTTGACTCATACCATTCCTCCGAAACAAATTAAAGTTGAGTTTAAGAAATAGTAGTAGAAAAAAAAAAAATTAAAAAAAAACTTACACAAAAGATATTTTGAAAATATTTTAAAAAAAGAATAGGAATAAGAAGAAGAATAAGAAATAGTAGTGGTAAATTTAGTAAGAATAATAAGAATGAGAATAGGAATACGAAGATGAAGAGGAAGATGAAAAACTAGTAATTAATATAAGAATTTTAAAAATCAAGAATGACATAGTTAATAAGCATAGCAAGCAAATAAGATTACTTAGCAGGAGAATAGGAAGAATATTTTAAAGAAGAAGAAAGAATAGTAGTAGCAATTAAGAAGAAGAAGGGGAAGAAGAAGAAGAGAAAGAAAGAAAGAAGAAGAAATTATAATAATAAGAAGAATATTAAATCCAAATTCACATCTACACGTCTTCTAGAATCCCAGAATGCAGGAAAGGACCTTAAAAAGTATCTACTTCCAACTGATCATCTTCTAAGCTCTCTCTCTCCAAGACCTCTTTCGTACTTTGATCTCCTGAGCTCCCATTTCTTGTTCAGTAAAATCCATGAACAAAACAATATGGTTTTGTTCTCCTATGGTCTCATTTGTGCCTTCACTGGGGCTGAGGCACCTCTCTCTCATGGCACCTTAAGCCTGGATGAAACCATGGGCAGGTGCCTTCCAGCCACAAGCATTCCAGGATTCTGTCAGGGACTCCCTGCCCTTCTTCCCTCTGCTCCCAGCTGCAGAATGTGCAGCAAAGCCACCTTTGCTGTCTGCTCGGGGAGCCCAGCCAGCTGCTGGAGCCTGACCCTGCCCTGCACAGCTCCCCTGGCAGGCACGGCAGGAGCAACGCCCTGGCAGCCTCAGCAATCGCCCTCTGACATCTCTGGCACACACTGCCACGGGCTGCAATTCCAGCTGCCAGCAAGGAAAAGATGCTCCTGCCCTTCAAGGCCAAATTCTGAAGGGGCCAAGATACAAGCGGAGCAAGATCTTACAAAGACATTTCACTGCCAGCCTCCATAACTTCATCCAGGGCTGTCTGAGCACCTGGATGGGGAAGGAAAAAAAAATAAAATCAGGGGAGGGTCTTTGACTGGGAGCTGCCACAGGTAAAGAGCGACCCTGGAAGGGAAAAGGAGCATACAAAGGAAGGCAGGAGAGAAACAGGACACAAATGGCAACCAGCTGAGAAGGTGGCACTCTGAAAACCAAACATGATCTTATGGAATAGGAATGGGACAGAAAGGAAGAATTATGAAACTTTATTTACTCAGATTCTCTGAGCAACCTGTGAAGCCAGGACTTCACCACCCTGACAGGGCAGAAGCATTTTCTAGATCAAACCTGAATTTGATCCCTTTTACTCTGAGCCCAGTAAATCACAATGAATTCATTTGTGGTCATTATCATCAAGGGCCCAAGCTCTTTGTTCCAGCACATCCAGCAAGCACCAGGCAGGACAGCACGGGAACCCAACTCACAGCTGAGGGACTCAGAACATCTAAACACTAGGAGGGCACATTGCTCATTTTTGCTACAATAGACAGCACTGAAAAGGATAGGTAATGACAGCCTCCTCATTGCCCCAATCCCTTCTCCCTTTTAAACTTTCTCTGAAATAACCAAAACAGCTCTTAAAATTCCTTTATCTTTGTCAATCCCAGATTTTTTGGGAGCAGACTCAGGAAGAGAGCACAACATAAATCTGTTGTTATTCAGACATGGCTTGTTGTTCTTCTTTCCCTACTAAATGACAGCAGTAGATCTTGAAAATAACCAGGTATCCTGAGGAATCTTTCCTGCAGCAAGTTATTTTCCTATCATGGTGCATCTGTAATTGTATTACTTATTAAAAGACCACTATAAATACAGTACAGCACCTTGCAATTACTCCCCCTTCTATTTGTAAACCTCAAAGTCTTCCAGGTGTTAACAACAGGAAAAACTCTGTGTCACCCTTTGGGGATATGAACACCTTTAGGGTTTGGACACATGCCAGGATAGCCACTGTAAGAGCTGGATGGACTGGAAAACCAACTGATGTAACGGTATTTTATGGTGAGAAGTAAATCCTGCTGCTGCTGCTGCCCCAGGAATTTCTTCTCATTTGAGAAACATCAAGAAAGGCCCAAGAGTGTTGAAACACACAGAGCCAGGGTGAGGCATCAGGGTACTTCTTGTAGCAGCTTCTCCCTGTCAAGAACCCCCTGCCCGGCTCAACTTGAGAGAAATTTTCCGACAGTATCCAACCATCAGCTTCTTTTTGGGTGGGATAAGGAACAGCCATCAGCCCACGCCAGCACTGGAAATATTTCAATGCACCGGAGCAGCAGTGCCTGAAGAGGAGAGACTCTTTGGCTCTGGGCTCTCTGTGGCACTTTCTGCTGCAAGGCCATTCCCCTCTGGATGTCCCAAGGTGGAGTTTGGAGGCCTTGGGCACATGAGCACTGTACAGGGACAAAGGAGCTCTGTGCTCAGTGGTGTGGAGACTGAGGACAGTGGAGCAGAGCCATGAGAGTGTTTAAAGGGAGATTTCAGGGATGGTGGATCCTTTTGGCATAGTGGAAAACAGCCAGAGAGAGAAAGACTTAATGCCAAGGGCAGCTGGGAAGGCCCAGACTGGTACCAGGAGAAAAGAATTTCCCTGCCAGAACAGGGCTGTGGTGCAGCACATGCCCAGCAGGAGCCTGGAGCAGCCCAAGGCTTTGTGTGGGCAGGCAGAGGCAGGCAGGAGGCAGAGCTGTCAGCCAAGGAAGGGCCCAGCCAGGTGGGGCAGCCGGGGGATGCCGACAGCCTGCAGGGACAGAGGCACAGGGCAGGGACACCGTGGGACAGCCTGGGCTGCACAGGGCACAGGGATGGGCAGCAGCTGCAAGACAGCCCTGCCAGAGCCAACTTGGGCAGCACTTTGGCCATGGCTGCTGGGCCTGGGCCTGAGGCCATGAGGGGACAAGTGACCCTTGCAGGCCTGGGGCCTCATTGCCTCCTTGTCCCTGCTCAGCAGCCTGGCAGGGGCCGCCCCATGCTCCTGCCCTTGCCATTTCACATCCCCACATGCCAGTGCCCATCCCGGGAAGAGCCCTGAGCAAGGAAGGAGGGACAGGATCTGCCTGGCCAGGGGCTGGGGCTCAGGCCTTGGCCCTTTGCATTCCTCAAACACATCCAAGTGTGCTCAGCACCGGAGACACCTTTGTCTTGTTTGTCCCCAGCTGCCATCACTGCTTCCAGTGTTCTGCTCGGATTGGAATGTGGGGACATTTTGTTAGTTGTGTCCCTGAAAGGGATCTCTTCAAAGTAGAAGAAACTTCAGTGTTTCAATGTACCTGAGTTCTTGAGGGTTTTGTGAGATCACAGAGCTGGCTGTGATAGCACAAAGTAGGGTGTGAGGCCATAGAGCAGACTCTGCCAGCATAGAGTGTGGCTCTGTGGCATCAGAGAGTGGGTTGTGACATCACAAGGTGGCTGTGTAACATCATAGAGCAGGCTGTGACATCACAGAATAGAGAGTGACATCACATGGTGACTTTGTGACATCACAGTCTTCTGTGACATTGCAGCACTGCTGTATGACATCACCGGGTGACATCATAGAGTTGGCTCTGTGACATCACAGGGGCTTTGTGTCATCTCTGGAGGCTTTGTGACATTACGGGGGCTGTGTGAGGTCACAGAGCTGGCAGTGTGACATCACAGGGGCATTGTCACATCACAGGGGCTGTGTGAGGTCACTGGGGAGGTCACTCTGCCCCGGCTCCCCTCACAGTTCCCCCCAGAGCAGTCCAACCCTGCTTGTGCACAGCGGTGTCCCCCCCTGTCCCCCCGGGTCCCCCCCGCCCCCGGCCCCGCAGCCTCCCCCAGAGGATGTTCCACGAGATCGACCCCAGAGCCTGACACGGGGACGTGGGGCCGGGGCCCTGGGGGTGGCACAGGGGGACAGGGACCCCCCGGCAGCGTCCCCGTGTCCCCCAGGGCCAGAGCCTGGGCCAGGGCTCCTTCACCCTGGTACGAACAAGGCCTTGACAGTACTGAAAAAATCCCCAGCAAGGGATCAGCAAAAACCAGATTTAATATTAAGGGATAGCAGCGCAAAGTTTTTTGGCAAGAATCACTCTGCTCCTGATTGGACACTTCAGGCACACCAAGGAAACAAAGCAACAACAAAACCAAACCAAATCCAGGCAATCAAATCAGAAAGGAGACAGGAACTGGGGCTTTCCTTCCTCTGTAAAAAAACTACCCTTCTCCTCCAGGTGCCCATAACACCAAAATTTGGATCTCACCTCCAAAGTGCCTATTGTGACTGGAGGAGATTGTTGGCTGGAAACATTTCATGTGAGGGGGAAGGAAGGGGCAGGTCCAGCCTTGCCCTGCCCTGGAACCCCAATCCCTCCAGAGACTCTATCCCAGCCCAGCAGTGGCTGCCAGTCCCTGGCACAGCACAGGCAATGCTCCACAGCCACCTCTGCAGCCCCCAGCCCAGCTCCTGAGGGACCAAATGAGCCCAAGTCCCATGTGGGGGAAGAGCTCAGGAAGACCAAGGGGCATTTAAGACAGACGGGAGGGCAAGTACATATCTTGACCCGATATCACCTTGGAATTTCCATCTCAGCACTGCTGGAATCCAGGAGCTGGTAGTTCTGTGTGTTTGTGTGTGTGCTTCTCTGTATCTTTTTTCTCTGTCTCTCTTTCTGTGTCTACTTCTTCTATATATGTTCTCTTGCAAATTTTGAGTAACTTAAAATTGAACAGGCATAGAGTTTCTGAAGTTGAATGGGCCAAGTTAAAGCTTTGATAAGTGTTTTTTGTTGATTGAATGTCATAGAAAACTTTTTTTCAAAGTTTCTCTGCTTTTCTAAAGTTGACAGTAAAGGTTGTTTTGCTCTTTTGAACTTTTTAGAGTCTCTTGTTGGTATTTCTCCAGCACATAAAACTCAGAGTACACAAACAATTGAGTTTCCTTTTAAACATCTCATTGAGAGAGTTGTTTTTTAGTGAATGGGAGTAAGGGCTTGTGTGTCCTGCTTGGCCCAGCCCAGGCAGGGCTTTCCCAGCCACATTCCACACTCCATTTCCCAGCTGGAGCCGCTGCTGCCTCTGAGTTGTGCTGCCCCAGCCCCAGGGACGCTCTCCTTGTCTGCCCATTCCCCCACGGTCTCTGGGCAGGGATGGCCTCAGTGGGGGCTGCTGACATCCTCAGCACCTTGGAGGCTGCTGCTGAATTTTCCTGCTCCAGAGGCTTGTTCAGCCTTCAGCTCTTCAGTGCAGGAATTCAGTGTCCCAGGGCTCATTAACTTTCAGAACACCTAAACAAGCCAAGCCTCTGGGGGTAATTTGATTTAATTTTCAAATCTTTTGTGGCTAATTAGACGAATTCCAATAGTGTATTCAAATTGAATAGATTCTATTTAAAGAGACAGTGAGAAAAGATTTCCTAGGTCCAATTTAGGTTTCTTCTTCCTGTTAATTTATTGATACGTGCAATCTCCAGCTGACACTGAATCCAAGTACCTCCTCCTGCAGTTTGAATAGATATGAAATCAAGACCCTTCCTGGCTGACAATCAATCAGACTCTATCCCTACCCCCACCCCACCATTTCCCCCATCCAAGCCCTGGCACTCAGAGCAGCCTTGTGCAAATCTGAGCTCCCTCCAGCCCAGGCTGCACCTGCAGCTTTCAGCTCCTTGGCTCCAAATCCCACCTGCTTTCCTTGGAGAAGGAGCTGCCCGAGACACAGAGGGATGTTCATTTCTTGTCAGCCAACCAAGCCAAGGGAAGGCACAGCTCCATAAAATGCAAAAGTCATTCCTCTGCTGGATATTAAATCCACTTTCCACAGCAGACAGAGCAATGGAAAACACTTTCTGTGCCCAGCACAGATCCCAAAGTCCCCCCAAACCCTTCCTGCCCCAATTCTGCCCAGATTTCCTCTTTGCACACACGAGTCACAGGCTAAAGTCAGGAGCTCCCTCCATGCCCAGAGGGAGGAAAAGAGAGAAAGGGGATGAAGAGTTCTCCTGTGCAGAGCCAAGGTCCAAGTGCCCCTGCAGTGGGAGCCACAACTCATCAGGTTTGTGTCCTTTGGGCTCAGGGACTGGTGACACTCAGAGGCACAGGAAGGTTTCTTGCCAACAAACACAAGTCGAACATTTGAACAGTTTAATAACCATCACAGCTCTTACCTCAGCTCTTTGTGATGTCCCAGCAGCATTTGACATGTCCACCATCCCCAGGGGATCTCTGTTCTGGAACAGTTTTAGACAGAGACAAGAAAATGTAATTCTGTGATAGATATAATGACAATTAGGTTGTTGTCTAATGTGATATATATTTGAACATCAGAATGTCTGGACAACTCCCTGAAATTCAAAGCATGAAACCATTCAGTTGAGAGGTGTCGACGGAAGGGAACCAGGACATCAGTTTGATCATCACAGGCTCAATTTTATTGATCAGTATGGTGGGTTAAATACAGTTAATAATGAGCTTCATACATATTGCAAAAGTTGAGCTCAGGATTGGTCAGTTACATATCAGCACCTACGCCTACTTCTGCATTCCTATGGTTCTACTTTTGATACTTTCTACATATTCTTAGGATATATTCAGGACTAATCTCTACTCCCTATCCTCATGTTGCAGCAAGGTCACTGCTGACTTTTCCTTTTAGCTTGCTGACTGCTGACTTTCTTCCTTCAGCTTAACCAGCGGCATTATGTCAGTATGGCCTTTCTCAGCTAACCAATTATGAATAAATCTCTCCACAGAGAGGCGCTTGAATGACCAGAGAGCATCTGAAGAAGGAAATCTGGGATCAATGGGAAGGTCATAGATCAGGCTGGTCAAGTGAAGAGATGTCCTTAGACATGGCCATTTAAACATGAGAACTGAAAACACTGGAAGGAAGAAGATAATGAAATATTAGACTAAGTGTTGGTGACTAACATAGAGAAGAAGACTGACATTTTTTCCTGGAATCAGTACAAGAATCCAGTAGATCCAGAAAATTCCTGTCCCTTGTGGAAAAATATGCCATCTCCTAAAAGTACTCAAGTGAGTCAGATAATAAAGATTTGCTTGTATATTAGGAAAGGAACAGGTATTAAAACCTGTGCCCCTTTCCAGGCAGACATCAGCTGTGTGCCCATGAACACGCAGCACCACTTGTGCCCTGAGGTGCCCAGCCGGGATTAGATCTCTCAGAGAGCACCTGAAGGAGAGCAGAGCACCTTGCAAGCTGCAGGTCCCTGACAGCCCCACAGGGCTCCTGTCCCATCAACATCTGCTCTGTTCCAGTCTGAAACAGGGCCCAGCATGGTGCTGGGATCATCAGAGAGCTGAAGTGTGTGCTGGAATTCAATGCCCTCCCCATCCCACAGCAGCCCTGCATTTCCCTCCTGCAGCCTTGGTCTCCAGCACAGCCATGGAGGCTCTTTGGGCTCTGGACGGTTGCTGCAGCCCCCAAGGGCAGCTGAGCTCTGCCTTTGGCACAGTCAGGCCTGGCCAGCGCAGGCCATGCTCAGCAATTCCCTGTGTGTGCCTGGCCTTGCTGTCAGCCCCAGCAGCGGCTGCGTGGCCCCTTTGTGGCCCTGTGCTGGCCCAGCCATGGTGGCCCAGGCCCTGTGCAGGCCCAGCCCAGGCCAGGAGCATTGCGGCTGGGAACGGCCCCTGTGCCGTGGTGCCCACAGCAGCCTTGGGGCTCTGTGCCCCATGGCCTCCCTGCTGGGCAGCCTCTGCCAGCTCCTGCAGAGCCCCTGGCACCTGTGGGGCTGCACAGGCAGCCCTGCCCCGGGCTCTGCCTGCCTCTGGGCCAGCAGAGAGGCAGCCAGGGCTGGCCATGGCGGGGAACAGGCCCTGAGCCCTGCAGGAGGATGGAGCTGGGCCACAGCCAAACTCAGCCAAGGCCAAAGCTGGGCTCAGCAGCCAGGGCTGCCAATACATCAGGACAGAGGCTGGCGCTGACAAATGTCCTGGGCTCCCTCCCTGCTCTGTCCATGCCACCAAGGGCACAGAGCAGCCTCCTCTCTGGGCCACTTGCCTGTTTGCAATGCCTTGCACAGGTGCTGGCCCAGCCCCACACGGCCTGGCCTGAGTCCTGCCCCTGCACGCTCAGCCAGGCTGAGATGGACACTGATGGTTTCTGGGCCAGGCTCTCTGAGCCCAGCCCAGCTCTCTGCAAGCTCTGCCAGCTGCCCTGAGCTCTGGGCAGCACCAAGGGCCTCTCCCCAGCCCAGCCCATCCCAGCCGGCTCTGGCCCCACAGCTCTGCTCAGGCCAGGCTGCTCTGGGCACTGCCCCACGGCCTCAGGCCCTGGCAAGGGCACAGCAGCAGCTGCAGCTGCCACAGGACTCAGCCCCACCATGGGGGAAGGTGCTTGGCCAAGGCCAAAGGAGGCTCCCTGGCTGTCCTGCTCCCCTCGGGCTGAGGTGCTGAGGGCTTTGCAGCCCCTGCTGCCATCCCATCTGCCCAGGGCAGCACAAGCGCCCCGGCCTTGGGGCCCTCAAGAGCTGCTGCTGCCACAGGCCCAGGGCCCATGCCAAAGCTGGGGCAGCTACAAAGCTGTGCCCATTTCTGTTCATTGCTGTTCTGATGGCGATGGATTCTCAGCCACTTGGAGTTTGTTGATGAATTTTCCTCCTGCAGAGGCCTCTTCTTTCTTGAGCTCTTCAGTTCAGGAATTCACGGGAAAAGGCTCATAAACATTTGTTCAAAACACCTGAACAAGAAAAGCCACAGGGAATACTCCAGGTTTTCAGTGCTTTCGTGGTTAATTAGACACATTTCTGAAGTGTATTCAAACTGAATATACTGTATTGAAAACAATGAAGAGAGAACTGATTTATCCTGTTAAATTTTCTTTTCCTGTTTATACAGTGATTTCAGCAATGTCCAATTGATATTGACCCCAGCACCTTCTAATGCAGTCTGAATAAATATTAAAATCAAGAGCTTTAAAGCTGACGATCAGTAACGCTTTGTCCCCAGCACTTACCCACAATTTCCCTCATCCAAACCCTGAGAATCCTATGGATCAGGAACAGGTAAGATACCCTCCCTGGAAATGTTTAAGGAAAGACTGGATGTGGCACTCAGTGCCATGGTCTGGGTGACAAGGTGGTGTTGGGTTCCAGGTTGGACTTGATGCTCTCCAAGGTCTTTTGCAGCCTGGTTGATTCTCTGATGATTGTGACACTAAGCAAGGCCCTGGGGAAGCAAGGGGCCATTGTGACACTCAGCAAGGGGCCTGGTAGCACTAAGGGGACAATGGTGACACTGTGTGTGACATGGCAGCACAGAGCCGAGGAGCCACTGTGACACTGTGGGGCTGAATGGAAGCAAGGAATCCATGGTGACAGACAGTCTGGGTCCTGCTGGAACCACAGAGGCCACTGTGACACTGCAGGGCCTTGTGGAACCAAGGGACCATTGTGCCACTGATGAACCAAGGAGACCCTTGGGAGAGCGTGGGGACAATGGATTCAAGTAGACATTGCAGCATTGCAAGGACTCTAGGAACTGAGGGAACAATTGTGACACTGTGGTGCCCCATGGAACCAAGGATCCCTGGTGACATGCCAGGATCTTGTGTCGCCAGGGCTCCATTGTGACACTAAAGCACCAAGGAATTCATTGTGGCAATCTGAGGCCTCATGGAACCAAGAGGCCACTGTGACCCTGCAGGGCCTTGTGGAACCATGCAGAGCATTGTGACGGAGCTGGACCTGGTGTTATGATGGGGCCATTGTGACACTGCAGGGCCCCATGGAAGCAAGAGGCCAGTGCAGCTCCTCAGGGACTCCTGGAATGAAAGAAACATGTTTGACACCATGGTGGCCCTTGGTACCAAGAGGCCATTGTGACACTATGGAACCAAGGAGAGCATTGCTGCACTGCCAGACCTCGTGGAACCAAGGATCCACTGTGACACTGCAGGGCCTTGGGGGACCAAGGGCACGATTGTGACACTGCAGGGCCCAAGGATCCAAGGGAGTTTGTGACACCAAGGGGTCCCATGGAACCAAAGGGACACTGTGACACTGGGAGGCCTCATGGAATCATGGAGACCATTGGGACACTCAGGGGCCAAATGGAACTGTGGTGACACCAAGATATCTGGGAGTGTGGATCAGCTGGAGGGTAGGATGGCTCTGTAAAGGGCCCTGGACAGGCTGGATCCAGGGCCCAAATCCAACAAGGTGAGGTTTAACAAATCCAAGTGTCAGGTCCTGCACTTTGGCCACAACAATCCCTGCAGTGCTACAGGCTGTGGACAGAGTGACTGGACAGCAGCCAGGCAGAAAGGGACCTGCAGGGACTGATGGACAGCAGGCTGGGCATGAGCCAGCAGAGTGCCCAGGTGGGCAAGAAGGCCAATGGCTCCTGGCTGGATCAGGAATGGTGTGGCCAGCAGGAGCAGGGCAGTGATTCTTCACCTGTGCTGGGCACTGCTTGGGCAGCACCTCGAGTGCTGTGTCCAGTTCTGGGTCCCCCAAACTAGGAAGGGCATGGAGGGGCTGGAGCATGTCCAGAGAAGGACAACAAGGCTGGGGAGGAGTCTGGAACACAAATCGTGTGAGGAGTGGCTGAGGGAGCAGCTGGGGTTGTTTATCCTGGAGAAGAGGAGGCCCAGGGCAGACAAGGCAGTGTCAGGGCAGGTTGGACTTGATGATCTCCGAAGACTTTTCCAAAATTGCTGATTCTGGGATTCTCTGAAACCACCCTTGCAACAGTTGCAGGATGAATCCTGGGCCTCCTCTTCAGCAGCTCCAAAAGCCCAGGTCCCTCAGCTTCTCCTGCCAGCCCCAAAGCCCATCCTGTCAGTCCTGCAGAGCCTCTGCAGCTCCTCCTCACTGCCCAGAACAGGGAGCCCCAGAGCCAGACACAGCAGCCCAGATGTGCCCCCTGGCCTGGGGTGCCTCTGGCAAGGGAGCAGCACCAGGCACTGCAGGAGCCTGCAGACAATTCCTGCAGCACTTGTAGGATGATCCTGCTGCCCAAGGGACATTCCGATGGGGCCAAGTAAGGAACTACAATGGGGAGTGGGGCCAGAGAGGGAAAGGCAAACAGGGATTGGCTGTTTGCAGGGCAGGGAGCAAGGCTGTGTTGTAGGAAGAGATTTGTAGTAGGAAGAGTAAAGAAAGCAAAGGTGAAGCCAAGGAAATGCTGAGGGCACTTTGGGGGTGGCTGCCAGGCAGCCCTGGCTCTGAGCAACAGCGTCTGCAGTGGGACAGGAAACTCCCAGCTGATGGGAACAAACTTTCTGGCTGACTGCAGAGGCCACGACAAAGCTGAGTGGTTTCCCTGGTGTCCCCCAGCCCTTGCTGGCCCCAGGGGCTGATGGCATTTGTGCTCCCTCAGGTTCATGTCCCCACACCAACAGCATGGGGGTGCTCCCCCTGCTCTGTGCAATGCAATCAGGGGCTGCTGAGCCAGTGCTGCCGTGTCTGTGCCTGCAAGGATGGGGCACCTGTGTGAGCTGGGGGAGAGGCCAGGGCTGCAGAGGGGGGATGTTGTTGGCAGCTCCATGAGGACACTCTGGGATGCTGCCCTGGGCTGTCCAGCGCACTGGGGATGGATCAGCCCCTGCTCTGCTGCTCCTTCCCATCTCCCCCAGGGCCCTTGCAGAGCCCCAGCCATGCTGTTTGCCCCAGCCTGCCCACGGCCAGCCTGGGGCTGCTCACGGGGCTTTTCTGTGCTGAGCATTGGCCTGGGCGTGTTCTTGAGAGAGCCTGGGCAAGGAGCCTGGAGCCGCCAGGCCCTGGGCTGAGGCGTCAGCGCTGCCCCAGCAGTGCCCATGGCCTGTCCCTGCTGCAGCCCCGGCACTGCCACCCCCAGGGCTGTGCCCAGCCCCGAGAGCACTCAGGCCCTGCAGCAACACCAGGGCCAGCAGGGCAGCGGGGCAGGGCCACGGCAGCAGCACTGGCAACACCAAGTGCTGCTGCTGCTGCTGCTGGGCACAGCTGCTGTGCCAGCACTCATCTGCCCCCAGCTCTGCACACAGACATTGCTGCTGCAGCTCCAGAGAAGGCAAAAAAATCGGGGATCTCTGCAGAAAACTTTGCTGGGAGATCCTTTAGTTCCTTTAAAGGCACCAAGAGCGCAGCCCCTCATTGACACAGTCTGTGGCCACAGGGAAGGTGGAGAGAAGCAAAATGAGAAATGGCACAACCATTGACATTTCTTTGTGGAGAAAATTAAGAAAATAAAACACAGAAAAAATTGTCAAAATGAAAAGAACAGGAATTATCAAAGATAACTTTTATTACAAGTGATTTGTAGAAATTGGCCAGCAGTTTAATGTTTCTGATACCATCCAATCATCAGTTTCCTCATTGCAGCATTGAGCTCCTTGTTCCTCAGACTGTAGATGAGGGGGTTAAGGGCTGGAGGCACCGCTGAGTACAGCACTGACAGGGCCAGATCCAGGGATGGGGAGGAGATGGAGGAGGGCTTCAGGTGGGCAAATATGGCAGTGCTGACAAACAGGGAGACCACAGCCAGGTGAGGGAAGCAGGTGGAAAAGGCTTTGTGCCGTCCCTGCTCAGAGGGGATCCTCAGCACGACCCTGAAGATCTGCACATAGGAGAAAACAATGAACACAAAACAGCCAAATGATAAACAGGCACTGACAGCAATGAGCCAAAGTTCCTTGAGGTTGGATTGTGAGCAGGAGAGCTTGAGGATCTGGGGGATTTCACAGAAGAACTGGCCCAGGAAATTGTCATGGCACAGGGGCAGGGAAAATGTATTGGCTGTGTGTATGAGAGCAGTGAGAAAGCCACTGGCCCAGGCAGCTGCTGCCATGTGGGCACAAGCTCTGCTGCCCAGGAGGGTCCCGTAGTGCAGGGGTTTGCAGATGGACACGTAGCGGTCGTAGCACATGATGGTCAGGAGGGAAAGCTCTGCTACAATAAAGAAGAGAATGAAAAAGAGCTGAGCAGCACATCCAGTGTAGGAGATGTCCCTGGTGTCCCAGAGGGAATTGTGCATGGCTTTGGGGACAGTGGTGCAGATCATGCCCAGGTCGGTGAGGGCCAGGTTGAGCAGGAAGAAGAACATGGGCGTGTGCAGGTGGTGGCCGCAGGCTACGGCGCTGATGATGAGGCCGTTGCCGAGGAGGGCAGCCAGGGAGATGCCCAGCAAGAGGCAGAAGTGCAGGAGCTGCAGCTGCCGCGTGTCTGCCAATGCCAGCAGGAGGAAGTGACTGATGGAGCTGCTGTTGGACATTTGCTGGGGCTGCACACAGGGACCTGTTCATGGAGAAAGGACAGTAAAGACTTAGGGGAGGTACCTGTAAACAAAATGAAGGCCATTTCCCATACATCCTCCTCTGTAACACACAGACATTGTCTTTAATTTTTAAGAGTTCTGAGGTTTTCTTTATAGGCTGCCCCCGTGTCTCTGCTGGTAGTTTTGGATATCAAACCATAAGCATGTCTGAGGCCCTCAGGGAGAACAGAGTGAGTTCCCTGGGTCAAGGTGATGAATGCAGACTGAGGAGAGATGGTCTGTCATTCTGACCTGTTCAGAGTTTCTTTGGGCTTTAAACTTTCTCAGGTGGAAGGTGACCACCTTCTTATGCTTCCCTTAAAATGCCACCACCTACTGCTGAGAGCAGATGCATCCACCACAGCCCAGCTCCACATTTGTAGCCAAGGACTCACTTTGCTCATTTCACCAACCCAGCAGCATTTTCTGTGTCACAACACCTCTGCCTTTCCCCATCAATCTTATAACTCAGACATGCTCTAGGACAGGTTTGCACCCTGGATTGAAGCTCCCAGCTTGGACTGAAATCTCTGGGACACTTCCAAGTGTCCTTATGATGGCATTGGGTGGAGGAAGATGCAGGTCCTTCCCTGGCTGGACTGACAGCATTGCTCAGAGCCGGGCACTGGGGACAGCGTCACCCTGAGCCAGCTGTGCCCCCTGCCAGAGCCCCCAGTGCCGGGCAGCTGCTCCCAGCCCTGTGCTCTGCAGAGGGAACTGGGCCCGGGGCTGCAGAGCTGCCCCACGGCTCTGCTGCAGCTCTGCCTGCACAGGAGGGGCTGCACGCCTTGGAGCCCCGGCCCTGAGGGCAGAGGCTTGGCTGGGGGCACAGGAGGGAGGGGGCTTGTTCAGAGGGAGGGGCTGCACTGGAGGGGGTCCTGTGGGCATCTCTAAACTCTCCCTGCCACAGCATCTCTGGGTTTTATTTTCTCTCCTTGCCTGATCTTCTCTCTGCTTCCTGCAGATTTTCCTCCTGCAGGTACTTCCCTGTGCCTGATCTCTCCCTTTTAACACTTACAGACCCCAAATCTCTGTTCACTCTCCTTGGCCGGACAGAACCCTGCCTGTTTGCAGGTCACTGGCTGGGGGCAGGTTCTGTTTGCACCTTGGAGAAAGGACAGCTCAGACTGAGCCTGATGGCTCCAGCAAAGGTGATGCTGGTGCTGTCCATGGCCAGAAAGGCTGAAAGCATATTAGGGATCTCCTGTGACCCTATAATCACCAAAAGTAACAGTTCAGATGTCTCAGACACTTGTCAAAATTCATAATTAATAATTCATACCTTACCTTTAATATTTATCCCCCCCTTCCTGCCATTCTCCAAAAGCAGGAAACTGATTTCAAAGTCTTAGGAAATTTTTTCATTTTTGTTAAAATCCTTGACTTGGAAATATTCTATGACTGATTAGAACCCCTCAGCATGTCAGAGTTTCATGAACATTTCACCTCCCCTGCACCAAAAATACTCAGAGTTGTACTCACAGCGTTTGTAGGCACTGGGATGTTCCAGCTGCAGGAGATGGCTCCAGGAGCTGCAGCTGCATTGTCCTGCAGCCAGAGGTTCCTGTGCCAAGGGCTGGCAGTGATTCTGCCCCAGGCACTTCTCAGCATCTTCCCAGCCCTGACTGATTGAAGCTCTCTGTGCCTCTGTGCTGTGCCCGGGCTGGCTGCAGGCAGTGCCCCAGCCCTGCTGGGCTGGCAGAAGAGCTGCTCATCAAGAGAAATGTGCTTTTGAAGCTCTTCTTGGTTACCAGGAGCTGCCTCTGTGCCAGGAGCCCAGCCCAGCTCAGCAGCACAGACACAGCACAAGGACTTTAATGAGCCTCTGGGGCTTTGTGCTCAGGCCTTGAATATCAGTCCCTGAGAAGGAGCTGAAGAAACCTCTCCAGAACTCCAAGCCAGAATCCAACTCCAAAGTTTCTTGGATTTTTAATGGGTCCCACTGAGGAACACAACTGATAAAGTGTCCCCGGGTCCCAGGCATAGCAGAGAACTGCAGGCAGTGCTGACAGTTGGGGACAAAGGGAAGCCCAGTCTTGGTGTCCTGGGGCACAGCAGCAGGGTCTGTGCCACCAAGGGCTGTGAGGAGACACCTTGTCCTGAGGCCCTGGGGCCTCCTGGCACAGCCCCAGCCAGGCTGGGCACTGTCAGCCCCTTGTCCTGCCCTCAGCATCCCCCCCTAGCCCACATCCCAGTGGCCTCAAGGATCTGCTGGAAGGAGTCCCTGGGGAGCCTTGCTCAGGAATGGCCCTGGGGGCTCCTTAATGCTCACAGAGTTTTTGAAAGGACTTTGGGTTCGGCTTTTGCCTTTGAGTCTCTGAGAGGTTTGGAGGCAATCATGGCCTCCAATTCTCTGCTGTAATGAGTCCCTGGAGAGGGTTTGTGTGTAACAACACTCAGTGGGGCTCATTAATGCTTCAAAGTACTTCGGTTATTTTAAGGTACTTGGTGTTTCTCTTTTGATACAGACTCTGTGAGAGGTTTGCGCAATCATGGCCATAATTATCTACTTTAACGAGTCCCTTGAGAGCTTTGCACTGACATGTAGTGGGGCTCATTAATACTTTGAGATACTCAAGATTTTTAAGGTACTCTGGATTTTCCTTTCCACACTGAATCTCTGAGAAGTTTTTGTGCCATCCTGGCCTCCAATTCTCTCCTCCAAGGAGTCCACGAGGAGCCTGTCTAGGGGATGGACCTCAGTGGGATGCATCCATGATTTGAGACACTTTGGGGTTTTCTTCTGACTTTGACTCCTGGAAAGGTTTGTGCAATCTCCTCTCAGGCCCTGAGGTTCCAGGGCTCAGCTCCAAATGCACCACAGGGCTCATTAGGATCAAGCAAGTCCTGACAAACCATGGCTCTGCCTTGATTTCCCTCTGCTCTAGTGCAGTTCATCAGAAATATTTCTGTAGTGGTTTTGGTTCACCAGTTTAAGATTTCTTGGAGAATGCAGCAATTATTGTAGTGGGTCCAGTGTGGGCTAATTACCAGTGCACTCACTAGAATATACTTACTCATTTCCTCCTGTGTGATGAGATTAGGAGAACGGCAAAGCAGGCTCATAGCTTTAAAGGGTATAAGGAAAAGTTCATTAATAGCAACTAAAAGTAAGAGTAATAAGAACAAAACTTTCAGAGCACTTCTCCTCTCCCTACAACCTTTTCTTTCTTACTGACAATAAAAAGAGACAAACCTAGAATTTTCAGTCAGTTTACCCTAACTAGAATAGTCTTTCTTGAGTTCACTTAGGGAGAGGAGTCTCTCTTTCATGCTATGGATACTTCTCCAGAAGAAACACTTCTGTTGTGGCTCTCAATTTCCATGAAAAGCAACTGCCCAGAAAAATCTGCAATTGTGACATCCCTCCCAGTTGTTCAAAGCTCTTTTACAGTTGTGTTTGTGGGCCAAGTAAACTTATGGGGTATTAGTTTAATGATGAGTTATTTAAGACCAAAGGTTCTCCTCATCTATTTCTTAAATCATCTTCATCTCTGAGAACGGAGATCTTTTTCTTCTCCCTCTGAAAGCACAGGATCTCATCACTCTTCACTTTTTCAGTGTTCTAACTTCTCATGGGATCACAGCTACTTCAACATTTGCTTTAGCATGGAGGCCTTTGCTGAACAAGTCATTTCCTTGTACTTTTCAATGCGATACAGGGAAAAAGAGAGTCTGATGTATCAGTTACATCCTTCTCCATAGCTTTACAAGAGGATTGCAGCCCCAAGATCAGGACATCTCCTCATCCCTCCCATCTGGGACTCAACTTCCTCTTCAATGACCTCGGTGTCTTCATGTTGCTCCTCTATGTGCCTGCACTTTGTCCTTTTCTCTCACTCGAGGGAGGATGGAAGCACTGAAAGAGTTCATATCTCACCCGGGGCCTGCAGATGGTTCCGTGACCCCGGCCGGGCTCAGTGCTTGCAGCCAGACCTGCTCCATGTTCCCTTGGTTCCATGGGGCCCCACAGTGTCCCAATGGTCCCTTGCTTCCATGAGGACCTGAGGTGTCATAATGCCCCCTTGGTGACATGAGGCCCTGAAAGGTCACAATGGTCTCCATGGTTCCATCAGGCCCCACAGAGTCATAATGGTCTTTGGGTTCCATGAAGCCCCGCTGTGTTACAATGGCCCCTTGGTTCCATGGGCTCCAGTGGTGCCACAATGATCCCCTTGGATCCATGGGCTCCAGTGGTGCCACAATGATCCCCTTGGTTCCATGGGCTCCAGTGGGGCCACAGTGACCCCCTTTGTTCCATGAGGTCCCCACAGTGTCCCAGTGATCTATCTCCATGGGAAAGAGAGAACCCTGCCCCAGTGTTGCAGGGGCAGCCACCAGAGGCCAAGGCCAGCCAGACTTGATGGTACTGGCAGATTTTGCCTGGAAGCAACCCTTGGATATACAGAATTTTAGAGGTGGAATCCCAATTTCAGACATGGACACCTGGAGGAGAAGGATGGTTCTTTTCCATAGGAAGGAAAGCACCAAACACTGGTGTTTGAGTGGCAGATGAAAGGCAGACATCAGAGGCCTAGGCCAGCCAGACCTCTCTGTCCTGGTAGCTTTTGTCTGAAGGAAACCCTGGGATCTAGGGAATTTGGGAGGTGGAATCCCATTTTCAGCCATTTCTACATACATAAGAAGGATCATTCTTTTCCTTAGAAGGAAAGCTCCAAGCCCCAGTATTAGGAAAGCAGAGGAGAGGCAACCCCCAAGAGGGCAAGGGCAGCCAGGCCTGGCTGTCCTGGCAGCTTTCTCTTGGGAGCAATTCTTAGATGTACAAAGTTTTGGAGGTGGAATCCCAGTTTTGGCTATGGGCACCTGGTCAAGATGGATTGTTTTTTTCTATAGGAAAGAAAAGCACAAAGTCCAAGTGTTTTGGAAGAAGATGAGAGGTGGCCACCCTGAGGCCAAGCCAGCCAGACCTATCTCTACTGGCATCTTTTGTCTAGGGGCAATCCTTGGACATAGGGATTTTTGGAGGTGGAATCTCAATTTTGGCTGTGGGCACCTGGACAGAAAAAAGAGTTCTTTTCATAAGGAAGGAAAGCACTAAGCCCCAGTGTTTCAGAGGCAGATGAGTGCCAAGGCCAGCCAGGCTTGTCAGTCCTGGCACCTTTTGTGTGGGAGCTATCCTTGGATATAAGAAATTCTGGGGGCAGATGCCCAATTTTGGCCATGGGTGCCTGGTCGAGAGGGATGTTTTTTCCCATAAGAAAGAAAAACACATGGTCCCAGTGTTGCAAAGGCAGATGAGAGGTGGCCCCTGGTTAGCCAAGGCAGCAAGATCTGTCTGTCCTGGCAGATTTCATCTGAGAACAATCTTTGCATAGAAGGCAATTTGGAGAAGGAATCCCAGTTTTGGCCATGGCCTGGAGGAGAAGGACAGTTCTTTCCCTTAGGAAGGAAAACCCAGAGCCCCAGTGCTCCAGGGGCACATGAGAAGCCCTCAACATGCCAAGGTCAGCCGGACCTGTCAGGTGGTCCCCAGGAGGCCCAGCCAGCCAGACCTACTCCATGTTCCCTTGGTTCCATGGGACCCACAGTGTCACAATGGTCTCCTTGGTTCCATGAGGCCCTGGAGTGTCACAATGTTCCCCTTGCTTCTGTAGTGTCACAATGGCTCCCTGCTTCCATGAGGCCTTGCAATGTCTCAACGGCTTCCTGGTTCCACAAAGCCCTGATGTGTCACCATGGCCCCTCAGCTCCATGCGCCCCCGCTGTGTCACAGTGGCTCCTCTGTGACACTATGGGCTCCACAGGGTCACCATGGACCCTTGGTTTCTTGGGGTCCCCGAGTTTCACAATGGTCTCTTTGATTCCATGAGGCACCACAGTGTCACCATGGCCCCTTGGTTCCATGAGGTTCTGTAGTGTCACTGTATTGGAAAAAGGCTCCCGATATTACCAGTTAGATTGTGCCTGGGCCAGTCTGACCCTCGCTGCTGGGCCAAAGGCAGCAACTGCGGTGTATCACCCCAGAGATACCTTGGCTTGCTGGTGGTTGCAGCTGGACACTGAACAAGTCCTGGCTTGTTGGAACCCCGTTTACCTCAGGAGGAATAGCTTCAAGCGATGGTGAAGAGAAAAAGGAGAGGATTCTGCTGGAGGGTTTAATGTCCAGAGGTTTATTCCATGGTTACAGAGGTCTGAACGTGAGCAACTGCTCCAACAGAACAACGGCCGCATGGTCTGATTCACCTTTTAAGCTCAGGGACAGGGGGAGGGGAGGTACAGGTGAGCCACCAACCAGGTGAGAGGGGCAGGGTCTCAGGGGAAGATGACACCCAGATAGGCCAATGACCACTGGGCATAGGGGCATCCTTTGAAAGTGACCAACCACACGACGCCTTGCTGGAATGTTCAGCCTGATTGACAGGACTCACTCAGCATGGGGGCAAGGGGGAAGGGAGAGAGGTATTGGCACACCTGGGGGAATGACCTGGAAGGCCAAAATGGGACATTACAGCACACCACAACATCACCGTGGTGTCCTTTGACCTTCATTGTCACAACTGACCATGGTTCCATGAGTTTCCATAGAGTTAGAGCTGGAATGAGAGATGCGGGATGCCAGGTGGCTCTCAAAAATGCAGTTTATTGTGTCTAAGATGCTACAGCAGTCCAGGGTCGTGGGTGACAGAGCCTATGCCTGCAGCTGTCAGCTCCAGCTTCAGACAAGCCTGAAAACCCTTTAGTTTAGGTTACAAATGCATTATATGCTTTCCTTGCTGAGCATCCTAATACAGAAGAACCAGTCTATACCTTAACTTTTACCTATAGCCTATCAGAACTATTATGATTACCATATTCATATTACTATTCTTCAATCATTAAAGTTACTACATTACAGTTAAGCTTGTTTAAATTAACAAGCTAGAAGTGGGTTTCCAGTTTTCTTGCAGTGGAAAATTCTGAGACCTTTTTTCTACTTGCAACATCGGCAGTCTTGTTTGCCAGTGGTATCTTTTGCTTGGTGAAAACATCTTGTTTGACATGGGTTTATCCTTTGCTCTAAGCCATAAAAACCCCTTCTAAGTAAGATACCCTTTGCCTTAGCTATCCAGTAAGACTGGCTCAGTAATTCTTTTCTTCTATATCAAAACTTGCTTTCATTTATATTCCTTCTTCAGATTTTACATTGAAAAATCTTTCTGCCAAGCATACATATCTGTGAGACATTCTTGCGTAACTTTCATCCTTCCCAACAGAGCCCCATTGCCAGGGGTGGTTGCCATGGGCATGAGCTCAGAGCTGTAGCCAGAGTCCCTTGCCTTGTGCTGGAGAGCAGAGAAATGATGAACGGCCCCAGACATCTCCAGTCTATGTTTGGGGCAGGGAGAGTTCTGCATAGGTAGGGTGGTCCCTGCCCCACCCCAGCCACTGCAGCCTCTGGCCCAGCCCCAAAGCCCCCTGGCACCTTGAAAAGCCCACCTGGGAGAGGGACAAGAGCAGGTCAGGCTGTGACACGGGTGTGACACTGACACGTCACATGGCCCCAGAGCTCACAGCAGCTGAGATCCAAGACTGACTGTGGATCTCTCTCTCCTCTCTCTCTTCAGCTGACTTCCTCTTCTCAAAATCTGGTTAACTTGCAGTTGGACAGGTTAGAGTTTGCTAAGTCAGTGCTATATGAAGTGCTTTACTATAATTCAATGCTGTTTAAGATTTCCCAAGTACCTCATTCTCTGAAGTTTGCCACTAAAAGTTTGTTCTCCACCCTCCTGAGCAGTTTGTTGTTTTCTCCCCTTGGCCATCTGTCCTGCAGGCTGTGCCCCCTGTGCGTGCTGCTCCTCTGCCCTGGCCGGCTGCACTCGCCCATCTCGCTGTGCCCCAGCATTTCTCACCCAGCGTTTCTGTGCCCTCCCTGGGCTCCCTGCACCCAGTGCTGCCGGCTCCTGGCACACAGAGCCGGGCCAGGAGCCCACCCTGCCAAGGGGCTCTGGGGCAGGGCGGGGGCTGCGATGGCTTCTGAGCTCAGCAGCTGCTCCTGGCATAGTTCCATGGAGACCAAGCACAGCAACGCTGCTGAGCATTGTCCCTGCTGAGGGTCACACACTGCTGGGGCACATTGCCTGCCTGCGTGTCGCAGACATCTTTTCATTAAAATCCTTTCATTAGGATTTTTCCTGCTGAAGCTGTGAAGTTTCAGCAACAAATGTAAACAATGGTTATCTGCTGCTGTGGAATGCAACCAGTGGATCCATGATTGGTCTCCTGTGGATGTTTGGACATACTGAACACTCACAGCAGAGCTGACTCTTGCTCTCTGCCGAGACAAGGATCTTTGTTATCATTCTTTTCTATTCTTTGCTTAGGAGCTTCTGAGGAAACTTTTCCTTTTCTTTTCTTTTTAGTATAGTTAGAATGTAATATTTATATATCATAAAATAATGAATCAAGCCTTCTGATCATGGAGTCAACATTCTTATCTCCCTCTCATCCTGAAAACCCCTATGACCACGGTCACGGCTGCAGGATTCGTGCCCGATCCAAGTACTGCACTGATGGCTCCAGCATTGCTTTCCAACAAAAACAGGGGAAGGCAAACTGTGTGCAGTTCATGGTATTTTACAGTGTCTAAAACTCGCTGAGTCATTAAACCTTAAAGGTGAGATCCATTTGGAATGAATGACACGGAGAAGTAGTGCAAGATGGAAAAGGGGAGCATAGAAATAAATTGAGGGAAACATTTCAGATGGTTTCTTTCCATTTTCATTTCATTTCTGGAACGCTGGTTCAGTTTTTCGGTAATCTTCTCCGTAATCCCGTCTGTTCTTTTCAAAAACCTTTCCTGGAGAATGAGGTCGAGCTCCTGTCACAATATGTGCCACCACCTGCAGCTTCTCTTGGCTTTCCACACTGTGCATGCAGCAGGACTCTTGCAGCAAAGCAGGACAAAGGTTTGGAAAACTTGACATCTTGTCCTTTCTTTTCCTGGTGGACTGGGGAGTTGTGCTGTGGGTAAGGTTTTCATTGTTACTGTTCCAGGCTAAGAAAACAGGAGGTGGTACCAGGAATCGTTAGGGAATACAAACCTGGCTGAATGCAGAGAAAGAATCTCCAGAGCCTGCAGCCACAAGTGGAGAGTTGTGTGATGATCATTCCAACCTGTCAGCAGAAATCTTGAAAATTATCTGGAATGTGAAAATGCTCTAACAGAGGGAGTTTGTTTCTGAGTTCAGTGTAGATGATACCACATCTGGTGCTTGGTGCATAAATCAAGAGCACAATCAGTTCATGAGAAGCACCAGAACAAGCTGAGCCTCCCAGAGCAGCCAACTGAAAGAATCTGAAAAGGAAAAATGCAGAGAATGACTTGGTGAACCTTGCCTGGAAGAAAAGTGATCTTTATCTAATAACTACTAATCCAGTCCCTCGTCTTTGTCTTCCTTAACAAGGCCATTTGCATCCCAGATTCTCCATGAAGTGCGAAGCCTGAGCTTGTGGAAGTGCCTGAAAGATGCCCTGTTCCTCTGCAGGGACACTCAGGCTGGAACAGGAGCCCGAGCCCTGTCATGGGAAGCCTCCTCTGAGCTGGAATTTGTGCCGTGCTGGGAGAGGAGGAGGAGGGAGAGAAGGCTGGCGCTGTGTGGCAGGAGCAGGAGGTTTGGGCCGCAGGACATTCCGGCCGTGCCCGGGGCTCTGGGCCTGGCCCCGCGTGCGCTGAGCTCCCTGGGCTGGGCTCAGGTTCCCGCTGGGACTGGGCAGAGCCTGGGCTCAAACTGGGGGCAGCAGCAGTGCAAAACGCCTCTGGGCATCTGTGTTTCCTGCTGCTGCGAAAGAGCAATGAAACGAGTCAAGAAGTTCTGGTTTCTGTTTCTCCTGGTGGATTTTTTAATTTAATTCCACACTGCGGAGGCAATTTCTGTGGTGGCCTCTGTCAGTTTTTTCTATTTCAACAGCTTCAGCAACAGGGCTTTGTTTGAACTCTGCAAATGGCCTGTGTGGCTTTAATTCCCCTCGCCTTAGTGCTCAGGGGCTGGTGGGCATTCCAGTATCTGCTGATCTTTATGACTGCTACAATAATACTGACTTCACTGTCCTGAAAGCACCATGGATAGCACCAACTGAAAGAGGCATTTGCAGTTTTATGGATAAAATTCAAGTGGCAAGCACAAGAGGGCCAAGAGCAACCATGATCCCCAATTCCCAAGGCAAAGGCAGCAGCAGCCTCCTGCTGTCACCTCAGGGTGAGTCAAACAGAGCTGAAAACAGCGCTGGAACCCGATCCTGTCTTCCTCTGAGGGCTGGCTCAGGGCAGCACAGGTGGGCCCTGAGCAGTCAGGGCTCTGTGTGGGTGCTGGTTGCTCTGCTCCAGAACTGAGCTGGAAAAAGCCCTTGGGAGCCGAGGCAGGAGCAGGCGGGAAGGGGCCGGCGCTGCTGCTGCTCCTGGCCGGGAGCCCCGGCTGGGCCGGGCCGGCGCCCCCTGCGCTGCGGCTGCTGCTGCTGCCAGAGCCGGGCGGGACTCGGGGACAGGGAACGGACACGGGGGGACAGCAAAGGCCTGGCGGCTGCAGGGATGGTGGCGCTGGGGCCAGCGCCAGCACAGAGCTTCAGCCCGCAGTTAACCCCGAGGGAAACGCTGGGGAAAGGCTCCATTTCAGCCTTTCTGCACTCGTGGCTGTGAAGGGACTGAAATGAAAGGGGAACAAGCAGGGCCCGACCCCTCCTCTGGGAGGAGCCCCACGACTGGGCCTGTGAGGGGCGGTGAGGGTGTTATGAATCAGAAGCTTGACTAGTCCAATATTCAAGCAGCAATCAATTTATTATTTAATACGGTAAAGTATGAGCAATACAGCGCTGGGTACAGTGGGGGAAGTTTTCCCTCCAACTGCATACCAATAATTGATGGTTACAGGTATTTACAGGGGTACCCATCAGTTTTTTTCAGCAGTTTCTATTTCCAATCTTTTACTCATCAGCAATTTTTATTCCAAATTATTACATCACAATTCTATAAACTATTATGATTTTAATTTCTCAGGATATATCTCAAAGGAGTATTCCCAGATGGTGATGGTCCAGTTTCCAAAATAAGAAAGACTAATTCCTTCTGGTGGAGTCCAGCTCCCCAGATATGGGTCCACCTTTTAATTGCATTTAATCTCATAACAGTGATGTCCAGCTTCCCTTTGGTCGAAACCATAAACCCTTGAGGTGATCTTCATCTTCCTTTTTCAAGCTGTTTTTCTCTGCTTCAATAAGGTGTGAGATAAGCATATTTCCTTTATACATATTCCAAGGCTACAGTTTCAAGGATACAATTAATATTCTAAAATTATACTTCAAAAGGTTATTATTGCAGATCTTTTTATGGATTAAATGCAAGCAAAAAGCAACATCTTAACACCTTCATTCCAATGCTCCTAAATCAACCAGGATTAATTGCAAACAAAAGATAGGTTCTAAGGTATTTTTCCATGCTTTATTTTCCTCAGTTATTACTAGAATTCACAACTATCCCATTGTCGGTATCCACACATTTCTCATTCACAAGTACACACGTCGCCTGTTTGTACCTGACACAAAACACAGCTTTGCATCTCACAAGGGGCTGTGAGGGGCCGTGAGGGGCTGTGAGGGGCCATGTGGGGCTGTGAGGGACCATGAGCAGCTGTGAGGGGCCCTTGCCCCTCTATGGAGAACTGTCATTCCTGTCCAGGAACCCATGGCTGAAATGGAATTCCACCCCAAAACTCCCCATGTATCCAAGGGCTGCTTTCAGACAAAAGCTGCAAGGACAGACAGGTCTGGCTTGCCTTGGCCTCTGGTGACTGCTTCTCATCTGCCTTCAAAACCCTGGGGTTCCGTGGTTTCCTTCCTATAGGAAAGAACTGTCCCCATTGTCCAGGTGCTCCTGGTCTCAAGCACTTGACCACTATACAGGGATGCAGTTTGACAAGAAAGTCTCACAGATATGTATGCTTGGCTGAAAGATTTTTGAATGTAATGTCTGAAGACGAATATAAATGAAAGCAAGTTTTGATATAAAAGAACAGAATTGATGAGCCAGTCTTTTTGGATAGCTAAGAAGGCAAAGTGTATGTTAGTTAGAAGGGGTTTTTATGACTTAGAGCAAAGGATAAGCCCACCTCAAACAAGAAGATTTTACCAAGCAGAAAGATAGCACAGGCAAACAAGTCAGCAAATTTTGCAAGTAGAAAAAAGGTCTCAGAATTTTCCACTGCAAGAAAACTGGAAAACAACTTTTAGGTTAAACTGTAATGTACTAACTTTTAGTGATTGGAGAATAGTAACATGAATATGGTAAGGATAGTAGTTATGATTGGCTATAGATAAAAGTTAAGGTATAGATTGGTTCTATTGTGTGAAGATGCTCAGCAAAGAAAAGTATATAATGCATTTGTAACCTAAACTAAGGGTCTCCAGGCCTGCAGATGGAGCTGACGGCTGTAGGCACAGGCACTGTCACCCATGACTCTGGACTGCTGTATCACCTTGGAAACAATAAACTGCATTTTGAAGAGCTGCCTGGAGTCCCACATCCCTCATTTCAGCTCTCACAAGCTGGTGTTGCCCGGAACTGCCAGTGCCCAGATACAGAAATTTCCTGGTGCTGGTGCAGCCCAAGTGCAGCAATTTGCAGGCAAAAAACCCCAAAATCTGGCAATTTTCCACTGCTGGCTCTGTTGCTGCCCGGACCTGGAGTTTCCCAGCACTGCCATTGCCCAGAGGCAGAAATTTCCCAGTGCTGGCAAAGCCCAAGTGCAGCAATTTGCTGGCACAGAAATCCAAAACCTGGCAAATACCTGGGGCCGGCACCACCCAGATCTGGTGTTTTCCAGCACTGCCAGTGTCCAAACATGGCAATTTCCTGGTGCTGGCACAGCCCAATTCCAGCAATTTGCTGGAAAAGAAAGCCAAAATCAAGCAAATACCTGGTACTTAAAGCAACCCAATCTCATGTTTGCTGACGCTGCCAGTGCCCAGATCCAGAATTTTTCAGATGCCTGCACAGCATAATTCCAGCAATTTGCTGGCACAGAAAGTTCACATTTGGCAATTTTCCGGTGCTGGCACATTCCCCACCCAGATTTGGTGTGTGCTGGCACTGCCAGTGCCCAGATCTGGCAATTTCCTGGTGCCAGCACAACCCAAAAGCAGCAATTTTCTGGCAAAGAAAGCCAAAGCCCAGCAGCTTCCTGGTGCTGATACCGGCATCACCCAGATCTGGTGTGTTGCGGGGAGACCTCAGCTTAAGGCTGTGGGAAAACCCTCTTTAGTTGGGGTCAGCAGGACCTCCCCGCCCATAATCCTCTTGTTCAGTTACGCAGATTGTTGCTAGAAAGTTCTGAGTTCTCTTTGCTACCATTGGTTACTTTTACTGCAAAAAGTGTAATATTCTTAATCGTTCCTTCCTCTTGGGTCCTTCTCTCAGATCCCACCTTCTCCCCATAAATAAATGTATAAATATCCCTGCTAGACCCTGGACCCAGACTTTTTTCTGCTTCACTCTCCGTACTGCGCACGTTGTCCTGTTTGTTATGTTTGCCTTCTTTAAAGTTCTGTTTCCATAGCACCAGATGAAAGCAGTCTCTGTCTGTAAAGTGGCCAGAGCTGGTTCTCAGGGAAACCACTGGTCAATGGTGCAGACGAGGACCAGAAGGTTTCACTGGTGTTTGTTGGCACTGCCAGTGCCCAGATCTGGAAATTTCCCATTTCCGGCACCACCCATGTCCAGCAATTTGCTGGCAAAGAAAGCAAAAACCTGGCAGTTTCCCCTTGCCAGCACCGCCCAATCTGGTGTTTGCTGGCAGCAGGACCCCAGGAAGGAAGGAAAGAAAGAAGGAAGGAAAAGAGGAAGGAGTCCAGACCCAGTCCTTCCTGGAGCCTGGAGCCTGAAATGGGCTGTTTGCTGGCACTGCCAGTGCTCAGATCTGGAAATTTCCCTATTCTGGCACAGCCCAAGTGCAGCAATTTGCTGGCACAGAAATCCAAACCTGTGGCAGCTTCCTGCTACTGGGTCTGGCATCACCCCCACATCTTGCGTTTCATGGAACCAGAACCCAGATGTGGAAATTTCTCAGTGCCAGCAGAGCCCAAATCTGGCAGATTTCTGTCACTGGCAACAACACCACCCAGATCTGGTGTTTGCTGGCAGTGCCAGTGCCCAGATCTGAAAACTTCCTGGTGCTGGCACAGCCCAAGTCCAGTGATTTGCTGGCACAGAAACTCAAAATTTGGAAATCTGCAGGTTCAGGCACCAGCACCATCCAACTCTGGTGTTTGCTGGGACCGCCAGTGCCCAGATTGGAAATTTCCCGATGCCTTCACAGCCCAGGTCTAGCAATTTGGTTTTAGGTAGCTTAGGAAGCGCAGTTCCTTGGACTGTGGCTTTCCTTTTTCTTGGAACGGTTTAAACCTGCTCTGGACTGAAAACCCAGGCAAACACCGGCTGCAGCTCACACCTATGGCCCACCGAGCTCTGGGACGCTGCATTCCAGAACCAGAGGGACTTAGAAGAGACCGAGTGAGCCAACTACAACCCACAAAAAGGACTTTCTGAATTTGCCATCTCTTCACCACTGTCAGAGGTTTTATTTAATATTATTCATTTTTCATGCTTATGAATACTTTACTTGTTAAATAAACTGGGGTTTTTTTCACTTTTCTTGAGGGAAGTCTTTTCCTGAACTAGTAGGGGGAGGGGCCATTTGAACTTGCTTTCTAGAAGGACACCTTTTAGAGATTTCCTCCCAAAATTTGCCCTAAGCCAGCACAAACAGTTACAATGAAAATTTCACCAGTGGCATCATTTCCTGGTAGCAAATCTTGTGACAGAAAATTGACCCTATTCTCCATGAGAGATTCTTGGGAAGAGCAGACAGGAGAAGATTCCTGGAAAATTGAAACAGCTTTCCAGAAGTGAAATGAAAATGAAAGAAACAATCCAAGATGCTTTCCTCTATTTCTATGCTCCCCTTTTCCATGTTGCACTACTTCTCTATCCCAGTAATTCCAGATGCACTGCACCTCTAAGATCGGTGACTTAGTGATTTTTAGACACACTAAAATACCATGAGCCACACACAGTTTTCCTTCCCCTGTTTTTACAGGAAAGCAACACTGGAGGTGTCAGTGCAGTGCTGGGGTCAGGTAGGAATCCTACCCCAAGGGAAGGTGGCCCGACGGTGTTTGACGCTCAGCAAGGACAATGCACAGCAGCAGGGGAGGGGATCGCTGTGCCAGTGTGCAGGAGTCGGGGCTCTGCATCTGGGCTCAGCACTGCAAAGTTCCCGTGTTTGGGCAGACGGAGGGGCTGTCCCCGGGGCGCGCGGGGCTCGAACGTGGGGCTCGTGGGGCGAGCGGGGAACGGACACGGGGACGAACGGCCCCGGTGCTTCAGTTGCAGCGGCGGCAGCAGCAGAGGTGGCAGCAGTAGCGGCGGCAGCAGAAGAGGCGGCAGCAAAGAGATATTTTGAATACTCTCTTTCTTCCTCTTCTCTCTTTCTTTCTCTCTCTCTCCCTTTCCCGCTGTCGGGCACCCTTCTCTCGCGGTCCCTTGCCCGACGTCCCTCTCCTCTCCCCGCCTCCTTCTCCCCTGCCGGGCTGGGCCATGCCCCCGGCCCGCCCCCGGCCCCGGGCGGGGCTGCCCCGTGCCCGGCCCCGGCCGTCCCGCCGCGGTCTCGCCTCCGCCCGGCTCTGGCCGTGCTGGCGGTGGCGCTGCTGGGCGGGCATCAGTGCCTGGGGCGGGGGCGGCATCGGCGCCCTTTGCCTCCGCCTGGCCCGAGCCCGGCCCCAGACCCGACGCACGGTCCGGCCCCGACCCCGACCCCGACCCCGGCCCCGGCCCCTGCTCCTCCCGGGGCCCGCGGAGCACACAGGCGGCGCGGCAGCTCCCGCCGCCTCTGCTGCGGCTTCCCCGGCCCGAGCTCCGCCGCTCGGCAGCGCGGCCGCCGGCCCCGAGCCTCCCGTGCCGCGTTCCCGGGAGCGAACGCCGGGGCATGGCTGGCCCGGGGCGGGTGAGGGGCGCTCGGGGGTCGTTGCTGGCCCCGGGCCGAGCGCTGACAGCCGCGTCCCGCCCGCAGGGACGGCGCAGGAGGCCCTGCAGGAACGGTACCGGCTGGGATCGCTGCTGGGGCGCGGCGGCTTCGGCAGAGTCTTCGCGGCCACGCGGCTCTCGGACGGCGCCCCGGTGAGCGGCGGGGCCGGCGGCGGGCGCAGGAGGAGGGGATGGAGGAGGAGGAGGGCGGAGGGCGGAGGATGGGGCTCGCAGTGCGGGCGGCGAGCTCACCCCGCTGTTGCCCTTGGCTTGCAGGTGGCCATCAAAAGGGTGCCACGGAACCGCGTCCGGCATTGGGGCGAGCTGGTGAGTGAGCGGGGCCAGCAGCCGGGGCTGCTGGCCGGGGATGAGCCGGGGCCCGGCACGGTGGGAGCCGCCAGGACGCCCCGAGGGAGAGCGGGCGTGGGGCCAGCGCAGGGCGCAGAGCATCCCGGCCTGGCTGAGGGCTTCCCCAGGCCTGGCACGGCATCGCCCCACTGACGGCATCGTGCTCCTCCCGCAGCCCGACGGCACCAGCGCACCCCTGGAGGTCGTGCTGCTGGCCAAGGTGTCCACTGGCTTCCCCGGTGTGGTCCAGCTGCTGGAGTGGCTCGAGCTCCCCAACTGCATCGTGATGGTGCTGGAGCGGCCAGAGCAGTGTCAGGACCTGCAGCGTTTCATTCGGGCACGGCGGTTCCTGCCCGAGGAGGAGGCGCGGGAGCTGTTCCGCCAGGTGCTGGAGGCCGTGCGGCACTGCACCAGCTGCGGGGTCCTGCACAGGGACATCCAGCCAGAGAACATCCTGGTTGACCTGGACACCGGGCAGGCCAAACTGATTGACTTTGGCTGTGGCACCTACCTGCAGGACACAGTCTACACTCACTTTGCAGGTGAGCCTACACAGGGCTGTGCTCCCGCTGCTGACATCTCATGGCCCAACATCTCCCAGCCCAAGCTGACTGTGGCAGCGGGGATTCTCCCTTTTGCTGCCAGTCAGGGCACTGAATCTTCAGCTGAGTTGCTTTAGAGCGGGGCTGGGTGGGCAGCCATCTTCCAGCCCTGCTGGCAGCCTTTGCCAGCCACTCTGCCCAGGACTGGGGCTGGGCTGGGGCAGCCAGCCCGACCAAAACCCCCGTGGGTGGGGTAGCAGAGAGGGAGGGCGGAACCTGTGCCCCAGCCACTTTGGTGTGCAGATGAGAGGAAGGGCTTGGACTGCTCCACTCGCCCTGTTTTCCTTGGCTTCATAATATTTTTGGGGCAATGCAGGCAGGGAGGATAAGGGCAGGTTTTTTCCCCAGCATGGAGTGGGTTTTTCCTTTGCATGTCATGGTCGGGCCTAGCCAGGGCTGCCCTCTTCCAGCACCAGAGGCTTCTTTTCCAACCCTAACTTTGTGCACAAGTCCCAGGTGCTGGCGAGAGGGCAGTGGTCACCCTGTGTGCCCCTGATGCAGCCCCTGCAGGCGCAGGGATGCTGGGGCCAGGCTCTGGGTGCAGCAGCATCCCCCTGATGAACTCCATCTGTATTCCATAGGAACACTGTCCTACAGCCCCCCAGAATGGAACGACTTTGGCTGGTACCATGGCGAGCCAGCTACCATCTGGTCCCTGGGCATCCTGCTGCACCAGATGGTCTGCGGGGAGCACCCTTTCAGGAGGGGCCAGAACCTCAGCTGGGGCCAGCTCCCGCTGCCACAACGGCTCTCTCAAGGTGGATCCTCTTCTCTGGGCACGGGGGGAATGCCAGTGCTGGGAGACAGCAGCGGGGTCGTGGGCCTCCCGCTCTGGCAGCTGCTGAGGAGGTGGGACATATGCTGCTCTCCTCCAAAACAGGGAATTGATGGGAAAGTTTAGGCCCAGCTCTGAGCACATCCAGCATGGCCTGGGCACGGGAATAGTGGGGTAAAGCAGATAGGAGCCTTCTCTGGCTGACCGTCACTTTCTGCTTTCTCTCCCCAGAGTGCAAAGATCTGATCAGGTGGTGTTTATCTGTGAACTCCTTGGACAGACCCGCACTGGAAGACCTGTTCTGTGATCCTTGGATGTGGGATATTCCTCTGCCATAGAAGAAGGGAGAGAGCCACAGGCACACTTTGATCCAGAGCCCTGGTAAATTCCAGCTCCACATATGCCTTGGTAATGAGAAGCAAAGGAACCCAGAGCTTTTTGTGCTGCCAGTGTCACTGCACCGGGGTCATGGGATGGGAACACACAGCCCTTGTGCTGGAGCTGAGCTGCTCTGCCCAGCACTGGTGGCCGCCATCCCAGCTGGTTTTGCTTGTCCTGGTTCCCTGACAGCTGGGGCCCTGGGCAGAGCCCTGAGAGCCTGGTCTGCCCCCAGGGAAGGAGAAGGAGCCCTTGGAGAAGCTGTACCGGGTGGGGCTGCTGCTGCTGCTGCTGCTGCTGCTGCTGCTGCTGGAGACAGCGAGGGTGACATCAGGGATGACAAGCTCTTCCTCAGCCTGGCCACAGGAGGCTGAAGGTGATGCACTTTGATTCTGGCACCTTCTTCAAAGCCAAACTCCACAGGGAATTTGCAGATGAGTCCCACCCGGGGAAATTCTGCCAGATGTGGGCATGACCCACCGTGGCGGGGAAACAAAGGCTCCCCCTTTGCTGGGGCAGATGCAACTCATTCTTCAGTCGCTGCCCAGCTGCTTTTGGCAGGGCTGGGAGGAGGGGCTGGGGTGGGTACGAAATGGAAGTGGGCTCCTGGCTCTGCCAACAGCCCCCAGCACCCACCGTGCCCCGGGCTGGGGCTGGGGCAGCCAGCCCGACACAAACAAAGCCCCATGGTGGGAGCAGAGGTGGGGCTCCAGAACCTGTGCACAGCTGCTTTGCTGTGCAGGCAAGGAAGGGCTGGGCTGCTCCACTGCCCTTGTTTGCTCCGTGATTTTGGGGGGCAGTGCAGGGGGAAAGAGACAAAGTGTGGGCTTCCCTCACCAGTGGGTGGGTTTTTCCTTGGCATGCAGGGGTTGGGCCTTCCTCAAGGCCCTGACAGAGATGAGAGTTTTTACCGTTTTTCTTGTTTTCCCTTTTTGTCTCTAAACTCTTTTCAATAATGTGTTGTTTGTTATTCCAGAGGAAGCATTCGAGGTGGTCCAGTGTGGATGGGGAAGTGCTTGGGAGCAGCTGTGGCGTGGATGGGCCGTGCCCTTGGAGAAGGCTGAGGCCATGGTTTGGGAGCAGCTTTCCTTGCAGCCGTGGGTGGCGTGAGGTGGGTCCCTGTGTGCTTGTCAGGGTGGGATCAGAGCTTTTGGGAGCTGGCAGCAAGCACAGGAGCATCCTGCTCTGGGCAGCTGCTGAGGGCTGGATGTGCCGTGGCTGGCTGCAGGCTGGGCACGTGTCCTGCCCTCCTGCTCTGCTGCCAAAGGCAGCAGGGATGGGCAGCTCTGGGCACAGCTCTGGGCACAGCCAGCATGGCCTGGGCACAGCAGGCCTTGGCACAAGGGCACAGGAGCCCTCAGCTGACGGGCGGTTTCTGCTTTCTCTCCTTGCAGCCGGGCTCTGCGGGTGCTGAGGCTGCTCTGGGCTCTGCCAGGGCTCTGCTGGGCTCAGCCCTGGGCCCAGCTGGGCTGGCTCTGCCCTCACATTGCTCTGACAGCTCTGCATCAGACGAGCCCGTTGCGAGCACAGCGCCTGAGCTTTCTGCTTTGGCAGGTGAGTGAGACTCTGCTGCAGGCCCAGAGATTGCAGCTGGGGACACACATCCAATTGGCAAGGACCCAAACTCTCCACAGTCCCGGCTGAACGCCTGGATCTGCACGGGGTGTTTTGTCTGTCCCATTCTTCCTTCTCGACTGGCTGGAATTGTGCAATTCCACTTTGTTCTTCCTCTAGCAGTGCCACGAGTGGGCCAAAGGCTGGCGAGTGGGCCATGCTCCTGAGGCAGTGCAGTCTGGAGCTGGTGGATGGAGAACTGCCCTTCTGCACTTCCAAACCAGAGCAAAAAGCCGTAAGTGGGACTTTGTGACTCTAAGAAACTCCTGGCAGTTTCAAAGGGAATGTGCAGCTCATTCCCAGGCTGAGAAGGAAGGTCATCTTCTAAAGGATTTGGGCTTTGACAGAGTTTCTATTCCCAGTCTTGCTTGCAGCTGGAAGGGCACAAAGCAATTTCCTCTTGCTTCGACCACAATTTCAAATACCAGTGTTGGGAACAAAGCCCTTAATCTTTCAAGAGGCTGCTGTGGTCAGTAAGATGGATCCATGCCATCAGCACATTTACAATGTAAAGAACTGAGTTCTCTTTTGAAAAAGATCATTTACCTCTTAATGCAAAGAATTTATCTTTGCATTTATGTTTTGGTTTTTTTGCTTACATTGTGTTATGTTTTTTCAGTAACACTTGGATTTTATTCTTATCTTTTACAATTTACCTATTTTTTTCCTTCTTCCTTTTTTTTCCCTCTAAATAGAAAGCATGTCCTACAGAAGAAATGTCCTTTGCTCCTGGTTCCCGTGTGGAGCAGCTCCCTTCCTGCTGATTGAGCTGCTCAGGCACAGCCCGGCAGCTCCTGGCCCTGCAGGGCTGAGGCTTTTCCCCGTTGCTGGGCACAGACTGATGGAGCAGCGCTGCTGAACACGGGCACACAGAGGGACCAGCAGCAGCTGCCTTTGGCCACCTGAGGCTCCAAGGCCCAAACTCTAAGCAGCCAGGGCTGGAAGAGACTGGCAGGATCTGATCCCTGACTCTGGGCAGACAGGGCTGCACAAATGACCCCACAGCAGCAGCAGCAGCAGCAGATGGAGCTGACTTTGAGCACAGCCCCTGCCCCTCTTCCCTCCCGTGTGCAGCGGTGTCACAGCAGCCTGAGGCACCTGGGAGCCCCCAGTGCCAGCAGGGACTGGAGATGGCAGCCCTGGGCTCCTGGAGGCTGTGCAAGGAACGGAGCTGGGCACTCCCTGTGCATGGGGAGCTTCCAGATGGAAAAGGCTGCTGTTCCCAGGCAGCTGCAAGGGCACAGAAAGGAGGCTCTGGAGCACTGGATCTGTGCCAGTGCCACAGTCCTGGGCAGCAGCCAGCGAGCCCTGGGGGAACAGAGTGCACAGCAAGAGGGACAGAACCAGGCAAGGGCAGAGACTGGAGAGAGCCAGGCCTGGGAGCAGGAGCAGCTGCTCCATTGCACTCTTGGAGAAAGCTCTTGGCTGGTTCAAAGCAGTGAAAGGCGTGAAGGGCAGAGAGGAGGCCACAGCAAACAATGCTCCTGTTTGCACAGCCTCCCCCTCTCCGTGTCCCAGAAGGAATTGCATGGACTGTGTTCTTCTCTCCAAGTCGTCTCGTTCAGCATGAGCAGCTCGGCACCAGGAGCTGAAGCCTCAGGCCACAGGAGCTGGGCAAGAGGGAACGTTTGGAGCAAAGGAATGCTGCTAAAATAGCCCCAGCTGAATGCAGTGGATATAATGATGGAATCACGGAATCCTTTCTGTTGGAAAAGCCCTCTGAGCTCACCCAGTGCAGCCGGGCACCCAGCAGTGCCAAGCCCAGCACTAAACCACGTCCCTGAAGTGCCAAGGCCTGGACACCAGCCCTGAGTGAGGCCTGGACAGCAGGCCCTGAGCCAAAGGTGGCCTCTGGATGAACCTTCCAAGCAAAGGTTATCTTTGTATCTGCTCCCTAATGAAATATGCATGGTCATT
The DNA here is from genome assembly GCA_031885435.1 of Passerculus sandwichensis. Taxonomy (NCBI): domain Eukaryota; kingdom Metazoa; phylum Chordata; class Aves; order Passeriformes; family Passerellidae; genus Passerculus; species Passerculus sandwichensis. Next base: position 9,429,855 of record CM063150.1, read on the forward strand.
AGCAGTGTGATAGATGTAGCCAGTCATTAGTGAGACATGTCTTGACCTTTGTGTATTTAGAAGCCAGACAAGGCCATGAAATCTGACATCGGGCCTTGTTTGGGGCTGTATGGTCAAAGTCACCTCCCTTGGTTCCTCCTTGAGCCCTGGCCAGGATTTGGGAGGGACGCAAGAGGAGGATGAAAGCAGATGTTGCCACACTAGCAGTGCTGTCAGTTTGTTCATTCAGCACTGTCAGAGCTGGGCCCTCTCCCAGCGGGGTTGGAGCCTCACCTGGGGCTGGAGGCACCTGCAGGAATTCCCAGTGCCCAGGAGTGGCTCTGCAGCCCTTGGCTGTGACAGCTTCCCCAGCTGCTGTGTGGGTCTGGGGGATGGTAAAGGCTGAGGGTAAATGCTGCTGGATCTTTCTTAATCACTGCTGCAATCTTTGGTGGGGATGGTTGGGTGCATTGCTGAGCTGCTTCTTTTGTGATTCTTTGCTGCTCTGAGCTGCAGGAAATGACACTGATTCCTTCAGTTGGAGTCTGTGTCTTTGGTGCTGACCCTGCCCACTGGTAAAACAAAACTGGCCCAGTCTGGCCAGATGCCAACAAAATGTCACTTGTTCAGTGTCAGTGTGAGGAATCAGTCCCATCAGAAATTCCCAGCTGGGAAGCCCTTCCCTGGAGTTCCCTGGCTCTGGAGTGGGCTGAGGTTGGATCCCTGTGTGGGCAGTGGGGCAGTCGGGTAAAAGAAGCTGCACCCCTGGATGGCTTCAAATGCATCCAAAACTTGCACATGGAAAAGGGAAAGACCTTGTGGATTTGGGCAGACAAAGATGAATTTGTTAAGAGTACATTGGAAACAGCACCTTCAGAAGGAGCAATTATTGTTGGAATGCTCTCACATGGAGCAAGAGAAGAAGGTTTTAATCTTGAGCTCAGATGCATTTGTACATGTGAAATATCAATATAATAAATAACAATATATGTATTTATAGAATGAGAAGGCATTAATATATATGTCTTTATATATATATTTATATATATGTTTGTATCTATCTGTCTATATGTATATCAATATGTGTATCTATACTTAAAATAATAATAATGTGAAATAGTGCTGACAATACTAATTTGGTAGCTTTGGCTGCTCAGGGATGTAACAATAAATACCCTACAGAACAGGATTGGCCAGGACCCTAATGTCAGTGGTCAACTTTTTGAGATTGTATACATCGAAAAAGGGAGAAAGGGAGGAAATTGGCTATTTTTGCAGGGGTTGCTGATACTGTGATACAGAATGCTTTGTCTGCTCCTGTGAAAAATACAGTGATTTTGCCTGCAGGGTTTTTCATTTACCAGATTATGCTCAAGCTGCAGGATTTGTTGAAAGGGTGAAGGGGTTGTTAAAAGAGCAGTTGGAAAAATGAGGAGATGGGAACCTTTGCCCATGGAGAACCCATCTCCCAGATGTGCTCCATGCCCTTCACAATGGCCCACTGGGGAAATGGACCCCCCTGGCTGTGCACGGCTGCCCCAAGTTTGCAAATCCAACCATGGGCAGTGAGACTTGGGCTGCCTGGGAAATTGTTCTGGCTGTGATGGCCCCTGGCAGGGCCAGCCCAGAGGCTGCAGGGCTGGGCCTTCATGCATTGGAATTCATTAGGAAAAATTCAAAGCATATGAGAGCTATCAGTACTGAAACAGGAGTTCAGATTCCTCCAGGACACTTTGATTTGGTAACTGCTCCCTTGGAGCTTGGCCTTGCAAAGTGTTCCTGTCATGGCAGGAGGAAATGATGCAGAATATCCAGGAGAAATTACAGTAATTCTGTAAACAATAACAAACAAGATTGGATTATTCAACCCCATGACAGGGTAGCACAATTATTGATTTTGCAATTTTAAGAACGATTGTGAAAAAAGGAGATCCAGCTCCAGTCACCACCGTTTGTGGAGATAAAGGGTTTGGATGCAGCAGCCCTAATAATGGAGCCAGAGTGTGGGTCCGGAGGCCTAAAGGCCCTTCCGAGGCAGCTGAAGGAGCAGCTCCTGGGAAAGACAACTCTGAGTCCTGAAACCTGGGCAGGAACAATGGGAATGTGTCCCTGCAGCCAAGGATTCTGTGTGAGAACAAGTAGATCTGACAGGAGATTGTTTTACACATCCTGCCAGACCAGATCTCCCTGTTTGCCACAAGGGCCCCTTTGGAACATGCTCTGATCCACGGGGCTCCATGTGAAGGCTGCTGTGACACTGAGGGACTTGCACAGGAATTCAATCCAGGAGCCTGGGTGCCCCTCAGGGACTGGGACCCGGCCCCTTCCAGCCAGAGGGGAAAGGGCCCCCCAGGCCTTGTTAGCCACAGACAGCATGGTAAAGCTGAACAGCAAAGGGCCTCGGGGCATTATTCTGGAATTAAAAAGGTGCCAGCTCCATGCACAACAGAATTCTTGTTCCTAACTCGAATGAGATTGAAAAAAAAGCATGAAGAACAGTGTCATTAAAGTACTACTGATGTCTGTAAGGTGTACCTTGATAGTCAGCCAGAATCTTTGTCTGCCACAAACACCTCTAGTGTTTCACCAAGGAATTGGTCATCAAAATGTAATGATGGGTTATGATGGATTGCTGAGCTTCTTTTGTAATTCTTTGCTAATGATGATGTGCTTTGCTGAGCTTATCCTTTTGTAAATCTCGGCAGCTGTGCATGATATAAATGACACAATTCCTTCAGTTGGTGTCTGTGTCTTTGGTCGTGACCCTGCCCACTGGTGAAACAGGGCCCCTTCTTGCCTAAGTGTTCCCTGGGAAGGCAAAAGCCCTCCCTCCAAAATTCCCCCCTTCCTCCCTGTTCCCCCCTTCCCACCCTGAGCATGATGTGCTCTGGTCTGGGGTATGCCCGGGGTCAGTTGGGGTCCCCTGTCCTGGCTGTGTCCCCTGCCCAGCTCCCCCGCAGCCCCAGCCCCTCCCCAGCGTGGCTGACGAGGGGCAGGACAGGCCTTGGCTGTGCTGCAGCTCAGCAAGAACAAAACCATCTCTGCGTGCCCAGCCCTGTGCTCAGCACCCGGCCCGGCAGTGTCTCAGTGCCAGGGGCTGTGCCCTCAGTCCCTGCCAGGGGTTTCCATGGCAACTGCCAGGCCAGGTGACCCAGGTGTCCCCCCAGTGCCGGTTGCCATGGAAACAGTGCCCAGCCCCGCCCCTTTCTGTCTGGCTGACCTGGCCTTTGGCCCTGGCAGTGCCGGTGGCTGCTGGTTCCTGGTGCCTGAGCGGCCAGCGCGGCACAGGGCAGGTGGCCATGGCACAGCCCCCAGCAAGGGATCCCCTCTGGCTCTGGGCACTGACACCGGCCCTGAGCAAGGGCCCAGGGCAGCTTCCCATGGCCACCAACCATCACAACGGGGCCGGGCATTGGTTGCCATGGCACCAAACCAAGGAATGGGTCCCCGTGGCCGTTACCATGGCACCTGGGGGCACCAACGAGTGTCACTGGAATTGTACCTGGAGCAGCCCTGGCACCGCTTTGTCCTGAGGGTTGCTGTGGCAGCTGAGGACAGCAACAGCTGGTGCTCTGCAAGGGCCCTGGGGGAGAAGGGAAGGAGCAGCAGAGCAGGGGCTGATCCATCCCCAGTGCGCTGCACAGCCCAGAGCATCCTCATGGAGCTGCCAACAACATCCCTCCTCTGCAGCCCTGGCCTCTCCCCCAGCTCACACAGGTGCCCCATCCTTGCAGGCACAGACACGGCAGCACTGGCTCAGCAGCCCCTGTTTGCATTGCACAGAGCAGGGGAAGCACCCCCATGCTGTTGCTGTGGGGACATGAACCTGAGGGAGCACAAATGCCATCAGCCCCTGGGGCCAGCAAGGGCTGGGAGACACCAGGGAAACCACTCAGCTTTGTCCTGGCCTCTGCAGTCAGCCAGAAAGTTTGTTCCCATCAGCTGGGAGTTTCCTGTCCCACTGCAGACGCTGTTGCTCAGAGCCAGAGCTGTCTGGCAGCCACCCCCAAACTGCCCTGAGCATTTCCTTGGCTTCATCTTTGCTTTCTTTACTCTTCGTGCTACAAATTTCTTCCTGTTCCCCACTCCAGTAGGCCCAAAACTGGACGCAGCCCTTGAGGTGCAGCCCAAAGAGTGCCCAGCACAGGGGAAGAATCCCTGCCCTGCTCCTGCTGGCCACACCATTCCTGATCCAGCCAGGAGCCATTGGCCTTCTTGGCCACCTGGACACGCTGCTGGCTCATGCCCAGCCTGCTGTCCATCAGTCCCTGCAGGTCCCTTTCTGCCTGGCTGCTCTCCAGCCACTCTGTCCCCAGCCTGTAGCGCTGCAGGGGTCATTGTGGCCAAAGTGCAGGACCCGGCACTTGGACTTGTTCAACCTCACCTTGTTGGATTTGGGCCCTGGATCCAGCCTGTCCAGGTCCCTCTGCAGAGCCCTCCTACCCTCCAGCAGATCCACACTCACACCCAGCTTGGTGTCATCTGCAAATTTGCTGATGCTGGACTCAGTCCCCTCATGCAGATCATCAATGCAGATATTAAAACCCAGGCTGGCTGGCTCTGATCCCTCGGACATCCTGTGGGCGCCCTGTGATGGCACTCAAGGTGATCTGTTCCATAACCTTGCTGGGCACCCAGGTCAGGCTGACAGGCCTGGAGTTCCCCAGCTCCTCCTTCCAGCCCTTCTTGGGGATGGGCTCACACTGGCACCTCCAATCCTCTGGGACATCTCCACTGAGCCAGCGCTGATGGTAAATGATGGAGAGCAGCTTGGGGAGCTCATCCACAGCTCCCTCATCCCCCTGGGATGGTTCCCATCTGCTCCCAGAGACACCTATGAGCATCTGAGTGGCTCAGCAGGTCCCCAGCTGCTTCCTCCTGGATTACAGGGTGGCTGTTCTGCTCCCTGTGCCCATCTACCAGCTCAGGAGAACACTTGTCCTTAGGTAAACCTGTCCTAATGTTGAAAATTGAGACAAAAGAAGGTGTTGAGTAGGTCAGCCTTTTCCTTATCTTTAGTTACTCTATTCTCCACTGCATCCAATAAAGAGTAGAGGTTCTCCTTATCCCTCCCTTTGGTTTAATTTTTTTTATAAAAATATTTTGCATTTATTTACAGAAGCTGCCAGGTTAAGTTCTCATTGAGCTTTCATGTCTCAGCTTTTCTTTCTGCTTAACCTAGCAAGATCCTTAAACATTTCTTAAGTTGCCTGACCTTCTGTCCAAAGTTGATGCTCTCTCTTTTTCCCCCTGAGTTCCCACAAAAGCTCCATGGACAGTCAGGCCAGTCATTTTCCTCAATCGCTCATATTTTGCCACACTAGGACAGGCTGCTCCTTCCCCCTTAAGATTACTATCTTGAAATGTGTCCATCCTTCCTGGACCCCTTTGTTTTTAAGGGATGTTTCTCTTAAAAAAAATCAGTACCTGATTTGGTACTCCCCAAATCGGCATCCTAAACAGGCCAAAGTCTGCCCTTCCTAATTCTAGTGCAGAAGTTTTGTTGCTGCCCCTCCTTCTTTCCCAGAACATTGAACACTTGATTATTTCATGCTCATTGTGCCTCAGGCAGCCTCCAAGCCCCACATCTGCCACCAGCCCTTCTCTGTTTGTGAACAGCAGCAGACAGAGCTTTCCTTGCCAGTGGGAGTGTTACCCAAAATTTGGTAAAAAAGAAAAATCCTTAACCCCAATGCAGCATTAAGAAGCAGCATTCTTTATTCAGCAGGACACACGCGGGATGGCTCCTCCCAAAGCCGTGCAGGCTGAGTACAGGAAAGTTTCTGTTTGTTTTCTGTATATTGCACACTGTGGTGGTTTGACCAGGAAGAAGTGGGAATTCTGGGATGTTGTGGTCAAACCAATGGGTGCCTGGATTTTGATATTGGCACCTGGGATAGCCAGTGGGTTTTAGGATACACCTCCGAGAACACCCAGGGGTTAAAAGCAGAGCTTCGGCCCTGGGAGGCTCTCTTGGGACTTCGAGGGACGCAGGTCGGAGCTCTCCCCTGTCCAGCTGCTGCTGCTGGGCGGGGGAGGGGCAGCCATGCAGTAGGCCTGGGCCTGGACAGAGATGGGAGTGAGAAGGCCTTGGAGGATGGAAGGGTGGAGAGCAACAAGAGACATCGGGCAGCCATTCCCCCCCCCCCCCCCCCCCCCCTTGGAGACAGACAGAGAGAGAGAGAGAGAGAGTGCAGCCTGTGTTACCTTGAAATTTAGTAAATATGCTGGCAGCAGGCAGCCCGGCTGAGGAGATGGGGGGGGTGCAGCCAGGAGTCCAGCCGCCTGGAGGAGTTTTTAACCCTTTTGGACAATGAAAGCCTTACAGAACATTAACCCTTCCTAGACGAGTGATAAGAGTGGAGGAGGACGAAGGAAATGAACGAGTGATGGAGGTCTGGACCAGAGAGAGAGAGAAAGAGAAATGTTGAAGGAATGGGGGAAGATGGAGTGGCAATTTTGCTGGACTCTTTTGTTGTAGATCCATGGACTGTCTCCTAGTGATACAGAGGCTGCATTGCAGGGGGAAGCGGAGGCTCGGAGCCAGGAGAGTTTGGTGTTGAGACCCCTCGGCCCCAGGGGGTATAGAAGAAATGGGGGGGACAAAGGTCCCAGAGATGAGAGTGTGCTCTGCTTGGAACGAGACGAGGCATCCTTAAAAGGCCCACCCTGAAAGCAGGCCTCTGCCCCATCCCATGCCTGGTGGTGAGAGCACCTTGGCATGGAAAGGAGATGTCACGAGATAGCAGGACTCCGGGCGGTGTGCTAATTGTGACAAGAAGTCCGTGGTACAAGGAAGGACTCCGTCTACTCTTCATGAATTGAAGATTTGATTTTCTAAAGGGTGGTGCCAGACCGAGTGTGAATAATTTTGGGAGTGTGGTTAATTTTGGGAGATGAATTGTACTGGGATCTGGAGGAGGAGGGGGAAGTGTTTCTGTGTAGTTTTCATTCTCCTTGTGATTTCTTTTTTTTTTTCCTTTGTGTATGTGTAGTTTAGTGTTTGTGTGTAGTTTAGTAATTGTTTGTGTGTAGCTTAGTTAATAAATTTTTCTTTATGTTTAAGTTTGGAGCCTGCTTTGCTTATTCCTGGTCACATCTCACAGCAGACACTGGGGAGTAGGTATACTCATGGGGGCTCTGGCTTTGCCAGGCCCAAACCATAACACACACATATTCATTGATTGTCCTGGACTAAACACACATAAGATATTAATTTCCCCAAAATCATTAACACATTTCCTCTCCCCATTATCCATGTGTTCTTCTGTCCTGGGGTCTCTGTGGTGGTCTCTGGTGGTCGTGGACCCCAATGTTCCAGTGGGCCTGGCTGAGCTGGCAGGACACTGAGGCTGCTGAACTTCCAGTTCCCCTTCTCACACAATGGGCATTGTGTGTTTTCCATAGGCGTGGGGTTTTGGAGAACAAGCTCCAGGTGTCAGTTCACCTGGTGTAGACAATTTATCATCTGGTAACATGAGGTCACAGACTGGGCTATGACATCACAGAGTGGGTTATGTGAGGTCATGGAAAAGCTATGGCATCATAGACTGCCTCTGTCTCTTCACACAGCCAACTGTGACCTCACAGGGCAGAGGTCAGACATCACAGGTTTAATTATGACATCACAAAGTTGGCTGTGACATCAGAGATCAGCTGTGTGACATTAGAAAATGGGCTGTGACATCACAGAGCAGAGGTCTGACATCACGGGGCAGACAATGACATCACAGAGTTGGCTGTGACGTCACAGGGCAGAGGTCTGACATCACAGAGCAGGCTGTGTCACATCCCAGCAGGGCTGTGTCAGGTCACTGGGTTGGTCACTCCGCCCCAGCTCCCCCTCACAGTTTCTCCCAACAAGTCCAATGCTGTTCATGCCCAGCAGGGTCCCTGTCCCCCGGGATCCCCCCGGCCCACCTGGAGCCACAGCCTCCACCAAAGGATGTTCCACAGGATCCACCCCAGAGCCTGACATGGGGACAAGGGGCCAGGGCTGTGTGACCAGGACATCAAGGACTGGGATTATCCAGGTCACTGTGGCCTGGATTGGGTTGCCCAGGGCAGGAAAGATGTCTGGCAGCTGGAGCAGGGTCTGGGAAGGGCCTCCAAGGTGGGGCTGGAGCCCTAGGTCTGTGAGCAGAGGCTGAGGGAGCTGGGCTTGTGCAGCCCAGAGCAGGGAAGGCTGAGGGGCTCCTCATCCCAGCCTGGCAGTGCCAGAGAGGAGGGGATGGAGAACACAGAGCCAGGCTCTTCACCGGGGGCTGGTGGGAGACAAAAGCCAATGGGTGGAAGGGGAAGGAGGGGAGATCAGCCAGGACAAGAGGAGATGAAATGAGTCAGGCTGCTTTCAGCATTTTCTCCACACCAAAGCAGCCTGACCTCCCATCTCCATCCACCACTGACAGCTCTGCAAATCAGGAATTGTTCGAGCTGCTCTGCACCCACTCCAGGTGAGCATCCTGATACACGAACTTATTTCTGTTTACATCAATCATAGAACCATGTTTGTCTAAATGATTCTGGTACGGAAATCACTTGTGGATGGTGGACTCATCAGATACTGCTGGGGTGTTGTACATATCTCAGGGCAGAGTGTGGTTGATATTAAATTGTGTCCTGTTCCACTATGGTCTGTTGGCCATGAAGAGAAACTTTCTGTGCCTCTGAGTCTCACCAGTTCCTGACCCCCAAAAAGACACAAACATGATGAGTTGTGATTCCCACTCCAGTGGTGGCACCTGGACCTCCCTCCATAGCCACAGCAGAGCTCCCTTGTCCCACAAAGTCCCTGGCAAAGGAGGGATGATGGAAACAGGACAGGCTCTGTGGATCAGGGGCAGGGCAGAGCCAGGGTGAAGAATGACTTTAGCATTTGATGGAGCTGTGCCTTGCCTTGGCTTTGTTGGCTGACAAGAAATGAACATTCCTCTGTGTCTCGGGCAGCTCCTTCTCCAAGGAAAGCAGGTGGGAGCTGGAGCCAAGGAGCTGAAAGCTGCAGGTGCAGCCTGGGCTGGAGGGAGCTCAGATTTGCACAAGGCTGCTCTGAGTGCCAGGGCTGGGATGGGGGAAATGGTGGTGTGGGGGTAGGGACAGAGTCTGATTGATTGTCAGCCATGAAGGGTGTTGATTTTTATATCTTGAAACTGCATGAGGGGGTACTTGGTTTCAATGTCAAGTGGAGATTGCTATTAACAGGGAAAAAAAAAAAATTAAACAGGTCCTAAAAGAGGTATTCTCACAGTATTTTTAAATAGAACATATTCAGTTGAACGAACTTCTGACATCTCTCTTTTTAACCATGCAAGATTTGGAAACTGAAATCAAATTATTCCCAGAGGCTTTGGTTGTTAAGGTGTTCTGAATGTCAATGAGCCCTGGGACACTGAATTCCTGCACTCAAGAGTTGAAGGCTGAACAAGCCTCTGGAGCAGGAAAATTCAGCAGCAGCCTCCAAGGTGCTGAGGATGTCAGCAGCCCCCACTGAGGCCATCCCTGCCCAGAGACCGTGGGGGAATGGGCAGACAAGGAGAGCGTCCCTGGGGCTGGGGCAGCACAACTCAGAGGCAGCAGCGGCTCCAGCTGGGAAATGGAGTGTGGAATGTGGCTGGGAAAGCCCTGCCTGGGCTGGGCCAAGCAGGACACACAAGCCCTGACCCCTAAACGCCAAACAATTCTCTCAAGGAGACATTTGAAAAGAATTACAATTGCTTGTGTACTGTGAGTTGGACTCCCTAGAGATATACGAACTGGGGATTCTCAGGAACTCAAAACAACAAAACAGCCTTTACTGGCAACTTTGGAAAATCAGAGAAACTTTGGCAAAATGTTTTTTATGACACTGTAGTGCTTTTTGTTTGTTAATTATAAATCTTTCTAATCTTGAGATTTTCTAATTAATGTACTGATGAGTATGTTGTGTTTTAGTGCTGGTTAATTATTTATGTATTTATCTTATTGTGAGATAGGATTACAAGAAAGGTATAGTAGGCTTAAAATTTTAAAAGGGTATAAATAAGAATTTATTAAAAGTAAAATTAAATAAAAGGTAGTAAGAATTAAAATAAATATTTTAGAATACTTTTTTTTTCTTTACATCTTTTTCATTTTACTGAAAATGTAAAGAAAGTAAATTAGGAATTTCTAGTCCGTTCACTATCTCTAGAATCGACTTTTTTAGTTTACTGTGGGGAGAATTTTTTCTTGTAAAGGTTAAGGAGATTTTTTTACAAGAGGAAAAAGTAAGTTGTTTTTTGTTCTTAGTTTTGCCATGGATAACAGTTGTCTGGGGATCTTTGTTATTGGGATGTTGTTTTTATTGCTACAAGCTTTTTTACAGCTTGTTGATGATTCATGTCAAATAAAGGGGTATTGTTTTAAAGATGAGTTGTTTAAAGGTAAATTTTTTTATTATTTTCTTTTAAAATTATTTTTATCTCTGACAATGGAGGTCTTCTCTTGGGGAAAATGGATTACCTTTTTTTCCCCCTGTTTAAACTTTTTGTAAAATTACAGTTATTTTAACATTTATTTATTTAACATGCAGGTTTTTCTTTGATTAATTTGAAATATTTTGATTTATTTGAATTTTTTATAGTTTTATGTGTTATTAAGAAACAGAGTTTTTTCTTTATAATTTTAAGAAGATTTTAGTTTTAAGATAAAGGTATTTTTTCTTCTTTTTTGGGGGAGGGATTTAACTTTTTACTGACTTTTAGGTTTTATGGTTTTTTGTTTCGGTTTTTATTTTTTTTTTCAGTTGAGGGAGGATTGAATTATTGAAAGGATTTACACCTGACCCGCTGATAACTTGTGGGGGAAGTTGTGGTTGAGTTATACTAGGATTGCTTTTATGACTGGTTTGGGGGTTTTTATTGTTTTTAATAGTAGCTGTAGGGTTATTTTGTATGGGTTGTAGGTTGTAAATTTTTTAGTTTTGTCTTGGGGGAGGGGACTTGATGGTAAGATTTTAATTGCTGTGGCCAGCTTTGTTCTGGTTGGGGTTTTGTAGCCTCTTTTGTTTTCCTGTTTGGGAGTTGTTGGGGTTTGGTTTGGTTAGAATGGGGCCAATGGAGGGGGGCGGTCTGGGGAGGGGGGAAGGGGCTCAGCCCACGGCAGGGTTGCTTGGTTTGGTTTGGTTTGGTTTGGTTTGGTTTGGTTTGGTTTGGTTTGGTTTTGGTTGAGATGGGGGCTGGGGCCAGGGCCTGCTGCTTCTTTGTTGACTGGAAAAGAAAGAGGAGGTTCCTGGTTTCTTTCATCTTTAACATATGTGTTTAAAAGAGGCGTGTTCAGTGTCTTTGTGGTTTAACAGATTGTCAGTTACACAAAATTTTGTATTACTTTTTAAAATTCTTCTCATGTCAAACTACAACAGACATTCAATCAACAAAAAACACATCTCAAAGCATTGACTTGGCCCATTTGACTTCACAAACTCTAAGCCTGTTCAATTTCATGTTATTCAATATCTGCAGAAGCAAAGAAACATAAGAAGACATGGAAAGAGAGAAAGACAAAAAAGATTTAGAGAAGCACACACAGAGCTACCAAGTCCTGGATTCCAGGAGTGTTCAGATGGAAATTCCAAGAGGAGGTAGGGTCAAGATGTGTGCATGCCTTGTGGTCAGCCTCAAATACCCATTGGTCTTCCTGGGCCCTTTCCCCAGGTGGGTCTTGGGCTCATTTGGTCCCTCAGGAGCTGGGCTGGGGCTGCAGAGGTGGCTGTGGAGCATTGCCTGTGCTGTGCCAGGGACTGGCAGCCACTGCTGGGCTGGGATAGAGGCTCTGGGGGGATTGGGGCTCCAGGGCATGGCAAGGCTGGACCTTCCCCTATCCTCCCCTCACACATGAAAAGTTTTGATCCAACAATCTCCTCCAGTCTTTCACAACAGTAGATTTTAGAGGGGGAACCCCAATTCTGGCCATGGGCACCTGGCTGAGAAGGACAGTTCCTTAGGTAGGAAAGCACAGAGACCCAGTGTTTGGAAAGCAGCTGAAAGGCTCACTAGGCCAAGGCCAGCCAGACTTGTCAGGAATGGCAGATTTTGTGGGGAAGCAGTCTTTGGATCTGGGGAGCTGTGGAGGTGAAGCACCAATCTCACCCATGGACACCTGGAGAAGCAGCACAATTGTTTCCCGTAGCAAGGAAAACACAGAGCCTTCCCCAGTGTTTTGGGGAAAGATGAGAGGTGACCCTTGCAAAACCACTGCCAGAAAAACTTGTCCTGGCAATATTCCAGGGAACAATCCCTGGATAAAAGGAAGTTTGGAGGTGAAATCTCAATTCAGGCCATGGGTGCCTGGAGAAGAAGGACAGTTCTTTTCCATCAGAAGGAAAGCACAGAGCCCCAGTATTTCAGCAGCAGATGAGAAGCGACCTTCCACATGCCAAGATCAGTTGGACCAGTCAGGCAGTCCATGGGAGGCAAAACCAGCCAGACCTGTTCTGTGTTCCCTTGGCTTTATGGTGCTCCATAGTGTCACAATGGCGCCTTGGTTCCATAAGGCCCCACAGTGTCACAATGGTCCCAATGATTCCATGAGTCCCTGCAGTGTCACAATGGTCTCTGTGGCTCCCTGTCAGGACCCAGGACATCCCTCTGGCTGTCCTGAGCAGCCAAGACTCCTGTCAGGGGTCTCAGAGTCCCTGGCACAGGGCCCAAAATGCCCCTGTGGTTTTGATTATGACCTGTGGAGCAAATTACCAACCTTGTATGAAGATCAGCAAGCCACAATAGTTTAAATAGAATATTAGTGAAGTTTTCACAGGGTGGAAAAGTAGATTTTTGCGGTTTTGGTATGGGGGCAAGATGGAGGGAACTAAGTGTGCCCTGCCTTTCTCCTTCTCCTTGGCCTCCATCTTCTGCTGTGGTGTTGGCACTTACAGATTGGTTTAGAGTAGAAGCTCAAGGTCTAACATAGGTGATAGGTTTTGGAAATTGTAAACATTGTATACATAGTTTTTGTATAAAGACATAACACCGCTCTGTGGGCAGGCAGAATGCCTGGGACTGTCTTTGTGAGCTGACCTCAGCAGGGCACTAGAAAATTTTTATTAGATAAGATAAAATCAACAACCTTGAGACCGAGAAATAAAGAGCCCTGACTCCTTCTTCAAGCACCGGGCTGGGAAAAGAGACTTTCGAACTTTTCTCGGGGTCACTCTGATAAGCTAATGATCCCGACAGTTCCCCAGGCCCCACAATGACACATGATTCCTCTGTTCCAAGCAGCCTGCAATGTTACAATGGACCTTTGGATCCTGGGGGTTTGTGGTGTCACAATGGTCTCCCTTTGGCTCCACAGTGTCACAATGGACCATTGATAACAGGAGACCACTGTGTGTCACCCTGGAGCTTTGGTTCCATGAAGCCTGCAGTGTCACAATGAACCCTTGGTTCAATGGAGTTCCACAATGTCACCATGGCCCCTGGGTTCTATGCAGCCTGCAGTGTCACAATGGTCTCCTTTGGTTGGCCAGTGTCAAAATGAACCACTGAGGTCATGAGGCCTTGCAATATCACCCTGGACCTTTGGTTCCATGCAGCCCTGAAGTGTCACAAAGGCTTCTTGTTTTCACAAGGCCCCACAGTATGACAATGGTCTTCTTGGTTCTGTGAGGATCCCCAGGGTCACAATGATCTCACTGGTTCCATGAGGCTTCAGAGTGTCACAATGCTTTCCTTATTCCATAGGGCCTCACAGTGTCCCAATGATTCTATGGATTCCCTCAGTGTCAAAATGGACCTTGGTTCCATGAGGCTCTGCAGTGCCCAAATGGTCTCTCCATTAGGTTCTATGAGGTCTTGCAATGTCACAAGGGACCTTTGGCTTAATGGGGTCTTGCAGTGTCACAATGGACCCTTGGTTTGATGGGGCCTCTCAGTGTCACAATGATCCCTACATTCCATGGAGCCACACAGTGTCAGTACTGTCCCTTTGGTTCCATGAGGCTCAGCAATGTCACTCTCCATGATTCCATGAAGCCCCACGGAGTCACACTGGTCCCTTGGTCTCACAGGGCCCCACAGTGTCACAATGATCCCTTGGTTCCATGGGCCCTGTGCTGCTGCATTCCCCCCCTCCCCTTCTCAGGCCACCCTGCCAGCTGAGAAATGCTCCTTGGGGCTCGGCCTTGGCCAACAGCCCCTGGGCTCAGCTCCTCTGCAGCTCATCACAAACACTGTCTGCTCCAGGCACTGCTGCTGCCCAGCCAGCTCCTGGTTTCTTTAGCAGCAGCCCTGGGAACTGTTTTTGTTCCCTCCGTGGCACAACATCCCTGTTCTCACACTGCCAAAGAAAGCTGTTGATGCCAAGTGCGGCCAGGATGAGCCATTGCTGGGACTGAAGCCCCTCTCTTGGGGCCCTGCAAACAGCGCTCCAAAAGGAGCCCTTGGAGCTCTCCTGGGCCAGCCACTCCCTCTGAGTGGGGTCTCTCCCAGCCGGGAACTCTCCCATTTGCTGCACTTGGGGATCCCAAACAACAACGGAGCCTGGGCCGATCCCCCTACTCCTCCAGGCTCAACCCTTCGAGTGCTGGGGAGATGGCAAAGGATCCACAGTGAGCATTCCCTGCCCTCAGGGGAATTGCTCACAGGTGCCTTGCACTGACTCTGTGTCTGCGTGTTGGGAATTTAGCTGCTAGAGATTGGAAAAGTACAAAGCCGTGGCTAATTCCAAGTCCTGCACCTGTGAGATAGCGTGTCCTTGGGCCTAGCTGTAGTAGGATAACAAATAGTGAAAGAGAAATGAGAAAAGAGAGATGTAACCCCTAAGGAATGAGGAAGAGTTCATGGTATAGTTTAACCAATAGATTGCTTGGCTTACAGAATATTCATAAGCTTTTTATTTGCTGTATAAGTGTTTGATGCTTTCTTCAATAAACTACACTTGTGATGAACCAGCTGGTGTCCTGGTCTCCTTCCTTCGACATCTGTGTGCACACAGGAGTGCCTGTGCTGGAGAAATGTGGCAGAAATGCTGCTCTCTGAGGGGTTGGAGTGCCTTGGATAGCTGAGTCAGTCAGATATCCAGATATCAGTAAGTAAGTATAAGTCACGAGGTCTAAACGAAGTTAAATGCTGCCAAGAATTTCTCTTTTTCTAAGTTGTTACATTTAATTTATTAGCTAAGTTAAGGATTGTTAAGTGTAATTCCTCTGATAAATTTCTAACTCATAAGATTTAAGTTAGATTAAATAGTGTTAAGTGCTGTTCTTTTGCTAAATTGAGTTGAAGGTACCAGTTAAAGTTAAGGTTTAAGTACAGTCCTGTTAAGTTTGACCTCTGTTAAGCTTTTGGCCCATATTCCTTTTACCTTCGCCCTCACTGTCCTTGTGTCTCACACATACACAGGAAGAGTTCTAGCCTGATTTCTGGTTTGATTGACTGGATTTTGTTTGGTTTTGTTGTTGCTTTGTTTCCTTGGTGTGCCTGAAGTGTCCAGTCAGGAGCAGAGTGACTCTTGCCAAGGAACTTTGTGCTGCTGTCCCTTAATATTAAATTTGGTTTTTGCTGATCCCTTGCTGGGGATTTTTTCAGCAATCTCAAGGCCTCGTTGGTACCCGGGTGAAGGAGCCCTGGCCCAGGCTCTGGCCCTGGGGGACATGGGGATGTCCCTGTCCCCCTGTGCCATCCCCAGGGCCCCAGCCCCCTGTCCCCGTGTCATGCCCTGGGGTGGATCTTGTGGAACATCCTCTGGGGGAGGCTGCGGGGCCGGGGGCAGGGGGACCCGGTGGGACAGGGGACCCCGCTGTGCACGAGCAGGGTTGGACTGCTCTGGGGGGAGCTGTGAGGGGGGCCAGGGCAGAGTGACCTCCCCAGGGACCTCACACAGCCATCTGTGATGCCACAGCCCCCTATGATGCCACACAGCTCTTTTGCAATGTCTCACCGTCATCTGTGATGTCACTGCCCACTCTGGGACATCACGCAGCACCCTTGTGGCGTCACAGAGCCAGCTCTGGGATGTCACCCTGGAATGTCATGCACCTGCACTGTGATTTCACAAAAGACTCTGTGGTGTCAGAAAGTCACCATGTGATGTCACAGCCCATCCTATGATGTTACATAGCCGCCCAGTGATGTCACAACCCACTCTCTGATGTCATAGAGCCAGCCTCTATGATGGCAGGATCTGCTCTATGTCCGCTCATTCTACCCTGTGATGTCAAAGACAGTTGTGTGATGTCACAATCCCCTCAGTGATGTCACAAAACCCTCTCTGTGATGTCATACTGCTACTCTGTAATGGCACAGCACACACTTTCAGCTCATAGCCATCTCTATGATGTCACATGGTCATGCCATAATGTCACAGCCTGCTTTGTGATGTCACAGAATCCCCTCTGTGATGCTGTAGCTGCTCATTGACCTCACACAACAAACTCTGTGCTCTCATAGCCCTACCTGTGACCTCACACAACCCACTCTGTGCTGGCCTTGGCCTCTTGGGGACCACCTCTCATCTGCTTTCAAAACACCTGGGGGCCTGTGCTTTTCTTCTCATTGAAAAAAACATCTCTCAAGTCCAGGCATCCATGGCCAAAATTGAGAATCAGCCTCCAAAATTCTTTATATCCAAGGATATCTCCCAGAAAAAAGCTGCCAGGTCTGTCCAGGTTCTCTTGGTTTCCTGAGGGCCAGATTTCATCTGCCTTTGAAACACTGGGGCTCTGCACTTTCCTTCCGAAGGAAAAGAACTGTCCTTCTTGTCCTGATGCCCGTAGACAAAAGTGGGCTTTGGCCCCCCAAATTCTGTCTTTCCAAGGATTCTTACCTGACCACAGGTCTGGCTGGCCTTGGCCTCCTTGGGGCTGCCTCTAATCAGCCATTGAAACACTGGGGCTCTGCCCTTTCCTTCCCATGGAGAACTGTCATTCCAGTCCAGGAACCCATGGCTGAAATGGAATTCCACCCCCAAAACTCCCTGAAAATCTAAGGGTTACTGTAAGACAAAAACTGCTAGGACAGACAGGTCTGGCTGGCCTTGGCTTCTGGTGACTGCTTCTCATCTGCTTTTAAATCCTGGGGTTCTGTGGTGTCCTTGCTATAGAAAAGAACTGTCCCTCTTGTCCAGGTGCTCCTGGCCTCAAGCACTTGACAATTTATAGGGACATGGGAGCCCTGTGCTCAGTGGGGTGGGGAGTGAGGACAGCAGAGGAGAACCCTGAAGGGATTGAAGGGTGGTTTCAGAGATGGTGGATCCTTTTCACATAGTAGAAAACAGCCAGAGAAAGAAAGAATTAATTCCAAAGGCACCTGGGGAGACCCAGACTGGACACCAGGATAAAGGAATTTCCCTGCCAGGGCAGGGCTGTGGCACAGCACGGCCCCAACAAGAGCCTGAAGCAGCCCAAGGCTTTGTGTGGGCAGGCAGAGGCAGGCAGGAGGCAGAGCTGTCAGCAAAGGAAGGGCCCAGCCAGGTGGGGCAGCCGGGGGATGCCGACAGCCTGCAGGGACAGAGGCGCAGGGCAGGGACACCGTGGGACAGCCTGGGCTGCACAGGGCACAGGGATGGGCAGCAGCTGCAAGACAGCCCTGCCAGAGCCAACTTGGGCAGCACTTTGGCCATGGCTGCTGGGCCCGGGCTGCTGAGGCAGGAGCAGGAGACAAGTGACCCTTGCAGGGCTGGGGCCTCATTGCCTCCTTGTCCCTGCTCAGCAGCCTGGCAGGGGCCGCCCCATCCATGCTCCTGTCCTTGGCATTGCACATCCCCACATGCCAGTGCCCATCCCAGGAAGAGCCCTGAGCAAGGAGGGAGGGACAGGATCTGCCTGGCCAGGGGCTGGGGCTCAGGCCTTGGCCCTTTGCATTCCTCAAACACATCCAGCTTTGCTCAGCACCAGAGACATCTTTGCCTTGCTTGTCCCCAGCTGCCATCACTGCCTTCAGTGTTCTGCTCTAACTGGAACCTGGGGACACTGTTGTGGTGTGCTGTAATGTCCCATTTTGGCCTTCCAGGTCATTCCCCCAGGTGTGCCAATACCTCTCTCCCTTCCCCCTTGCCCCCATGCTGAGTGAGCCCTGTCAAACAGGCTTAACATTCCAGCAAGGCGTCGTGTGGTTGGTCAAGTTCAAAGGATGCCCCTATGCCCAGAGGTCATTGGCCTTTCTGGGTGTCATCTTCCCCTGAGACCCTGCCCCTCTCACCTGGTTGGTGGCTCACCTGTACCTCCCCTCCCCCTGTCCCTGAGCTTAAAAGGGTGATCAGACCATGCAGCCGAGTTCTGTTGGAGCAGTTCCTCACGTTCAGACCTCTGTAACCATGGAATAAACCTCTGGACATTAAACCCTCCAGCAGAATCCTCTCCTTTTTCTCTTCACCATCGCTTGAAGCTATTCCTCCTGAGGTGAACAGGGTTCCTAACAAGCCTGGACTTGTTCAGTGCCCAGCTGCAACCACCAGCAAGCCAAGGTATCTCTGGGGTGATACACTGCAGTTGCTGCCTTTGGCCCAGCAGCAAGGGTCAGACTGGCCCAGGCACAATCTAACTGGTAATATTGGGAGCCTTTTTCCAATAGGACACTTTCACAAGAGTTATGTCCCTTAGTGGGCGCCATTTAACTACAAGAAACTTCCATGTTTCAACTTAGCTTCAAGTTCTTGAGAAGTTCTTTGAGCCCACTCTGAGGGACACAATCTGATGCAAATAGAACCAAAGGCCCAGAGGACCATTGAAGTCCCTGTGCTGTGTCTGTGCGGCTGAGCTGGGCCGGGCTCCTGGCCCAGAGGCAGCTCCTGGCAAGGGCAGCGCTGCAGAGACAGCTCTGGCCAGGAGCAGCTCCTGTGCACAGCCCAGCAGGGCTGGGGCACTGCCAGGGCCCCTCAGGGACACCAGCAGGGCACAGACAGAGCTCACAGGGGCTCAGCACTGGCAGGGGCTGTGGGATGGCCCAGAGGGGGCTGTGTCACAGCAGCTCCTCTGGGGCTGTGTCATAGAGGCACAGAGCAGCTGTGATGTCAGCAAGGGGCTATGTGACAGCACAGAGTGGGTTGTGTGAGGTCACAGATTGGGCTGTGACACCACAGAGTTTGTTGTGTGAGGTCATTGAGCAGCTACAGCATCACACAGGGGATTCTATGAAATAACAGAGCAGGCTGTGACATCATGGCATGGCTGGATGTCATCATAGAGCCAGCGGTGAGGTCAAAGTGTGTGCTGCGAAATTACAGAGTGGCAGTATGACGTCACAGGGAGGGTTTTGTGACATCCCTGAGGGTGTGTAAGGTGTGAGGCCATAGAGCAGATCCTGCAATCATAGAGGGTGGTTCTGTAGCATCACAGAGTGGGTTGTGACATCACTTGGTGGCTGTGTAACATCATAGAGGAGGCTGTGATATCACAGAAAAGACTGTGACATCACATGGTGACTTTGTGACATCACAGCACCTTCTGTGACATTACAGTGCAGCTGCATGACATTCCAGGCTGACATGCCAGATTTGTTTCTGTGGCATCACAAGGGTGCTTTGTGACATCCCAGAGAGGGCTGTGACATCACAGGTAGCGGTGTGACATCATAAGGGGTTGTGTGACATCACAGGGGCTGTGGGACATCACAGGGGGCTGTGTGACATCACAGGGCCTGTGTGACATCACAGGGGCAGTGTGACATTACAGGGGCTGTGTGAGGTCACTGGGGAGGTCACTCTGCTCCGGCCCCCCTCACAGTTCCCCCAGAGCAGTCCAACCCTGCTCATGCACAGCGGGGTCCCCTGTCCCACCGGGTTCCCCCGGGTCCCCCAGCCCCGCAGCCTCCCCCAGAGGATGTTCCACGAGATCGACCCCAGAGCCTGACACTGGGACGGGGGGCCGGGGCCCTGGGGGTGGCACAGGGGGACAGGGACACCCCGGCAGCGTGCCCGTGTCCCCCAGGGCCAGAGCCTGGGCCAGGACTACCAACAAGGCCTTGAGAGCGCTTAAAAAATCCCCGGCAAGGGAGCAGCAAAAACCAGATTGAATATTAAGGGACAGCAGCACAAAGTTCCTTGGAAGAAGTCACTCTGCTCCTGACTGAACACTTCAGGCACACGAAGGAAACAAAGCAACAACAAAACCAAACAAAATCCAGTCAATCAAACCAGAAATTACCTGAGAACTGTCTCTCTGTGTGTATGACATAAGGATAATGAGGGTAAGGATAAAAGGAATATGGCCCAAAACTTTACAGATTTCAAACCTAATGGGACTTAACTTACACTTAACCTTAACTGATACCATAAAAGAGCAGCACTTAACAGTATTTGACCTAACTTATAACCCATGACATAGCAATTTACAGAGGAATAACACTTAACAATATTTAACTTACCTAATAACTTAAATTAAACCTAACAACTTAGCAAAAGAACAACTCCTAGGAGCACTTAACTTAGTTTAGACCTTCTGACTAAACCATACTTACTGATATCTGGATATCTGACTGACTCAGCTATCCAAGGCACTCAAGCCCCTCAGGGAGCAGCATTTCTGCCACATTTCCCCAGCACAGGGACCCCTGTGTGCACACAGACACAAAGAGTCAGTGCAAGGCACCTGTGAGCAATACCCCTGAGGGCAGGGAATGCTCCCTGTGGATCCTTTGCCATCTCCTCAGTGGGTGAAGGGTTGAGCCTGGAGGAGGGGGGCGATTGGCCCAGGCTCCGTCGTTGTTCAGGATCCCCGAGTGCAGCAAACGGGAGAGTTCCCGGCTGGGAGAGGCCCCACTCAGTGGGAGTCGCTGGCCCAGGAGAGCTCCAAGGGCTCCTTTTGGAGCGCTGTGTGCAGGGCCCTAAGAGAGGGGCTTCAGTCCCAGCAATGGCTCATCCTGGCCACACTTGGCACCAAAAGCTTTCTCTGACACTGTGAGAACAGGGATGTTGTGTTACTGAGGGAACAAAATCAGTTCCCAGGGCTGCTGCTAAGGGAACTAGGAGCTGGTTGGGCAGCAGCAGTGCCTGGAGCAGACAGTGTTTGTGATGAGCTGCAGAGGGGCTGAGCCCAGGGGCTGTTGGCCAAGGCCGCGGCCCAAGGAGCATTTCTCAGCTGGCAGGGCGGCCTGAGAAGGGGAGGGGGGAATGCAGCAGTTCAGGGCCATGGAACCAAGGGACCATTGTGACACTGTGAGGCCTCATGGAATCATGGAGAGCACTGTGACATTGCTGAGACTCATGGAACCAAGGGGACCCCCATCAGGGCAGATTCCTCCTGCTATGGAGATGGTGCTGCATGGCCAGGGCTGCTCTCAGCTTTCTCCTAAAGGGAAGGGAAAGGGGCTGCAAGAAAACCTCTACACTGGAATTAGGAAGGGCAGACTTTGGCCTGTTTAGGATGCCGATTTGGGGAGTACCAAATCTGGTACTGATTTTTTTAAAGAGAAACAGCCCTTAAAAACAAAGGAGTCCAGGAAGGATAGACACATTTCAAGATAGTAATTTTAGGGGGAAGGAGCAGCCGGTCCTAGTGTGGCAAAAGTGAGCGATTGAGGAAAATTACTGGCCTGGCTGTCCATGGAGCTTTTGTGGGAACTCAGGGGAAAAAAGAGAGAGCATCAACTTTGGACAGAAGGTCAGGCAACTTAGGAAATGTTTAAGGATCTTGCTGGGTTAAGCAGAAAGATAAGCTGAGACATGAAAGCTCAGTGAGACCTTAACCTGGCAGCTTCTGTAAATAAATGCAAAATATTTTTATAAAAAAAATTAAACCAAAGGGAGGGATAAGGAGAACCTCTACTCTTTATTGGATGCAGTGGAGAATATAGTAACTAAAGATAAGGAAAAGGCTGACCTACTTAACACCTTTTTTGTCTCAATTTTCAATATTAGGACAGGTTTACCTCAAGAAAAGTGTTCTCCTGAGCTGGTAGATGAGCACAGGGAGCAGAACAGCCACCCTGTAATCCAGGAGGAAGCAGCTGGGGACCTGCTGAGCCCCTCAGATGCTCACAGGTGTCTCTGGGAGCAGGTGGGATCCATCCCAGGGGGATGAGGGCGCTGTGGATGAGCTCCCCAGGCTGCTCTCCATCATTCACCATCAGTGCTGGCTCAGCAGGGAGGTCCCAGAGGGCTGGAGGTGCCAGTGTGAGCCCATCCCCAAGAAGGGCTGGAAGGAGGAACTGGGGAACTCCAGGCCTGTCAGCCTGACCTGGGTGCCCGGCAAGGTTATGGAACAGATCACCCTGAGTGCCATCACAGGGCACCCACAGGATGGCCGAGGGATCAGAGCCAGCCAGCCTGGATTTCAATATCTGCATTGATGAACTGGATGAGGGGATTGAGTCCAGCATCAGCAAATTCGCAGATGACACCAAACTGGGTGTGAGTGTGGATCTGCTGGAGGGTAGGAGGGATCTGCAGAGGGACCTGGACAGGCTGGATCCAGGGCCCAAATCCAACAAGGTGAGGTTTAAAAAGTCCAAGTGCCGGGTCCTGCACTTTGGCCACAACAACCCCTCCAGTGCTACAGGCTGGGGACAGAGTGGCTGGACAGCAGCCAGGCAGAAAGGGACCTGCAGGGACTGATGGACAGCAGGCTGGACATGAGCCAGCAGAGTGCCCAGGTGGGCAAGAAGGCCAATGGCTCCTGGCCTGGATCAGGAATGGTGTGGCCAGCAGGAGCATGGCGGTGATTCTTTCCCTGTGCTGGGCACTGGTTGGGCAGCACCTCGAGTGCTGTGTCCAGTTGTGGGCCCCCTGGCGTGGGGAATTAGAAGAAATTTGTATCAGGAAGAGTAAAGAAAGCAAATGTGAAGCCAAGGAAATGCTCAGGGCAGTTTGGGGGTGGCTGCCAGGCAGCCCTGGCTCTGAGCAACAGCATCTGCAGTGGGACAGGAAACTCCCAGCTGATGGGAACAAACTTTCTGGCTGACTGCAGAGGCCACGACAAAGCTGAGTGGTTTCCCTTGTGTCCCCCTGCCCTAGCTGGCCCCAGGGGCTGATGACATTTGTGCTCCCTCAGGTTCATGTCCCCACACCAACAGCATGGGGGTGCTCCCCCTGCTGTGTGCAATGCAAACAGGGGCTGCTGAGCCAGTGCTGCCGTGTCTGTGCCTGCAAGGATGGGGGACCTGTGTGAGCTGGGGGAGAGGCCAAGGCTGCAGAGGGGGATGTTTTTGGCAGCTGCATCAGGACGCTCTGGGACGCAGCCCTGGGCTGTCCAGCGCACTGGGGATGGATCAGCCCCTGCTCTGCTGCTCCTTCCCGTCTGCCCCAGGGCCCTTGCAGAGCCCCAGCCATGCTGTTTGCCCCCAGCCTGCCCACGGCCAGCCTGGGGCTGCTCACGGGGCTTTTCTGTGCTGAGCATTGGCCTGGGTGTGTTCTTGAGAGAGCCTGGACAAGGAGCCTGGAGCCCCCAGGCCCTGGGCTGAGGCGTCAGCGCTGCCCCAGCAGTGCCCATGGCCTGTCCCTGCTGCAGCCCCAGCACTGCCACCCCCAGGGCTGTGCCCAGCCCCGAGAGCCCTCAGGCCCTGCAGCAACACCAGGGCCACCAGGGCAGTGGGGCAGGGCCACGGCAGCAGCACTGGCAACACCAAGTGCTGCTGCTGCTGGGTACAGCTGCTGTGCCAGCACTGATCTGTCCCAGCTCTGCACACAGACATTGCTGCTGCAGCTCCAAAGAAGGCAACTAAATGGGCATCTCTGCAGAAAACTCTGCTAGCAGATCCTTTACTTCATTTAAAGGCACTGAGAGCACAGCCCCTCATTGAGAGAGTCTGTGGTCACAGGGAGGGTGCAAAGAAACAAAAGGAGAAATGGCACAAAAAATGACATTTATTTGTGGACAATACTTAAAAAGTAAAACAAAAAAAAAAAAAAACAATCCTCAAAATGATTCCAAAAAGAACTATCAAAGATAAATTGTATTACAAATGGTTTGCAAAATTTGTTAGCAGTTTAATGTTCCTGAAACCATCTAGTTATCAGTCTCCACATTGCAGCTTTGAGCTCCTGGTTCCTCAGGCTGTAGATGAGAGGGTTCAGGGCTGGAGGCACCACCGAGTACAGAAATGACAGGGCCAGATCCAGGGATGGGGAGGAGATTGAGGGGGGCTTCAGGTAGGCAAATGTGGCTGTGCTGATGAACAGGGAGAGCACAGCCAGGTGAGGGAGGCAGGTGGAAAAGGCTTTGTGCCGTCCCTGCTCAGAGGGGATCCTCAGCACAGCTCTGAAGATCTGCACATAGGAGAAAACCATGAACACAAAACAGCCAAAACTTAAACAGGCACTAACAGCAAGAAGTCCCAGTTCCCTGAGGTTTGAGTGTGAGCAGGAGAGCTTGAGGATCTGTGGGATTTCACAGAAGAACTGGCCCATGGCATTGCCCTTGCACAGGGGCAGGGAAAATGTATTGGCTGTGTGCAGCAGTGAATAGAGAAAGGCACTGGCCCAGGCAGCTGCTGCCATGTGGGCACAAGCTCTGCTGCCCAGGAGGGTCCCGTAGTGCAGGGGTTTGCAGATGGACACGTAGCGGTCGTAGCACATGATGGTCAGGAGGAAAAGCTCTGCTGAGATGAAGAACACAAAGAAAAACACCTGTGCAGCACATCCAGTGTAGGAGATGTTCCTGGTGTCCCAGAGGGAATTGTGCATGGCTTTGGGGACAGTGGTGCAGATGGAGCCCAGGTCAGTGAGGGCCAGGTTGAGCAGGAAGAAGAACATGGGCGTGTGCAGGTGGTGGCTGCAGGCTACGGCGCTGATGATGAGGCCGTTGCCCAGGAGGGCAGCCAGGGAGATGCCCAGCAAGAGGCAGAAGTGCAGGAGCTGCAGCTGCCGCGTGTCTGCCAATGCCAGCAGGAGGAAGTGCCTGATGGAGCTGCTGTTGGACATTTGCTGTGCCTTGACATGGGGATCTGTAAAAAAGTACTCATGGAATAGTTTGGTTTAGGAGAGGACTTGAAATATCCCAGCACAGCCTGGGGGCACTTTCCCCCCTCTGCCTGCCCAGGGCTCTGCTGCCTGGAGCTGTCCCTGCCAGCAGCTGCTCCCTGTGCCCAGGGCTGGGACCTGCCAGAGCTGCCAGAGCCCAGCCCAGCCTTGGGGGCTCAGCTCTGCCGTGCAGAACCCTCCCAGCTCTGGCACTGCCCAGGGGCAGCTCTGGCTCTGCAGGCTCTGATGGACACATCACAGGAACCCTGAGGAGACTGGGAAAGCAACACTAATGCTTCCTCTCAGGGGCCCTGTGCAGGTTTCTGTCACTGCCTGGTTTATTAACATCTGAGAGAATTTTGGGGTTTTTTTGGGGGTTTTTTTTATCAACCTTAACTGAGAGATGAATATCTATGTGCACTTTCCTATCCAGGCAACCCAGAACAGCATATTCAAAAAGCAGGAAATTCCCTTTCATGCAGCCCCTGCCTTGCTGTGCTCCCTGTATAATCTATTTGTTCTAACATTAAATGCCATCCTGGAAGCAGTCCTGAACAATGCAGCATCCTCCCCACACAAGGAGAACACTTCCAAGCCTGACCAGCTGTCTCCTCCCACCCAGATCTTGTCCCCCAGCGCTGGGAGCAGCTGCCAGGGCCGGCTGAGAGCTGTCCCTGGCAGGCAGCAGAGTCCCTGCCCCAGCACAGCGCCCTGGGCTGCAGACCCTGCTCTGCAGGACAGCCCTGGGCACCCCTGGCTGCTCTGCACAAGAGACAGTCAGAGAATGTACTCACAGGGTCTGCAGGCATTTGGATGTTCCAGCTTCAGGAGATGGCTCCAGGAGCTACAGCTGCATTGTCCTGCAGCCAGAGGTTCCTGTGCCAAGGGCTGGCAGTGATTCTGCCCCGGGCACTTCTCAGCACCTTCCCAGCCCTGACTGATTGAAGCTCTCTGTGCCTCTGTGCTGTGCCCAGGGTGGCTGCAGGCAGTGCCCCAGCCCTACTGGGCTGGCAGAAGAGCTACTCATCAAGAGAAATGTGCTTTTGAAGCTCTGCTTGGTTACCAGGAGCTGCCTCTGTGCCAGGAGCCCAGCCCAGCTCAGCAGCACAGACACAGCACAAGAACTTTAATGAGCCTCTGGGGCTTTGTGCTCAGGCCCTGAACATCAGTCCCTGAGAGGGAGCTGAAGAAACTTCTCCAGAACTCCAAGGCAGAATTAAACTCCAGAGTTTCTTGGACTTTTAATGGGTCCCACTGAGGAACACAACTGAGAAAGTGTCCCCAGGCCCCAAGCAGAGCAGAGAACTGGAGGCAGTGATGACAGGTGGGGACAAAGAGAAGCCAAGTCTTGGTGCCCTGGGGCACAGCAGCAGGGTCTGTGCCACCAAGGGCTGTGAGGAGACACCTTGTCCTGAGGCACTGGGGCCTCCTGGCACAGCCCC
Organism: Passerculus sandwichensis; assembly: GCA_031885435.1. Lineage (NCBI taxonomy): Eukaryota > Metazoa > Chordata > Aves > Passeriformes > Passerellidae > Passerculus > Passerculus sandwichensis. The sequence continues at coordinate 9,456,119 of CM063150.1, forward strand.
AGCCAGGCTGGGCACTGTCAGCCCCTTGTCCTGCCCTCAGCATCCCCCCCTAGCCCACATCCCAGTGGCCTCAAGGATCTGCTGGAAGGAGTCCCTGGGGAGCCTTGCTCAGGAATGGCCCTGGGGGCTCCTGAATGCTCCCAGGGACTGCAGGTTTTTTAAAGGACTTTGGGTTTGGCTTTTGCCTTGGAGTCTCTGAGAGGTTTGTGCAATCATGCCGTCCAATTATCTGCAGTAATTATTCCCTGGAGAGGCTTTGTCAGTAACATCACTCAGTGGGGCTCATTAATACTACAGGGTACTTCAGTTATTTTAAGGTACTTTTAAGGTGTTTCCCTTTTGATACACACTGTGTGAGAGGTTTTACAATCATAGCCCCAGTTATCTGATTTAATGAGTCCCTGGAGAGCTTTGTACTGACACTCAGTAGGGCTCATTAATGGCTTTAGATACTCAAGGTTTTTAGGTACTTTATGGAAGTACTTTTTTAAGTACTTTTAAGGAATTTCCTTGCAAAATTGAGTGTCTGAGAGGTTTTTGTGCCATCCTGACCTCCAGTTCTCTCCTCCAAGGAGTCCATGAGGAGCCTGTGTTGGGTTTCTTCCCTCTTTCTGTTTTACAACAAAGACAAAACTGAACGAATTTTGTAAGACTTTCTAAAAGCATCTAAACAAACATGAGACAATTAACAATACAACAACAACTAGGAAAATTAAATGTCCTGTTTTAGATAGACATCATCCAACCCTTTTATCCCTTGGATTGGAAGAGTTTATTGAACCAGTCTTTGTTTTCCACTTGAAGCTTCTTGAACTCTTCATTCAGTACTTGAATGCTCTTGTAGATTGACTTGCTGTGGCTGGAGAGGTTCATGCAACACATGCCCTCAGAGTGTACACAGCCATGCCCATGTGCCCAGAATAAAAACTCCATCGCTGTTCTGCAAGGTAGCATGTCTGATGGTCTCTATGTCTGAGAGCAGGCCACTCAATGTGAGGGAGGTAGCATTGGTTTGCTTACTTAACAGGCACCCAAATGGTCTGATTGTCCTAAAGCTTTAGCTGCAGCCACCCAAGGTAGTCCACATTGGGGGGTGCTACCATCCAGTACCTGGATTAAATCTTGCAAAGCCATCTCTTTGATATCATCCAATACTCCTCTGAGGATACCTGCTGCTTGATCATCTGGTAGGCTGTGTTGTCCTTCTCCAGCTAGATGGTTGATTGTCAATTCCGCCCTTGCCTCATTATTAGCATACCCATTGCTATTAGCATAATAAACACTTCCATCCCTCTTCCCACAGGTTGTATTCTGTAAATGACAACAACATCATATATTTTAAATCATAGGTGCCAGAATTTTGAAGCACCCTCGGGGTTCACATCGGTGACCTGATCCATACGTGCTACTGGAAGCCTGGAAAGCTGCAAGAGCGCTCACGAAAGAGGTATGAAAAGGCAAGCAGCATATAAGTTATCCGCCGCGTATCTAGAATGGCGAGGGATAAAGGGGATAGATTTGTTATTAGCCTATGGATACTTCGGAGCCATTCCTGTTTGAAGTATATCTGCTGTTTGAGAATAGAAAGCAAACTGACCAGACAATTGACACGGGTGAAACCTGCGCACATGTTACTCCTTTAGCTTATTTTTGTAGGTTGTATTAGCACACCTGAGTTTTGTTTGAGCCTTGTAGCACATAGAATTCTTTTTGTATCTGTTATATAGCATATCCTATAAAAAGTGACAGCCTTTTTGGTTTGTTTCCCTGGCTTAGATCCCTTGTAAGGGAGAAACCTTGCTAGCTGAGAATATTGTTTAGTTGTTAGAATTGCCAATTTTTGTGTAGCCCATAGAATTTTGCTTTTCTAAAAAAATAAAAACAGGGGAGATGTTGGGAAATTTAGGAGGCTGGAGATTGGAAAAGTACAAGCCGTGGCTAATTCCAAGTCCTGCACCTGTGAGATAGCGTGTCCTTGGGCCTAGCTGTAGTAGGATAACAAATAGTGAAAGAGACATGAGAAAAGAGAGATGTAACCCCTAAGGAATGAGGAAGAGTTCATGGTATAGTTTAACCAATAGATTGCTTGGCTTACAGAATATTCATGAGCTTATTATTTGCTGTGTAAGTGTTTGATGCTTTCTTCAATAAACTGGACCTGTGATGAACCACCTGGTGTCCTGGTCTCCTTCCTACGACAGAACCCCATAACCCATAACCATGATGGACCTCCATAACCACATCACCCTGATGGACCCCCATAACCACATGGCCTTGATGGACCTCCATAACCCCATGACCTTGATGGACCTCCATAACCCCATGACCTTGATGGACCCCGAGGACCTTGATGGACCCCCATGACCCTGATTGACCCCCATAACCACATAACCTTGATGGATCCCCATAACCACATGGCCTTGATGGACCCCCATAACCCCATGATCCTGCTGACCCACCATAACCTTGATGGACCCTCATGATCCTGATGGACCCCCATGACCCTGATGGACCCCCATAACCCCATAGCCTTGATGGACCTCCATAACCCCATGACCCTGCTGGACCCCCATAATAACCACATGGCCCTGATGGAACCCCATAACATCATGACCCTGGTTACTCCCAGGATCTTGATAGACCCCCATAACCCCATGGCCTTGATGGAACGCCATAACCACATGTCCGTGTGAGGAATGTCTGCGTGCGGGATGTCCGCGTGCGAGATATCCCCGTGCTAGATGTCCCTGTGCGGGATGTCCCTGTGCGGGATGTCCCTGTGCAGGATGTCCCTGTGCGGGATGTCCCTGTGCGGGATGTCGGCGTGCGGCGCAAAGCCACCAGCCCCCCACAGGAACACCCAGGGCAGCTGGGCCACCACCAGGAGCAGCGCGTCACCCGCCAGGACAGGGTGGCAGGACACCGGGGACAAGCCTGGGGGAGAGGGGACACGAGTGAGGAGACCTTGGGGACCTTGGAGATGTTGGAGATGTTGGGTGATTGGGACCTTGGGGACATTGGAAAACCTTGGGGACATTGGAGATGTTTGGACATTGGGGACCCTGGAGATGTTGGGATGATGGGACACTGGGGACATTGGAGATGTTGGGGTGATGGGGACCTTGGGGACCCTGGGGACATTGTGATGATGGAGGGCGTTGGGGACATTGGAGATGTTTGGACATTGGGGACATTGGGGACCTTGGAGATGTTGGGGTGATGGGACACTGGGGACATTGGAGATGTTGGGGTGATGGGGACACTGGAGACCTTGGGGACATTGGGATGATGGGGACCTTGGGCGCACTGGAGATGTTGGGGTGATGTGGACATTGGAGATGTTGGGGTGATGGGGACATTGGAACACTGGGGACATTGGAGATGTTGGGGACCTTGGAGACCTTGGGGACATTGGGCATGTTGGGGTGATGGGGACCTTGGGAATCATGGAGATGTTGGGGACCTTTGGGACATTGGAGATGTTGGGGAGCTTGGGGACATTGGAGATGTTGGGTGATGGGGATCTTGGGGATACTGGGGAGCTTGGGGACATTGGAGATTTTGGGGTGATGGAACCTTGGGGATACTGGGGACATTGGAGACCTTGGGACATCGGAGACAGCTGGGGACCTTTGGGACCTCGGGAATATCGAGGGCATTGGGGACATTGGAGATGTTGGGGTGATGGGGCCTCGGGGACCTCGGAGACGTTGGGGACCTTTGGGGGCAATGGGGACATTGGGGACCTTGGGGACATTGGGGTGATGGGGACCTTGGGGACATTGGGGCTTTGGGACATTGGAGAACGTTGGGGACCTTTGGGACCTTGGGAATATGGAGGGTGTTGGGGCCCTTGGAGATGTTGGGGTGATGGGACCTTGGGGACATTGGAGATGTTGGGGACCTTGAGGACCTTGGGAGTATGGAGGACACTGGGGACATTGGGGATGTTGGAGCAATGGGGACCTTGAGGACCCTGGGGACATTGGGATGATGGGGACCTTGGGGACACTGGAGATGTTTGGGACCTTGGAGACCTTGGGGACCTTGTGAATATGGAGGGTGTTGGGGCTGTTGGGGACATTGGGGACCTTGGAGATGTTGGGGTGATGGGGACCTTGGGGACATTGGAAACCTCGGGGATCTTGGAGATGTTTGGACATTGGAGATGTTGGGGTGATGGGACATTGGGGACATTGGAGATGTTGGGGACCTTGGAGATGTTGGGGTGACGGGACCTTGGGGACATCTGAGGACCTTGGGGACATTGGAGACCTTGGAGACATCTGGGGACATTGGAGACCTTGGGGACATTGGAGACCTTGGGGACCTTGGGGACATCTGAGGAGGCCTCGGGGCCATCGTTCTCCCCGAGGCCACTTTGGTGTCCCTCAGCCCATCCTGGTGTCCCCACGGCCACTCCTGGGCTGGCATTGTCACCGTCGGTGTCCTCGGGCTCCATCTTGATGTCCCTCACCCATTGTCACCATTTCCACCCAAATTTCACCATTTCCACCCAAATTTCACAATTTTTAACCCATTTTTACAATTTTTACCCCATTTTCACCTTTTCCCACCCAAATTTTCACATTTTTTCACCATTTTAAACCCATTTTCACCATTTTAAACCCATTTTTCACAATTTTCACCATTTCGCACCCAATTTTCACCATTTCCCACCCAAATTTTCACCATTTTTAACCAAATTTTCACCATTTTAACCCATTTTCACCATTTTCCACCCATTTTCGTCATTTCCCACCCATCCTCACCATTTTTAACCCATTTTCACCATTTTTAACCCAATTTTCACCATTTAACCATTTCCCACCCCATTTTCACAATTTTAACCAAATTTTCACCATTTTAACCCATTTTTCACCATTTTTTACCAAATTTTCACCATTTTCACCATTTCCCCCCAATGTTTTCACCATTTTAACCATTTTTTCACCATTTTAACCAATTTTTCACCATTTTAACCAAATTTTCAACATTTTAACCAATTTTTCACCATTTTAAAACCATTTTCATCATTTTTAACCCATTTTCATAATTTTAACACATTTTTCACCATTTTAACCCATTTTCACCATTTCCTGCCCATTGTTAACCATTTTCAACCAAATTTTCACCATTTTAACCCATTTTTCACCATTTTTTACCAAATTTTCACCATTTTCACCATTTCCCCCCAATGTTTTCACCATTTTAACCATTTTTTCACCATTTTAACCAATTTTTCACCATTTTAACCAAATTTTCAACATTTTAACCAATTTTTCACCATTTTAAAACCATTTTCATCATTTTTAACCCATTTTCATAATTTTAACACATTTTTCACCATTTTAACCCATTTTCACCATTTCCTGCCCATTGTTAACCATTTTCAACCAAATTTTCACCATTTTTAACCCATTTTTCACCATTTGCCCCAAATATTTTCACCACTTTCCACCCAATTTTCCCAATTTTTTTCACTATTTTTCCATTTTTACCATTTTTTCCTTTTTTTCCCTCTTTTCCCCTCCCTTTTCCCCCATTTTTTCCCCTATTTTTTTTCTCATTTCCCAAATTTTTTTCCATTTCCCCCCCGATTTTCCCTGGTTTCCCCCATTTTTCCCTGTTTCCCCCCAATTTCCCCATTTTTCTGCAGTTCTTTCCATTTCTTCACCATTTTTTCCAATTTCCCTCCATTCCCCCCATTTTTTTCCTATTTTATCCCCATTTTTCCCACATTTTTTCCCGTTTTTTCCTCCCATTCCCCCCCCATTTTCCCCACATTTTTTCCTAATTTTTCCCCATTTTTCCCCCATTTTTCCTATTTATCCCACATTTTCCCCACATTTTTTCCTCACATTTTCCCCACATTTTTCTTTTTTTTTTCCTATTTCTTCCCCATTTTCCCCACATTTTTCCCCAGTTTTCCCCAGTTTTTCCCTATTCTTTCCCCACTTTTCCCTGTTTTTTTTCCTATTTTTTCCCCATTTTCCCCCATTTTTCCCACATTTTTTCCTATTTTTCCCCCACTTTTCCCGCATTTTTTCCTGTTTATTCCTCCCATTTTTCCCTGTCTTTTTCCTAATTTTCCCCATTTCCCCCCTATTTTCCCACATTTTTTTCCTGGTTTTTGCCCATTTTCCCCCCATTTTTCCCTGTTTTTTTTCCTATTTTTTCCCCATTTCCCCTACAATTTTCCACCCATTTTCCCTGTTTTTTTTCCCTGTTTTTTTTCCCCATTTCCCCCCATTTTTCCATTTGTTCCCCATTTACCCCGTTTTTTTCCTATTTTTCCCCATTTTCCCCCCATTTTTTCCTGTTTTTTTCCTTTTTCCCCCCATTTTTCCCTGTTTTTTTACTAATTTTTCCCTGTTTTTCCTTTGTTTTACCCCATTTTTTTCCTTTTGTCCCCCCATTTTTTTTGTTTTTTCCTGATTTTTCCCCCAATTTTTTAATTCTCTTCATTTTTCCCAATTTCCCCATTTTTCCCCCAATTTCTCTCCCCACTGACCGCGCTCTGAGCCAGAACCTCCCACTCATTTTTCCTTTGTTTTTCCCATTTTTTCCCTGTTTCCCCCCAAATTTAAAATTTTTCCCATTTTTCCCAATTTCCCCATTTTTCCCCCAATTTCTCTCCCCACTGACCCCGGAACCTCCCCCTCATTTTCCCTTTGTTTTTCCCCACTTTCCCCATTTTTTCCCATTTTTTTCCAATTTTTTCTCATTTTTCCCCGTTTTCCCCCAATTTTAAATTTTCCCCATTTTTCCCAATTTCCCCATTTTTCCCCCAATTTCTCTCCCCATTGACCACGCTCTGAGCCCGGAACCTCCCCCTCATTTTCCCTTTGTTTTTCCCCATTTTCCCCATTTTTTCCCATTTTTTCCCAATTTTTTCTCATTTTTCCCCGTTTTCCCCCAATTTCCCCATTTTTCCCCCCCAATTTCTCTCTCCGTTGACCATGCTCTGAGCCCGGAACCTCCCCCTCATTTTTCTTTGTTTTCCCCAATTTTTCCATTTTTTTGCCGATTTCCCTCTTTTTTCCATTTTTTTCAATTCTTTCCCCATTTCTCCCAATTTCCCCGCAGCTCCGGGGACACAAAATGGGGACTGACATTGGAAAATTTGGTTAAAAATGGGGGGAAAAGTGGGAAATTTTGTCCAAAATGAGAAAATTTGGTTAAAAATGGGAAAATTTGGGGAAATTTGGGAAATTTTGGGATTTTTGAGAGCCTGGAACGGCCGCAGCCCTGGGGACACGAAATGGGGACAAAAATGGGAAAACTTGCTTAAAAATGGGGAAATTTGGAACTTTTCACACCAAAATTTGGTTAAAAATGAGGAAATTTGGGGAAATTTGGGGAAATTTGGGGCAATTTGTGGAAATTTGGGGAAATTTGGCATTCTTGAGAGTCTGGAACAGCCGCAGCCCTGGGGACACAAAATGGGAACCAAACTGGGAAAATCTGGTTTAAAAAAGTGGGAAAATTTGGGGAAATTTGAGAAAAAATTGGGATTTTTGGGAGACCAGAACAGGCGCAGCCCTGGGGACACAAAATGGGGGAAAAATCAGAAAATTTGGGGACACTCCCAGCCCCTCCCAGGCCCGTTTTCCCTCTAAAATCCCCATTTTTAACCCGAAAATCCCCAAACTTTTACCTAAACCCACCAAATCTTCACCTCCCAGTCCCTCCCAGTTTGTCCCAGTATAACCCAGTCCCATTTCCCCCTCTAAAATCCCCATTTTTAACCCTTAAATCTCCATTTTTTAACCCTAAAATCCCCGGACTTTTCCCCCCAGTCCCTCCCAGTACAAACCAGTATAACCCAGTCCCATTTTCCCCATAAAATCCCCATTTTTAACCCTTCAATCCCCATTTTTTCTCCGTAAAATCCCCATTTTTAACCCTAAAATGCCCAAATTTTAACCCTTCAATCCCCGGATTTTTTCCCCCCAGTCCCTCCCAGTTTGTCCCAGTCCCTCCCAGTATAACCCAGTCCCCTTTTCCCTTCTAAAACACCAATTTTTAACCCTTAAATCTCCATTATTAACCCTAAAATCCCCATTTTTAACCCTTAAATCCCCGGATTTTTTCCCTCAGTCCCTCCCACTATAAACCAGTATAACCCAGTCTTATTTTCCCCTATAAAATCCCCAATTTTAACCCTTCAATCCCCCAATTTTGACCTAAAACCACCAAATTTACCCAGTCCCTCCCAGTTTGTCCCAGTGTCTCCCAGTACAACCCAGTCCCGTTTTCCTCTCTAAAATCCCCATTTTTAACCCTAAAATCCCCATTTTATTTCCAAAAATCCGCGGATTTTTTCCCCCCAGTCCTTCCCAGTACATCCCAGTACAAACCAGTATAACCCAGTCCCATTTCCACCCCTAAAATCCCCATTTTTAACCCTTCAATCCCCATTTTTTCCCTGTAAAAATCCCCATTTTAACCCTAAAGTGCCCAAATTTTAACCCTAAAATCCCCGGATTTTTTTCCCTTCAGTCCCTCCCAGTTTGTCCCAGTACAACCCAGTCCCGTTTTCCCCTCTGAAACCCCAATTTTTAACCCTTAAATCTCCATTTCCCCCCTAAAATCCCCATTTTTAACTCTAAAATGCCCAATTTTAACCCTTAAATACCCAGATTTTTCCCCCCAGTCCCTCCCAGTACATCCCAGTACAAAGCAGTATAACCTAGTCTCATTTCCACCCCTAAAATCCCCATTTTTAACCCTTCAATCCCCGGATTTTTTTCCCTTCAGTCCCTCCCAGTTTGTCCCAGTCCCTCCCAGTACAACCCAGTCCCCTTTTCCCTTCTAAAACACCAATTTTTAACCCTTAAATCTCCATTATTAACCCTAAAAATCCCCATTTTTAACCCTTAAATCCCCGGATTTTCTCCCCCCAGTCCCTCCCAGTCTAAACCAGTATAACCCAGTCTTATTTTCCCCTATAAAATCCCCAATTTTAACCCTAAAATCCCCATTTTTAACCCTTCAATCCCCAATTTTAACCCTTCAATCCCCCAATTTTGACCTAAAACCTCCAAATTTTCCCAGTCCCTCCCAGTTTGTCCCAGTCTCTCCCAGTACAACCCAGTCCCGTTTTCCCCTCTAAAATCCCCATTTCCACCCCTCAAATCCCCATTTTTTGACCCAAAACCACCAAACTTTCTGCCCCCAGTACAAACCAGTGCATCCCAGTTCCCTCCCAGTACAAACCAGTCCCATTTCCACCCCTAAACCCCCAATTTTATCCCGAAAATCCCCCAATTTTGACCTAAAACCACCAAATTTTCACCTCCCAGTTCCTCCCAGTATAACCCAGTCCCGTTTTCCCCTCTAAAATCCCCATTTTTAACCCCAAAATCCCCATTTTTAACCCTAAAATCCCCATTTTTCACCCAAAACCCGCCAAGATTTCCCCCCAGTCCCTCCCAGTATATCCCAGTCCCTCCCAGTCCCATTTCCACCCCTAAATCCCCAATTTTTAACCCGAAAATCCCCAAATTTTGACCTAAAACCACCAAATTTTCATTCCCCAGTCCCTCCCAGTACAAACCAGTCCCATTTTCCCCTCTAAAGCCCCGATTTTAACCCTTAAATCCCCATTTTTAACCCCAAAATCCCCGGATTTTTTCCCTTCAGTCCCTCCCAGTCCCTCCCAGTCCCTCCCAGTTTGTCCCAGTCTCTCCCAGTACAACCCAGTCCTGTTTTCCCCTCTAAAATCCCAATTTTTAACCCTTAAATCTCCATTTTTTAACCCTAAAATCCCCGGATTTTCCCCCCCAGTCCCTCCCAGTACAAACCAGTATAACCCAGTCCCATTTTCCCCTACAAAATCCCCATTTTTAACCCTTCAATCCCAAATTTTAACTCTAAAATCCCCAGTTTTTGACCTAAAACCTCCAGATTTTCACCTCCCAGTCCCTCCCAGTTTGTCCCATTATAACCCAGTCCCATTTCCCCTCTAAAATCCCATTTTTTAACCCTTAAATCCCCATTTTTTAACCCGAAAATCCCCGGACTTTTCCCCCCAGTCCCTCCCAGTACAAACCAGTATAACCCAGTCCCATTTCCACCCCTAAAATCCCCATTTTTAACCCTTCAATCCCCATTTTTTCCCTGTAAAATCCCCATTTTTAACCCTGAAATGCCCAAATTTTAACCCTTAAGTTCCCGGATTTTTTTCCTTTTAGTCCCTCCCAGTTTGTCCCAGTCCCTCCCAGTATAACCCAGTCCTGTTTTCCCCTCTAAAACACCAATTTTTAACCCTTAAATCTCCATTTTCCCTCTAAAATCCCCAATTTTTAACCCTTAAATCCCCGGATTTTTTCCCCCAGTCCCTCCCAGTATAAACCAGTATAACCCAGTCCCCTCCCAGTCCCATCTTGCCCCCTAAAAATCCCCATTTTAACCCTTCCATCCCCATTTTTAACCCTAAAATCCCCGAATTTCCACCCCCCCCCCCCCCAGTACAAACCAGTATAACCCAGTCCCTCCCAGTGCCTCCCAGTACAAACCAGTCCCATTTTTAACCCCTAAATCCACGTTATTAACCCTGGAAAAAAAATCGCCATTTTTAACCCTAAAATTCCCACTTTTAACCCTTAAATTCCCGGTTTTTTTTCCCAAAAATCCCCAGATTTTTCCCCCCAGTCCCTCCCAGTACAAACCAGTACAACCCAGTCCCATTTCCACCCCTAAAATCCCGATTTTTAACCCTTCAATCCCCATTTTTAACCCTTCAATCCCCATTTTTCCCCCTCTAAAATCCCCATTTTAACCCTTAAATCCCCATTTTAACCCTTAAATCCCCGGATTTTTTTCCCTTTAGTCCCTCCCAGTTTGTCCCAGTCCCTCCCAGTATAACCCAGTCCCGTTTTCCCCTCTAAGGCCCCGATTATTAACCCCAAAATCCCCATTTTAACCCTAAAATCCTCAATTTTTAACCCTAAAATCCCCGGATTTTCTCCCTTTAGTCCCTCCCAGTCCCCCCCAGTCCATCCCAGTATAACCCAGTCCCATTGTAACCCTTCAATCCCCATTTTTAACCCTAAAATCCCAATTTTTTGACCTAAAACCACCACATTTTCACCTCCCAGTCCCTCCCAGTATAACCCAGTTCCCTCCCAGTCCCATTTTCCCCCTAAATTCCCCATTTTTAACCCCAAAATCCCCGGATTTTTTCCCTTTTGTCCCTCCCAGTCCCTCCCAGTCCATCCCAGTTGGTCGCAGTATAACCCAGTCCCCTCCCAGTCCCATTTTCCCCGTAAAATCCCCATTTTTAACCCTAAAATCCCCAAATTTTGACCTAAAACCACCAAATTTTCATTCCCCAGTCCCTCCTAGTCCCTCCCAGTCCATCCCAGTTCAAACCAGTTTGTCCCAGTGTAACCCAGTTCCCTCCCAGTCCCATTTTCCCCTCTTAAATCCCCATTTTTAACCCTTAAATCCCTAAATTTTTACCTAAAACCACCAAATTTTCACCTCCCAGTCCCTCCCAGTATAACCCAGTCCCGTTTTCCCCTCTGAAACCCCAATTTTAAACCCTTAAATCTCCATTTTCCCTCTAAAATCCCCATTTTTTAACCCTTAAATCCCCGGATTTTTCCCCCCAGTCCCTCCCAGTACAAACCAGTATAACCCAGTCCCATTTCCCCCTATAAAATCCCCATTTTTAACCCTTCAATCCCCATTTTTAACCCGTAAAATCCCCATTTTATTTCCAAAAATCCCCGGATTTTTTTCCCCCCAGTCCCTCCCAGTACATCCCAGTACAAACCAGTATAACCCAGTCCCATTTTCCCCCCTAAAATCCCCATTTTTAACCCTAAAGTGCCCAATTTTTGACCCTTAAATCCCCGGATTTTTTTCCCTTTAGTCCCTCCCAGTTTGTCCCAGTCCCTCCCAGTACAACCCAGTCCCGTTTTCCCCTCTAAAACACCAATTTTTAACCCTTAAATCTCCATTATTAACCCTAAAATCCCCAATTTTTAACCCTAAAATGCCCGGATTTTCTCCCCCCAGTCCCTCCCAGTAGAAACCAGTATAACCCAGTCCCTCCCAGTGCCTCCCAGTACAAACCAGTCGCATTTTTAACCCCTAAATCCACGTTATTAACCCTGGAAAAAAAAAATCGCCATTTTTAACCCTAAAATTCCCACTTTTAACCCTTAAATTCCCGGGTTATTTCCCAAAAATCCCCAGATTTTTCCCCCCAGTCCCTCCCAGTCCATCCCAGTACAAACCAGTACAACCCAGTCCCATTTCCACCCCTAAAATCCCCATTTTTAACCCTTCAATCCCCATTTTTCCCCCTCTAAAATCCCCATTTTAACCCTTAAATCCCCATTTTTAACCCTAAAATCCCCTGATTTTTTTCCCTTCAGTCCCTTCCAGTTTGTCCCAGTCCCTCCCAGTATAACCCAGTCCCGTTTTCCCCTCTGAAACCCCAATTTTTAACCCTTAAATCTCCATTTTCCCTCTAAAATCCCCAATTTTTAACCCCAACATGCCCGGATTTTCTCCTCACAGTCCCTCCCAGTATAAACCAGTATAACCCAGTCCCCTCCCAGTCCCATTTTGCCCCCTAAAAATCCCCATTTTAACCCTTCCATCCCCATTTTTAACCCTAAAATCCCCGGATTTCCCCCCCCAGTACAAACCAGTATAACCCAGTCCCTCCCAGTGCCTCCCAGTCCAAACCAGTCCCGTTTTTAACCCCTAAATCCACGTTAATAACCCTTAAAAAAAAAATCCCCGTTTTTAACCCTGAAATTCCCACTTTTAACCCTTTAATTCCCGGGTTTTTTCCCAAAAATCCCCGGATTTTTCCCCCCAGTCCGTCCCAGTCCCTCCCAGTCCATCCCAGTCCGTCCCAGTCTGTCCCAGTTTGTCCCAGTTTGTCCCAGTCCATCCCAGTTTGTCCCAGTCCCTCCCATTCCCTCCCAGTATAAACCAGTATAACCCAGTCCCGTTTTCCCCTCTAAGACCCCAATTATTAACCGCAAAATCCCCGTTTTTAACCCTAAAATTCCCACTTTTAACCCTTAAATTCCCATTTTTTTCCCAAAAATCCCCGGATTTTTCCCCCCAGTCACTCCCAGTCCCTCCCAGTCCATCCCAGTCCGTCCCAGTTTGTCCCAGTCCCTCCCAGTCCCCGCGCCTGCGCACTGGAGCCGCGGGGGGCGGGGCCTCGCCAGGGCCACGCCCAGCTGGGGGAGGGGCACAAAACGGGGGCAAAATGGCACCGAAATGGCACCGAAATGGCACCGAAATGGCACCAAATGGCACCGAAATGGCACCAGAGTGGCACCAAAGTGGCACCAGAGTGGCATTAAGTGGCAGCAGAGTGGCACTAAGTGACAAAAAATGGCACCAGAGTGGCACCAAAGTGGCACCAGGTGACAGTGCAGGGCATTAAAGTGGCACTGAGTGGCACCAGAGTGACAAAAAAGTGGCACCAGATGGCACCAGGTGGCACCAAAGTGGCCAAAAGTGGTACTAAAGGGACATGAAGTGGCACCAGGTGGCACCAAATGGCATCAGAGTGGCACTGAGTGGCACCAAAGTGACAAAAACTGGCATTAAAGTGGCACCAAAGTGGCACCAGCGGCATCAAAGGGACATCAGATGGCACCCAGGTGGCACCGGGTGGCACTGAATGGCACAGAGTGGCACTAAAGGGACATCAGGTGGCACCAAATGGCACCAGAGTGGCACTAAAGTGACAGAAAGTGGCACCAAAGTGGCATCAAATGGCACCAGGTGGCACTAAATGGCATTCGAGTGGCATAAAGTGGCACCAAATGGCACCAAAGTGACAAAAATGGCACCAGGTGGCACCAGATGGCACCAAAGTGGCACCAGGTGTCAGTGCATGGCATTAAAGTGGCACTGAGTGCCAGACCCCCTTACTGTTTCTTCCTTCATCTTCCACTCTTATCCCTTTCCTAGGAAAGGTAATGTTCCGTGAAGTTCTCACTATCCACAAGGGTTAAAAGCTCTCCCAGGCCGCTGGGCTGCTCGCTGCCCCCCCCCTTCTCCTCCCAGCCATGCTGCCGGCCCATGATATCAAGTTTCAAGATAACAGTTCCAGCACAGGCTGCATTCTCTCCGTCTCCAAAAGGGGGGTGGGGGGAATAAACAGGTGGCTCGATGCTCCCCCACCCTTCCACCGAATCCGGGCCTACTGTAGATGGGCCATGTGGCTTTCCCCTCCCCCAGCCCAGCCAGCAACTGGGCCGGGGGAGGGAGGCCCAACCCTTCACGCCGGAAATCCTAAGAGGGCTCTGAAGGACAAGAGCCCTGCTTTTAACTCCTTGGGTTTGTGGTCTCAAGAGGCGGATCCAATGCCCCACTGGTCAAACCAGGTGCTCATCTTAAAATTCGAACACCCATTGGTGACCACAGCAAAAACAACATATCCCAGATGTCCCATTTCCGGTCAAACCATGACAAGAGGGAAAATGGGGCGAAAATGGGAAGAATAATAGGAAAAAATGTGGGGAAAATGGGTAGGAAATGGGAGGAAAAAATAGGAAAAAAACAGGGAAAAATGGGGAAAAAATGAGGAAAAAATAGGAAAAAAAACAGGGAAAAATGGGGGAAATGGGAGGAAAAAATGTGGGAAAAAAGGGGAAAAAATAGGAAAGAAACAGGGGAAAATAGGTGGAAAAATGTGGGAAAAATGGGGAAAAATAGGAAAAAAAACATGGAAAAATGGGAGGAAAATGGGGAAAAAACAGGAAAAAATGTGGGAAAAATAGGGGGGAAATGAGAAAAAATAGGAAGAATGGGGGAAAAATGGGGGGAAAATGGGACGAAAAAACAGAAAAAAATGTGGGAAAAAATGGGGGGAAAATGGGGGGGAAATGGGGAAAAATTGAGAAAATGGAGGGAAATTGGAAAAATGGTGAAGAAATGGAAAGAACTGCAGAAAAATGGGGAAAATGGGGGAAAACAGGGAAAAATGGGGGAAACCAGGGAAAATCGGGGGGGAAATGGGAAAAACTATGGGGAAATGAGAAAAAAAATAGAGGGAAAAGGGGGAAAAGGGAGGGGAAAAGAGAGAAAAATAGGAAAAAATGGTGAAAATGGAAAAATAGTGAAATAATTGGGAAAATTGGGTGGAAAGTGGTGAAAATATTGAGGGGAAATGGTGAAAAATGGGTTAAAAATAGTGAAAATTGGTTAAAAATGGTGAAAATGGGTTTAAAATGGTGAAATTTGGGTTAAAAATGGTGAAAATGGGTGAGGGACATCAAGAGGGAGTCCGAGGACACCGAGGGTGACAATGCCAGCCCAGGAGTGGCCTTGGGGACACCGAGGGTGACAATGCCAGCCCAGGAACGGCCTTGGGGACACCAGGATGGGCTGAGGGACACCAAAGTGGCCTCGGGGAGAACGATGGCCCCGAGGTCTCCTCAGATGTCCCCAAGGTCCCCAAGGTCTCCAATGTCCCCAGATGTCCCCAAGGTCCCCAAGGTTTTCCAATGTCCCCAAGGTCCCATCACCCCAACATCTCCAATGTCCCCAGTGTCCCATCACCCCAACATCTCCAGGGTCCCCAATGTCCCCAATGTCCAAACATCTCCAATGTCCCCCAAGTTTTCCAATGTCCCCAAGGTCCCCATCACCCCAATATCTCCAATGTCCCCAGTGTCCCATCACCCCAACATCTCCAAGGTCCCCAACATCTCCAATGTCCCCAAGGTCCCATCACCCCAACATCTCCAATGTCCAAACATCTCCAATGTCCCCAAGGTTTCCAATGTCCCCAAGGTCCCCATCACCCCAACATCTCCAAGGTCCCCAATGTCCCCAACGGCCCCAACACCCTCCATGTTCGCAAAGTCCCCAAGGTCTCCAAGGTCCCAAACATCTCCAGTGTCCCCAAGGTCCCCATCATCCCAATGTCCCCAGGGTCCTCAAGGTCCCCACTGCTCCAACATCCCCAATGTCCCCAGTGTCCTCCATACTCCCATGGTCCTCAAGGTCCCCAACATCTCCAATGTCCCCAAGGTCCCATCACCCCAACATCTCCAATGTCCCCAAGGCCCCATCACCCCAACATCTCCAAGGGCCCCAACACCCTCCATATTCCCAAGGTCCCAAAGGTCCCCAACATTCTCCAATGTCCCAAAGCCCCAATGTCCCCAAAGGTCCCCAACATCTCCAATGTCCCCAATGCCCTCCATATTCCCGAGGTCCCAAAGGTCCCCAGCTGTCTCCGATGTCCCAAGGTCTCCAATGTCCCCAGTATCCCCAAGGTTCGATCACCCCAACGTCTCCAGTGCGCCCAAGGTCCCCATCATCCCAATGTCCCCAATGTCCCCAAGGTCCCCATCACCCCAACATCTCCAATGTCCCCAGTGTCCCATCACCCCAACATCTCCAAGGTCCCCAATGTCCCCAATGTCCAAACATCTCCAATGTCCCCAACGCCCTCCATCATCACAATGTCCCCAGGGTCCCCAAGGTCCCATCACCCCAACATCTCCAATGTCCCCAGGGTCCCATCATCCCAACATCTCCAGGGTCCCCAATGTCCCCAATGTCCAAACATCTCCAATGTCCCCAAGGTTTTCCAATGTCCCCAAGGTCCCAATCACCCCAACATCTCCAACATCTCCAAGGTCCCCAAGGTCTCCAAGGTCTCCTCACTCGTGTCCCCTCTCCCCCAGGCTCGTCCCCGGTGTCCTGCCACCCCGTCCTGGCGGGTGACGCGCTGCTCCTGGTGGTGGCCCAGCTGCCCTGGGTGTTCCTGCGGGGCGCCGGTGGCTTCGCGCCGCATGCGGACATCCCGCACAGGGACATCCCGCACACAGACATCCTGTGTGTGGACATCCCGCACATGGACATCCCGCACAGGGACATCCCGCACAGGGACATCCCACACGCGGACATCCCGCACGTGGACATCCCACACGGGGACATCCCGCACAGGGACGTCCTGTCATGGGGACATCCCGCACATCCCACACGGGGACATCCCACAAAGGGACATCTCACACGCGGACATCCCACACGCGGACATCCCGCACATGGACATCCCGCACAGAGACATGTGGTTATGGGGTTCCATCAGGGTTAAGGGGTCATGTGGTTTTGGGGGTCCATCAAGACCATGGGAGTAACCAGGGTCATGGTGTTATGGGGTTCCATCAGGGCCATGTGGCTATGGGGGTCCATCAGGGTCATGGGGTTATGGGGGTCCATCAAGGTTATGGGATCATGGGGGTCCATCAAGGCTATGGGGTTATGGGGGTCCATCAGGGTCATGGGGGTCCATCAGGGTCATGGGGGTCCATCAAGGTCATGGTGGCTCAGCAGGATCATGGGGTTATGGAGTTCCATCAGGGTCATGGGGTTATGGGGATCCATCAAGGTTATGTGGTTATGGGGGTCAATCAGGGTCATGGGGGTTCATCAAGGTCCTCGGGGTCCATCAGGGTCATGGGGTTATGGGGGTCCATCAGGGTCATGGGGTTATGGAAGTCCATCAAGGCTATGGGGTTATGGGGGTCCATCAGGGTCATGGGGGTCCATCAAGGTCATGGTGGGTCAGCAGGATCATGGGGTTATGGAGTTCCATCAGGGTCATGGGGTTATGGGGATCCATCAAGGTTATGTGGTTATGGGGGTCAATCAGGGTCATGGGGGTCCATCAAGGTCCTCGGGGTCCATCAAGGTCATGGGGTTATGGAGGTCCATCAAGGCCATGTGGTTATGGGGGTCCATCAGGGTGATGTGGTTATGGAGGTCCATCAAGGTTATGGGGTTATGGGGGTCCATCACGGTCATGTGGTTATGGGGTTCTGTCGTAGGAAGGAGACCAGGACACCAGGTGGTTCATCACAGGTCCAGTTTATTGAAGAAAGCATCAAACACTTCTACAGCAAATAATAAGCTCATGAATATTCTGCAAGCCAAGCAATCTATTGGTTAAACTATACCATGAACTCTTCCTCATTCCTTAGGGGTTACATCTCTCTTTTCTCATGTCTCTTTCACTATTTGTTATCCTACTGCAGCTAGGCCCAAGGACACGCTATCTCACAGGCGCAGGACTTGGAATTAGCCACGGCTTTGTACTTTTCCAATCTCCAGTCTCCTAAATTTCCCAACACTTCCCCTGTTTTTATTTTTTATGAAAAGCAAAATTCTATGGGCTGTGTCACACTCTTGGCAACACAAAAACAGGCAATTCTAACAATTAAACAGTATTTCAAACAGTATTCTCAGCTAGCAAGGTTTCTCTCTTACAAGGGATCTAAGCCAGGGAAACAAACCAAAAAGGCCATCGCTTTTTATAGGATATGCTATATAACAGATACAAAAAGGATTCTATGTGCTACAAGGCTCAAACAAAACTCAGGTGTGCTAATACAACTTACAAAAAAAAGCTAAAGTAGTAACATGTGCGCAGGTTTCACCCGTGTCAATTGTTTGGTCAGTTTGCTTTCCATTCTCAAACAGCAGATATACTTCAAACAGGAATGGCTCTACTCACAAATGCTTCCGATTGTCCTTTTTTAACTAGAGTTTCTCTGATGTTCACAACAACACTTTGCACACAAGTCATAAAAATAAATGCCTATCATAAAAGGATAAATCTATCTAACATCACTTAAACTTAATAGTACCTAGACTTAAAATACTTAAACTTAAAACATTTAAACTTAATAGAACTTAACATTACTTAAACTTACCTTTACTTAAACTTACCAGATTTTTAAATCAACAGAACTTACATGTAAAATCACTTAAATCTAACAAAACTTTAACAAAACTTAACTGACTTTAAATTCTACATAACTTAAACCTAATATAATTTAAACAGAATTTAGCTCTACTTAAACTTAATAACACTTCAACTTAACAGGAGATAAACTTAACAAAACTAAACCTTAACAGTATTTAACATTTATTGGCACTTAATAGATAATTTAACTTAAACTACTTAGCAACGGATAATACTTACTATAGAAATAAAATATAGCATTTACTATAACTTACCTACAGGCCTGATTCTAAAACACTAAACTAAAAGAAGTTTCTTCACGTATTTGCTGCAGCATTTTTATACTTGAATGCACTTAAACATAAGAAGTTTGTTCAAGGTATACCTGTGGAAAAATTCTTTTAAATTCAGTGCTTGCTTTTACTTTTATCACATCTAAAGAAAGCTTAAAAAATACAAAAAACACACTCATTACATCTTACTTCTACAACCACTTTAACACATTTTTAACATTTTTAAATTTTTTCAAAATATAATTTCAGAGTTTGATGTTCCACCGATTAAAGTCTGTGATTATGATGTTTAAAGTCCCTGTTAATACAGATGATTTTAAGACAGCATAACGGATGCTGAGCCAAATCGGCCGAAATTTGACTCCCGCATTCACTACGCTGATTTGTCTTTCACAGTCCCTGCTAAGAAAAACAAAAGGTCTTTCTAACTTAGGTGGAAAACATCTTGACCGTAGTGGTCCTTGAAGTCCTTTGTTTATTATCGCTGGCTTCTTAATTGCAGTAGGAATCTTTCTTTTGTTGACAAGAGTCACATTTATTAAGCTGTTAGGTCTCACACTGAAGCTTTTGCCGGCTGCGGGGCGGAGGGAGAGCGCTCCCGCTGGAAGAAGCGCTCCGGTCCCGCGGCGCTTGTGTCGGAGGGGGAGAACCCCCCGCGGCTGCCGCCGCTGCCGCCGCTGCAGCGCAGCATTTCAGGCGGCCGCTCGCCCCGGCTGCTCCCCATGGCGGAGCGCCCATGCCGAGTTCGGAGCGGCACAGCCTCGCAGGCGCCCCGAGCCGCAGCTGCTGCTTTGCAATCAGAAACATGCTGAAGTGTATTTTATATCACCCGCCATGGCTTGCTCGGCTTCTTTGCTGACTTATCATCTTCTAACACTGCTTCCCATAGTATATCCCCAAATTTTCTCAATTCCGAGAGTTCATAGACCGTATGTGGGTCAAGGAAAATTTCTTCAGCGTATCCATAGGCTAATAACAAATCTATCCCCTTTACCCCTCGCCATTCTAGATACCCGGCGAATAACTTATATGCTGCTTGCCTTTTCATACCTCTTTCGTGAGCGCTCTTGCAGCTTTCCAGGCTCCGGCAGCATGTAAATGGCTTGAGTCACCGATGTGAACCCCAAGGGTGCTTCAAAATTCCGGCACTGTCCCGGCTGTGAACAGGACCCAGCTCCAACTTCCTCAATCATGGGACGTTCTTTCCCCCTTTTTCTTTTAGTCGAGACGAGGGGTCAGCGTTAGGGGTCACCATGTGTCGTAGGAAGGGGACCAGGACACCAGGTGGTTCATCACAGGTCCGATTTATTGAAGAAAGCATGAAACACTTATACAGCAAATAATAAGCTTATGAATATTCTGTAAGGCAAGCAATCTATTGGTTAAACTATACCATGAACTCTTCCTCAATCCTTAGGCGTTACATCTCTCTTCTC
Organism: Passerculus sandwichensis; assembly: GCA_031885435.1. NCBI lineage: Eukaryota > Metazoa > Chordata > Aves > Passeriformes > Passerellidae > Passerculus > Passerculus sandwichensis. The sequence continues at coordinate 9,476,596 of CM063150.1, forward strand.
TCATGTCTCTTTCACTATTTGTTATCCTACTACAGCTAGGCCAAAGGACACACTATCTCACAGGTGCAGGACTTGGAATTAGCCACAGCTTTGTAATTTTCCAGTCTCTAGCAGCTAAATTCCCAACATGGGGGTGCACATCGGGAAGGATTTTTGATGGGGGTCACTGCAGTGAACGGCGCAGAGTGTCTTACGCCTCCTATTCGGTGTCTGGTGGACAAATCTGTCTGGGAGAAGCAGTGGCTCCTCCCTCAAGATAAATTGGTCACCCTTCAGAATCTGGTGAAGAAGCAGTTGAACCAGGGTGAAGCTGGCAGGGGGGCTTTGTACAAACCACGAACCAGACAGGGCTGCTGTAGAACGTGCCTTGAGCTGCTTTAATTTTCAGCATCAGTCTCATTACATGGTTATGACAATGGGAAGATGCCAGTAGCTCACATTTCAGGCAGCAGACCAGGAACTTAATGGTACAACTTACTTTATAAGTTTCTTGACCAATCACACAAAGCAAAAGCACATTGACAGCAGTCCTAGCCAATCACCATAAGCACACGTACTTTTGGTTAAAACAATGCTTTCTTTTTTGGAATGCAATACCTGCTTGTAAGCCTTAAAACACAATGCACAGACCTCCATTATTCAGCTTTAATCTTCCTAATATCTTGCTAGATAAACTTTCTGCAGCTTACAGAGCTATTCTAGACAAGTGTTAATACACAGACCATTGTTCTAGTTGCTCTTGCTTTTCTACAGTTTAAAAAATTTTTCTGCTGACCTATCTCATGGCTGCTGCATAGCTCTGCTCACAGTTCTGCTCTGTCTGAGGCCTGCATCTTGAAGCTTTCCCAAAATCCTCTAATTTTGTGGATTCCCACACAGGGTCATCTGGAGCCTTCTACCAGTCTCTGGAACACTCCCGTCTTCTGCATCAAAAAGAAATCTGGGAAGTGGAGGTTGTTGCAAGACCTCCAAAAGGTTAATGCCGTGATGGAAAACATGGGGACATTGCAGATGGGCATGCCATCACCTACCATGCTTCCCACAGACTGGCCGGTCCTCATTGTGGATCTGAAGGATTGTTTCGTTGTTTCTTTACGATTTCTTTGCATCCCGATGACAGACCGAAGTTTGCCTTCTCAGTGCCAGCGATTAACGAGGCTGAGGCTGCACAGAGATATCAATGGAGGACGTTGCCCGTGGCATGCAGAATTCTCCTGCCTTGTCTGTTGTTCACAAGCAGTTTCTTGATGCACGTCTGTATCATTATATGGACAACATTCTGGTGGGTATGCCCACCCAGGATGAGCTGCTGAGGATTCAGCCTCGGTTGCTTGATGCTTTGCATGCTCATGGACTGCAGGTGGCTCCAGAAAAGGTTCAACAACACCACCTTGGAAGTACTTGGGGGTCAAAATTCTGGAATGGATGATCCGTCACCAGGAGGTGCAATTTGTGCATTCTGTGAAGACACTGAATGATGCTCAGAAATTGATATGTGTCATCATTTGGTTATGTCCGTACTTGGGGCTAACCGATGCACAGCTGTCTCCTCTGTATGATTTGTTGAAAAGAGACTCTGATCTAAAGTCATGACCCCTGAGGCATGTAAGGTGTTGGAGGTGGTTCAGCAAGCTGTTTCGTCTTGCCAAGTTTTTCACATTGATCCCTCCATTGATGTCACTGTGTTCATTAGCACTCCAGATTTGTATCCCACGGGCATCATTGGCCAATGGAGTGACAAATGGTCCGATTCCTTGCATGTGTAGGAATGGGTTTTCCTGCCCCATCTGCCGCAGAAGATGGCAACTGCATTGTTTGAGCTGATTGCTCGCTTGATAATCAAATGCCGGCAACGGTGTTTGCAATTGATGGGTGTGGATCCCGCAAAGATCTTACTCCCGGTGCAACGGGAGGATTTTGACTGGAGCTTTGCAAACAGTGTGTCCCTGCAGAGTGCTCTGGAAAATTTTTCAGGGCAGATCATTTATCATCTGCCCAGTCTTAGGTTACTGCATATGGCAAAATTCACACAAATCCCTTTGCAGCCCAAAACTACCCAGGAACCTGTGCAAGGACTCACCGTCTTCACTGACGGTTAAGGGAAAACGGGAAAAGCTGTTGTTACCTGGAGGGATGGATCTGAGTGGCAGATTCTGGAAGGCCATGAGGATGGGTCAGCCCAATTGATTGTAACTGAGGGCTGCTGTCATGGCATTTGGGAAATTTTCCCAGGAACATTTCAACTTGGTCATGGATTCCGCCTATGTGGCCAATACCGCACAGAGTTTGGGTCATTCCATTTTGAAGGAGGTCAGTAATCCTGCCTTGTTTCATTTGATGAAGACCTTGTGGTGTGCCATTCAGGCCCGGGTTCATCCATTCTATGTTCTGCGTGTGAGGAGTCACACCAATTTGCCAGGCTTTATAGTGGAAGGTAATGCGAGCGCTGACAAGTTGGCTAACCCAGTGTGGGTAGCGCCTCAGCCTGATACACTCATGCAGGCCAAGGCATTGCATGGGTTTTTCCACCAGAACGCACATACCTTGCAGAAGCAGTTTCAGCTGACGCCAACTAAGGCTCGTGACATTGTTGAGTCATGTGATGACTGCCATGCACTAGCTCCGCCTTTGCCAGCTGGGGTAAATCCCAGAGGCCTTAGGGCCTTGGAGCTTTGGCAGACCGATGTCACCCAGGTTGCAGAGTTTGGCTAGCTCAAGTATGTGCATGTCATGGTGCACACGTTCTCCTCTGCGATGTGGGCTTCGGCTCACAGTGGGGAGAAGGCCCGTGATGTCCTTGCCCACTGGAGGCAGGCCTTTGCCGTTCTGGGCGTACCTTCTGCTGTGAAAACCAACAAGGGTCCTGCTTACGCATTGCAAAAGTGCGGCAGTTCCTGCAGTTGTGGGGTGTCTTGCACAAGTTTGGTATCCCTCATCCTCTGACTGGTCAAGCTATTGTAGAACACGCTCCTGGTACTCTGGAGCAGGTTCTTCAAAAACAAAAATGGGGAATGCAGGGTGAAACCACGCACAGTCGGTTGGCAAAAGCTTTGTGCACAGTCAATCATCTCACTGTGCCGCAGAACTCAAATAACCCTGTCATTTTGAATCACCATCTCTCATTGCAGGCTGCGGACGAGGCACATCAGCCTTGAGTGAAGGTACAGGTGCAGAATTTAGTCACCAAAGAGTGGGAAGGTCCCTATGACCTTATCGCTTCGGGGCGCGGGTATGCTTGTGTATCCACACACACTGGGGTACTCTGGGTACCTTTGAAGTGTGTTCACCCTGACCTGCAACTGCAGAGACAGAATCCAGCTGATGAGCAAGATGGAAACCATGACCAACCTGGAAGGCATCAAGCAGGGGAATCATTGAGTGATGATTCAGATGCAGATGATGAGAGTGATCACTCTGATGATTCCTCTGCAAGTGGACACTGAACAGTGTTCATGTATTCTTTATGATATTGTTCATTTTCTTTTTTTTTTCTTTTTTAAAGGAAAACGGTGAGATGTTGCCCTGGTTTTTTAAGATTTTCTAAGCCTTCTGATGTTGACATTCTTGTAGTGAACTTCCTCACACACTTTCTATAAATAACTCATTGTTTTGCATTCCTTTGTGGAGGAGGAGACAGTTGATGGACTGTTGGTTTGTCCAGTGTCATTGGAGAGGTGTCACTGTCACCCTCCAATCCACTGTCACTTTTGGAAAACTGTAAATGTTGGAGTCAGAAAATAAACTTCCTCTTTTTTCTTCACCTTGAGAACAACGATGTGAGCTTGTGTTCTTTTGTGTCCTATAATGACACTCCTGGGCCAGCGACTCCCTCTGAGTGGGGCCTCTCCCAGCCGGGAACTCTCCAGTTTGCTGCACTCGGGGATCCTGAACAACGACAGAGCCTGGGCTGATCCCCACACTCCTCCAGGCTCAGCCCGTCACCCCCTGGGGAGATGCCAAAGGATCCACAGGGAGCATTCCCTTCCCTCAGGGGAATTGCTCCCAGGTGCCTTGCACTGACTCTTTGTGTCTGTGTGCACACAGGAGTGCCTGTGCTGGGGAAATGTAGCAGAAATGCTGCTCTCTGAGGGGTTGGAGTGCCTTGGATAGCTGAATCAGTCAGTCGTGTAGGGAAGGTTAAGTCACAAGGTCTAAGTGAAGTTAAATGCTGATAAACAGTATTTAACCTAAATTATAACCTATGACTTAGTAATTTAGAAGAGGACTAACACTTAACAATATTTAACTTAGCTTATAACTTATATTAAACTTCAAAACTTAGCAAGAAAACAACTCTTAGCAGAATTTAACTTCACTTAGACACTTGACAGCCTCATGGAACCAAGGGGCCATTGTGACACTGAGGGGACTCATGAAATCATGGAGATCATTGTGACACTATGAGGCCCCATGGAATAAGCAAAGCATTGTGACACTGTAGTGTTGCCTTCTATGCCAAGGCAGGTGACCTGGTTCTGAGGTACAGCTCGACAGCCCTCTCTCTCTAGGGCCGTTCGGGCCAATGACACACGCAGACACCAATGTGGTGGACGGTCAAATGGCGTTTATTACTTCTTCTTCTGGGGTCTTATAGTCTTAGGGGTCTCTACGTCAAAAAAGGGGTTTGTCCTTCTTACCTATGGTTAGTAGGGAATGGAAAAGTACTGGGTAAGGGATGGAAAGTTACTGGCTTCAGTGGGGCAACATTCCTATTGTTAGTGGGGCCACATTCCTATGTTAATTTCTTATCTATGAGTAACTGAGGGTCTTATCTATGGGAAGCAGAGGGTCCTGCCTTTCCGTGACATCGTGGCAATCTTCCGCAGCGCCTCTTCCCTAGTTACCACATCTCCCCCCCCCTTTTCACAAATGAATGAGGTAGTCGTGTACATAGGTACTGAATTGAGGTATAGGGTTGCAGCTTGACAAGGGAAAAGGGGTTTTGGGAAACCTGAGTAAGCTTTTGCCAGACAAGTTTAGAAAATCTTGTGACTGGCAGTGTTCTTTGGTTGAATTCCCTGGTTGAATTCACAGCAGTTGTCGTCGCCCTATGAACAGGATGTTGGCCCGTTCCAGGCGGCTCTGAACGAACGAGACTAGCTTGTTCAGCAGGCATGGTCCGAAGGTGACTGTTAGAAACAGCATCGCCAATGGACCTATCAGGGCAGAAATCAGAGTGGTTAGCCAAGGTGATTGATTGAACCAGGACTCGTACCAGCTCTGTTGGGCCTCCCTGTCTTTCTGCCTCTGAGCCAGTCTGTTCTGGAGTTCTGCTATGGAGTCTCTCATGACTCCCGTGTGGTCTGCATAGAAACTCTTTCAAGGCGGCACACAGGCCCCCTTGCTGCATGAACAGGAGGTCCAGGCCTCGCCTGTTCTGCAAGACCACTTCTGAGAGTGAGGAGACCGACTTCTCTAGATAGGAGATGGACTTCTCGATCCTCTGCAGGTCCTCGTCAATCGTTGCCTGCAGTTGGGACAATCCTTGGTGTTGGGTCGCTAGGGCTGAGACACCCGTGGCCGTTCCTGCTGCTCCCAGACCGAGCAGCATTGCGATAGTTATACCTGTTATTATTTCTCTTTTGTGGATCCGGCTGGGTGCCTCGAGAAGATGGTACATCTCTTCATCTGAGTGGTACAGGACCCTAGGAACAATCAGAACTTGGACACAGAAGTAGTTAGAGTCATTGAATTTGGGAAGGAACACACAAGGACTCACTCCGGATCGCTGGCAAACCCACATCCCCGATGCGGATGGGATTGCCCACTTATTGTTTTTCCTGTTCGGTCTGCTAATTTTTGCGCAGACGTTACCTCCCCGCTTAGCTAGGGCTGCATTGCCAAAGCATCTGCCTCGGCCTGTGACTTGACTCAGGGTGATTCCTTTGCGAGGGGTGTCCCATCTGCACTGGTGAGGGGCGTCAGCTGAGGAATAACTGAAGGGAGTGTTTATAGCGACTCCTTCGTAAAAGGGGGGTTTGACATTGTAACAAAGCCAGCAGGATTCGGTTAGGTTAGGGTTGGATTCGTTCAGGGATACAAAGGTAGCCTTTAACATACGAAGGACTGGGTCTGCATCTGACCCGGTTAAGCGGCTCATCTGAAAGGTTTCCGCTTGACCGGTCGGGACATTGCTGACTCCTGTGGGTAAGGTTTTGGGGTAGGTTACGTTTCTCCCTTTCGGCACACTTTTAATCACTTTGTTGTGTCCGACTGCTCGGGGTGCTGACGGCTGGAGCCTGATAATTTGCACGTTCACCCTCTCTTTTGACCCTTGAAGGACCACTGTCCATGTTTTGCCTGTGGCCCAGCTAGGGTGATCTGGCTGCAAGACCGTCATGTTGTAATCAGTGCATGCCCGAAAGCTAGGGATTTTAAGTTGGTTTCGATGGGAATTTTAGCGAAAGAAGACGGGTATTTTGCAACCGATGGGTGCCCAGGTGAACTGTAGGAATTCGTCTGGCTCTTGTGGATCCCACCCAGGCCCCAACGGTCTGGCATCTGTAACTATGGTTTCGCAGCCCCAGTGCCGACAATATCCCCACCCTGGGTGATTGCAGTAGCTTTTCCCAGGGTTTGAAGCTGGGCACCAGTAGGATAGGTACGAATGTGTGACGTGTAGGCAATAGGGGTTTACCCTTGGCTGTCCTGGAAACAGGTCGGTGATGTGGAACACGAAGGATGGAGTGTTTGGTGTGGTGATTTCTTTGAGCACTTTGCCACTACTAAGGTGTCGCATGACCCACCTGAAGGGCTGATGGGGGTAGTGATCTGGGCTGGCTTGCCCTCTGGCGACAAGCCCCAACAGCAAAATCACACAGAAACACCCTTGGTTCTTGGGTCTCACCCGTGCGGGTCTCTCGGGTGCTGCCTGGCGGCTTGGTGGTCTGTTGCTTTCGTCTGGAACCGGGATGTACACGTCACGAGGACGTCCCACAAGCAGTTCCTGTAAACAGACTCGCAATTCTCGTCAGTCTCATTCTGCTCGCTATGAGGGTCCGGTTTCATCATCTTAAGTGGACACCACCTGATTTTGCCGTCCTTTTTGACGGCCGCGTACCCTCGTCCCGTGAGCATCAGCCTCCAACCCCATTCCCACTCGCCTAACTCGTTTCTAATTACCACCTGTGGGCCCTCTTCTAGCGTTCGAGTGGCCCAGTGTTTTTGGACGGGACTGTTTGTTTCATCTCCCCTAGGGAATTGATTCAGTGCCAGCAAAGCGGTTGCCAGCATACGTGCCTGATCTCCTGGGGGAATGGCATTGGCAAAGCCCTCTGCTTTTGCCAACACTTCTATCTTGGCTTTCAGGGTCTGGTTTGCTCTCTCAACTATGGCCTGTCCGGTACTGTTGTATGGGATGCCTTGAACTAACGTGATGCCCCATTTTGAGGCGAATTCCTGTACTTGTTTGGAGGTGAAATTGGAGCCGTTGTCCGTTTTGATCTGCTTGGGGATACCAAGCCAAGCCATGGCTGTCAGCCAGTGCTGAATTGTGGCTTTGGAGTTAGTTTTGGGGTGCTGTGTGGCTATGATCGTTCCTGCCTTTCATGATGAGGCTGGCGATGCATTCGATTCCTGGGGAAAATGCACGAGCGGGTCTTCCGAGGACCACCCATTCGATCGGCCGGGCCTTTTCAGCGAGTCCTTGGGCCAGTGCTCCCACTCCCCCCTTCGGTGTAAAATGGACGTACAGGTCCAGTGGCACGGCTGGGTTCCACCTGGCAAGTGTGCCAGTGGACATCTGGCTTTCGATGAAGTTGAGGGAGCTCGTTGCTTGCGGCGTCAGCTCCTTGGGTTCCCAGGGGTTCTTTCCTTTCAGGAGGTCGTACAGAGGGTCCATGACCTCGGGAGGAATCAGGACAATGTTGCGAAGCCACTGCAGTGATCCCACCAGGCGTTGCACGTCGTGGAGCGTCTTGACGTCTCGGTTGACCTTCATCTTGGGGGGTGTCACGTAGGAGCTTGGGATCCCTACTCCCAGGAAGGTCACGCAGGGTCCTCTCTTGATCTTTGTGCTTGTGATCTCGAAGCCATTGGCCTGAAGGGTCTCCGTGATTGTGGACACCAGGTGATCTACTTGGCTTGTCGATGGTGCTGCAACCAGGATGTCGTCCATGTACTGGATGATGGTTGCGGTGGGGTAGGAGTGTCAGACCGGCATTAGTGCTTTGTCCACGGTGATTTGGCATATGGTCGGGCTGTCGACCAGGCCTTGTGGAAGCACTCTCCATTGGAAGCGGAGGTTGGGCCAGTTCGCCATTTCAAAACGCCACGGAAAAGGCGAATCATTCTCTGTCCTCAGGGTGCAGGGGCATTGAAAAGAAACAGTCCTTGATATCCAGTACTGCACACGGCTGCCCTTCGGGGATGGCTGAGTTCGCGGGTAGCAGTGTCTGGACCAGACCCATGGGTCGGATCGTCCTGTTCACTTCTCTCAGGTCATGGACGAGACGAAAGCCTTCTCCGGACCTTTTGGGGATCATGAATACAGGAGTGTTCCATGGGCTGGTGGAGGGTTCTACGTGACTCTTTTGCAGTTCGCGGTCGACCAGTTCCAGCAACGCTGCCATTCGAGGCTCTGTCAGGGGCCACTGCTCAACCCATACAGGGTCTGATGATTTCCAAGTCAATTTGATTGGCAGCGGAGGGTGTACGGCAGTGGCCCTCATGATAAATTTGTAATCCGAAATCCAAGCATGGAAAAGACGTCCGGTTTACCCGGGGCCGGGATGCTTGGAGTGAGGGTGCTGCCAGGGAAAGCTGTGCCGGCTGGGGACAGCTCGCTGAGTTGCTGCCCTTCCCCAGGAGCCTGGGCTAACGCGGTCGTCCTGCCATTCCTGCTTAAATACAATCCGCCCCGCCCCATGAAAAATCATGCGGCTTATTTGCGTAATATCAAAAGTGAGCAGATCGTTATTGCCAGAAATGTCGTCCTCAAGAGTGGGTACTACCGCTGAGTTGATCCCTATTTCTGAAATCGCTTTGGCTTCTTTTGGGTTAGCTGGGGTATATGCCCTTTGTTGGTTCCCCCGCGCTCCGGCAACCCCCACCGGGAAAGCGTGCATGGAGGCTGCTGGTGCCCAGCCCCCACAGGCTGCTTTTATTTTTCCCCAATCGGTGAGTTTGTGTTGCGATTGTTTCCCGATATTGTTTAAAGCTTTATTCGGTTTCGCTCGAAACCGCATTAATTCTGCTCTCTCGGTTTCCGAGTCCCATCCGGACTCGGTCGGCTCTTCCAAGCTGTCTGAGCAGCTGTTACTTGACTCTGAGCCGGAAGCTGACTGCCGGTACACTCCCAGCGCTCCGTGCCGTTTTGTTCGGCTTTGACCTCGCTCCTCCCTTTAGGGGTGGTGCTGCTCCCTCCCCCTGGGGTCCCCCCACCTCCTGCCAGGGGAGGTCCTTACCCTATAAGGACCTAATTTGAATAGAGCGCTCTGATTGGTCTTACGCTCCACCGCGGGGGCCGCCCCTTCTCCCCGCTCGCCCGTGCATGCGTTGTTAAGCAGGCTGACTGCGTTTCCGCCCCCTGCCTCCTCCCTTCCGCCCTCGCCATGTGGTTCGGCGCCATTTTTAAATGCACATAGCGGGGGTGAGTTTTTACCGATCCCGGCGGGGTCCAACAATCCGGCCTTGTTCCGCGCCTCCTCCGCGAGTCCCTTCCAGAAGCATCGCGCGCGCTGCTCTGCTTCTTGCGCTGGACCGGCGGCCGGCGGGGAAGAGACGGATAGAGAAACCGCGGCTTTTTCGGACGGTTCCGTGGGGGGGCTAGGACCCGGCGGGCTCCACGGGAAGGTCGGGGGGTCCCCTGGGGGTTCCGGGGGGGTCTCCTGGGGGCTCCAGGGGGTCTGGGCTCGGGCTCGGGAAAGGGTGGAACGCACCCGGCCCCCGCATATTCCCGCCTTCAATCCGATCGCTCTCAGAGGCGGTCTGCGTCGCGGCCCCCACCCCCGGCTTTGGTGTAGCTAATAAACGTATACGCGTGGCTTCCCGCATCTCCTGTTCTTCTAACATCTTGCGTAGGGCCTCTTCTACTTTCCCCCATGCTTTGAGGTTTTTACCACTGCCTGCGGACTTAGAGTCCTCTGCTGAGGCGGCAGTGCACTTCTCCCGCGCTTCCCAATATAATATATTTACCGGACGTTCGATTGTCCCCAGCTCTAGGAGCCTTGCAATACCAAGTTTAGAGTTCCTGAGCTCACCTTTAATTCCCCATTGCTCATGAGCCTGACTTACGACCTTCGCTGTGGATTCCCTGGTCCACGCTGGTCCAGAGGCGTCCCTCCCACTGTGGTCAGACCTGCTGCCACAGCCGCTGTCCTCTGTCCAGGAGAATCCCCTTTCCCCGGGCGCAGATTGCTTTCCCAGGTTTCGGGCACCAAATGTTGCCTTCTGGATCAAGTCAGGCGACCTGGTTCTGAGGATCAGCACGGCGGCCCACTCTCCAGGGCTGCTTGGGCCAATGACACACGCAGACATCAATATGATGGACGGTCAAAAGGCGTTTATTACTTCTTCTCATGGGGTCTTATAGTCTAAGGGGTCCTCTACGTCAAAAGGGGTTTGTCCTTCTTATCTATGGTTAGTAAGGAATGGAAAAGTACTGGGTAAGGAATGAAAAGTTACTGGCACTACTGTTAGTGGGGCCACACCCCTAGGGTAATCTCTTATCTTAGAGGAACAAAGGGTCCTGCCTTTCCGTGACATTGTGTGATTTTCCGCAGAGCCTTTTCCCTATCTTCCACAGCAGACAACTGATACCTTAGGTTTTAAGTTTTTCTATTGTGTTTTGGTGTGCAGCGTTTAGCTGTATATTAAGTGTTACTAATATCTTTTCACAGAGTGGTGAAGACAAAACAATCCTGTTCTAGCTGGAGACTCAAGGACAATCTCTTCAAACTTCAGGCCCAAAGCATAAACAACATGAAAAGAGGACAACAGGCAAGCAAGCAAGGAAGACAAAACTTCATAATTTGAAGCTATTGAAGCTATTAATTGGGCAGTTAACTCCTATATATAAATGTACTAAAATGTACAAAAATGTGAGATCTCGTGACCAAGCCTTTTTTGCTCCCATCTCAGAGCCATCCAGGCAGAGCCACATCTGTGGCTCTACTACTCCCAGGGTGTGACCTTTGAAGGCACTACAATAAATATCTAATTTACTCCACTTAACTCCGTCTGGCCTCTATTCCAGCTCCTTAAGGCATCACAACACTCCAGGAGCCGGAATGTGGAGGAGTGAGTGCAGTATGTGAAAACAAACTGCAGCTTCATCCTCTTGCCCTTCACTCTCAGAGCCAGCCTTCAAGGTGCAGAACTCATTTCTGAGCTAAACGGACCGATGGGGTACGAGCATCATGAAGTCACCCCAGGACATGCCCCTGTCAGGGTCTGGGGGTTCCATCCCCGCCTCATCTCCGGGCTGCCGGGGGTCCCCCAGCTCCGGTATCGCCCCTTCCCCTCTCCCCGCCCCAGGGGTCCCCCGTTCCACAGCCTCGACTCTCATGGGGATCCCCAAAACCAATGTCCTGCCCCATCAGTACCGCGCCATCCTCACGTGGACCCGCCGGGACCCTCCTGAGGGGTGATCGCGGCTCCTCTCGCCCCAAAAAAGCTCCTCTTAGGGAGCCTGGAGATATCTGGGGCTCGAGTCCGGGTTCTGCTGGCTCCGAACACTCACCAAAAAAATCCTCCTGGAGACCCCTGGCTGGAGTTATTTGGGAATTTAGCTACTTGAGCTGGGCTTCTTCTGGGACTTTCAGCAGCCTTCTGTTCCTCAGCTTGGAGTGAATGAACCTTGTCAGTCTTGCTGGTATCATTTGCTCCCTTTCCTCCAGTGATTTTAGCAAACTTTTCAAGGAAGGACAAGAAAATATTTTCTTTTTCACTGGCCATCCAAAAAAGCCATTTCCCTCAAAAGTTCTCCCATAAGTTCCCCAGGATGAAGTAGGGACTGTGTCCAAGTTTCCAAGAGTTCTTCCAGAAAGAACCACAATCTCCTCAGAGGAAGGAACCATGCTGTTGTCAAAGGCACTTGGGGTCAAAGAACAGTGCCTGAACTCACTGTGCCAAAATATTGTTGCAATATGGTTAAGAATACTGGTAGAGAGATGCCTCTGCCCCAATTAAGGTACTAACGAGACCAAATCCAAAGTAGATTTTATTAAACAGTAAATGTGAGGTAGAGACAGAGATTGAAAAAAGGGAAAAAGAGGGAAGAGCAAGGGAGTGACAGGGACAGAGACCTCCCCTGGAGCAGGGCAAGTGTGACATTGTGCCCTGTGTGTGTGTGGCCATCCCACGGTGGGGGTTTACACCTGAGCCAGTTTGGGTAAGGGGGGTGGTGTTCACCCCCTGAGCAGGGATTACCCCACTGTTTCAGGTTGCAATGTAAGATGTAACCAAATGCATGTTTTCAATCACCATCTTCATCAACTGTTATAAACAGGCGGGGCAGTGTTCTTTATCTCTTCCATGACTCACCCCTGATAACGCCCTCCAAGGGAGATATCTTCTGTGAATGGGCCATTGAGTGTCACTGCAGGACTGATAAAATTCCATCATCCCATTGTGGGATGCTCTGCCCAGGGGGAGGATCCGAGCATTCCTACCTGGATACAGGCTGAGCCTTGCAACGCCAGGAGCACCTTGCCTACTGGATTCCCAGAGGACAAGAGCTCCATAACCACCAGTGGACCTTCAGAGGAAGACCAGACCCTTCTGCAGGATCACTGCTCTGACAGAATCATCTTGATCACTCCAACAGGACTGCACCCACCATTTAATGGGACTGCTACCACCACCTTGACCAACAGGGTGTCAGGTTATATCCTGACTCTGTCAGTTTAAGGCAGTGTTTCTGTATCATTGCCTTGGTCCTAATTTTCTTATTAAATTGTAATTCTGACTTGGACTTTCCCTCATGTTTGCCATCAAACCAGTACAAAACTCAATGTGCTCATCCCTTGTTTTCCTCCCAAAACAAAATTTCCCATTCCCAAACCTTCACCTGATGGAGGAGAAAGCTGCGAGTAAGAGGAAGATGCCCTGGGACACCCAGGCAGGTGAGGAGGAAGTCAGTGCCCCTTTCCCCCTCTCTCCTGCTCCATCTCCCAGCCCAGCACAGCCCCCAGCTGCAGGACAACCCTGGTGCCAATGCCATCCTGCCAGTGATGCACTGCGGGGATCTCCTTCCCCTTCCCTCTGGCATGGAGGCAAATCCCATCCTCTCTTTCTCCTTCCTTCCCCAGGTAAGGAGCTGAGGATGGAGACCAGGGAGGAAAAATCTCCACATCAGAACCTTGTGAAAGAGGCTGTTTTGAGCGACTCTAGTGCAGAGGAATCCAACATGGAGGAAATGCCACAGAGATCCCACAGGAGGAGGGGCTCCAAAGCCAACCCAGGATTCTCTGATGAAGAAAGAACCACCCAGAGCCAGGAAGGGGGACAGAGCTTTAGGCAGAGCTCAGAGATGGTGGTTCATGAGCAGCTTCGTGATAGGGAGAAGCCCCACAAGTGCTTGCAATGTGGGAAGAGCTTCAAACAGAGCAAGCACCTGGTCAGCCACCACATGATCCACACCGGGGAATGGGCCTACGAGTGTGGGCAATGTGGGAAGGGCTTCAGCTACAGATCCACCCTTGTGACCCACCACACTGGGGAGGGGCCCTATGAGTGTCCCCAGTGTCAGAAGAGGTTTCACACCAGCTCCAGGCTCCTCTAGCACCCACAGATTCACTCGGAGGAGAGGCCCTTCTGCTGTCCTGACTGTGGAAAGAGCTTCAACCACAGCTCCCACCTCATCAGGCACCAGCGCATCCACACAGGGAAGAGGCCCTACCAGTGCGCCACATGTGGGAAGAGGTTTCACACCAGCTCCCATCTCCTCCTGCATGAGCGGATTCACACAGATGAGAGGCCATTTTGCTGTCCAGACTGTGGGAAGGGCTTCAAGCACAACTTCACCCTCATCAGGCACAGGCGCATCCACACTGGTGAGAGGCCCTTCGAGTGTCCCCCGTGTGGGAAGAGCTTCCCCCACAGCTCTCACTTGACAAGACACCAACAGAGCCACCAGTAAGGGAGGCCCTGCAAATGCCGCAGCTGCAGGAACAGCTTCATGCACTGCTCTATCTTCATCACCCATGGGAGAACCCACATTGACAAGAGCCCTTGTGATCCATTTTCCCTGTGATCCATGCTGGGAAGACACCTGCCTGTCATCCTGCCCCTGCTCTTGACATGATGTGGGATTGAAGAACATGAGGGTCTGGCCACGGCCCTGTCACTACATTCACTCCCACCTCAGGTTATTGCCAGGGGCAGGAAAGGAACTCTCTATGTCTCTTTCCCTGAGGAGAGGAGTGCCCTTTTCCAGGCAGGGGGAAATACGTGGCCAGGAAGAGCCTGCTGTTGATGTTGTAGTTTTCCCTGTAAATAGCTTTTCTTATCTCTTCTGTTATCAGTATTGTTTCTGTTCCATTTTTTCCTTATCTCGTTGCTGTTCCAAATAAATTGTTCTTATCCCAGCCCGGGATCTTTGCCTTTTGTGCTTTCCCTGGGAGGCGGGAGGGCAGCGAGGGCAGCGCAGTTTTAGCAGGAGCAGGAAATTGGGGAATCCCATTCCTGAACCCCGGCCCATGGAAACCGAGCATCCCAGCTGGTCCCAGCCCTGGTGGCCATGGCAACAGCCTTGGGAGCGGGTCCCTGGCTGGGGCTGTGGGAACCTCTTCCCTCTGGTGCCCAGGGACAGGAGTGGAGGGAACGACTGCAGCTGAGTCGGGGCAGGCTCAGGTTGGATGTCAGGAAAGGGTTTTTGCCCAGAGGCTGCTGGGGCCCTGCCCAGGCTCCCCAGGGAAGGGTCCCAGCTCCAGGGCTCTCTGAGCTGCAGCAGCGTTTGGACAGCGCTGCCAGGCCCAGGCTGGCATTGTTGGGGTGTCCTGTGCAGGGCCAGCAGTTGGACTGGAGGATCCTGGTGGGTCCCTCCCAGCTCAGCCCATTCTGTGGTTCTGGGATCCCATGAGCCTGGGGATGGGGCTGCCAATGGTTGCCATGGCAACGGGCTCTGGCTGCAGGCCTGAGCTGGTGTCCATGGCAACCACCCCTGGCATGGGATATCCATGGAGCTGCCAAGGGACTGAGCATAGCAACAGGGGGCTGGGGATGGTTGCCATGGAAACTGACCATAGCAACAGGGTCCTGGCAATGGTTGCCTGCTAAGGATCAGATTTGTCAGAGGCCCTCAGAGGGGTTCCATGGGGACTTTCCAAGAGTCTCCAGGCTGTTCCACAGCTGGAATGTCCCAGGCAGAGACAGGGGCTCCATGGACACCTGCCAGGCATTTCTGGGGACTGTAAAGGGCCGTGTGGTCAGAGGCAGTCACAGCCATTCCATGGTGACATCCGAGGGGACCTTGGGCTGCAAAGGCACCGATCTGTCACAGGCACTCACTGGGGCTCTACGGTGACATCCCAGGAGTCCCCTGGCTGCCAAAGAGCCGGGATGTCCCAGACACTCACAGGGGTTCCTATCATGGGCACAGTGAGACCTTCAGGCAAAGCTTATTAGGGAAACTCCTGTTGGGTCACAACATGCAGAAAGGATTCCCAATAGCCCCCATAGATGCCCAAATGTCACCATTGAAACAGAGATGACACAGACTCAGATCAGAAGGCTAAGGGCTAAAAGCCACCCGTTTATTCATTCCTCTTATTTTATACCTTAGTTTGCTACAGGTGGACCTCACTGGTCCTTTAATCAACACATTTCACATGATTGGCCAATTAAGACAACACCGTTCAGTAAACAATTTTATGGAAAAAAGCCAACTTATTCCAAACATTGTCAGCCAAGTGTTTCTGCAAAAATCCACTCAGATAACACCACTTATTGATGTTCTTTTTATGTTGGGCCTTTCTTGGGGATCTCTGGATGGGGGAATCCCTCCTGTAGCAGTTCTATGCCAGGTAAAAAGAGATGCATGGGACTTTTTCAGTCTTCAGCTTCTTGTTTATTGTTATCTCATCTAAAGTTTTGCATTGCTGTCCACACCAGGCTCAGTGCACTGGAAAAGCACTGCAAAATGACCCCAAAATGTACAGTTTAAAGCTCTTTTAACATTGTCTCATCCAATAAACACTTGAAAGGTGCATTATTTCTACTTATCTACCAATAACTCATCCCTTGACTGTCCACATATCCTCTGCACTGTGCTTTCCATGACCAATCACCCTGTGCTACCAACAGTGCAGAAAATAGAGCAGATGAAGAAGAGAGGGACTACACCCCAATTCCTCCATCTTGCTTCCTATCTACACCATACGAACAACCCCAAAAACCTAAATTTCTCACCCAAGGAACATACTATAGTACTCTCTATTACCTATTTCACACTTTGGTAAATTCTAATCTATCTCAAAGTCTTGGAAATCCTCTCCATGGGGGAAGTTGAAAGGCAGCGTTTCTCTGGGGGTCAGGACCCCTCAGAGCAGACAGAGAAATATTCCCTGTGCCTTGGATTCTGACACATTTAACCTAAAATCCCTTAACCCTTAATATGTGAAGTTGCCCAAAAATGTTCCAGGTAAGCAGGATTAGAAGGAGGAGAAAGAGAGAACAACAGAAAGACAGAAGATCCATAGAACAACACGCACATAGGTACCAACTGCTGGGGTTCCAGCATCGCGAAGAGAGGAAGCACAGGAGAAGGCAGGATCCAGACCCTGGACTGCCCTCAAGCTCCAACTTTTAACCCCCTGCTCCTTCATGGGCCCGCCCCTGGGGTGAGACTGCCAGTTGCATGTCCAATCAGAGCCATGGTAGGGACCAGCGGCTGGTGTGTGATTGATTGACAGCTCAGCCAATCAGAACTATGTTAGCACTGCCCGTACTGTGTGATTGACAGCTCTGCCAGGCCAGGGCTGGGGGTGGGGTTCTGTCCCACCACAAACCAAGGCCTGACCCGGCCCTGGCCCCACATGGGCATTCTGAGCATCCCAAGGTGTCTCGGGACATCGATCTCATCCAGCCTCTGACAGCAACCACAATGAATCTCATGGAGTCAAGGGTCAGTTGTGACCTCATGGTGCATCATGGAATCAAGGAGACCATTGTGCAACTCAGGGGCAGTATGGATGCAAGGGTCAAAAATCAAACACTGGGGCCCATAGAAGCAAGGAACCATTGCGACACAGCAGTGCTGCATGGAGCCAATGGACCCTTGTGACTCTGTTGAGGCTCATGAAACCAAGAAGGCATTGTGACCCTGCAAGACTTCATGGAATCAAGGAGAATACTGTGACAGTGTGGGGACCCATGAAATCAAGGAACCATGGAACAGGTCTGCCTGCTTTGACCTCCTGGGGGCTGTTTGACAGGTCCCACTGAATTTGACATGTCAAGGGCCACTTCTCATCTGACTGTGAAGCACTGGGGCTCTGTGCTTTCCTTCCTATGGAAAAGAGCTCTCTTTCTTGTCTAGGCTTCTATGCCTGAAATTAGGATTCCACCTCTAAAATTCCCTATATGCAAGGGTTTCTCCCAAACAAAATCTGCCAATACAGTCAAGTGTGGCGAGACTCGGCCTCTGGTGACTGCCTCTCAGCTGCCCTGGTGCTCAGTTGTTTCCTTTCTATGGAGACCATTGTGACAAAGTGGGGGGTTGTGGAGCCAAAGGGCATTGTTACACTGTAGGAACTTGTGGAACCAAGGGAATCATTGTGACACTGGGAGTACCATGGATCCAAGGGGCCATTATGACACTGTGGAGTCTTGAGGAACTATGGGGGCCATTGTGACACTTTGGGGTCTTCCGAAATGCAGGAAACATAGTGACACTGCAGAGTACTACAGATCCAAGGGACCATTGAGACACTGTGGAGCCTCATGGAACCAAGGACATCACTGTGGTTCTGTTGGGCTGCATGGTCCCAAGGGGCCAATGTGAAGCCATGGGGCTTTGTGGAACCAAGAGACAATTGTAGCATTTCAGGCCCTTATGGAGCCAAAGGGTCATTGTGATCCGGCAGGGCACCATGGATCCGTGGAGAAAATTGTGGCATTGCAAGGCCCCATGGGATCATGGAGACCATTCTGACACTGCAGGGCCTCATGGAGGGAAGGGGCCATTGTGACATTATGGGAACTTGTGGAGCCAAGGGGATCATTGTGGTACCACTGGAGCCCATGGAACCAAGGGGCCATGGTGACACAGAGGAGCTTCATGGAACCAATAGATAATTATGATAGCCTGGGCTTTTGGAACCGTGGAGACCATTTAGATCCTTAAAGACTTGTGTAACCAAGGGGCCATTATGACACCAGAGGGCATCACAGAAGCAAGAGAACCATTGTGACACTGCAGGGCCCTGTGGAACCAAGGGAACATGAAATAGGTGTGGCTGCCTTGGACTCCCAGGGTTCACCTGACAGGTCTGCCTGACCTTGGAATGTGGAAGGCCACTCCCATCTGCCCCTGAAACACTGGGGCTCTGGGCTTTCCTTTTTATAGAAAAGAACTGTCCATCTTTTCCGGCTATCCATGGCCAAAACTTGGATTCCACCTCCAAATTTCTGTGTATCCAAGGAATACTGCCAGACAAAAGTTGCCAGGACAGAGAGGTCTGGCTGGTCTTTGATTCCTGAGTGCCAGCACTTACCTGTTTTGCAAACACTGGAAAGGGCTCTGTGCTTTTCTTTTTAAGGAAGAAAAACATCCGTCTTCTCCAGGCACAAATGTCTGAAATTAGGATTCCACATCCATAATTTCAAATATCCAAGGGTTGGTCCAAGCAAACACGCCAGGACAGACAGGTCAGGCTTGCCTTGGCCTCTGGTGGTTGCCATGCATCAGCTTCTGAAACATGGGGGCTCCGTGGCTTTCTTCCTATGGAGACCAATGTGACATTTGGGAGCCTTGTGAAATGAAGGGGCCATTGTGACACTGCAGAGCGCCATGGATCCAAGGGACATTGTGACACTGTGGAGCCTCGTGGAACCAAGGACATCATTGTGGCTCTGTTGGGCTGCATGGTCCCAAGGAACCATTGCAAATCAGCAATGTGAGAATTAGCCCAGCTGTAACTCAGAGTCAGCCAGATTTTACCCCGGAAGAACTGGGCGTGAGTTTCAAGTCCTAGGAGCCATTCAAAGAACAAATGAAAATCAATCATGAGGTCGATCATTAACAATTTTCCAGATGCCTCTGCTGATGAAATCCATACCACTGAATTTTAGGACTCAGTGGGAGTTGATCT
Source organism: Passerculus sandwichensis (assembly GCA_031885435.1). Classification (NCBI taxonomy): domain Eukaryota; kingdom Metazoa; phylum Chordata; class Aves; order Passeriformes; family Passerellidae; genus Passerculus; species Passerculus sandwichensis. Next base: position 9,495,849 of record CM063150.1, read on the forward strand.
GTATAATTTTTGATCAAAAGGGACCCCATTGGACCCTGCGTGCTCCCCATCTTGCACACGACACTTGACCAGCAAGCAGCGTGTTGAAAACTCAATCCGTTGGTAACTCCTAACTCGGGAACTCCCCTCAAACCTGCCTTTCTCAAACCTTTAATGATGGTCCAAGATGGCAATGGCCATGCTGTCTTGGAGCATCATGCCCTGGAGACTCAAGACAGAACGAGCCAAAATATGGCTCAGGAGCCTGACCACCCCCCCTCCATCTTGGCTCCTCCACTTCCTGCCATCACAACTTTCGCCTCTGCCCTGAAAAAAGCTCCAGACTCCAACCACACAACTACGGGTCCTGCCCTCACTGTCAATCATTCCCCCTCCACACTGGACCATGCCTCCAGTTAAGGAAGGAGACTGGCACAGAGCCTCAAAAGTCCTCATTGCCCTGTTATGTTATGAAAAAAGGGGGCAGAATCCCAGGTATCAACTACTGGTTTGCAGGGAAATCAAGGATCTTTGTATCTAAAGACCATAGGAAGGACTTACCTTGCTTTAATGACCTAATGAGGGCCATGTTTACAGCACATGTCTCAACCACCTATGATTTAAAGTATATTATGTTGTTGTCACCTACAGAATACACCTGGTGGGAAGAGGGGTGGAAGTGTTTATTATGCTAATAGCAATGACTATGCTAATAATGAAGCAAGGGCGGAATTGAAATTCAACTATCTAGCTGGAGAATGACAAAACAGCCTACCAGATGATCAAGCAGTAGGTATCCTCAGAGAAGTATTGAATGATATCAAAGAGATGGCTTTGAAAGCTTTAATCCAGGTATTAGATGGTAGCACCCCCAATTTGAAATACTTTGGGTGGCTGCAGCTAAAGCTCTAGGACAATCAGACCATCTTGGGTGCCTGTTAAGTAAGCAAACCAATGCTACCTCCCTCACACTGAGCGGCCTGCTCTCAGACATAGAGACCATCAAACATGCTACCTTGCAGAACAGAGATAGAATTTTTATTCTGGGCACATGGGCATGGCTGTGTAGACTCTGAGGGCATGTGTTGCATGAACCTCTCCATCCACAGCGAGTCAATCCACAAGAGCATTCAGGTACTGAAGGAAGGGTTCAAGAAGCTTCAAGTGGAAAACAACGACTGGTTCAATAAACTCTTCCAATCCAAGGGACTAAAGGGTTGGATGATGTTTATCTAAAACAGGACTATTCATTCTCTTAGTGGTTTTTGCTGTATTGTTAATTGTCCCATGTTTGTTTGGATGCTTTTAGAAAGTCTTACAAAATTCTTTCCGTCCCATCTTTGTTGTAAAACAGAAAGGGGGAAGATACCCAACACAGGCTCCTCATGGGCACCTTGGACAAGAGAATTGGAGGCCAGGATGGCACAAAAAACTCTCAGAGATTCAGTGTCGGAAGAAAAATCCATAAAAGTACCTAAAAGTATGCTTAAATCCATAAAGTACCTTAAAAACCTTGAGTATCTCAAAGTGCTAATGAGTCCTACCGAGTGTCAGTGCAAAGCTCTCAAGGGACTCGTTAAACCAGAGAATTGGGGCCATGATTGCACAAACCTCTCACGGAGTCAGTATCAAAAGGGAAATACCAAGTACCTTAAAATAACTGAAGTACCTTAAAGTATTAATGCGTCCCACTGAGTGTTGTTACTGAGAAAGCCTCTCCAGGGACTAAGAACAGCAGATAATTGGAGGCCAGGATGGCAGAGACATCTCAGAGTTTCCGAGGCAAAAGCCAATCCCAAAGACCTTTCAAAAACCGGCAGGCCCTGCAGGGAGCATTAAGGATTCCCCAGGGCCATTGCTGAGCAAGGCTCCCCAGGGACTCCTTCCAGCAGATCCTTGAGGCCACTGGGATGTGGGCTAGGGGGGGATGCTGAGGGCAGGACAAGGGGCTGACAGTGCCCAGCCTGGCTGGGGCTGTGCCAGGAGGCCCCAGGGCCTCAGGACAAGGTGTCTCCTCACAGCCCTTGGTGGCACAGACCCTGCTGTGCCCAAGGGCACCAAGACTTGGCTTCTCTTTGTCCCCAGCTGTCAGCACTGCCTCCAGTTCTCTGCTCTGCCTGGGGCCTGGGGACACTTTCTCAGTTGTGTCCCTCAGTAGGACCCATTAAAAGTCCAAGAAACTTTGGAGTTGGATTCTGCCTTGGAGTTCTGGAGAGGTTTCTTCATCTCCCTCTCAGGGACTGATGTTCAAGGCCTGAGCACAAAGCCCCAGAGGCTCATTAAAGTCCTTATGGGTTTCTCTGCTGCTGAGCTGGGCTGGGCTGCTGGCACAGAGGCAGATCCAGGTAACCAAGAAGAGCTTCAAAAGCAGGTTTCTCTTGAAGAGTAGCTTTTCTGCCAGCCTAGCAGGGCTGGGGCACTGCCTGCAGCCATCCCGGGCACAGCACAGAGGCACAGAGAGCTTCAATCAGTCAGGGCTGGGGAGGTGCTGAGAAGTGCCTGGGGCAGAATCACTGCCAGCCCGTGGCACAGGAACCTCTGACTGCAGGACAATGCAGCTGCAGCTCCTGGAATGATCTCCTAAAGCTGGAACATCCCAATGCCTACAGACTCTGTGAGTACAACTCTGGGCATTTCTGGTGCAGGGGAGGTGAAATGCTTATTAAGGTCTGGCATGCTGAGGGGTTCTGATCAGTCATAGAATATTTCCAAAATAATGAATTTAACAAAAATGAGGACTTTTATAATCACTAAGTAGGTATTCAGTTTCCTACTATTGGAGAATTGTAGCCAAGAGGAAATAAATATGAAAGCTTGCTTATGAATTTTTATTAGTAATTCTGACAAATGCCAGAAACATCTGAAGTGTTACTTTTAGTGATCAATAGGTTCACAGGATATCCCTAATGTGCTTGCAGCCACTCTGCCCATGGACAGCACCAACATCACCTTTGCTGGACCCATCAGGGTCAGTCTGAGCTGTCCTTTCTCCAAGCTGCAAATAGAACCTGCCTCCAGCCAGTGCCCTGCAAACAGGCAGGGTTCTGTCAGGCCAAGGGGAGTGCACAGATATTTGGGGTCTGTGAGTGCTGGCAGGGAGAGATCAGGCACAGGGAAACACCTGCAGGAAGAAAATCTGCAGGAAGCAGAGAGAAGATCAGGCAATGAGAGAAAACAATACCATGCAATGCTGTGGTAGGGAGACTTTTGATATCTTCACAGGATGCCCTGAAATGCAGCCCCTCTCTCTGAACAAGCCCCCTCCCTCCTGTGCCCCAGCCAACCCTTTGCCCTCAGGGCCGGGGCTCCAAGGCGTGCAGCCCCTCCTGTGCAGGCAGAGCTGCAGCAGAGCTGTGGGGCAGCTCTGCAGCCCCGGGCCCAGTTCCCTCTGCAGAGCACAGGGCTGGGAGCAGCTGCCCAGCCCTGGAGGCTCTGGCAGGGGGCACAGCTGGCTCAGGGTGACGCTGTCCCCAGTGCCCGGCTCTGGGCAATGCTGTCAGTGCAGCCAGGGAAAGAGCTGCATCTCCCTCCATCCATTGCCATCATAAGGACACTTGGAAGCCTCCCTGAGATTTCAGTCCAAGCTGGGAGCTTCAATCCCAGATGCAAACCTGTCTGAGAGCATCTCTGAGTTATAAGATTAATGGGGAAAGGCAGAGGTGTTGTGACAGTGAAAATGATGCTGGTTTGGTGAAATGAGCAATGTAAGTCCTTGGCTACAAGTGTGAAGCTGGGTTGTGGGGATCCCTCTGCTCTCAGCAGTACCTGGTGATATTTAATGGGCAGCATAAGAAAGTGACTGTCCTTCACCTGAGGATGGTTAAAGCCCAGAGAAACTCCAAAGAGAGTGACATGACAGACCATCTCCCCTCATGCTCCACTCATCATCTTGCCTCAGGGAACTCACTCTGTTCTATCAGAGGGCAGCAGAAATACTGAGGGTTCGATATCCAAGAATACCAGGAGAGACATGTGGGGAGCTTATAAAGAAAACCACAGAACTCTTAAATACAGAAGTGTTTCTGTGTGTATTTCAGGGAAGGGTATATGGGAAATGGCTTGAATTTTGGTTACAGGTATCTCCTCTAACTCTTCACTGTCCTTTCTCCATGAACAGGTCCCCACGTCCAGCCCCAGCCGATGTCCAACAGCAGCTCCATCAGGCACTTCCTCCTGCTGGCACTGGCAGACACACGGCAGCTGCAGCTCCTGCACTTCTGCCACTTGCTGGGCATCTCCCTGGCTGCCCTCGTGGGCAACGGCCTCATCATCAGCGCCGTAGCCTGCGGCCACCACCTGCACACACCCATGTTCTTCTTCCTGCTCAACCTGCAACTCAGCGACATGGGCTCCATCTGCACCACTGTCCCCAAAGCCATGCACAATTCCCTCTGGGACACCAGGGACATCTCCTACACTGGATGTGCTGCTCAGCTCTTTTTCTTTATGTTCTTCATTGGAGCAGAGTTTTATCTGCTCACCGTCATGTGCTACGACCGCTACGTGTCCATCTGCAAACCCCTGCACTACGGGACCCTCCTGGGCAGCAGAGCTTGTGCCCACATGGCAGCAGCTGCCTGGGCCAGTGCCTTTCTCTATGCTCTCATGCACACAGCCAATACATTTTCCCTGCCCCTGTGCCATGGGAATGCCCTGGGCCAGTTCTTCTGTGAAATCCCACAGATCCTCAAGCTCTCCTGCTCCAAATCCCAACTCAGGGAACTGGGACTTCTTGCTGTCAGTGCCTGTTTGGTATTTGGCTGTTTTGTGTTCATTGTTTTCTCCTATGTGCAGATCTTCAGAGCTGTGCTGAGGATCCCCTCTGAGCAGGGACGGCACAAAGCCTTTTCCACCTGCCTCCCTCACCTGGGTGTGCTATCCGTTTTTATCAGCACAGCCACATTTGCCCATTTGAAGCCTCCCAACATTTCCTCCACATCCCTGGATCTGGCCCTGTCAGTTCTGTACTCGGTGGTGCCTCCAGCCCTGAACCCCCTCATCTACAGCCTGAGGAACCAGGAGCTCAAGGCTTCAGTGTGGAGACTGATGACTGCATGCTTTCATAAACATTAAACTGCTGGGCAATATCTGCATATAGCTTGTAATCAAAGTCGTCTTTGCTACTTCTTTTTTGCTTAAGTGTGGAGGTTCTTTTCCTTTGTTTTATGTTTAAATATAGTCCAGAGAAAATGTCATTGTTTCTGCCATTTCTCTTCTTTTTTTTTTTCTCTCCAACTTGCCTGTGGCCACAGTCTGTGTGAATGAGGGGCTGCATTTAAAGTAAATACTTTATTTAAAGTAAATAAAGGAACTCCCAGCCAAGTTTTCTGCAGAGATGTCCTTTTGTTGCCTTCTCTGGAGCTGCAGCAGGAATGTCTGTGTGCAGAGCTAGGGGCAGATCAGGGCTGGCAGAGCAGCTGTGCCCAGCAGCAGCAGCACTTGGTGTTGCCAGTGCTGCTGCCGTGGCCCTGCCCCGCTGCCCTGGTGGCCCTGGTGTTGCTGCAGGGCCTGAGTGCTCTCGGGGCCGGGCACAGCCCTGGGGGTGGCAGTGCCGGGGCTGCAGCAGGGACAGGCCATGGGCACTGCTGGGGCAGCGCTGACGCCTCAGCCCAGGGCCCGGGGGCTCCAGGCTCCTTGCCCAGGCTCTCTCAAGAACACACCCAGGCCAATGCTCAGCACAGAAAAGCCCCATGAGCAGCCCCAGGCTGGCTTTGGCAGGCTGGGGGCAAACAGCATGGCTGGGGCTCTGCAAGGGCCCTGGGGGAGATGGGAAGGAGCAGCAGAGCAGGGGCTGATCCATCCCCAGTGCGGTGCACAGCCCAGGGCAGCGTCCCAGAGCGTCCTCATGGAGCTGACAACAACATCCCCCCTCTGCAGCCCTGGCCTCTCCCCCAGATAACACAGGGGCCCCATCCTTGCAGGCACAGACACGGCGGCACTGGCTCAGCAGCCCCTGTTTGCATTGCACACAGCAGGGGGAGCACCCCCATGCTGTTGGTGTGGGGACATGAACCTGAGGGAGCACAAATGCCATCAGCCCCTGGGGCCAGCAAGGGCTGGGGGACAGCAGGGAAACGACTCATCTTTGTCCTGGCCTCTGCACTCAGCCAGAAAGTTTGTTCCCATGAGCTGGGTGTTTCCTGTCTCACTGCAGACGCTGTTGCTCAGAGCCAGCGCTGCGTGGCAGCCACCCCCAAAGTGCCCTGACCATTTCCCTTGCTTCACCTTTGCTTTCTGTACTCTTTGATTGTACAAATTTGTTCCTCTTGCCCATCCCTGTCCCCTCTCCTGCAAACAGCCCATCCCTGTTTGCCCTTTCCTCTCTGGCCCCACTCCCCATTGCAGTTCCTGACTTGGCACCATGGGAATGTCCCTTGGGCAGCAGGATCATCCTACAAGTGCTGCAGGAATTGTCTGCAGGCTCCTGTAGTGCCTCCTGCTGCTCCCTTGCCAGAGGCACCCCAGGCCAGGGGGGCACATCTGGGCTGCTGTGTCTGGCTCTGGGGCTCCCTGTTCTGGGCAGTGAGGAGGAGCTGCAGAGGCTCTGCAGGACTGACAGGATGGGCTTTGGGGCTGGCAGGAGAAGCTGAGGGACCTGGGCTGCTGGAGCTTCTGAAGAGGAGGCCCAGGGCTCCTCCTGCAACTGCCCCAAGGGTATTTCCAGAGAATCCCAGAATCAGCAAGGTTGGATAAGTCCTTGGAGATCATACAGTCTAACCTGTGCCCTGGCACCGTTTTGTCTCACCTAAGCTTCCTCTTCTCCAGGATAAACAAGCCCAACTCTCTCAGCCACTCCTCACAACACTACTGCTGCAGGCCCCTCACCAGCCTTGTTGCCCTTCTCTGGACATGCTCCAGCCTCTCCATGTCCTTCCTAAATTGGGGGGCCCAACAGGACACAGCACTCGAGGTGCTGCCCAAGCAGTGCTGAGCACAGGGGAAGAATCCCTGTTGGCCACACCATTCCTGACCCAGGCCAGGAGCCATTGGCCTTCTTGCCCACCTGGGCACACTGCTGCCTCATGCCCAGCCTGCTGTCCATCAGTCCCTGCAGGTCCCTTTCTGCCTGGCTGCTCTCCAGCCACTCTGTCCCCAGCCTGTACTGCTGCAGGGGTTGTTGCAGGCCAAAGTTCAAGATCCGGCACTTGGACTTGTTAAACCTCACCTTGTTGGATTTGGGCCCTGGATCCAGCCTGTCCAGGGCCCTCTGCAGAGCCCTCCAACCCTCCAGCAGATCAACATTCACACCCAGCTTGGTGTCATCTGCAAATTTGCTGATGCTGGACTCAGTCCCCTCATGCAGATCATCAATGCCGATATTGAAATCCACGCTGGCTGGCTCTGATCCCTCGACCATCCTGTGGGTGCCCTGTGATGGCACTCAAGGTGATCTGTTCCATAACCTTGCTGGGCACCCAGGTCAGGCTGACAGGCCTGGAGTTCCCCAGCTCCTCCTTCCAGCCCTTCCTGGCGATGGGCTCACACTGGCACCTCCAGTCCTCTGGGCCCTCCCTGCTGAGCCAGCAGTGATGGGAAATGATGGAGAGCAGCTTGGGGAGCTCATCCACCAGCTCGTTCATCCCCCTAGGATGGATCCCATCTGATCCCACACACCTGTGAGCATCTGAGGGGCTCAGCAGGTCCCCAGCTGCTTCCTCCTGGATTACAGGGTGGCTGTTCTGCTCCCTGTGTCCAACTACCAGCTCAGGAGAACACTTTTCTTGAGGTAAACCTGTCCTAATATTGAAAATTGAGACAAAGAAGGAGTTAAGTAGGTCAGCCTTTTCCTTATCTTTAGTTACTATATTTTCGACTGCATCCAATAAAGAGTAGAGGTTCTCCTTATCCCTCTGTTTGGTTTAATATTTTTTAAAAAAATATTTTCCATTTATTTACAGCAGCTGCCAGGTTAAGTTCTCATTGAGCTTTCATGTCTCACCTTTTCTTTCTGCTTAACCTAGCAAGATCCTTAAACATTTCTTAAGTTGCCTGACCTTCTGTCCAAAGTTGATGCTCTCTCTTTTTCCCCCTGAGTTCCCACAAAAGCTCCACGGCCAGCCAAGCCAGTCATTTTCCTCAATCGCTCATCTTTTGCCACACTGGGACAGGCTGCTCCTTCCCCCTTAAGATTACTTTCTTGAAATGTGTCCATCCTTCCTGGACCCCTTTGTTTTTAAGGGATGTTTCTCTTTAAAAAAATCAGTACCTGATTTGGTACTCCCCAAATCTGCATCCTAAATAGGCCAAAGTCTGCCCTTCCTAATTCCAGTGTAGAGGTTTTGTTGCTGCCCCTCCTTCTTTCAGAGAACATTGAAAACTTGATTATTTCATGGTCACTGTGCCCCAGGCAGCCTCCAAGCCCCACATCTGCCACCAGCCCTTCTCTGTTTGTGAACAGCAGAAGACAGAGCTTTCCTTGGCAGTGGGAGTGTTAACAAAAATTCAGTAAAATAGAAAACTCCTTAACCCCAATGTAGCATTAAGGAGCAGCATTCTTTTTTCAGCTGGATGCACAGGGGAGAGCTCCTCCCTAAGCCGTGCAGGCTGAGTACAGGAAAGTTTCTGTTTATATTCTGTATATTGCACACATATTCATTGATTTTCCTGGACTAAACACACATATGATAATGGCTTCCCCAAAATCATTAACACATTTCCTCTCCCCATCACCCATGTGTTCTTCTGTCCTGGGGCTCTCTCTGGTGGGTCCCTGGTGGTCGTGGACTCCAATGTTCCAGTGGGTCTGGCTGAGCTGGCAGGACACTGAGGCTGGTGAACTTGCACTTCCCCTTCTCACACAATGGGCATTGTGTGGTTTCCATACTCCTGTGGTTTTGGAGAACAAGCTCCAGGTGTTAGCTCACCTGGTGGAGACAACTGAACATCTAGTAACATGTGGTCACAGAGTGGGCTATGACATCACAGAGTGGGTTATGTGAGGTCATGGAAAAGGTATGGCATCCTAGACTTCTCCTGTGACTTCACACAGCCAACTGTGACATCACAGGGCAGAGGTCTGACATCACAGGTTCAATTATGACATCACAAAGCTGGCTGTGACATCAGATACCCGCTGTGTGACATTAGAAAATGGGCTGTGAAATCACAGGGCAGAGGTCTGACTTCACAGAGCAGGCTGTGACATCCCAGAGGGGCTGTGTGACATCCCAGCAGGGCTGTGTCAGGTCACTGGGTTGGTCACTCCGCCCCAGCTCCCCCTCACAGTTTCTCCCAACAAGTCCAATGCTGTTCATGCCCAGTAGGGTCCCTGTCCCCCGGGATCCCCCCGGCCCACCTGGAGCCACAGCCTCCACCAAAGGATGTTCCACAGGATCCACCCCAGAGACTGACAGGGGACAAGGGGCCAGGGCTGTGTGACCAGGACATCAAGGACGTGGATTATCCAGGTCACTGTGGCCTGGTTTGGGTTGCCCAGGGCAGGAAAGATGTCTGGCAGCTGGAGCAGGGTCTGGGAAGGGCCTCCAAGGTGGGGCTGGAGCCCTTGGGCTGTGAGCAGAGGCTGAGGGAGCTGGGCTGGTCCAGCCCGGAGCAGGGAAGGCTGAGGGGCTCCTCATCCCAGCCTGGCAGTGCCAGTGAGGAGGGGATGGAGAACACAGAGCCAGGCTCTTCACCAGGGGGCTGGGGGGAGACAAAAGCCAATGGGTGGAAGGGGAAGGAGGGGAGATCAGCCAGGACAGGAGGAGATGAAATGAGTCAGGCTGGTTTCAGCATTTCCTCAACACCAAAAGCAACCTGACCTTTCTTCTCCATCTACCACTGATAGATTTGGAAATCAGGAATTGTTTGAGCTGTTCTGTCCTCAGTCCAGGACAAGAATCCTGATACAAGAACTTAATTGTGTTTATATCTATCAAAGAACCACGTTTGTCAAAAACTAATTTTAGTATGTAAATCAGTTGTGAATAGTGGACTCATCAGATACTGCTGGGACATTGCACATAGATCAGGGAAGAGTTTGTAATTGTGCGATTGTTATTTTAATTGTGTAATTTTTATTACGTAGTATCCTGTTCAACTGTGGTCTATTGGCTAGGTCCAGTGTGGGCTGGAGGGAGCTCAGATTTGCACAAGGCTGCTCTGAGTGCCAGGGCTTGGATGGAGGGAATGGTGGGGTGGGGGTAGGGACAGAGTCTGATTGATTGTCAGCCATGAAGGGTCTTGATTTTCATACCCAGTCAAACTGCATGAGGAAGTACTTGGATTCACTGTCAATTGGAGATTGCACATAGCAATGAATTAACAGGAAAAGAAAACTAAACTAAACAGGATCAAATAAAATCTTTTCTGGCTGTCTTTTTAAATATCATGTATTCACTTTGAATACACTACTGAGAACTACTCAAACACAAAGGATTTGAAAATTAAAATCAAATTATTCCCAGAGGCTTGGCTGGTTAAGGTGTTCTGAATGTTAATGAGCCCTGGGACACTGAATTCCTGCACTCAAGAGCTGAAGGCTGAACAAGCCTCTGGAGCAGGAAAATTCAGCAGCAGCCTCCAAGGTGCTGAGGATGTCAGCAGCCCCCACTGAGGCCATCCCTGCCCAGAGACCGTGGGGGAATGGGCAGACAAGGAGAGCGTCCCTGGGGCTGGGGCAGCACAACTCAGAGGCACCAGCGGCTCCAGCTGGGAAATGGAGTGTGGAATGTGGCTGGGAAAGCCCTGCCTGGGCTGTGCCAAGCAGGACACACGAGCCCTGACCCCCATCCCCCAAACAACTCTCTCGAAGAGAGATTTAAAAGGAATTACAATTGCATGTGTCCTCTGAGTTGGACTCCCTGGAAAAACAGCCTTTACTGGCAACTTTAGAAAATCAGAGAAACTTTGTCAAAATATTTATTATAGTATTGTAGTGATTTTGGTTTGATAATTTAGGATTTTTCTAATCTTGAAATTTCTTAATTAATGTATTGATGAGTGTTGTGGGTTTTAGGGTCGATTAATTATTCCTGTATTTATTTTATTGTGAGATAGGATTACAAGGAAGGCAAGGCAGGCTTAAAATTTTAAAAGGGTATAAAGAAAATTTTATTAAAAATAAATTAAAAAGAAGAAAGTAGTAAGAATTAAAATAAACTCTTTAGTACAGTCTTTTTTCTTTCAACTTTTTCTGACAATGTGAAGTAACTAAATTTAAAATTTCTAGTTAGTTTACTATTTCCAGAATAGTCCTTTTTTTAGATTACTTTGAGAGAGAAGTTTTTTGTGTTAAACTTAAGGAGTTTTTTTTACAGGAGGAAAAAATAGGTTTTTGTGGTTCTTAATTTTGTCATGAATACAGTTGTCTGGGGAACATAGGTATTGTGAAGTTCCTTTTATTGCTACAAGCCATTTTACTGCTTGTTGATGGGCCATGCTGACTTATGAGGTATTGTTTTAAAGATGAGTTGTTTAAAGGTAAAAGGTTTTATTATTTACTTTTAAAATTATTTTTATCTTCCAGAATAGAGTTCTTCTCTTGAGGGTATTGGATTATGGTTTTTTTCTTTTACTTTTTAAACTTCTAATGAAATTACAGTAATTTTAACAGTTGTTTATTTTAGTATGTAGGTTTTTGTTTGATACTAATTTGAATATTTTTTATAATATTTTGTGCTATAAAAAAGAGGGTTTTTTTCATAGTTTATAGGAGGATTTAAGATTTAAGAATAAGGTATTTTTTCTTCTTTTTTTAATTTGGGATTGCATTTCTTTTGTACTGACTTTGATGAGTGTTTTTTAATGTTTGCATTTTGTTTGTTCTTTTACTCAATGGAGGATTGATGTATTGAAAGGATTAACACCTGACCTGCCAGTAACTTGTGGTGGGAGTTTGTTTTGGGTTGTGTTAGGATTCGTTTTATGGTTGGTTTTTGGGGTTTTTTGTGTTTAATTTTAGTTATAGGGTTATTTTTTATGAGTTATAGGTTGTAGGGGTTTTTGGTTTGAGTTGTGTTGGGTGGGGGGGGACAACAACTTGATGATAAGATTTTAATAGCATTGGCTAGCTTTGTTCTAGTTGGGGTTTTGTAGCCTCTTTTGTTTTCCTGTTTGGGAGTTGTTGGGGTTTGGTTTGGTTAGAATGGGGCCGATGGTGAGGGGCAGCCTGGGGATGGGGGAAGGGGCTCAGCCCATGGCAGGGTTGCTTGGTTTGGTTTGGTTTGGTTTGGTTTGGTTTGGTTTGGTTTGGTTTGGTTTGGTTAATTTGGTTTGGTTTGGTTTGGTTTGGTTTGGTTGAGATGGGGGCCAGGGCCAGGGCCCACTGCTTCTTTGTTAACTGGAGAAGAAAGAGGAGGTTCCTGGGTTTTTTCATCTTTAACATTTGTGTTTCACAGAGGTGTGTTCAGTATCTTAGTGGTTGAACAGATTGTCAAATACACAAAAAGTTTTGTATTACTTTTTAAAATTCTTCTCATGTCAAACAATGACAGACATTCAGTCAACAAAAAACACTTCTCAAAGTGTTGACTTGGCCCATTCAACCTCACAAACTCTAAGTCTGTTCAATTTAATGTTAATCAAAATTTGCAGGAACACAGAAACTCAAGAAAAAGACATAGAAAGCAAGAAAGACAAAAAAGATACAGAGAAGCACACACAGCTACCAGCTCCTGGATTCCAGTAGCGTTTAGATGGAAATTCCAAGAACAGGTAGGGTCAAGATGTGTGCTTGCCTTGTGGTCAGCCTTCAGTACCCCTTGGTCTTCCTGGGCCCTTCCCCCAGGTGGGCCTTGGGCTCATTTGCTCAGGAGCTGGGCTGGGGCTGCAGAGGTGGCTGTGGAGCATTGCCTTGCTGTGCCAGGGACTGGCAGCCACTGCTGGGCTGGGATAGAGGCTCTGGGGGGACTGGGGTTCCAGGGCAGGGCAGGCCTGGACCTGCCTTTTCATCCCCCACACATGAAATATTTTGAGGCAACAATCTCCTCCAGTCTCTCACAACAGGGAATGTTGGAGGTGAAATCCCAATTCTGGCCATGGGTGCCTGGAGGAGAAGGACAGATCTTTTCCATAGGAAGGAAAGCACAGAGCCCCAGTGTTTCAGCAGCAGATGAGAAGAGACCCTCAACATGCCATGGTCAGCTGGACCAGTAAGGGGGCCCAGGAGGCCAAAGCAGCCAGACCTGTTCCACATTCCCTTAGTTTTATGGTGCCCTATAGTGTCACAATGACACCTTGCTTCCATGACGTCTTGCAGTGTCACAGTGGTCTCTGTTGTGCCCCAGGCCCCACAATGTCATGCAGCTCCTCTGTTACATTAGGCCTGCAATGTCACAATGGACCTTTGGACCCTGGAGGTTTGCAGTGTTACAATGATCTCTTTTGGCTCCACAGTGTCACAAAGGACCATTGCTGACAGGAAGCCCTTCTGTGTCACAAGCAACCTTTGGTTCCATGCAGTCCTGCAGTGTCACAAAGGCCTCTTGGTTTCACAAGGCCCCACAGTATCACAGTGGTCCTCTTGGTTCTGTGGGGACCCCCAGGGTCACAATGGTCTCACTGGTTCCCTGAGGCCCCACAGTGTCACAATGGTTTGCTTATTCCATGGGGCCTCACAGTGTCACAATGGTTTCCATTAGTTCCCGAGTCCCCTCAGTGTCACAATGGCCCCTTTGTGCCATGAGGCTCTGAAGTCTCTTAGTGATGTCTCCATGGTTCCATGAGGCCTTGAGATGTCACAACGGACCTTTGGCTCTATGGGGTCTTGCAGTGTCGCAACGGCCCCTTATTACCATGACACTCCAAAGTGTCACAATGGTCTCCACAGTTCCAAGAGGCCTCACAGTGTCACAACGGACCCTTGGTTTGATGAAGCCTCACAGTGTCACAATGATCCCTACATTCCATGGAGCCACGCAATGTCGGTACGTCCCCCCTGGTCCCATGAGACCCCAGAGTGTCACAATGGCCCCTTGATCTCACAGGGCCCCACAGTGTCACAATGGTCCCTTGGTTCCATGGACCCTGTGCTGCTGCATTCCCCCCTCCCCTTCTCAGGCCGCCCTGCCGGCTGAGAAATGCTCCTTGGGCCTCAACCTTGGCCAACAGCCCCTGGGCTCAGCTCCTCTTCAGCTCATCAGAAACACTGTCTGCTCCAGGCACTGCTGCTGCCCAACCAGCTCCTGGTTTCTCTAGGAGCAGCCCTGGGAACTGTTTCTGTTCCCTCAGTGGCACAAGATCCCTGTTCTCACACTGCCAAAGAAAGCTGTTGGTGCCAAGTGCGGCCAGGATGAGCCATTGCTGGGACTGAATCCCCTCTCCTGGGGCCCTGCACACAGCACTCCAAAAGGAGCCCTTGGAGCTCTCCTGGGCCAGTGACTCCCTCTGAGTGGGGCCTCTCCCAGCCGGGAACTCTCCCGTTTGCTGCACTCGGGGATCCTGAACAACGACGGAGCCTGGGCCGATCCCCCCACTCGTCCAGGCTCAACCCTTCACCCACTGGGGAGATGGCAAAGGATCCACAGGGAGCATTCCCTGCCCTCAGGGGAATTGCTCACAGGTGCCTTGCACTGACTCTTTGTGTCTGTGTGCACACAGGAGTGCCTGTGCTGGGGTAAGTGGCAGAAATGCTGCTCTCTGAGGGCTTTGAGTGCCTTGGATAGCTGAGTGAGTCAGATATCCAGATATCAGTAAGTAAGTATAAGTCACGAGGTCTAAACCAAGTTAAATGCTGCTAAAAGTTGCTCTTTTTCTAAGTTGTTACATTTAATTTATTAGCTAAGTTAAGGATTTTTAAGTGTAATTCCTCTGTTAAATTTCTAACTCATAAGTTTTAAGTTAGATTAAATAGTGTTAAGTGCTGTTCTTTTGCTAAATTGGGGAGTTGAAGGTACCAGTTAAAGTTAAGGTATAAGTAAAGTCCTGTTAAGTTTGAGCTCTGTTAAGCTTTTGGCCCATATTCCTTTTATCTTCGCCCTCACTGTCCTTGTGTCTTACGCATACCCAGGAAGAGTTCATGCCTGATTTCTGGTTTGATTGACTGGATTTTGTTTGGTTTAGTTGTTGCTTTATTTCCTTCATGTGCCTGAAGTGTTCAGTCAGGAGCAGAGTGACTCTTGCCAAGAAACTTTGTGCTGCTGTCCCTTAATATTAACCCTGGTTTTTGCTGCTCCCTTGCTGGGGATTTTTTCAGCGCTCTCAAGGCCTCGTTCATAACAGGGTGAAGGAGCCATGGCCCAGGCTCTGGCCCTGGAGACACGGGGACGCTGCCGGGGGTTCCCTGTCCCCCTGTGCCACTCCCAGGGCCCTGGCCCCCTGTCCCTGTGTCAGGCTCTGGGGTCGATCTCGTGGAACATCCTCTGGGGGAGGCTGCAGGGCTGGGGGTGGGGGGACCCCGGGGGACAGGGGACCCTGCTGTGCACGAGCAGGGTTGGACTGCTCTGGGGGGAGCTGTGAGGGGAGCCGGGGCAGAGTGACCTCCCCAGTGACCTCACACAGCCATCTGTGATGTCATACTGACCCCTTGGATATCATACAGCCAATGTCATGCAACCACCTGTGATGTCACACAGCTTCCTGGGATGTCACATAGCTATCTCTGTGATATCATATTACCCCTGTGACATCAGAATGCCCACCTTGATGTCACATGGACATCTCTGTGATGTCACACTGCCCCTGTGATGTCACAAAGCCTCCTGAGATGAAACAAAGCCCATGTGATGTAACAGACCCAACTCTATGATGTCACCCTGTGATGTCATACAACAGTGCTGTAATGTCACAGAAGACTGCTATGTCACAAAGTTACCCTGTGATGTCACAGTCTATTCTGTGATGCCACAGCCTGCCCTATGATGTTACACAGCCACCTGGGGATGCTACAACCCATTCTCTGATGCCACAGAGCCACACTCTATGATGGCAGAGTCTGCTGTATGGCATTACACCCTCCTCTGTGACATCACAGCCAGCTCTGTGATCTCACAGAACGCTCAATAACTCAGTTACATTGAAACACTGAAATTTCTTGTATTTGAAGAGATTTCTGTCAGGGACACAACTGAGAAAGTGTCCCCAAGTTCCAGTCAGAACAGAACACTGGAGGCAGTGATGGCAGGTGGAGACAAGCGAGGCAAAGGTGTCTCTGGTGCTGAGCACACATGGATGTGTTTCAGGAATGCAAAGGGCCAAGGCCTGAGCCCCAGCCCCTGGCCAGGCAGATCCTGTCCCTCCCTCCTTGCTCAGGGCTCTTCCCAGGATGGGCACTGGCATGTGGGGATGTGCAATGGCAAGGGCAGGAGCATGGGGCGGCCCCTGCCAGGCTGCTGAGCAGGGACAAGGAGGCAATGAGGCCCCAGCCCTGCAAGGGTCACTTGTCCCCTGCTCCTGCCTCAGGCCCAGGCCCAGCAGCCATGGCCAAAGTGCTGCCCAAGTTGGCTCTGGCAGGGCTGTCTTGCAGCTGCTGCCCATCCCTGTGCCCTGTGCAGCCCAGGCTGTCCCACGGTGTCCCTGCCCTGCGCCTCTGTCCCTGCAGGCTGTCGGCATCCCCCGGCTGCCCCACCTGGCTGGGCCCTTCCTTTGCTGACAGCTCTGCCTCCTGCCTGCCTCTGCCTGCCCACACAAAGCTTTGGGCTGCTCCAGGCTCGTTCTGGGGACGTGCTGTACCACAGCCCTGCCGTGGCAAGGAAATTCCTTTATCCTGGTGCCAGTCTGGGCCTCCCCAGCTGCCCTTCCCATTAATTCTTTGTCTCTCTGGCTGTTTTCCACTATGCCAACAGGATCCACCATCCATGAAATTGCTCTTTAAACACTCTCCTGGCTCTGCTCCACTGTCCTCAGTCTCCACCCCACTGAGCACAGAGCTCCTTTGTCCCTATACAGTGCTCATGTTCCCAAGGCCTCCAAACCCCTCCTTGGGACATCTCTGGGCCCTCTCCAAGGTGTTTCCAAATGAAAACATTCAGCTCATTGTCTAAAAAAATCACCAGAGGACAGGGCCAGCCTGACCTTTCTGTCCTGAATACTTTTGTCTGCGAGCAATCCTTGGATATACAGAATTTGGGAGGCCAAATTTTAACTTTGGCTATGGTCCCTGGACAAGAAGGCTGGTTCTTTTCCATAGGAACGAAGGAACAGAGCCACAGTGCTTTGGGACAGATGAGTGGTGATCACCAGAGGGCAAGGCCAGCCAAAGGTAGCAGGCTTTTTTTCTGGGAGGTACCCATGCATACAGGAAATTTTTTAGGGTGTCTTCCGATTTTGACAATGGGCATCTGAAAAGACAGAAAGTTCTTTTCCATAGCAAGGAACGCACAGAGCCCCAGTGCTCCAGGAGCTGATGAGAGGCAGCCCTTGATATTCCAAGATCAGCCAGACCTGTCAGGTGGCCTCTGGGAGGCCAAGCCAGCCAGACCTGTTCCATGTTCCCTGGCTTCCATGGGGCCCCACAGTGTCCCAATGGTCCCTTGCTTCCATGAGGCCCTGAGGTGTCATAATGGCGCCTTGGTGACACGAGACCCTGAAGGGTCACAATGGTCTCCATGGTTCCATCAGGCCCCACAGAGTCATAATGGTCTCTGGGTTCATGAAGCCCCTCTGTGTCACCATGGCCCCTTGGTTCCATGGGCTCCAGTGGTGCCACAATGATCCCCTTGGTTCCATGGGCTCCAGTGGTGCCACAATGATCCCCTTGGTTCCATGGGCTCCAGTGGGGCCACAGTGACCCCCTTTGTTCCATGAGGTCCCCACAGTGTCCCAGTGATCTCCATGGGAAAGAGAGAACCCAGCCCCAGTGTTGCAGGGGCAGCCACCAGAGGCCAAGGCCAGCCAGACTTGATGGTACTGGCAGATTTTGCCTGGAAGCAACCCTTGGATATACAGAATTTTAGAGGTGGAATCCCAATTTCAGACATGGACACCTGGAAGAGAAGGATGGTTCTTTTCCATAGGAAGGAAAGCACCAAACACTGGTGTTTGAGTGGCAGATGAAAGGCAGACATCAGAGGCCTAGGCCAGCCAGACCTCTCTGTCCTGGTAGCTTTTGTCTGAAGGAAACCCTGGGATCTAGGGAATTTGGGAGGTGGAATCCCATTTTCAGCCATTTCTACATACATAAGAAGGATCGTTCTTTTCCTTGGAAGGAAAGCTCCAAGCCCCAGTATTAGGAAAGCAGAGGAGAGGCAACCCCCAAGAGGGCAAGGGCAGCCAGGCCTGGCTGTCCTGGCAGCTTTCTCTTGGGAGCAATTCTTAGATGTACAAAGTTTTGGAGGTGGAATCCCAGTTTTGGCTATGGGCACCTGGTCAAGATGGATTGTTTTTTTCTATAGGAAAGAAAAGCACAAAGTCCGAGTGTTTTGGAAGAAGATGAGAGGTGACCACCCTGAGGCCAAGCCAGCCAGACCTATCTCTACTGGCACCTTTTGTCTAGGGGCAATCCTTGGACATAGGGATTTTTGGAGGTGGAATCTCAATTTTGGCTGTGGGCACCTGGACAGAAAAAAGAGTTCTTTTCATAAGGAAGGAAAGCACTAAGCCCCAGTGTTTCAGAGGCAGATGAGTGCCAAGGCCAGCCAGGCTTGTCAGTCCTGGCACCTTTTGTGTGGGAGCTATCCTTGGATATAAGAAATTCTGGGGGCAGATGCCCAATTTTGGCCATGGGTGCCTGGTCGAGATGGATGTTTTTTCCCATAAGAAAGAAAAACACATGGTCCCAGTGTTTCAAAGGCAGATGAGAGGTGGCCCCTGGTTAGCCAAGGCAGCAAGATCTGTCTGTCCTGGCAGATTTCATCTGAGAACAATCTTTGCATAGAAGGCAATTTGGAGAAGGAATCCCAGTTTTGGCCATGGCCTGGAGGAGAAGGACAGTTCTTTCCCTAAAGAAGGAAAACCCAGAGCCCCAATGCTCCAGGGGCACATGAGAAGCCCTCAACATGCCAAGGTCAGCTGGACCTGTCAGGTGGTCCCCAGGAGGCCCAGCCAGCCAGACCTACTCCATGTTCCCTTGGTTCCATGGGACCCACAGTGTCACAATGGTCTCCTTGGTTCCATGAGGCCCTGGAGTGTCACAATGTTCCCCTTGCTTTTGTAGTGTCACAATGGCTCCCTGCTTCCATGAGGCCTTGCAATGTCTCAACGGCTTCCTGGTTCCACAAAGCCCTGATGTGTCACCATGGCCCCTCAGCTCCATGCGCCCCCGCTGTGTCACAGTGGCTCCTCTGTGACACTATGGGCTCCACAAGGTCACCATGGACCCTTGGTTTCTTGGGGTCCCCGAGTTTCACAATGGTCTCTTTGATTCCATGAGGCACCACAGTGTCACCACGGCCCCTTGGTTCCGTGAGGTTCTGTAGTGTCACTGTATTGGAAAAAGGCTCCCGATATTACCAGTTAGATTGTGCCTGGGCCAGTCTGACCCTCGCTGCTGGGCCAAAGGCAGCAACTGCGGTGTATCACCCCAGAGATACCTTGGCTTGCTGGTGGTTGCAGCTGGGCACTGAACAAGTCCAGGCTTGTTAGGAACCCTGTTTACCTCAGGAGGAATAGCTTCAAGCGATGGTGAAGAGAAAAAGGAGAGGATTCTGCTGGAAGGTTTAATGTCCAGAGGTTTATTCCTGGACGTGAGCAACTGCTCCAACAGAACAACCGGCCGCATGGTCTGATTCACCTTTTAAGCTCAGGGACAGGGGGAGGGGAGGTACAGGTGAGCCACCAACCAGGTGAGAGGGGCAGGGTCTCAGGGGAAGATGACACCCAGATAGGCCAATGACCGCTGGGCATAGGGGCATCCTTTGAACTTGACCAACCACACGACGCCTTGCTGGAATGTTAAGCCTGATTGACAGGGCTCACTCAGCATGGGGGCAAGGGGGAAGGGAGAGAGGTATTGGCACACCTGGGGGAATGACCTGGAAGGCCAAAATGGGACATTACAGCACACCACAACATCACCGTGGTATCCTTTGACCTTCATTGTCACAACTGACCATGGTTCCATGAGTTTCCATAGAGTTAGAGCTGGAATGAGAGATGCGGGATGCCAGGTGGCTCTCAAAAATGCAGTTTATTGTGTCTAAGATGCTACAGCAGTCCAGGGTCGTGGGTGACAGAGCCTATGCCTGCAGCTGTCAGCTCCAGCTTCAGACAAGCCTGAAAACCCTTTAGTTTAGGTTACAAATGCATTATATGCTTTCCTTGCTGAGCATCCTAATACAGAAGAACCAGTCTATACCTTAACTTTTACCTATAGCCTATCAGAACTATTATGATTACCATATTCATATTACTATTCTTCAATCATTAAAGTTACTACATTACAGTTAAGCTTGTTTAGATTAACAAGCTAGAAGTGGGTTTCCAGTTTTCTTGCAGTGGAAAATTCTGAGACCTTTTTTCTACTTGCAACATCGGCAGTCTTGTTTGCCAGTGGTATCTTTTGCTTGGTGAAAACATCTTGTTTGACATGGGTTTATCCTTTGCTCTAAGCCATAAAAACCCCTTCTAAGTAAGATACCCTTTGCCTTAGCTATCCAGTAAGACTGGCTCAGTAATTCTTTTCTTCTATATCAAAACTTGCTTTCATTTATATTCCTTCTTCAGATTTTACATTGAAAAATCTTTCTGCCAAGCATACATATCTGTGAGACATTCTTGCGTAACTTTCATCCTTCCCAACAGAGCCCCATTGCCAGGGGTGGTTGCCATGGGCATGAGCTCAGAGCTGTAGCCAGAGTCCGTTGCCTTGTGCTGGAGAGCAGAGAAATGATGAACGGCCCCAGACATCTCCAGTCTATGTTTGGGGCAGGGAGAGTTCTGCATAGGTAGGGTGGTCCCTGCCCCACCCCAGCCACTGCAGCCTCTGGCCCAGCCCCAAAGCCCCCTGGCACCTTGAAAAGCCCACCTGGGAGAGGGACCAGAGCAGGTCAGGCTGTGACACGGGTGTGACACTGACACGTCTCATGGCCCCAGAGCTCACAGCAGCTGAGATCCAAGACTGACTGTGGATCTCTCTCTCCTCTCTCTCTTCAGCTGACTTCCTCTTCTCAAAATCTGGTTAACTTGCAGTTGGACAGGTTAGAGTTTGCTAAGTCAGTGCTATATGAAGTGCTTTACTATAATTCAATGCTGTTTAAGATTTCCCAAGTACCTCATTCTCGGAAGTTTGCAACTAAAAGTTTGTTCTCCACCCTCCTGAGCAGTTTGTTGTTTTCTCCCCTTGGCCATCTGTCCTGCAGGCTGTGCCCCCTGTGCGTGCTGCTCCTCTGTCCTGGCCGGCTGCACTCGCCCATCTCGCTGTGCCCCAGCATTTCTCACCCAGCGTTTCTGTGCCCTCCCTGGGCTCCCTGCACCCAGCGCTGCCGGCTCCTGGCACACAGAGCCAGGGCAGGAGCCCACCCTGCCAAGGGGCTCTGGAGCAGGGCGGGGGCTGCGATGGCTTCTGAGCTCAGCAGCTGCTCCTGGCATGGTTCCATGGAGACCAAGCACAGCAACGCTGCTGAGCATTGTCCCTGCTGAGGGTCACACACTGCCGGGGCACATTGCCTGCCTGCAGGATTGCTGAGCATTGTCCCTGCTGAGGGTCACACACTGCCGGGGCACATTCCCTGCCTGCAGGATTGCTGAGCATTGTCCCTGCTGAGGATCACACACAGCTGGGGCACATTGCCTGCCTGCATGTCGCAGACATCTTTTCATTAAAATCCTTTCATTAGGATTTTTCCTGCTGAAGCTGAGAAGTTTCAGCAACAAATGTAAACAATGGTTATCTGCTGCTGTGGAATGCAACAAGTGGATCCATGATTGGTCTCCTGTGGATGTTTGGATGTACTGAACACTCACAGCAGAGCTGGCTCTTGCCCTCTGCCGAGACACGGATCTTTGTTATCATTATTTTTTATTCTTTGCTTAGGAGATTCTGAGGAAATTTTTCCTTTTCTTTTCTTTTTAGTATAGTTAGAATGTAATATATATATATATCATAAAATAATGAATCAAGCCGTCTGATCATGGAGTCAACATTCTCTTCTCTCTCTCATCCTGAAAACCCCTGTGACCACGGTCACGGCTGCAGGATTCGTGCCCGACCCAAGTACTGCACTGATGGCTCCAGCATTGCTTTCCAACAAAAACAGGGAAAGGCAAACTGTGTGCAGTTCATGGTATTTTACAGTGTCTAAAACTCGCTGAGTCATTAAACCTTAAAGGTGAGATCCATTTGGAATGAATGACATGGAGAAGTAGTGCAAGATGGAAAAGGGGAGCATAGAAATAAATTGAGGGAAACATTTCAGATGGTTTCTTTCCATTTTCACTTCATTTCTGGAACGCTGGTTCAGTTTTTCGGTAATCTTCTCCATAATCCCGTCTGTTCTTTTCAAAAACCTTTCCTGGAGAATGAGGTCGAGCTCCTGTCACAAGATGTGCCACCACCTGCAGCTTCTCTTGGCTTTCCGCACTGTGCATGCAGCAGGACTCTTGCAGCAAAGCAGGACAAAGGTTTGGAGAACTTGACATCTTGTCCTTTCTTTTCCTGGTGGACTGGGGAGTTGTGCTGTGGGTAAGGTTTTCATTGTTACTGTTCCAGGCTAAGAAAACAGGAGGTGGTACCAGGAATTGTTAGGGAATACAAACCTGGCTGAATGCAGAGAAAGAATCTCCAGAGCCTGCAGCCACAAGTGGAGAGTTGTGTGATAATCATTCCAACCTGTCAGCAGAAATCTTGAAAATTATCTGGAATGTGAAAATGCTCTAACAGAGGGAGTTTGTTTCTGAGTTCAGTGTAGATGATTCCACATCTGGTGCTTGGTGCATAAATCAAGAGCACAATCAGTTCATGAGAAGCACCAGAACAAGCTGGACCTCCCAGAGCAGCCAACTGAAAGAATCTGAAAAGGAAAAATGCAGAGAATGACTTGGTGAACCTTCCCTGGAAGAAAAGTGATCTTTATCTAATAACTACTAATCCATTCCCTCGTCTTTGTCTTTCTTAACAAGGCCATTTGCATCCCAGATTCTCCATGATGTGCGAAGCCGGAGCTTGTGGAAGTGCCTGAAAGATGCCCTGTTCCTCTGCAGGGACACTCAGGCTGGAACAGGAGCCCAAGCCATGTCTGGGGAAGCCTCCTCTGAGCTGGAATTTGTGCCATGCTGGGAGAGGAGGAGGAGGGGGAGAAGGCTGGCGCTGTGTGGCAGGAGCAGGAGATTTGGGCCGCAGGACGTTCCGTCTGTGCCGCTGCCCCGCAATGGGCGGCCGTGCCCGGGGCTCTGGGCCTGGCCCCGTGTGCGCTGAGCTCCCTGGGCTGGGCTCAGGTTCCCGCTGGGACAGGGCAGAGCCTGGGCTCAAACTGGGGGCAGCAGCAGTGCAAAATGCCTCTGGGCAGGCGGGAAGGGGCCGGCGCTGCTGCTGCTCCTGGCCGGGAGCCCCGGCTGGGCCGGGCCGGCGCCCCCTGCGCTGCGGCTGCTGCTGCTGCCAGAGCCGGGCGGGACTCGGGGACAGGAACAGACCCGGGGGCCAGCAAAGGCCTGGCGGCTGCAGGGATGGTGGCACTGGGGCCAGCACCGGCATAGAGCTTCAGCCTGCAGTTAGCCCTGAGGGAAACACTGTGGAAAGGCTCCATTTCAGCCGTTCTGCACTCGTGGCTGTGAAAGGACTGAAATGAAAGGAGAACAAGAAGGGCCACACCCCTCCTCCTTTGGGAGGAACCCCAGGCCTGGGGCTGTGAGGGGCCGTGAGGGGCTGTGAGCGGCTGGGAGGGGCTCTGGGATGGGCCATGACGGGCTGTGAGGAGCTGTGGGAGGCTCTTAGGGACTGTGACGGGCCATGATGGAACTGTGAGGTGTCATGAGGGGCCAGGAGGAGTTTTGAGGGGCCATGAAGGGCTGTTGGGGACCTTGAGGGGGAGAAGGTCTCTGAGAGGCTGTGGGAGGCCAGGCACATCATGGAACGAAGGATCCATTATGACATTTGGAGACAAGGAGAATGTTGTTGGCTGTACAAAAGCTCATGGAACCAAAAGCTCATCGTGACATTCTGGGGCCTCATGGAACCATGGAGACCATTATGACACTTCAGGTCCCAATGGAACCAAGGGGCTGTTGTGATACTGCAGGGCCTCATTTAACTAAGGGGTCATTGTAGCACAGCAGGGCCTCATGGAATCAAGGGGATCGTAGTGGGGCTCTATGAGACCACGGGGACATTCTGACTCTCTGGAACCAAGGAGACCACTGTGACACTGCAGAGCTCAGTGGAGCCAGGAACCCATGTAACAGTGAGAAGCCCAATGGAATCAAGAGGCCATTCCATACTTCAGGGCTTCATGGAGCCAAGGTGCCCTTGTGACACTGCTGGGCCTCATGGAATCCTGGAGAACATTATGGCACTTTGAGGCCTTGTTGAGTCAAGGGGCTCTGCAGGGCCTTGTGGAACCAAGGAACTCCTTGTGACACTGCAGAGCCTCATAAAAGCAATGAGACTGTTCTGGCACTCTGAGTCCCCATGGCACCAAGGGACCAGTGTGACACCACAGGGTCTCATAGAACCAAAGCAACTGTGACACTGCAAGATTTCGTGGAAGCAAGAGGCCAGTGTGTCACAGCCATGCCTTTTGGAACCAAGGGTGTGATCCTGGGGAGCCCAACAGAACCAAGGGGCCATTGTGGTACTCTGCACAGTGCCCTGGAACCAAGGAAACCATTTTGACACTGCAAGGCCTCATGGAAGCAAGGGGCCATTGTGCCAATGGGGACCCAAAGAGACCATTGTGACATCACTGGACTTGGGGAAACAAAGATCTGTTGTGATACTATGGGGCCTCATGGAACCAAGGGGCAATTGTGATGCTGCAGGGCCCCAAGGATCCAAGAACATGGAAAAGTTCTGGTTGGCTTGGCCTGACTGGTCCAGCTGAACTTGGCATGTTGAGGGTTGGTTCTCATCTGCCCCTAAAACCCTGAACTTCCGTGCTTTCCTTCCTGTGGGAAAGAACTCTTCCACTCCTCCAGGGGTTCATGGCTGAAATTGGGATTCCACGTCCAAATTCAGTTATAACAAAGGATGATTCCTGTATGAAACCTGCCAGAACAGACAACTCTGGGTGGCCTTGGCATCTTGGGAGCCACTTCTCATCTGCCTTCAAAACACTGGGGGTCTGTGCTTTTCTTTCCATTGAAAAATCATCTTTCAAGTGCAGGTGTTCATAGCCAAAATCAGGAATCTGCCTCCAAAATTCCTTATATCAAAGGACAGCTCCCAGACAAAAGCTGCCAGGACTGTCTAGGTTTCCTTGGCTTCCTGAGGGCCAGCTTTGAAACTCTGGGGCTTTGTACTTTCCTTCCTATGGAGAAGAACTGTCATTCTTGTCCAGGTGCTCATGGACAAAACTGGAATTTGGCTTCCCAAAATCTATCGACCCAAGGACTGCTCCCAGACAAAAATTGCCGAGACAAACAGGTCTGGCTGGCCTTGGCCTCCTTGGGATGCCTCTAATCAGCCTTTGAAACACTGGGGCTCTGCTCTTTCCTTCATGTGGAGAAGAACTGTCATTCTGGTCCAAGCAATCATGGCTGAAATGGAATTGCACCTCCAAAACTCCACAAATACCCAAGGGTTGCTTTCAGACAAAAGCTGCAAGGACAGACAGGTCTGGCTGGCCTTGGCCTCTGGTGACTGCCTCTGATCTGTCTTCAAAACCCTGGGGCTCTGTGGTTTCCTTCCTGTAGAAAAGAACTGCCCTTCTTATTCAGGCACCCATGGCCTCTAGCACATGAGCACTGTATAGGGACACAGGAGCTCTGTGCTCAGTGGGGTGGAAACTGAGGACAGCAGAGGAGAGCCCTGGGAGGGACTGAAGGGTGCTTTCAGAGTTGGTGAATAATTCTGACAAAGTAGAGAACAGCCTGAATAGAAAAAATCAATGCCAAGGGTGGCTGGGGAGGCCCAGTTTGGGAACAAGGAGAAAGGAATTTCCCTGCCAGGGCAGGGCTGTGGTGCAGCACGTCCCCAGCAGGAGCCTGAAGCAGACCAAGGCTTTGTGTGGGCAGGCAGAGGCAGGCAGGAGGCAGAGCTGGGTGCAAAGGAAGGGCCCAGCCAGGTGGGGCAGCCGGGGGATGCCGACAGCCTGCAGGGACAGAGGCGCAGGGCAGGGACACCGTGGGACAGCCTGGGCTGCACAGGGCACAGGGATGGGCAGCAGCTGCAAGACAGCCCTGCCAGAGCCAACTTGGGCAGCACTTTGGCCATGGCTGCTGGGCCTGGGCCTGAGGCAGGAGCAGGAGACAAGTGACCCTTGCAGGGCTGGGGCCTCATTGCCTCCTTGTCCCTGCTCAGCAGCCTGGCAGGGGCCGCCCCATGCTCCTGCCTTTGCCATTGCACATCCCCACATGCCAGTGCCCATCCTGGGAAGAGCCCTGAGCAAGGAGGGAGGGACAGGATCTGCCTGGCCAGGGGCTGGGGCTCAGGCCTTGGCCCTTTGCATTCCTCAAACACATTCACGTTTGCTCAGCACCAGAGACACCTTGGCCTTGTTTGTCTCCAGCTGTCATCACTGCCTCCAGCATTCTGCTCTAACTGGAACCTGGGGACACTTTCTCAGAGAGACTTATTAAACTTTTAGAAAATTTGAAGTTTTAATCTGACTTTGAGTTCTTGAGAAGTTTTTTGAACACTCTCTCAGGGACTGAGTCTGATGTAAACAACACCAAATCCCCAAGAGGGTCATGAAAGTCCTTGTGCTGCTGAGCTGTGCTGATGAGCTGGCCCAGGCTCCTGGCACAGAAGGAGGTCTTGGAAACCAAGAAGAACTTCAAAAAGACATTACTCTTAAAGAGCAGCTCCTCTCCCAGCCCAGCAGGGCTGAGGGCACTGCCTGCAGGTACCTGAGAGCAGAGAAGCAGACAGAGGCTCAAAGCAGCTGGAAGGACAATTCTGAACTCATGAAGAAATCTTCACTGTTTTGTGGAGAAAAGAAGAAACTTCACAACTTTATAGAAGTTGTAAAGCTTGGTATGTTTATTTACGGCGTTGGATGCATACGGAGAAAATTTTCTTCAAAAGGCATGTGTACTCTTGAAGATTTCAGGTCTCTTTTTATCTCTTTTTTTAAATGCATATGTATACAGTTTCACAATAGGTTCATACATATTCATTCTGCGTGACATTTATTGCTAGTTCTTCTTTATTAAAGGAATTCTTAGGTCGGGGGCAAATTGACTTTGTGGTCTTTTCTGGTTTTTTTCCTCTGTCTCTTTGCTGTCTTGGCATGCGAGTTTTTCTTTCAGCTTTGGCTTCACAGACTTTTCACTGTTGTTAGACACTTCACTTAATTCAGAATGGATCTCTACTTTGTCTCATTCCCCCCTTTCCTTGGTAATAAGTAAATTCTTTTACTTAATGGAAACTTTTATGACAATAAGTGTCTTTTAATGCTTCACTATGTACGTTTGATACAGAGGTTAGCACAGCTATTTGTTGTAGTATTCTTTAGTTTTAAATTAATAATATAATAGGTAATCAAGCTTATCTCAACTAATATTAGTAAAACTACAATGGGGTGGCACAACTTATTAAAGATTTTATTTGCAGTTGGTGACTACTTGAAGATCACATCTTACTAGTGATGATCTATATTTTGTTTTATTTTTTGTAGAACTCTGGTTATCTCTTTTGTATTATGTTGGACAGTAAGGTTTTCTTTTTACTGTTTTGGATTTCTTTTAAGACTTCTAGTAGGTCTTGGTGCTTAATTAATTGTTTTACTAATGTAAGGTTCATCCCACTAGGGGTAGGTGGTAGTCAGTGATACATTGTGTAATTGGCTGTAATCAGTTGGTGGGATATTACTGGTACTAAATACGAAAAATCACACTCAATAATTTTAACAAAATTACAAATATAGAGATTAGAATGGTTTTTATTAGACAGAATACCATCATTGCTATCATATTGTACAGCAGCACAAGCAGTTCTCAAGCATACACTATTTTTTAGTATATATGAGCACAGTTTTTTGGTTAGTGACTGGATGAATTTCAAAGTGGCAAATACTTTGTTTAGTGCCTAAACACATCAGTTTACTGTCTGTTACTTTTCATTTATCTTTTCGTGCCCACACTCTATGTTCTGAAGGATAGAGTATTGTTTTTTCATGGTTTAATCTTAGGGCAACAATGGGATGGATAACATAAACAGTGGCATTACGTATGGTAAGCACAAAGGCAGTGGCCACATTAGAAACAGGATTATAGGTGAAATTCACTATAGTCTACTAGGATTGAAACTTCTTTTTAATATTAATTGCATTATCTTACACAATTTTTTTAATTTTAGCTGGAAAATTACTTTTACTCTTTTCTTATATGATTAGAGCTGCTGTTGCTTGCATCTTTAACTGTGCTTGCATACAACTGAAAGCTAAAGATACATTATCTTGAATTATACTAAGTGCTTCAACTATCAACTTGTGGTCTTGGTCTTTGGCTTTTTTATACTTCTTTACTTTGGCAGTACTTTTGAAATCTGTCACTGGCTAGTTCTTAATGCTAATAGAGATTATTATAAAGGCTGCTTTAATTTTGTTAGGCTACTTGCTGCAGTGGCTAGTTTATTTATTAGTATTTTTGAATTAATTTTATTTAAAACTCTTAATTTTGTCTTTAATATGTTAGTTAGATGTTTGTTATGGGGAATAGGAATTGCTTTCTGTCTATGACTATCTTTTCTTGTCAGAGGGATGTGTTGGGCTCACACTGTAAATTCAGACACACTTCACAAGCGTATCTGACAGAGGTTTAGGTCATACTTGAGGCAGATGTTTGTTTTGAAATGTAGAGACTTCAGGGAATCTAACTTCTCTTTCTAAAGCACTTGATTTCTTAGATGTGTGGCAAGCAGGAATGTCTCTCTTGGTCGACAAAACTTTACTTACTTTGCTTCTAGCTAAGATCAAGCTGTGGACTGTGTTCAGGGCAGAAGATAACAGTATTTGTCAAACAGATGAGAATAAAACTGGCTGGAACATATGGGATTTGGATAGAAAGATTTCAGGTCTCAGCTTTGAGTAAATAATGAAGGGGAAATTTGAGAGAAGAGCTTAAATTTATTGCAGTGCTTCAGAAGAAACTGGGATTAGGTTTGTGTTACTTGAAACACTCAGCACAAAAGTGATGCTCAAAATCTTACAGTTTGTTGCTGAGTTCTGAGGGGGGATCTCTTTCTACTTCTTTTAAGCAGAATCTAACTGCTTCAGACTGGGACAATCACTGATCTAAATCTCAGTAGGAAAAGGGATAGCTATAAATAAAGAAAATCACTTTTTTTGCTTGGGTTAATTTACTACTTGCAGTTTAGCACTCTTTACTAGCTATTGCTTGGGTGTTCAGCTAACTAGCTTGGAAAATGACTTAAGGAAACTGATTAGGTTATTACAGACTTTTTGGTGTTCATATACACTAGGGGAGGTTTAGACATTAATTACATCTGGTCTTTCATAAGCTACTCTATTGATGACTTGGCACTTTGATTTTTTTTCTTCTGATTCTTTGAAGTGTCTGCAGTTTTTGTTCTTGCTATTTTTGCTCTTCACATACTTGATTCTCATGGATTACTATAGTAGATATGTTTAAATATTTTATTTCAGAAGGTTTTCTCGTGGATTTAGTATACTGAATAAATGCTAGGGACTAAGGCTATTCAGCATTGCTTTGGGTAGAGGTACTCTCTAGTTCTAAAACTTTAGTTATAATTCCATACAAAACAATTTTGTAAACTAAAGAATGAACTACTCTCGATTGCAATATACTCATTTTGCTTGAGTAAGTTTTAGTCTCAGTTCATTGTCTTTTGGTGTCACTTTGGAAGGGGCTTCTGGGCTTTCTTCACTTGAGAGTGATGGATTTAGGCATTTTGCTCTTTGATTTTGATTGCAGTGAAGGTGGTGAGAAGTACTTGCAGTGGTTTTTCTTACTGTGGTTCTGAAGTCTTCTCTGTAATAGACTTAACATATACATCATCCCCAGGCTATCTAACTCTTTGCTCTAGATGCCTACTAATTTGTTGCACTATTTTGGAAATGAAATGTGATTCTTTATTTGAGGATATTGTGCCTGGAACTCTGAAGCGTGGTATTATTTTCTGTAAAAATAATTTGGTTACTTTTTGAGCTTTGACAGTTTTGGTGGGGAATGTTTCTGGCTATTTTGAAAATGTATTTATTAATATTAGTAAATACTGATACCCCCCTTTCCTTGGGAGTTCTGAAAAGTCAATTTGCTACTGCTGTACAGGCTCATGGCTTCTCCCAGTCTGATTGAGTTTTGGCTTGGGGGGGTACTTTGAGGTTAGTCTGGAGGCAAGGATCACACTGTCGGCTCACCTGAGTGATAGTGGCATATAAATTCTTGACAATGATACAACGATTCTTTTAATCAGATGTGTGTTTTAGAAAGCTTGTGGAAATTACTACTTTAAAGTCAACACTTCATTTCAATGCACTCTGTATCACTCACAGCTTTGGTCATTTCGAGAAAGGAGCCACACTCTATAAAAGGCTTTTAAGTAGTTAGGCTTTAGTGTGTTTTCTAGCGCTCTTTTTTCACTAGTAACTACGAAAATGGGAAGGGATTACTAGCTCTCTTTCAATGGTAGCTCACTTCTTGCAGTTGTATGTCTCTTTTGATTAGTATTATTGTATTATGGCTTACTTTCAAGGAAAATTTGTACTTCACTCTTTGTTGCTTTCTTTGCTTCTTTATCTGCTAGCTCATTTCTTTCTTCTAATTTTAAGCTCACTCTTTGGTGTGCTTTAATATGCTTTTTCAGGTAGCTGAACTGCTTCTAGCAGCTGGATTGTCTCTTCTTTCTTTTTGAGGTCAGCAGTTTTTTCTCTTTCCAGATGGCTTTATGTGCATGCACAATTCTGAATGCCTTTTGCTGTTTCTAAGGCACGGGTCAATGCATTTATCTCAGCCTTCTGTGCAGAGGTACCTGTTGGTAAGTGTCTAGACTCTATTACTTCTCTGCAGGCAGTCACTGTGAACTTTGCAACGTCGCTTTCTACTGGCAATGTAGCTGCTCTTGTCAGTGAACTAGGTTTCTGCATTGTCTGGAGGAGTGTCTTTTAAGTCTGGGCGGCTGGAGTAGGTAGCTTTAATGGTCTCTAGGCAACTATGGTGCACTGCTTCTTTTTGATTTTACTGAGAAAAGAAGCTGAGTTGACAATATTAGTCACTACTATCTCTTCATCATCTTGTTCTACTATGATGGCTTGGTATTTCAGAAACTTCTGTGGTGAAAGTTAGTGGCTACTCTTTACTTCCAGTACTGCAGACACTGTGTGGGACACTAGCACACTCATTTTTGTCTCAGGGTAAACTTGCGTGCCTCTTGAATATTCAGCACAATTGTTGCTACAGCTCTGAGGCAACTCAGCCATCTTTTGGCTGTTGCATCTAGTTGCTTAGAGAAGTAAGCAACTACTCTCTGGTATGGACTTAAGTCTTGAGCTAATATTCTCAGGGCAATTCTTTGCGTGGAAAAATAGAAAGAATGCTTTACTTACATTTGGAAGTTTCAAAGCTGGAGCCGACATGAGGGCACTCTCTCTAGCTGGTGAAAGGCTCGTGTGGCGTCTCTTGTCTACTGGAGATCGCAGTTTCCATTGGCAATAAGAGCATAGAGGGGTCTGGCGAACAGTCTATAATTATAAACTCACAGCTGGCACTACTCTGCTATGTTTAAGAAGGTTCGGAGTTCTTTCATTGTCTGGGGTTTTAGAGTTTGGCATAGGGCTTCTCTGCCTTAAAGTCTGCTGCTCAGCACTCACTTTTTATTCTAGGTAGATTACTTTCTGTTTGACTACTTGTGCTTTTTTCTTTGAGACTCTGCATCTTTGGAGTCTTAGGAAATTTAAAAGGCTTACTGTTCAGGCTTCTCTTGCTTCTCTTGTCTGAGTGGCTGCTAGAAGATCGTCTACGTACTGCAACAGCTTCTTTTTTTCTTGTGGAGCTTCTTGGGACTCTGGGTCTTTGTAAGTTGTTCTCTAATCGGAGTGGGGAATCTTGAAGTTTTCAGGCATATGGACTATGTGAGTTGTGTTTGAATGCAAAAATTTTCTGGCTGGCTTCGTGGATAGGGAGGCAAAAGAAGGCATCTCTTAGGCCTAAAACAGTGAACCAGGTTAGCTCAGGTGTCACAAGTTAGTAAGGTACATGGATTTGCTACCACAGGGTATAAATTCTGTGTTATCTTATTGACAGCTCTTAATCTAGTACTATCAGTTACTGGGCTGATTCTTTATTTATCTTCCTTTTGAGGGTACCACTCAGTTCTCACTAGTTGTGTTCTTTCTTTAAGCTTGGTGCTCATGGGGGAGCATCTTTCACTCTCTCTGGTACAGCAGAGGCTCATACTTTTGAAAACACTTATTTACTTATTCTAATATCTCTTTACTAATGTCTTTCTTAATTTCAGTGTCTGTTAATGTTAAGCTTAACATCTTTATATTATTTGCTTCTAGAGTAACTTTTCTCATTTGAGAATGTTTAGCAAATTGAGCGAATTGTACAAAAGCTTTTAGGTGCACATAGTACACATGTTACTTTAAAGGTTTGCACAAGTATGCTTTCTCAGACTGGCTAGTTGTTCATTCTTCACACTACAATATAAACATTCTCCACAGGTACTAAAGCTTTATTTAAAACTGAATATATGACTCTTGTGTCGACAAAAATTCTTCTCTTTTGGGGAGGTTATCTTTACTCCTCTTACTTTGGGAGGAGCTTTTAGCAAATCATATGTACTTATTTTGTGAACTGTGATTGCTTTGCATTTCAGCATGATAATCTTTGCTTGATTTTATACGTTGCTATCTTATGCTGCATGCTGAACAACATGTTTGATTTGCTTTCTCTTTGCTTTGTTTTCTTTTTTAAGGGCTAAGACTGGAGGGCGGTCTGATCTTACAGTCTCTTTGCCATTCTGGGTGATTTCTTAAAACACAAAGACATTTCAGCATACAAAAACTCTATCTCACTTATCTTTCTATTTTAAAATAGTACTAACAGCAATGAAGTATTATAAATCTTTTTATTTTCTGAGCTGCTCTTACTGGCAACTAACTTCTTCTCAGTGAGCCCCTCTCAAAAGGGGCTAATTTAGGAACTTGTTTGCGTTTGTTCTGGTCAGTTCTTATTATTTATTTCTCTTTGCTTTATTTCGCTTCTACTTAAACTTTTCTACAGACTTTCACAGTAGTTTTTCAATTTTCTTCTTATACACACATCCCTAGGTGGCAGGTATTAGATGTGATTCTTATACACAAGCTTTAAGACTTTAGGTTCTGAATCTGCTTGACTAGAAACTTCTATTTTACACTCCGGGCATGTGCTTTGACACTTATTAGAACAGCAAAACAGCAATACTAGTGTTTCTCATAAACACTGCACTGCAATAATACTTGCACACTTAACTTTTGCTACAGGCTATTCTCGTGTTCTCTGGGGAGACGGGGCAGCTAGAATTGTCTCTGTGCTCAGGGGACAGCTACTGTCTCTTCATCCAGCATGCTAGCTTCTTGATGCACTAAAGGCTCTCTGAAACTGCTCACAAAGGCAGGCTCTTCTGTTTGTTACAGACAACTTTACATTTCTACAGCAGATTGTTTCTAGTGTAGACTTACTGCAGTACTAACTGAAGTCTCATAAATCTCATAAGTTTCAATAACTAATTCATTTCATTCATCTCTTCTATATAAACTCTGTTTTACAAAATATCAGTCTTTTCTAGTTCTCTCTTTGCACAATCTAATTAAGCACTGTGTCTACTTACACTTGTTCTACTGCTTTGCAAAAAGGCTGTGCTAGTCACCGCCGAAACTCTGATATGCCCACAGACACACGCACTTCCCTCCTTTTATTTTAAATTCACTAGAGCTAAGGCTTGAATTGCTGTGAGGGGGAGAATTCTTGGAATTCTTTTAACTTGCTTTATCGTAGTTAAGCATAAATTACTGTACTATAGTTCTCTTGTGTAAAATGCTACTCTTGTTGCAACAAAATCTTAAAATCTCTACAAACACTATTATACAATCTGAGAATCAAATTACTACAATGCAGCGGAAGAAAATCACTACACAAAATTACTGGGAAAGGGCATATTTTTCAAAGTGCTCACTTTTCTCAACACAGCAAAGCATATTATAATTCGGCATTTACTCACATCAATTTTTCTTGGACACAGTCAAAATAACAGCACACAGTCTAGAGATCAAGTCTAAACATCTAAGGCAAAGGAACTCTCTGAGCTCATACTCACGGTTAAAATGTACTAAATCTACACAAATCACTACATTTGAACACAATAAATACCATCACTGTCGTTCCTCCACTCGCTTCTCCGCGGGGCACTTCTCTACCTGCCCCCACAGCCTGCTGCAGCCGGTGCCTCAGGCCTCACTCGGCTGCTTCAAACAAGGGTAGTACTGACCCCCCCGCACTGTAGGGTACTGTAGATTTACTCTCTTTTATACACCATACACTTATACACTTGCACAATTAGAAACACAGTGCACTGACTACACAATGTACACATTAACTATACAGCAACACAGTGTCTGGACATCACACACACACAAACAAAGCACACACGGGCTCAGCAGTTCTGCTCTATCAGAACAATGAACTCTCAATACACACATGCACGGGTTCACTTAGCTCACCTCCAGAGCCACTAGCGGTCTGCTCTATCAGAACGATGAACCCCGTCTCTAATACAGCTGCTCCATCAGCTATACCCAGACGTCTCTGGGTGGTTTACTCCCTTGCTCTCCTTTCCCTCCCCCGGGGCCCCTCAGTACATACCGTATCTTCCTCCGCAGGCCAGCAGGTCCTTGTCTGTCCTCGCAGGTGGCAAGTTGAGACGAGCGGAGCCCCACCAGGAAAAAATCCTAGGGCGCGCCTTGGAGGTCCGTCTATCCCCCCTGCCCCTGCGGGGACAGAGAACACCTGGCTGGCTCGCCATAATGTTTTGCGGAGAAAAGAAGAAACCTCACAACTTTATAAAAGTTGTAAAGCCCGGTATGTTTATTTACGGCGCGCGCCGGACGCAAGTCCCCCAACAAGGCATGCGTACCTCTGAAGACCTCAGGTCGTCTTTTATCCCCCTCCCAAATGCATATGCATACAGTTTCACAATAAGTTCATACATATTCATTCCGTGTGACATTTAGCACTAGTTCTTCTTTATCAGAGGAATTCCTAGGTCTGGTGCAGATCGACCTTGCAGTAATTTCTGTTTTTCTTTCTCTGTCTCCTTGCTGTCTCTGGAATGCGGCCTTTCCTTCAGCTTTGGCCCTACAGACGTCTCACCTCTCCCAGGCACTTCACCTAATTCAGAATGGATCCCCACTCCGTCTCAATGGTGCAATCATCAAAGAGGGCCTCCATGCGGCGGACCCCCACAAGAGACCACTCCTCCTTGGAGAACACCTTCCCAGAGTCCGAAAAGAGCCCTCGCTCTCGGGCCTACAGAAACAATCGCTCAAAATCATACCAGGAAATAGAAACCTGTTTCCACTCCAGGACCCCCTCCAGAGGTCCAAAATGAGGGAATCCTTCTCGAAACCCACAGCGGTTGCCATCACCCCAAGAACAGCAGGCAAAGCACCAAAGAGGGGTGACAATAAAACCTCACCGTCAATCCGGACTCTGTCTCAGCCTAGGCTGCAATACACTTTGGCAGTTACCAGATGTCACTAGAGGACAGGAAAGAACAGAAGCGCACACCGCTGTTCTCAAGGTGAAAGAAAAAAGGGAAGTTTATATTCTGACTCCAGCATTTATAGTTTTCCAAAAGTGACAGTGGATCGGAAGGTGACAGTGCCACCTCTCCAATGATACTGGTCAAAACAACAGCCCTTCAACTTTCTCGTCCTCCATAAAGGAATGCAAAACAATGAGTTATTTATAGAAAGTGTGTGAGAAAGTTCACTACAAGAACGTCAACATCAGAAGGCTTAGAAAATCTTAAAAAATCAGGATTACACAAGTCTGGCTAGGCTTGGCCTCTGGTGACTGCCTGTCTGGTGACTGCCCCTGCACCACTGGGGCTCACTTGTTTCCTTCCTATGGAGAACACTGTGACACTGCGGAGCATTGTGGAAACAATGGACCATGGTGACACTGCAGGCCCTTGTGGAACCTGTTACACTGTAGGCCCCTAAGGAACCAAGAGGAACATTGTGACCCTGCAGAGTATCGTGGATCCCAGGGGCCACAGTGACACTGTGGGGCCTTGTGGAACCAAGGATATCTTTGTGGGTCTTTTGGGCTGCATGGTCCCAAGGGGCCAGTGTGAAGCAGCAGGGCTTTGTGGAACCAAGAGGCCATTTCAGGGCCTCGTGGAGCCAAAGGGCCATTGTGATCCTGCAGGGCACCATGGATCCATGGAGAGCATTGTGGCATTGCAAGGCCCCATGGAATCAGGGAGACCATTGTGACCCTGCAGGGCCTTATGGAAGGAAGGGGCCATTGTGACACTATGGGAAGTTTTGGAACCAAGGGAATCATTGTTGCACTACTGGACCCCAATGGAATCAAGGGGCCATTGGACACAGTGAGGCTTCATGGAAACCAAAGTCAATTATGGCACTGTGGGGCCTTGTGCTTGTGGAACCATGGAGACCATTAGGATCCTTAAGGACTTGTGTAACCAAGGGGCCATTATGACACCTCAGGGCATCATGGAAGCAAGAGAATCCTTGCAGCACTGCAAGGCCTCATAGAAGCAAGGAGCCATTGTGACACTGCAGGGCCCTGTGGAACCAAGGCAACAATAAATAGGTGTGGCTGCCTTGGCCTCCCAGGGTTTACCTGACAGGTCTGGCTGACCTTGGAATGTGGAAGGCCACTCCCATCTGCCCCTGAAACACTGAGGCTTTGCACTTTCTTTCTTATGGAAAAGAACTGTACCTCTTTTCCTGGCATCCATGGCCAAAATTAGTATTCCACCTCCAAATTTCTGTGTATCCAAGGATTGCTCCCAGACAAAAGCTCCCAGGACAGACAAGTCTGGCTGGTCTTTGACTCCTGAGGGGCAGCACTCACCTGTTTTCAAAACACTGGAAAGGGCTCTGTGCTTTTCTTTTTATGAAAAAAACCCCATCCCTCTTCTCCAGGCACAAATGTTTTAAATTAGGACTCCACATTCATCATTTCAAAAATCCAAGTGTTGCTCCAAGCAAACCTGACAGGACAGACAGGTCAGGCTTGCCTTGGCCTCTGGTGATTGCTGTTCATCAGCTCCTGAAACATGAGGGCTGCGTGGTTTCCTTCCTATGGAGACCAATGTGACGCTTGGGAGCCTTGTAAAATGAAGGGGCCATTGTGACACTGCCAAGCACCATGGATCCAAGGGACCATTGTGATACTGTGGAGCCTTGTGGAACCCAGGACATCTTTGTGGCTCTGTTAGGCCAAATGGTCCCACGGGACCAGAGCAAAGCAGCGGTGTGGGAGTTAGCCCAGCTGTAACTCAGTCAGACAGATTTTACCTCGGAAGTGCTGGGCTCGAGGTTCAAGCCCTGGGAATCATTTGTTTAACTTAAGGTGAGTTAGAGAGTTGCCCCATGAGCCTTTAGTGTTGTTATGCTAAGTTGTCCAAGTTCTCCACCCCTACTGGTTTCTTGTGTCCCCTATATGGTTATTGTTCTAGAGTGTTCTACCCTCGAGTGTATATATTGTTGCTTCGCCTTTATCTTAGGTCTTTGAATGCCACCCCTTGTACTGTCCTTGACTTCTCCATGTTTATTGTTTTTCACCCTGCTATTAAAGTTTTTTTTTTTTGGCAACTCCATTGATCCTGCTTGTAGGGTCATTGGGGGCTAGGACGGTTGGGACGGACAGAGACAAGAGATGTCTGAAGCCAGGTCTTGGAACTTGTGGTTTATTGCAAAGGGTGTGGGTGCAGGGACCTTGTTTGGAGCTGCCAGCCACAGCTCAGAGCCGGCCCGAAAGAGGAGCTCGAAAGAGGCGCCCAAAATGGATTCCAGAAAGAGGAGGGGCGTTCCTGTACAATAAATTTTCTTCTGTGCTGCATATTCTAATTTTCACTAACCAATCTGGTACAAGACAAATCTTATAGCATTTACATACAGCCTAAAAGAATCATTACATTACCATACTGTGCTACATTTTAAACCCTGAAAACAACTCTGTGGACTCCTTCTGCCAAGCTAGTAGGGTCTGCCCTGACCCTTGGACTTGTCTGCAAGCAGAGGGTAGTGTTTCATCAAAAGAAGTTTACCTTCAGCCGGCCATACCATTGTTTTCCAGTTGTTCAGTAACCAAGGCTTGGTATCTCAAAGCTTGCTTTTATTTCAGTCTCACTTATAGTTTCTATATTCTCAAAATCTTTTGCCAGGCAATCATATTTAGAAGGCCTTCCTGTTTCATCTTCCCCAGCATCTGCTTCTTTTCATTTTCACCACCCTTGCCCTGAAGCTGGGGAACCAGAGAGGTTTATCACAGCCACCCTCATTGCGACCTTCGGCACCCGAACAGGGACCCTGACATTCAGTCATTTCAGCTGGGGTTAGCTGATGGATAGGCCAGTGCTCCTCGGGATTTTGGATTGTGCTGGGCCAGCAGATTCATCATTGCTTTGAGGGACCTTGGCCAGGATCTCCAGGGACAATGATGGTTGCACCTATGTAGGATTGCAGGTGGGTTTGGGGAAAGGCAGAACAATTATTGCCCATTTTTCCACTGTGTTTTTACAATATGCATCCACATCCCTTAACTGATTTGGGGTGTTCCAGCAGCTCTTCCGCCTAAGGCAGAGAAAGAGAAAAATGGGCAGATGGAAGTCCAAAGTAGAAAGGTGTGTATATGGATGCTTTAAGTTAATTCTCACTGATCATGACCAAGTATCTTCAAAGAACAAATTAAAATCAATTGTGAGGTGGATCATTCAAAATTTTCCAGATGCCCGTGAGCCTGACCGTCCTCCTTCCACCTTGGCTCCTCCACTTCCTGCTACCACAACCTTCTATTCTGCCCTGAATGAACCTCCAGACTCCACCCCCATGACTGCAGGTCATGCCCCCACTTTCAATCATTCCACCTCCACCCTGGGCCATGCCTCCAGATGACCAGCCCTGAAGTCTGCCATCCTAAATCAAGGCCCTTCCTCCCCAACACCTGACAAAATGGCAGTGCCATTTACATCACCCTCTGGTAACAATATAACCCTATGCTCAAGGTACTAAGCCCAACTGTCACACTATTTCTAATCCAAATAATTCTCCTCCAAGTTATTCTTCCTCCCGAGAAGACAGTTTGGATTCCCCAGAGCCACCTCGCCCCTCACCCCCAGAAGATCCCTAGGAAAGGATCTGGAAAGAAGCAGTTAAGGAAGGAGACTGGCAAATAGTCTCAAAACTCCTTTTGGCCCCTGTATGTTATGAAAGAAGGGGGCCGAATCCCAGGTAACAGCCATTGGTTTACGGGGAAATAAAGGAGCTGTGTAGGGCAGGTAAAGACCATAGGAAGGACTTATCTTGTTTTAATGGCCTGATGAGGGCCATGGTTAAAGCACATGTCTTAACCCCCTATGATTTAAAATATATTATGACCATGTTGTTATCACCTACAGAATACACCCTTTGGGAAGGGGGATGGAAGTGTTTGCTGAATCAATTAATAGCAGACTATGCTAATAATGAGGCAAGGGCGGAATTGACAAACAACCATCTAGCTGGAGAAGGACAACACAGCCTACCAGATGATCAACCAGTAGGTATCGCCAGAGAAGTATTGAATGATACCAAAGAGAGGGCTTGGAAAGCTTTAATCCAGGTATTGATGGTAGCACTCCCAATTTGGACTACCTTGGGTGGCTGCAGCTAAAGCTTTAGGACAATCAGACCATCTTGTGTGCCTGTTAAGTAAGCAAACCAATGCTACCTCCCTCACACTGAGTGGCCTGCTCTCAGAGACAGAGACCATCAGACATGCCACCTTGCAGAACAGCGATAGAGTTTTTACTCTGGGCACATGGGCAGTGTAGACTCTGAGGGCATATGTTGCATGAACCTCTCCATCCACAGCGAGTCAATCCACAAGAGCATTCAGGTACTGAAGGAAGGGTTCAAGAAGCTTCAAGTGGAAAACAAAGATTGGTTCAATAAACTCTTCCAATCCTGAGGACTAAAGGGTTGGATGATGTCTAGCTAAAACAGGACTATTCATTCTCTTACTGGTTGTTGTTGTGTTGTTAATTGTCCCATGGTTGTTTGGATGATTTTAGAAAGTCTTACAAAATTCTTTCAGTTCCATCTTTGTTGTAAAAGAGAAAAGGGGGAAGATACCCAACACAAGATCCTCATGGACTCCTTGGACGAGAGAATTGGAGGCCAGGATGGCACAAAAACCTCTCAGAGACTCAGTGACGGAAGAAAAATCCATAAAAGTACCTAAAAGTATCCTTAAATCCATAAAGTACCTTAAAAACCTTGAGTATCTCAAAGTGCTAATGAGCCCTTCTTAGTGTCAGTGCAAAGCTCTCAAGGGACTTGTTAAAGCAGAGAATTGGGGCCATGATTGCACAAACCTCTCACAGAGTCAGTATCAAAAGGGAAACACCAAGTACCTTAAAATAACTGAAGTACCTTGAAGAATTAATGTGTCCCAATGAGTGTTGTTACTGAGAAAGCCTCTCTAGGGAGTAATTACCGCTAAAAATTGGAGGCCATGATTGCACAAACCTCTCAGAAACTCCAAGGCAAAAGCCAAACCCAAAATCCTTTGAAAAACTCTGTGAGCATGAAGGAGCCCCCAGGGCCATTCCTGAGCAAGGCTCCCCAGGGACTCCTTCCAGCAGATCCTTGAGGCCACTGGGATTTGGGTTAGGGGGGATGCTGAGGGCAGGACAAGGGGCTGACAGTGCCCAGCCTGGCTGGGGCTGTGCCAGGAGGCCCCAGTGCCTCAGGACAAGGTGTCTCCTCACAGCCCTTGGTGGCACAGACCCTGCTGTGCCCCAGGGCACCTAGACTTTGCTTCTCTTTGTCCCCACCTGCCATCACTGCCTCCAGTTCTCTGCTCTGCTTGGGGCCTGGGGACACTTTCTCAGTTGTGTCCCTCAGTGGGACCCATTAAAAGTCCAAGAAACTTTGGTGTTGGATTCTGACTTGGAGTTCTGGAGAGGTTTCTTCAGCAACCTCTCAGGGACTGATGTTCAGGGCCTGAGCACAAAGCCCCAGAGGCTCATTAATGTCCTTGTGTTATGTCTGTGCTGCTGAGCTGGGCTGGGCTCCTGGCACAGAGGCAGCTCCTGGTAACCAAGAGGAGCTTCAAAAGCACATTTCTCTTGATGAGCAGCTCTTCTGCCAGACCAGCAGGGCTGGGGCACTGCCTGCAGCCATCCTGGGCACAGCACAGAGGCACAGAGAGCTTCAATCAGTCAGGGCTGGGAAGGTGCTGAGAAGTGCCTGGGGAAGAATGACTGCCAGCCGTTGGCACAGGAACCTCTGGCTGCAGAAAAATGCAGCTGCAGCATCTGCAGTGAACTCCTAAAGCTGGAACATCCCACTGCCTACAGACTCTGTGAGTACAACTCTGGGTATTTCTGGTGCAGGGGAGGTGAAATGCTCGTGAAGGTGTAAAATGCTGAGGGGTTCTGATCAGTCATACAATATTTCCAAGATAAAGATTTTGGCAAAAAAAAAAGGACATTTCCAAATACTTTGTACTCAGTTTCCTACTAGTGGAGAATGGCAGGGAGGAGAGATAAATATTAAAGGTTGATTATGAATTTTGACAAATTCCTGAGACATCTGAACTGTTACTTTTAGTGATCAATAAGTTCACAGATATTTGGGGGTCTGTGAGTGCTGGCAGGGAGTGATCAGGCACAGGGAAACACCTGCAGCAGGGAAATCTCCAGGAAGCAGAGGGAAGATCAGGCAAGGAGAGAAAACAATACCCAGCAATGCTGTGGCAGGGAGAGTTTAGAGATGCCCACAGGATCCCCTCCAGTGCAGCCCCTCCCTCTGAACAAGCCCCCTCCCTCCTGTGCCCCAGCCAAGCCTCTGCCCTCAGGGCCGGGGCTCCAAGGCGTGCAACCCCTCCTGTGCAGGCAGAGCTGCAGCAGAGCTGTGGGGCAGCTCTGCAGCCCCGGGCCCAGTTCCCTCTGCAGAGCACAGGGCTGGGAGCAGCTGCCCGGCCCTGGGGGCTCTGGCAGGGGGCACAGCTGGCTCAGGGTGATGCTGTCCCCAGTGCCCAGCTCTGGGCAATGCTGTCAGTGCAGCCAGGGAAGGACCTGCATCTCCTCCATCCAATGCCATCATAAGGACACTTGGGAGTCTCCCTGAGATTTCAGTCCAAGCTGGGAGCTTCAATCCAGGGTGCAAACCTGTCCTAGAGCATCTCTGAGTTATGAGATTGATGGGGAAAGGCAGAGGTGTTGTGACACTGAAAATGCTGCTGGGTTGGTGAAATGAGCAAAGTGAGTCCTTTGCTACAAATGTGGAGCTGGGCTGTGGTGGATGCATCTGCTCCCAGCAGTAGGTGGTGGCATTTTAAGGGAAGCATAAGAAGGTGGTCACCTTCCACCTGAGAAAGTTTAAAGCCCAAAGAAACTCTGAACAGGTCAGAATTACAGACCATCTCTCCTCAGTCTGCATTCATCACCTTGACCCAGGGAACTCACTCTGTTCTCCCTGAGGGCCTCAGACATGCTTATGGTTTGGTATCCAAAACAACCAGCAGAGACACGGGGGGAGCTTATAAAGAAAACCTCAGAACTCTTAAACATTAAAGACCATGTCTGTGTGTTACTGAGGAGGATGTATGGGAAATGGCCTTGATTTTGTTTACAGGTACCTCCCTAAGTCTTTACTGTCCTTTCTCCATGAACAGGTCCCCATATGCAGCCACAGCAAATGTCCAACAGCAGCTCCATCAGGCACTTCCTCCTGCTGGCATTGGCAGACACACGGCAGCTGCAGCTCCTGCTCTTCTGCCTCTTGCTGGGCATCTCCCTGGCTGCCCTCCTGGGCAACGGCCTCATCATCAGCGCCGTAGCCTGCGGCCACCACCTGCACACGCCCATGTTCTTCTTCCTGCTCAACCTGGCCCTCAGCGACCTGGGCTCCATCTGCACCACTGTCCCCAAAGCCATGCACAATTCCCTCTGGGACA
Organism: Passerculus sandwichensis; assembly: GCA_031885435.1. NCBI lineage: Eukaryota > Metazoa > Chordata > Aves > Passeriformes > Passerellidae > Passerculus > Passerculus sandwichensis. The sequence goes on from CM063150.1 coordinate 9,538,953, forward strand.
CCAGGGAAATCTCCTACACTGGATGTGCTGCTCAGCTCTTTTTCTTAATGTTCTTCATTGGAGCAGAGTATTTCCTCCTGACCATCATGTGCTATGACCGCTACGTGTCCATCTGCAAACCCCTGCACTACGGGACCCTCCTGGGCAGCAGAGCTTGTGCCCACATGGCAGCAGCTGTCTGGGCCAGTGCCTTTCTCAATGCTCTCATGCACACAGCCAATACATTTTCCCTGCCCCTGTGCCATGGCAATGTCCTGGGCCAGTTCTTCTGTGAAATCCCACATATCCTAAAGCTCTCCTGCTCCAAATCCCAACTCAGGGAAGTGGGACTTCTTGCTGTCAGTGCCTGTTTGGTATTTGGCTGTTTTGTGTTCATGGTTTTCTCCTATGTGCAGATCTTCAGGGCTGTGCTGAGGATCCCCTCTGAGCAGGGACGGCACAAAGCCTTTTCCACCTGCCTCCCTCACCTGGGTGTGCTATCCGTGTTTATCAGCACAGCCACATTTGCCTATTTGAAGCCTCCCAACATTTCCTCCCCATCCCTGGATCTGGCCCTGTCAGTTCTGTACTCGGTGGTGCCTCCAGCCCTGAACCCCCTCATCTACAGCCTGAGGAACCAGGAGCTCAAGGCTGCAGTGTGGACACTGATGACTGCCTGCTTTAAGAAACATTAAACTGCTGGGCAATATCTGCAAAAAACTTGTAATCAAAGTCATTTTTGCTACTTCTTTTTGGCTAAACTGTGGAGGTTCTTTTCCTTGGTTTTATGTTTAAATATAGTCCAGAAAAAATGTCATTGTTTGTGCCATTTCCCACTTCTTTTTCTCTCCAAATTTCCTGTGGCCACGACTGTGTCAATGAGGGGCTGAACTCTGGGTGACTTTAAAGGAAATAAAGGACTTCCCAGTAGAGTTCTCTGCAGAGATGCCCTTTTGTTCCTTCTCTGGAGCTGCAGCAGGAATGTCTGTGTGCAGAGCTAGGGGCAGATCAGGGCTGGCAGAGCAGCTGTGCCCAGCAGCAGCAGCACTTGGTGTTGCCAGTGCTGCTGCCGTGGCCCTGCCCCGCTGCCCTGGTGGCCCTGGTGTTGCTGCAGGGCCTGAGTGCTCTCGGGGCCGGGCACAGCCCTGGGGGTGGCAGTGCCGGGGCTGCAGCAGGGACAGGCCATGGGCACTGCTGGGGCAGCGCTGACGCCTCAGCCCAGGGCCTGGGGGCTCCAGGCTCCTTGCCCAGGCTCTCTCAAGAACACACCCAGGCCAATGCTCAGCACAGAAAAGCCCCGTGAGCAGCCCAGGCTGGCTGTGGGCAGGCTGGGGGCAAACAGCATGGCTGGGGCTCTGCAAGGGCCCTGGGGCAGATGGGAAGGAGCAGCAGAGCAGGGCCTGATCCATCCCCAGTGTGCTGCACAGCCCAGGGCAGCATCCCAGAGCGTCCTGATGGAGCTGCCAACAACATCCCCCCTCTGCAGCCCTGGCCTCTCCCCCAGCTCACACAGGTGCCCCATCCTTGCAGGCACAGACACGGCAGCACTGGCTCAGCAGCCCCTGTTTGCATTGCACAGAGCAGGGGGAGCACCCCCATGCTGTTGGTGTGGGGACATGAACCTGAGGGAGCACAAATGCCATCAGCCCCTGGGGCCAGCAAGGGCTGGGGGACGCCCGGGAAACCACTCAGCTTTGTCCTGGCCTCTGCACTCAGCCAGAAAGTTTGTTCCCATCAGCTGGGAGTTTCCTGTCCCACTGCAGACGCTGTTGCTCAGAGCCAGGGCTGCCTGGCAGCCACCCCAAACTGCCCTGAGCATTTCCCTGGCTTCACCTTTGCTTTCTTTCCTTGTCCCTGATCCAGATTCCTTCCTATTGCCCATTGCTGTTCCCTCCCCTGCAAACAGCCCATCCCTGTTTGCCCTTTCCTCTCTGGCCCCACTCCCCATTGCAGTTCCTGACTTGGCACCATGGGAACGTCCCTTGGGCAGCAGGATCATCCTACAATTGCTGAAGGAATTGTCTGCAGGCTCCTGCAGTGCCTGGTGCTGCTCCCTTGCCAGAGGCACCCCAGGCCAGGGGGGCACATCTGGGCTGCTGTGTCTGGCTCTGGGGCTCCCTGTTCTGGGCAGTGAAGAGGGGCTTCAGAGGCTCTGCAGGACTGACAGGATGGGCTTTGGGCCTGGCAGGAGAAGCTGAGGGACCTGGGCTGCTGGAGCTTCTCAAGAGGAGGCCCAGGGCTCCTCCTGCAACTGCTCCAAGGGTGGTTCCAGAGAATCACAGAATCAGCAAGGTTTGAAAAGACCTTGGAGATCATTAAGTCCAACCTGTGCCCTGACACCACCTTGTCTCCCTGAGCCTCCTCTTCTCCAAGATAAACAACCCCAGGTCCCTCAGCCACTCCTCAGAGGAGCTGTGTTCCAGACCCCTCACCAGCCTTGTTTCCCTTCTCTGGAACCTCTCCAGCCCCACCTTGTCCTTCCTAAATTTGGGGTCCAGAGCTGGACACAGCAGTCGAGGTGTGGCCTCAGCAGTGTCGAGTGCAGGGGAAGAATCCCTGCCCTGCTCCTGCTGGCCACACCATTCCTGAGCCAGGCCAGGAGCCATTGGCCTTCTTGCCCACCTGGGCACACTGCTGCCTCATGTCCAGCCTGCTGTCCATCAGTCCCTGCAGGTCCCTTTCTGCCTGGCTGCTGTCCAGCCCCTCTGTCCCCAGCCTGTAGCACTGCAGGGGTTGTTGTGGCCAAAGTGCAGGACCCAGCACTTGGACTTGTTCAACCTCACCTTGTTGGATTTGGGCCCTGGATCCAGCCTGTCCAGGGCCCTGTGCAGAGCCCTCCTACCCTCCAGCAGATCCACAACCATACCCAGCTTGGTGTCATCTGCAAATTTGCTGATGCTGGACTCAGTGTCCTCTCACAGATCGTCAGTGCAGATATTGAAACCCAGGCTGGCTGGCTCTGATCCCTCGGCCATCCTGTGGGTGCCCTGTGATGGCACTCAAGGTGATCTGTTCCATAACCTTGCCGGGCACCCAGGTCAGGCTGATAGGCCTGGAGTTCCCCAGCTCCTCCTTCCAGCCCTTCTTGGGGATGGGCTCACACTGGCACCTCCAGTCCTCTGGGACCTCCCTGCTGAGACAGCACTGATGGTAAATGATGGAGAGCAGCTTGGGGAGCTCATCCACAGCTCCCTCATCCCCCTAGAATGGATCCCATCTGCTCCCAGAGACACCTGTGAGCATCTGAGTGTCTCAGCAGGTCCCCAGCTGCTTCCTCCTGGATTACAGGGGGTCTGTTCTGCTCCCTGTGCCCATCCACCTGCTCAGGAGAACACTTTTTTTGAGGACAACTTGACTTACTCTTGAAAACTGAGGCAAAGACGGGGTTAAGTACCTCAGCCTTTCCCTCATATTTGGTAACCACATCTCCCCTAATAATGAATGGATATTGTCCTTGTACCTCGTTTTGCCATTAATGTACTTACGGAAACATTTTTATTATCCTTCACAGACATGGCCTTGTTAAGTCTTAAGCTTTCAGCTCTCTAATTTTCGTTCTGCATGAGCTAACAACATCCTGAAACACATCCTGAGATACCTACCTCTCTGTCGGAAGGTGATGCACGTTCTGTTTTTCCCCAAGTTCCTGCAAAAGGCCCATCACATACAGAACTTCAACTGTTGGCTAAAGTACACCTCAGAGGAGGAAAATACAAGAGTCCATAAATTAAAAGAGGGAAAGCGAGCTAAGAAACTAAAAGAAGAGGCTGGGAAGGCTAACAAAAACTGGGACCCCCTTGACCACTTACTTCCTCCTACCCTTGCAGTTCCTCAAATCCTTCCTCCAATTCCTCTTGCTGTGGACCCAATTCCTCCTCCTCTCCCAGCTGTCATTCCTTTACCACCTCCTAACCCAGTTATACCTCCAACACCTTCCCCTCAACCCTCTGCTTACTCTCTTTACCCTTCACTACTGTTCCCTTACCTCTGCCATCTCATGCACCCCTTATTCACCAGCAAGTTCCTGCTCTGCCTCCCCCACCACAAACAAGAAGCCAAACAACATCTCAGAATCTCATGCCCAAGAATGAAGTTAACCAGTCAGCCTCCACAGCTGATGTTGTAACACCAGGTCCAAAGAGGCTGAAGCGGGACAATTGTTCCCCCTCAGAGAAGTTCCCATGTGCAGGGTGGCCAGTGAGATTGGATTTGTAAATGCTCCCTTTACTGCATCCGAAGTTATAAATTTTAAGAAAGAATTGTGAAATTTAGTGGAAGACCCAGTAGGAATAGCAAATCAAAATAATCCATTTTTAGCCCTAATATTTATACATGGGGAGAATTGAACTCCACCTTTAACATCCTATTTTCCCCAGAAAAGACTCGATTAATAAGAACTGCAGGAATGAAAATTTGGGAGCAAGAAAACCAACCCAGGCCCCTAGGTGACAAAAAAAAATGCCTTTAGTGGAGCCTAGCTGGGACTCTAATCAAGAAGAGGGGAGAAGGAACATGAGAGATTACAGGTCCCTGATGACCAGAGGGATAAAAGAATCAGTCCCTAGAGGGAGTAATACCAGGTTAGCATTTGACGGCACCCAGGAAAAAGATGAGACCCCAGCACCATGGCTTAATAGGCTAAAGCAAAACTTCCAGATTTACTCTAATGTTGACCCAGACAGCCCAGAAGGCCAATCTTGGGTTCCCTGCAGTCGGGGATGACCCTAAGAATCCTTTTTTCTCAGCCTGATGTTTCCAAGGAGTCTGAATTCTTCGGCTCTGGTTTCCAAGGTTGTTTATTGTTTCTTATCTATAACATTTTTTCTCTGGCCTGCTGAGATGTTTTTAGCAGGTCAGACAGAGGCACACTCCCCATCCCAGGGCTGGTGTCTACATTTTATACTATGAACTACGTGTACTTTATTTATCATTATTTCCCTATACCTATCACCTATGTTAGGCAGTCTACTTCTACTCTAAACCAATCCTAAAATGCCACCATCACCAAGAACATGGAGACTAAGAAGAAGAAGGAAGAAGAATAGGACAACACCCAAGTCCCTCCATCTTGCCTCCTAGACCTCTATATAAAAATCCCCAAAATACCATTTTATACCCTGTGACAGATTCATTATCATTCTACTTAAATGTTGTGACTTGTAATTCTTCATACAAGGGTGGTAATTTGCTCCATGGGTTAAGACCAAAATCCCAGGCATTTTTGGCTTTCTGCCAGGACTCCCCAGCCCCCTGCCAGGGGCACATGTCCTCCAGGGCACCCAGAGGTGTGTCCTGGGTTCCGACAGGCCAAGTCCTTCTCAAGGTACAATTTGTCACTACATCCTGGCAAGATATCAGATGAAAGTTAGAAAGAATAGAGGACTGGCAGGAAAAAAGTATTAATGAACTGCTGTGAGAAGCCATAAGAGTATATATAAGAAAAGAAGAAGAAAAGACAAAAAATAAAAATTAAGATTATGGCAGCCATAGCCAGAGAAAGTGTGGGAGTCAACATATACACGCCAGTAGAACCACTTAGAAGAGACAAAGGTTTTATTGGACCAAAAGGGGCGAGGGCTCTACTCAGTGACAAATATTGTTATTACTGTGGAGAGAAAGGACACCTAAAGAGAAACTGTAAGAAACTCCAATTAGATGAAGCCATAGCCTGGGAGCAAGAAACTCTAGAGAAAAACTTAAGAAGAGATGAGAAGTATGCGGAATAGGTTCTATGCCCTGGAGAACTTAATGAATCATCTAGAAGAGCCCTTTGTAAATTTTGAGATTGGTCTCCAGAATGATGAATTTGAAGTTTTAGTTGATACCAGAGCAGACAAGTCATATGTGACTAAAATACCAACAGGAATCACAGTCAGTTAAAAGGTCTGCAAAGTACGAGGGGCCAAAGGAGAACCATTGGAGGCTCAGATTATAGAAGATGTAGAAATTAGATGAAATTCAAGAGAGTCTCGAGCTAAGTTCATTTACATCCCCAAGTTAGGTTGTAATTTATTAGGACATGATTTACAAATCAAATTCAGAACTGAAGTAATGCCAAAAGAAGGAAAAATGGTAGTACAAATAATGGTCTTAACAAAGGGAGACATAGATGAAATCAACCCAAATGTGTGGGCAGAGGAGGGAAAATTGGTTGTTTGAATAGTTCACCAGTAGAAGTAGAGCTGCAGAAAGACATCTCCGCCATTCGGGATAGGGAGTATCCAATTTCCCCAGAGGGAAAGAAAGGACCAGCCCCAGTAATTGACCAGCTGTTAAAGGAAGGATTTTAGCACCATGCATGTCTCCACATAATACTCCCATACTAGCAGTGAGAAAAGCTGATGGAAGGTATCAATTACTACAAGATTCAAGAGAAGTTAATAAAAGAACAGTTGCGAGGCACCCGGTAGTACAAAACCTGTATACATCGTTCGAAGCCAAGTACCTGAGGAGCATGCATGGGTCTCTGTCATGGATTTAAAGGATGACTTCTGGGTGTGTCCCCTGGCTGAAGAGTGCCAGAACTGGTTTGCCTTTGAATGGGAGGACATTGAAAAGAAAAGAAAACAGCAATGAAGGTGGATACATCTTCCCTAGGGGTTTAAAGAATCCCCAACCTCTTTGGCAAGCTTTAGAAGAAGTCCTAGAACACTTTAAACCTGAGAATGGGGTGCCTATTTTACAATATATTGATGATTTACTTGTATCTGGGTAAGAACAAGACAAAGTTAGAAGTTCTTCCATACTAGCATCTACATTTCTTAGGGGAAACAAGGCCTAAAAGTATCACAAAAGAAACTGCAATTTGTGGAACAAGAAGTAACATATCTAGGACATATAATAGGCCAAGGGTATAAAAGGTCAAACCCCAAGAGAATTTTGGGAATTCCGTCCATCCCTGCCCCAAAGACCAAAAGAGACATTAGAAAATTACTAGGTTTGTTTTGGTATTGCAGATTATGGCTTGATCAGTATACTAAAAGTGTTAAATTTCCATATGGCAAATTGATAGACTCAGAGCCTGCAACCTGGACCTCAAATGACGAGGAACAGCTTCGGAATCTGAAAACTAGATTGTCTTCTGCCCCTGTACTGAGCCTATCAGACCTTAAAAAGATCTTTGGCCTATTGGTAAACGTGGAAGAGGGGACAGCTTGCGGAGTCCTTACACGGGATAGGGGAGGATGCAGGAAGCGGTCGCATCTCTCTCCAAGTTACCAGATCCAGTAGCCAGAGGGTGGCCAGCCTGTGTGCAAGTGATAGCAGCAACAGCCACCCCAATAGAAGACACACAGAAACTAACCTGAAAGGGGAAGATCCAGGTTCATACTCCACCCGATGTAAAAGCTGTTTTAAGTCACAGGGCCCCTCAGTGGCAAACCAACTCCCAAATACTAAACCATGAAATAATACTAATAAGTACCAAGGGCCTTGAATTAGCCACTTCAAAATGTTTAAATCCAGCCCAGTTCCTCACGGGAGAGCTGTTAACAGACCTGGAGCATGATTGTTTAGAAATTATTGAAATGCAGACTAAAGTGAGAGAAGATTTAGAAGATGAGCCCTTCCCATATGGGAGAATTCTATTTACAGATGGACCATCACAAATGGTAGCCAGTAAACGGGTCTCAGGGTGTTCAGTCATAAATGGGCAGAACATGCAAGTTGAGGAAATGGGAAAGCTACCCTCAAATTGATCTGCCCAGTGCTGTGAATTCTATGCCCTGAAGAGAGGGCTAGATTTACTAGAAAAAGATAAAGGAACAATCTATACTGATTCCCAGTATGCATTCGGAATTGTCCATACATTTGGAAAAATATGGGAAGAATGGGGGTACATAAATTCTAAAGGCAAAAATTTAATACATTAAGAGATAAGAAAATTAGTACTAGAGTTCCTAAGGAAACCAATAGAGATAGCCAAAGTTCACATAGAAGGACATCAAAAAGGGGACACCCTTGAAATAAAGGGAAACCAAATAGCTGATCAAGTAGCAAAAGAAGTAGCCTTGGACCAAGGTAGACCAATTAAAATTCTTAAGATAGAGGGAACACCTAGTAGAGAAAGAAAAGACGAAAGACCCATCTTTGATGAGAATGAATTAAGAGAGTTAGAAAATATGAGAGGACAGCAAAAAGAAAATGGAGAATGGTGGAACCCTGATGGACAGCAAATTTTAAATAAAGCTCTGGCCCGAAAGGTGATGGCAGAGTTATATGAGTTGACCCATTGGGGAATACAAGGATTATGTGACCCCTTTCCAAGGGATCAAATGTGCATGGGAGTACGTACCATAGCAAAGGCAGTTACCAAGGGACGTTTAACTTGCCAACACATTAATCAGAAATTAATGAGAAGAGTACTGACTGATCTGGGGGAAGAGAGTTGTCCTTGCGGCCGTTCCAAAGCGTGCAGGTAGACATCACAGAAATGTCCCCTGTTCAGGGACACAGACACTTATCAGTGACCGTGGATCACCTCACCCATTGGGTAGAGGCGTTCCTGACCAAAACAGAGACAGCCCAAGCAGCCACAAAAGCAATCCTTGCAAACATCATTCCCCAATATGGGTTGATAAATAATGTCGATTCCACACCGAGGTCCACATTTTGCTGCCAAAGTCTTACAACAAGTTGTTGAAGCCCTGGGAATGAAATGGAGGTTGCACAGCCCATTGGCATCCCCAGAGCTCCAGAGGAGCAGAAAGAATGAATAAAACTATCAAAAACACGTTAACTACATTAGTTTCAGAAAGCCAGATGAATTGGCTTAAATGTCTAGCCTTAGTAATGTTACAAATTAGAACAAGGCCTCGAACAGGTATAAGAGTCTCACCTTATGAAATGATGTTTGGACTCCCCTTCTTGACAACCCCGTATAGCACGGGAATTTATCCAGAAGGAGAGACAGCCACCCAAAAATAGGTAAAGGCCATAGGAAGGCGTTCAAAGATCTTAGGAAAAAGGGCTATCTCCCTCAAACCTGTCCCTTAGATACTAAGGGACATAACATCAATCCAGGGGACTGGGTGTTAGTTAAATCATGGAACTCTGCACCTTTAACCTCTAAGTCTGAAGGCCCTTTTCAGGTCCTACTCACCACCAATACAGCCATACAGACCCAGGAGAAGGGGTGGACACATATAACCCAGACTAAAGGACCAGCACCACCTCCCACTGAAGAGTCAAAACCAACCACATCCCCTACTAAGTCTTCTAATGAATGGATTGTGACTAATCATTCAGACAATCTAAAGCTTACCCTCCAGAGGAGACCTAAAGACTATTGGAGACTGTCTATATTCAAAAACTTGTTAATAACTGTTTAAATAATCAAAACTTGTTAAGAACTGTTAAAAATTGCAGTTAATGTTATTTATATTTTACTTTTGAGTTTGAAAAGTAAGTAGATACTTTCCTGTTGCATTTATTATTAGTTAGTGTTTATTAATGAATGTACAGTTTTTAGTTTGTGTTGGAGCCTTTGTTTGTTTTGGTGTATATTGTGATTTTATAGGATTAGGCATAAGAGTAAATAACTCGTTATTTGTTTGGAGTATTTTTTCTATCATTTTGGATACCGATAATTCTTAAAGTCATCTGACCATTGAGTTCAAGGTTTTTAGGTCATGTTTTTGGGTGAAAAAATTTAAATACCCCAGCTAACTCCAATCTTAGTGTACAAAACAATCTCCTATAAAACATCCCTCAGGGCAAAAATAAATTAGTAAAGAAAAGTCAAATGTGTTGACACTGAGAGAATAAAAAACTCTGTACTAAAACCAACGAGCTCCTCTGTAGCAGAAAAGCATTACCAGGAGGCAAGGCTGGGTGAGTCTACATTCCGCCTAAAAACAGCCACTCCAATCACTGGGTGCAGCTCAGTAGTTGTAGAGTTTAGGGGAATGCCTCATACCAGACTCCTGGGAATGCTCTTACTGATCTTACTGGTTAACATCACACTGGGAAGTCAGAAGAGCCCATGTGCTAAATGTTACTACCCCCTTTACAGAGGGGAAGAAACCGGATCTTTAATACGAGTACATACAAATTTAAACTTAAACTGTGCCAACCTCTCTCTGTTAGGAACCTGTCTAGGGGAAGGGAAGACTTACTGGATTTCACAAAATATAGCCACTTACCAGCAAGGACAGCCTGGGGAGTGTCCTATAGGAGATGCTTGGCTTTGCTTTGAACATAAGTCCAATCAAAAAGGCACAGCAGACTTAGAGAAAGAAGTAACAACATCAGTAAATGAGAAAGAAGACCTAGAAACATCTCATGGGAAAAACTTGTTCATAGATTTAGTGGAAAAGATCAGTAAAGAGTTAAATGTTACCAATTGCTGGATCTGTGGAAATACACAAATGGCCTAAGTCTGGCCTTGGGAAGGGATCAGCTTAAGATCAATAGAAATCTTAAAATGGACACAAACAGGACAAAAAGTACCAGCTATTGGACAAATAGGAACAGAACGGTGGGAATGAAAGTCTAAAATAATTGGAGAAGAGCAGTGTATATCAAGGAAAGGGAAAATGTATAAATTTATAAAACCCCAGTAGGAGAAATGTCCTGTAAGAGATATTTAAAAATAAAACATCCAGTAGCTGGGTAGGTCCCTAGAGAACCCAAAAAATACTAGAAGTATTCCTAATTATTCATATGCTGGAAGTATTATTAATTATTTATATACTAGAAGTAGTATTTACTAAATTAGAAATAATAAAATTATTTTTATTAAAATATTAGTTATTAAATAATAATAAGTAATATTACCTTATTAAAAAATAATTATTTTAATAGTAAAAAATAATAATATTATATATTACATCACAAATTATTAAAATATATAATTTATAAATAATAAAATATATTTTATAATTTATAATATACCTATTATTAATATTATAATATTACTGTATATTATTATAATATTAGAATATATATTATTAAAATATTGAAATAATAATTAATAGTATAAATTAAAATATATAATTATTAATAATGAATATAATATATATTATATGCTATATAATATTATAAAATGTAATATAATGTAATAAATAATAAATAATAAATAAATAATATATATTCTATATTCTATATCCTATATTCTATACTATATATTATCTATTATCTATTATCTATTATCTATTATATATTATATATTATATATTATATATTATATATTATATATTATATATTATATATTATATTTAATATATTATATATTATATGTTATATATTATATTTAATGTATTATATATTATATGTTATATATTATTTATTATAAATTATTTTTATGTTAATATAATATATAATATATTAGATATTAGATATTATAATATATAGAAATATAATAGTATATATTATATTCTAATTTATTATTAATATTATGTGATTATTTTCTCTTTTTTTTATTACTTTTTTTTTTTTTTTTTTTTTTTTTTTTTTTTTTAATAATAGATACTGAAAATCCATTGGGAAGAAAGAAACCCATTCTGGGAAGTGAGAGAAATGTCCAATTACTGGAAATTTCCAATAACTCTCAGTGATGCTTCTTGGAAAGCTCCAGAAAACCTGGTTTGGATATGTGGCAATGTGGCTTACACTGAATTACCCGGGGAGTGGAGCAGCACTTGCACTATCGGAATTATTAAACCGTCATTTTTCTTACTCCCAAAAGAGTCTGGATCGAACCTAGGGGTCCCAGTATATGATGACTGAAACAAATCTAGCTGACCAAAAAGAAACTTAATTGAAATTGGAGGAACACAGACACGGAAAAACACAGTATGGACCACCCAGGAAATAATTTGCACTTATGGACCGGCGACCTGGGCTCAAGATGGGTCCTGGGGACACCGGACCCCAATTTATACGGGGTTAAATCGGATTCTGAGATTACAGGCAGTACTCAAGATGGTATCGAACCGAGCCTCTCTAGCTTTAGACCACATAAATGACCAACTATCCCAGACTAGAACTGTAGTGTATCAAATCAGACTAGCAGTAGATTATTTATTATTTGTGGAAAATTTAACTCCCCCAGTGCTGCTTAGAAATGGATGACTGCAGTGAAGTCATTAGAAATATCTCAAAGGAAATCTGGAAGTTACGTTGGAACACAAGAGTGGACCCCTACATTCGATACCAGCTGGTGGGACAATTTCTGGTCATTAAAAGGAAACTGGTGGGAAAAACCAGCCTTTTTCATCTTATGCAAAATTGCTAGTTTGATCCTCCTACCTTGCATGCTCCCCTGTATAATCCAAGTTGTAACATCTGCTGTACAAGCAAGTGTAATGATACCAAAAGAGCTTAATAAAAAAGAAGTAAAAGTAATCATGATAATGAATGATCAAGAACATCAAGATGCCAAGCAAATTCACAACCAATATTAAAAATTTTAATTTCAAGAAGTATTTGCTAATTGATGCATGCTTGAGCCCAACTGAACAATTAGAGGGGGAAATCGCAGAGAATACATTATTAAGGGAGTTGATATAAAGTTCATTGTTAAAAGAGTTAATATAAAGTTCCAATGTTAATTATAGATTGTTTGTTGAATGTTTAATAGTTATGTCAAGTTCCAATGCTAGTTAAAGGATTTATAATTATGTAAATCCCCTCACTGTCAGGTGTTCCCCCCACTGCTCCTGTCAGTGTTCAGAAGCACATAATCATGAGAATGATTCTATGGAGGTGCTTCTATTGAAGAGCTCTGGGTGTCAGGGGTACAAACACAAATCTGTCTCCGACATGCATTCAGGATGAACATGTTTTTATATTCTATCATTATATAACTTTCATGTTAATTATTAAACTTATATTGTTCTATTGTATACATAGATTTCATCCAAGCATGGGGTCCTTGTGGCTCCCCTTTAAATTTCTGAAATAGGTTCTCATGATTCTTCTTATGATTATACAATAATTATATTTAATTACTAAACAATCATCACATCTAACAATTACATCATTTATCATATACTGCTTACACAGGTGCAATTTCACATGATCTGGCAAACACAAATTCTAACAATTTCAGAGTTTATTATAAACATTTTCCAGGGCCCCACTAAGTCTATCTTCTTTCTAATTCCCCAAATTTCATGATTTTAAAACCTTTTACTGTCACTCCCACTCATCTAAGATGGCGAACCACCTGACACCATAAAGAAAAGGATTATGTCATAATAACCAAATATGAAAATGCCATAAGACCTAGCAGAAAAGAATGACATAACGAAAACCCCTAGAACAACAAGCCACCATGCAAATGAAGAATTAAAATAACACCTCTAACCAAAGAAAACATAACCACGGTCAGAGCTTTTTGCCTTCGTCACCCTAACCAGAGCAGGCCAAGAGCAGCACAGGGACCATGGACCTGAAACCAGCAGTGCCTACCCAGAGACTCTTGAAAGGAGAGAAAACCCAGCCAAGCCAGGCCTTGCTCAGCATTGCAGCTCCCTGCTCAGAGCCTTGGGCTCCCTGCAATCCTGCCCTCAAGGATCTGCTCTCACCAGGCCCTGGGCAGCCTTTGGCACTCCCTGCCCTCACTGGGGCCCAGCCATGCTCCAAGGCACTTGGAGTTTTGCTGCTGACTCCTTGAGCAGCTTCTCCATCCTTCTCTGCGTGCCTGAGGCTCCTGGAGCCAGCCCCAAATCCAGCGTGGGGCTGATTAAAATACAGAAAGCCCCCAGGAGCTCTTTGTCTCCCTTCCATTGTCATCCAGTCTCCAGGGCTTGTGCAGGGATTGGAGTCAGTTTGGAGTTCTCTTCAGGAGGGAGATTCCAAAGTGCACATCAGGATTTTTGGTTTTAGTCAAGGAAATATTTTTTTATTTTTATTTCAGAGAAGAGGGGACAGGAGCATTCCTCAGGTGATCTTGATGCTGAATGTCTCCTTAGGAGGTGTGGGCAGGGAGAAGAATGAGCCCCTTGCAGGCTGAGCCTGTTTGGACAAGCTGTTCCTCACCCCAAACCTCACCATATCTCACATCACAAAACATAAAAAAAATTTAAGCATTTTTCCTTCTAAACAAAATGTAATTAATTAACAGAATTATATTTATATTATTCTAATTGTGATAGTGTTATTCAATATTTTACTACATAATTTTTATATTTATATTTAACAATCAATATTATTTTAGCAACCAAAAAAATTATTTCTCATTAGTTCAAAGTAAACACAATACCGTTCATTAATTAATTAAGCTTTATTGGCTATTTATTTCTTCCTCTTTATGGTAACTAATAGTATTTGTAGTCCTTTTGGCACCATTTTTATAAACTTTTTCTCTAAAAGGGTCAAGGGGCGGCACTTTGGGGTCCCTGGAGACATTTCTGGGGCACATTTGGGGCAGTTTTGGGTCTGGAGAGGGAATTAAGAGAGAACTTGAGGGTCTGGAGGACACTCTGGGGAGCCGGGTGGGCACTTGGAGGGGCACTCGGGGATTCTGAGGGACAGTTCGGGGTCCGGGGCAGCACCTGGGGGTCCAGGGGGGCCCTTGGAGGTCAGGGAGGGGAATTTGGGGCCCTTCGGGATCCGGGCGGGCCCTTGGGGGACTCTGACGGGACTCTCTGGGGCGCGGGGGGTAATGGGAGTTGTATGCGCAGGTATCATACGATTTAATGGAGCCGCGGGGCATGATGGGAGCTGAAGTCCCGAAAGTGGCTCGATCACGATGTTTCGGGGTCCGGGACGGCTGTTGGGGGACACTTTTGCGTCCGAGCCGCGACTTCAAACCCTCACGGGAACTTAAAAAATTCGTGAGTCCTTGCGGGGAGCTCGGGGAGCTCTAACCGTGCACTTTACGGCGCGGGTCACGGCAGGAGTTTTAGGCGCGGGACTGTTCTGAGGGGCTCTGGGGCCGGAGTGGATGAGAGGAGATGAATTTCCACAAGTGGCTGTACCGAGCATCTGAGGGGTTGGGAGCACTCAGGGGGTCCGGGGCGCTTTCGGGGGCTCCCGGGCGGTGAGGGGGCACTGATCGTAGAGGGTCTGGGAAACACTGATGGGACAGATGGGGGCGGATCCTGGGGGGAAGGGGGGGGTGGTACTGTGGAGCGCGGGGCTTAATGGGCGTTGTAGTCCCGGCTCTAATGGGGCTTAATGTGGCCGCGGGGTGTGATGGGAGTTGTATGCAATAAGAAAATATGGCGCCTTCTAAGGCAACGCCCCTAGGCCCGGATTCCTAGTGATGATTGGCTGGGAACGGTGATGGGTGGGAGCCTCGGCAAATGGGATGTGGTGGAGGCGGGAACAGCCAAATCACCCTCCTGCAGTCCTTCCAGGGACAGTCCAGTCCATTCCAGTACAGACCAGTATAACCCCACTACAGCCCATTTCATTCCAAGTAGAACCCAGTTCAACCCCAGTGTCCCTCCAATCCCTCCCAGTGCAGCCCTGCCCGTCCCAATACACCTGAGTTCATTCCCAGTCCTTCCCAGTTCCTCCCAATGTGATCCACATGATGCCCCAGTGTCCCCAGTTTTCTCCGCAATGCCCCCAGTGTCCTCAGGTTGTCCCAGTCCTCCCCAGTGTAACTCCCAGTATGTCCCAGTGTCTCCCACAGCGTTCCCAGTATGTCCCAGTCCTCCCCAGCGTTTCCAAGGACAGTTTCATTTCTCACGGTGGCCGTGGCAGCCAAACCCAGCAGTGGGGTCAGTGCAGTGCCCATGGCCACAGCCCCTTGCAGGGCCCAGTGCAGCTTGGGCTGATGATCCACCCTCACAGCTGGCCCAGGGCAGCTCTGCAGTGCCTTTGGTGGCACCTGGGGCTGGCACACACCTGAGCAGTGTGTCTGTTTGCACTGGGGAAACTCAGCAGTTTGAGATTGCTGCAAAAAACTGCCAAAAAGTGAAAACCCCTCTTAGGCTGAGTGCAGCCAGCTCTGCAAGCACAGCAGGGCCCAGGGCAGTGAGGACAGACAGGATGGGGCTGGGCAATGTGGAGCAAGGTTCTCCACACTGGGTCAGAGCTCCAGGCACAGCTTCTGTGAGCAGGCCAGAGCTGCTGAGGAGAGACCCTGGGTCAATGTCAATCACAGAATGCTGCAATCACCTCTGCTCTAAAGAGAAATTTATTCAAAGACATCCTTTAAAACAGGAATGTATATTTTATTACTGCTCTTTGAAATCTTTCTCCATAACTGGACTAGGAAAACTTTAATGACCCTCTCAGGGCTTTGCTGTTGTTTACATCAGATTCAGTCTTTGAGAGTCAATAACACAAAGTTAAATTTAAACTCCAAATTTTCTTGAAGTTTTAATGGCTCCCACTGCGGGACACCACTGGGAAAGTGTCCCTAGGTTCCAGTTAGAGCAGAACGCTGGAGGCAGTGATGACAGCTGGGGACAAACAAGGCAAAGTTGTCTCTGGTGCTGAGCAAAGCTGGATGTGTTTGAGGAATGCAAAGGGCCCAGGCCTGAGCCCCAGCCCCTGGCCAGGCAGATCCTGTCCCTCCCTCCTTGCTCAGGGCTCTTCCCGGGATGGGCACTGGCATGTGGGGCTGTGCAATGGCAAGGGCAGGAGCATGGGGCGGCCCCTGCCAGGCTGCTGAGCAGGGACAAGGAGGCAATGAGGCCCCAGCCCTGCAAGGGTCACTTGTCTCCTGCTCCTGCCTCAGGCCCAGGCCCAGCAGCCATGGCCAAAGTGCTGCCCAAGTTGGCTCTGGCAGGGCTGTCTTGCAGCTGCTGCCCATCCCTGTGCCCTGTGCAGCCCAGGCTGTCCCACGGTGTCCCTGCCCTGCGCCTCTGTCCCTGCAGGCTGTCGGCATCCCCCGGCTGCCCCAGCTGGCTGGGCCCTTCCTGTGCTGACAGCTCTGCCTCCTGCCTGCCTCTGCCTGCCCACACAAAGCCTGGGGCTGATACCAAAAGGGTTCATTCCATTTTTACCCTGCCTGTGAACTTCCAGCACAGGAACAAGGCATGCAGGGGCTGCTTTCCCAGCAGGAATGCGTGGAAGAGAAGAAGAAGACATCTGGCACAAGGGTGCAGGGATAGAGAAAACAAGGAATGAAACTGGGAACTTGGGTTGGGTTTTATGGAAATGGGTAAATTGTAATTCACATTTAGTGGCTGTATATAAGCAACACACTGGTAGAATTACATGTCCATGTGAGGTTGGGAGTTATCCCTCACCAGAGCTCTGGCCTGAATAAATGACACCCTCTGAAATGGCAAATTCATGTACAGGCACAAAGCAGCTCTGTGCTCAGTGGAGTGGAGACTGAGGACAGCAGAGGAGACCTGGAAGGGATTGAAGGGAGGTTTCAGAGATGCTGGATCCTTTTGGCACAATGGAGAACAGGCAGAGAAAGAAAGAATAAATGCAAAAGGCAGATAGGGAAAACAGACAGGACCCAAAGAAAAAGGAATTTTTCTGCCAGGGCAGGGCTGTAGTGCAGCATGTCCCCCAGCAGGAGCCTTTGTGTGGGCAGGCAGAGGCAGGCAGTCGTGTCCCTCAGTGGGAGCCATAAAACTTCAAGAAAATTTGGAGTTTAAATTTAACTTTGAGTTGTTGAGAAGTTTTTTGAAGACACTGTCAAGGACTGAGTCTGACGTAAACAACACCAAAGCCTGAGAGGGTCATTAAAGTTTTCCTAGTCCAACCATGGAGAAAGATTTCAAAGAGCAGTAATAAAATATACATTCCTGTTTTAAAGGGTGTCTTTGATTAAATTTCTCTTTAGAGCAGAGGTGATTGCAGCATTCTGTGATTGATATTGACCCAGGGTCTCTCCTCAGCAGCTCTGGCCTGCTCACAGAAGCTGTGCCTGGAGCTCTGACCCAGTGTGGAGAACCTTGCTCCACATTGCCCAGCCCCATCCTGTCTGTCCTCACTGCCCTGGGCCCTGCTGTGCTTGGAGAGCTGGCTGCACTCAGCCTAAGAGGGGTTTTCACTTTTTGGGGTTTTTGCAGCAATCTGAAACTGCTGAGTTTCCCCAGTGCAAACAGACACACTGCTCAGGTGTGTGCCAGCCCCAGGTGCCACCAAAGGCACTGCAGAGCTGCCCTGGGCCAGCTGTGAGGGTGGATCATCAGCCCAAGCTGCACTGGGCCCTGCAAGGGGCTGTGGCCATGGGCACTGCACTGACCCCACTGCTGGGTTTGGCTGCCACGGCCACCGTGAGAAATGAAACTGTCCTTGGAAACACTGGGGAGGACTGGGACATACTGGGAACACTGGGAACGCTGTGGGAAACACTGGGACATACTGGGAGTGACACTGGGGCGGACCGGGACATACTGGGACCACTGGGAACGCTGGGAGAGACACTGGGACCTACTGGGAGTGACCCTCAGGGATACCGGGACATACTGGGGACAGTGGGGCCATTGCGGAGAAGACTGGAGACACTGGGGCATCCTGTGGATGACATTGGGATGAACTGGGAGGGACTGGGAATAAACTCAGGTGTATTGGGAGGGACTGGGCTGTCCTGGGAGGGACAGGAGGGGCACTGGGCTCGTACTGGGTTCTACTTCGGATAAACAGGGCTGTACTGGAGTTGTACTGGTCTGTACTGGGGATGAACTAGGCTGTACTGGGAGCGACTGGATAAGTTGAATGGGCTGTTCCCGCCTCCACCCCATCCCATTTGCCGGGACTCCCGCCCATCACCGCGAGCAGCCAATCAGCACCAGAGATCAGAGACTCTGGGACGGTGCCTACGGTAGCCACAACTCCCGTCATGCCCCGCGGCCCGATTGAGCCCCATTGGAGCCGGGACTACAACGCCCATCATGCCTCGCTCTCCACAGAACCCCGGGCTCCGCCACCCTTTTGTCCTTTAAGTGTCCCCGAGACCCTCCGGGATCCCTCAGTGTCCCCTCAGCGCCCATTTGGGACCCACCAAAAGCGTCCCCGGACGCCCTGAGTGCTCCCAACCCCACAGGTGCCCGGTACAGCCGCTTCTGGAAATTCATCTCCTCTCCTCCACCGTGGCCCAAGAGTCCCTCAGAACACAGTCCCGCGCCTAAAACTCCTGCCGTGCCCCCGCCCTAAAGAGCCCGGTTAGAGCTCCCCGAGCTCCCCCCAAGCGCTCCCGAACCGTTTACGTTCCCCCGAGGATCTCAAGTCGCGGCTCGGATGCAGAAGTGTCCGCCAAGTGCCTTCCCGGACCCCCAAACAAAGCGTTGGAACCACTTCCGGGACTACAGCTCCCATCATGCTCCGCGGCGCATGTCCAGTGCTGTTCCAGCCGGGACTTCTTCTCCTGTCACACCCCGCGCCCCTCTGAGAGCCATTGGAGCTGCGCCTCGAACTCCCGTGATGCTCCACGGCCCCGTTAAACTGCATTAGACCTCTGCGCCTACAACTCCCATCTGCCCCCGCGCCCCAGCGAGCCCCGTCAAAGCCCCCCAAAGGGCACGCCCGGACCCCGAAGAGCCCCAAATTCCCCTCCCTGACGTCCAAGGGCCCCCCTGGACCCCCAAGTGCTTCCCCAGACCCCGAACTGTCCCTCAGAATCCCTGAGTGCCCCTCCAAGTGCCCACCCGGCTTCCCCAAGTGTCCTTCAGACACTCAAGTTCTGTCTGAATTCCCTCTCCAGACCAAAAACTGCCCCAAATATGCCCCAGAAATGTCTCTACGGACCCATAAGTGGCCCCTTTTATCCTGTCTGTGAAAATTATAAAAAAGATAACAAAAGGATTTAAAATAGGACTGATTAGCATAAAGAAGGAAAAATCAATAGCTACACTTCTCAATGAATTAATGTTGGGGATTGTGTTACTTAGAACTAATGACCAATAAATTTTTTGTTTGCTAAAATGCTGTGGATTTTTAAATATAAATATTAAAATTTCGTATTACAAATATAGAATAATACTATTTTAAATAAGAAAAATAGTTATAATTTTCCTAATTCCATAAATTATATTTTTAAGGGGAAATGCATAATTACTACTATGTTTTGGGATGTCAGTCTGTAAGAGATGGTCCAAGATCCCTCATCTGCCTCACAGCCGCCGTCAAGGACAGAGATTGAAGGCCCCCCTAGTACTGAGACTGAGACCCTTCAAGTTCTAACCCAGGGGTGCTGGCCTGACTGGAGCGGGATGTCTGCCACGGGAAGCGGGATGTTTCCCATAGGAACCAGTCCTGAAACAAAGGGCCCCGCTCACTGCTGGCACCGGTTTGTGCTGTTCAGAACTGGGCTGTCTGTACCTGTCCCCAATGGATTTATTCTCCACTGTTCCCTCCATCTGCCGTCCTGCTCCCCTCCCGGCGGTAGATTATAAAAGAGCCCTGAGTTAACCAAAGACTTTGAGATTCTCCCCGACGTGACCAGACAGATCTATTGGCCAGACCACGAGGATTTCATCTCTCTGTTGGCAGCCATTCCCCCCCTCCTTTTCTCTGTCTCTCTGTCCTTTATCTCCTTTCTAATCCTTGTGTTGCATCTGCTGTGGGCACTCAATAAAAGGTGCATTTGTTTTGGTTAATACTGAAAGTCCCCTGCTGTGTGTCTTTGCACCCTGAGATCAGTGAAACGAACCATCGTGACCCCCCTTGTACCAGGGGATGGTGGCACGGCCTGATGGGGTTGCTGCCCACAGCGTGTGAACGTGATCTTCTTGGTGGCGACTGCACTGGTTCATCTGCTCTTGCTTTCTGGTCTCCCTATCCCAGAATTACCTGTGCCACCTGCCGTTCTTATATTGTGGTTCTCTGTAGTTCCTTCAATAGTCATCCCTTCCTAAGTTCATTCTTGGAATAGGGGATTATCACCTCCCCATCATAGCGAGTGTATTTGAATGCACTTGAATGCATTTTGCCTGCATTCCAAATAAGGTCCCTGTTTTTGATTTACTGTGGAATCCCTGTTTGTATTTTCTACCTCTGTCGAGGATGGAATTGAAGGTACTTGAGATGATATTTGGCGTTCAGATTCAGGTGGTTTTTGTTTCTTATCAGTGACACAGCCTCACCACCATGAGTTCGGCAGCCTTTCATCTAAGGCACAAAATGGCTCACTGTCTCTTGTTACAAGGCCTGGATGGTGCCAAGGAGACCATGGTGATACTGGGGATCCAAAGAGACCATGGTGACACCATGGACACTCATGGAACCGTGGGCATTGTGACACAGCAGGGCTTCATGGAACCAAGGAGTCAATTGGGACTCTACCAAACCTCATGGAACCAAGGGCCCATTGTGACCCTAAAGAACTTCAGGGACCCAAGAGTCTCTTGTGACACAGGGGGTACTCATGAAACCATGGAGACCATTTTGAAACTTCAAGGCCTGATTGAACCAAAGGGTCACTCTGGCACTTCTGAGCCTTGGAACCAAAGGCACCACAGTGACACCGTGGGGCTCTATGGAACCATGGGGCCGTGGTGACATTGTGGAGTGTCACTGAACCAACTGTCCATGGTGGCACTGCAGGGCCTGATGGAATCATGGACACCATTGTGACACTACAGGACGTCATGGAAGCAAGGGGCCATTGTCACACTCTGGGGCCTCTTGGGATCCATGGGCAGTTGTGATACCATGGAAATTATGGCAACTGTGGCACCATGAAACCAAGGAGACCATTGTGACCCTACAGGACACATGGAACTAAGGATTCATGGGACAGTGCAGGACACATGGAACCAAGGGGCCATTGGGAAGCTGTGGAACCAAAAGAGCCCATTGTGACACTCTGGGCCCCCGTGGATCCAAAGGTCCATTTTGACATTGCAGGGCCCCATGGAATCCTAGAGACCACTGTGAAACTTTGGGGCCTTGTTGAATTAAGTGTCCCTGCAGGGCCTGATGGAACCAATGAGACCCCATAGAACCAAGGGTCCATTGTGACCCTGTGGTACCAAGGTGTCGTGGGTTGACCCAGGCCAAATGCCAGGCATCCATGTGGGCCACTCACTCACTCCCCTCTGCAGCTGGACAAAGAAAATTTAATAAAGGGTTCATAGGTTGAGATAAGGACTGGGCGAGATCACTCATCAAATTCTGTCCTGGAAAAACTGGCTTAGCTTAGAGATGTGAAATTCATTTATTGCTAACAAAGTCAGAGCAGGAAAAGGGGAAATAAAATAAGCTCCTCACCTCCCTCCTTCCAACTCTGCCTCCCACCCCAGCAGTGCAGGGAGACAGGGAATGGGGGTTATGGTCAGTTCATCACCCATGGCTTCTGCCCCTGCTCAGGGAGAGGAGTGATTCCCCTGCTGCACCGTGGGTCCCTCCCAAGGGAGACAGTTCTGCAGGAGCTTCTCCCACGTGAGTCCATTTCAGGGGCAGCAGCCCTCTG
Organism: Passerculus sandwichensis; assembly: GCA_031885435.1. Taxonomy (NCBI): domain Eukaryota; kingdom Metazoa; phylum Chordata; class Aves; order Passeriformes; family Passerellidae; genus Passerculus; species Passerculus sandwichensis. Next base: position 9,561,208 of record CM063150.1, read on the forward strand.
CAAACTGCTGCAGTGTGAGTCCATGCCAGGGACAACAGTCCTTCCCAAACTGCTGCAGCATGGGTCACTCTTCCAGGGGGTGCATTCCTCCAGGGACAGGCTGCTCCGGCCTGGGAGCAGGGCCCCTCTCTCCATGGCTCTCGTGCAGGGTGCCTGGGTCTCCAGTGCCTGGAGCACCTCCTGCCCCTCCTTCTGCACTGACCTTGATCTCTGCACAGTTGTTCTTCTCACATGTTCTCCCTCTGACTGGAGTTTAAACTGCGCCACAATCTCTATTTTGATTTCTTTTTCAATCTGTTATCACAGAGGCATTGCTACCATTTGTAACTGGCCCAGCCTTTGCCAGCAGCAGGTCCATCTTTGAAGCCACCAGGAATTGGCTGTGCCAGACACGGTGGAAGCTTCCAGCAGCTTCTCACAGGAGCCGTCCCTGTGCCCCCCTGTGAAATACGAAGCTGTGTTTCGTGTCAGGTACATACAGGCAATGTGTGTATTTGTGATTGTAATATGGGTGGAAACCAGCCATGGGACAATTATAAAGACAAATTCTAATATTGCTGAGGAAAGTAAAGCATGGAAGAAGGCCTTTGAAGCTATCCTTTGTTCGTAATTAACCTTTGTAAGTCTTAAGTTAATTTAGGAGCCTTTGAATCAAAGCTTTAAGAATGTTGCTTTTTGACAGGAACTTTCTGCTTGTAGTTAAGCCTTAAAGAGTTTTGCAATAATAACCTTTTGAAGTATAATTTTAGAATATTGCTTGTAGTAAGGATCTTTGAAACTATAGCTTTAGAATATATAAAAAGAAACATGCTTATCTCACACTTTAATAAAACTGTGAAAAGCAGCTTGAGAAAGGAAGATGGACATTAACTCAAGGATTAATAGTTTCAACCAAGGGAAGCTGGACATCACTGCTATGAGGTTTATAGTCCTTGCAATTAAAAGGTGGACCCACATCTGGAATCTGGACCACACAATCTGGGAGATTTCTTCCTTCTTTTAGAAAGCAAACCACCACCATCTGTGGATATTCCTTTCTGGGATACATCCTGAGAAAAACTAAATCACAATAGGTATGGAATTGTGACATAAAAATTGGGAATAGAAACTGCTGAGAAAGCTGATGTGTACCCCTATAAATACCTGTTTGCCTCAACTATCGGTGTGCAGTTGGAGGGAAAACATCCCCCACTGTACCCAGCACTGTATTGCTCGTACTTTACCATAGTAATTAATAAAATGATTGCTGCTTGAATATTGGCCTAGTCAAGCTTCTCATTTATAACACCCCTGTGGTGGGAGCTGGGAGAGAAGAAGGGGACGCTGGCCTGTCCCTCAGAGGAGGCGTGGCTCATTTGCTGACACCCGGTGCCTCCCAGCTGAAAACTTTCAAACTCAGTGTTTTTCTGGGACACAACATTTTTCACAGACTGATTCACGTTTGGTCAGGGGCTTCTCGCTGGGATTTGGGGTGCCTGACTCCCCTCACGTGCACCAGCGGCGTGGGGGATGTGGCTCCCAGAGGTGCTGCCTCTGGCCACAAGCCCGGAGGGGATGGGGGAGATGTTGAAGAGCAGAAAACAGGAACACGGGAATTTGAATCGCGGGGTGAGGTGGGGGTGTTGGAGAGCGAGCATCGCTGACTTTTTCTAGGGTAAGAAGACCCACAGAGCCGGGATGGAGATCCCAGGGAAAACTTCTCCTTCCCAGCCGCCAGTGTGCACTGGTGGTTCTGCGGGGAGAGGGGACAAAGCGTTCGGTCACTCCTGCTGCCGAGGCACTGGCAGCACCGTGGGGGTGGGCTGTGAGAACAAAGACCCCGCCCTGCAGGCCAGGTCTGGGCTGTTTGGCCTGCCCACCACCAGGATCGGGTGCTTTGATCCCCCTACTCAGACCTGGGGCTCTGTTCTGTGGGCCTGGTCTGGGGTCCTTGGTCTGCCCACTCGGACTGGGGCCAGGGAGTCTGTCCCACCCAGTGGTGCAGGTCCAAAAAATCCTCTGCTGCTGCTGCTGCTGATCGTTCTGGAAAAAAAAAAAAAAAAAAAGAAAATAAAGAAAGAATAAAAAGGTGGTTAGAGCTACCAGCTCAAAGTACTGGAAAGCCACGAGTCAGACTCAGCCTAAGTGATTCAAGTAAGGGCTGTGGCCAAGGCATTCCAGAAATTTTCTCAATATTGTTTCATAAATATCAATGGATTTTTATTTTATTTATTTTATTTTATTTAGTTAGTTAGTTATTGGTGATTTTTCTTTAGCAGTTCTTTGCTTCAGGATTCTGCAAGTCTGTTTCAGGACCAAAAGGGATCATTCAGGGATGTCAAAGATCAACATCTCCAATGACTGGGATTGTACTGGGATGCTACAGGGATCATACTGGGAGCAGCTGGGCCCATGCTGGGGCAGACTGCGATCACACTGAGGGAGACTGGGTCATACTGGGATCATACTGGGATCATACTGGGATGGAGTAGGAGCCTGCAGGGGGCAATTGAGACCATACTGGGGACAGATGGGATATACTGGGAGTGACTGGGATCATTCTGAGGGTGACCAGGAGCAGCTCTGAGCAACTGGGATCCTGCAAGGAGCAACTGGGAGGAACTGGGAGTCACTGGGTACATGTTGGGGGTGATTGAAAGCAACTGGACTTACACTGGGATGAACTGGGATCATGCTGGAGGTGACTGGGATCATACTGGTTGTGTGAGTGCAGCTACACTGAGGCTGACTGGGAGTGGTTGTGAGCAAATGGGATCATGCTGGAAGGAACTGGGAGTGACTGGGAACCTGCTGGGAGTAACTGGAATATGCTGGGAGAGATTGAAACCACAGTGGGGGGAAATGGGAGCAACTGGAATCACATTGGATGATGATGGAAGCAGCTGTGCCCGTGCTGGGGTCATACTGGAACTGACTGCGATCATACTTGGAGTGACTTGAAAAGTATTAGGGATATCTGAGAATGACTGGGATCCTACTGGAATCTGCCTGGGAGTATCTAGAAAGGTGCTGGCTGTAACCGGAACCATGGTGGAGGTGACTGGCAGCAACTGGGCGCATACTGGGAATGACAGAGGGTCACAGGGCAGGACTGGAATCATACTGGGAGGATCTGGGAGTGACTGGAGTCATACTGGGGGGGACTGGGTGCAACTGGGATCATCCTGAGAGCCACTGGGATCCTGACTGGAGGGTACTGGGAGATACTGGGCCCATGTTAAGAGGAAAATGTGGACATATTTTCAAAAGTGGGAGCAACTGGGATCAACTGGAAGGTACTGGAACCATGTTAAGGGGACTAAGGACACAACTGGGGCAACTGGGTTCGTACTGGGAGTAACTGGGACTACACTTTGGGCAACTGCCAGAAACTGGGATCATGCTGGAGGCAACTGGGAGGAACTGGGAGTAACTGGGATCATTCTGAGCTAACCAAAACCTCGCTTGGCCATCTGGGATATACTGGGAGAGTCTGTGACCATACTGGGGGCACTGGAGCCACAGTGGGAACAGCTGAGACCATGCTGGGGGCAACTGGGAGTGAGTGGGACCATGCTGAGAGGGACTGGAACTATTCTAGAGAAAACTGGGATCATACTGGGAGGAACTGGGAACAACTGGGACTATTCTGGCAGCAGCTGGGATCATACTGGGATCACAGTGGGAGCAGCTGGGTCCATGCTGGCTGAGACTGGGATCACACTGTGGGTGACTGGAATCATACTGGGATTGACTGGGAGTGGCTGTGGGCAACTGGAATCATGCTGAAAGCAACTGGGAGGAAGTGGCAGTGACTGGGAGCATGCTGGGGGTGACTGGGATATACTGGGAGAGACTGGGAGTCATGAGGATCATACTGGACACTACTGGGGTCCTGCTGGCATTGACAGGGAGCAACTGGGATCCCACTGGGGGCCACTGGCATCATACTGGGAGTGACTGGGATCCTACTGGGACTATAGTGGGTGTCAATAGACCCTGACTGGGGGTACTGGGAGCTACCAGGCCCATGTTGGGAGCTGCCTGCGCACACACTGTGAGGAACTGGGAACAACTGGGAATGACAGGATGCATGCTGGTGACAACTGGGATTTCCTGGCAGTGATTGGGATAAAACTGGGGGCAGCTGAACCACACTGAGGTAACTGGGAGTGCCTGGCAATGAGTACGAGTATGTTCAGGGCAACAGGGATATGCTGGGAGTGTCTGCGACCATGCAGGTGGTGACTGGGACCAAAGTGGGAGCCACTGGGAATATGCTGGGGGAACTGGGACCGTGTTGGGGGGAAACTGGGGCAAGTGTGAGTGACTGGGGTCCTGCTGGGAGAGACTGGGATTATACTGGGAGTTACTGGGACTATACTAGGCGGAACTGGTAGAACTGGGAACACACTGGATGAAAGTGAGGGCAACTGGGAGCAACTGGGACCATGTTGGGGACAAATTGCATCAAAATGGGGAATGACTGGAAACAACTGGGCTCATACTGGGAAGAAGAGGGATCCTGCCAGGAGTGAGGGGAAGTGACCAGGATCATCCTGGGAGTGACAAGGAAACTGGAAGGACACAGGGGCAGCAACTGGGCTCATGCTGGGAGCAGGGCTCCTGGACAGGATAGATGCAGGGACCAAACCCAACAAGGTGAGGTTTAACAAGTCCAAGTGCCGGGTCCTGCACTTTGGCCACAACAACCCCTGCAGCACTACAGGCTGGGGACAGAGTGGCTGGACAGCAGCCAGGCAGAAAGGGACCTGCAGGGAGTGATGGACAGCAGGCTGGGCATGAGCCAGCAGAGTGCCCAGGTGGGCAAGAAGGCCAATGGCTCCTGGCCTGGATCAGGAATGGTGTGGCCAGCAGGAGCAGGGCAGGGATTCTTCCCCTGCACTCAGCACTGCTTGGGCAGCAACTCGAGTGCTCTTTGCAGTTCTGGGGCCCCCAATTTAAGAAGGGCATGAAGGGGCTGGAGCGTGTCCAGAGAAGGACAACAAGGCTGGGGAGGGGTCTGGAACACAAGTCCTGTGAGGAGCAGCTGATGGAGTTGTGGTTGTTTATCCTGGAGAAGAGGAGGAGCAGAGGACACAAGGCAGTGCCAGGGCACAGGTTGGACTTGAGGATCTCCAAGGCCTCATCCAACCTTGCTGACCCTGGGATTCTCTGAAAGCACCCTTGGAGCAGTTGCAGGAGGAGCCCTGGGCCTTCTCTTCAGCAGCTCCAGCAGCCCAGGTCCCTCAGCTTCTCCTGCCAGCGCCAAAGCCCATCCTGTCCGTCCTGCAGAGCCTCTGCAGCTCCTCCTCACTGCCCAGAACAGGGAGCCCCAGAGCCAGACACAGCAGCCCAGATGTGCCCCCCTGGCCTGGGGTGCCTCTGGCAAGGGAGCAGCACCAGGCACTGCAGGAGCCTGCAGACAATTCCTGCAGCACTTGTAGGATGATCCTGCTGCCCAAGGGACATTCCCATGGTGCCAAGTCAGGAACAGCAATGGGGAGTGGGGTCAGAGAGGAAACGGCAAACAGGGATGGGCTGTTTGCAGGGGAGGGGACAGCAATGGGCAACAGGAAGGAATCTGGAACAGGGACGAGGAAAAAAAGCAAAGGTGAAGCCAAGGAAATGCTCAGGGCAGTTTGGGGGTGGCTGCCAGGCAGCCCCGGCTCTGAGCAACAGCATCTGCAGTGGGACAGGAAACTCCCAGCTGATGGGAACAAACTTTCTGGCTGAGTGCAGAGGCCAGGACAAAGCTGAGTGGTTTCCCTGGTGTCCCACAGCCCTTGCTGGCCCCAGGGGCTGATGGCATTTGTGCTCCCTCATGTTCATGTCCCCACAGCAACAGCATGGGGGTGCTACCCCTGCTGTGTGCAATGCAAACAGGGGCTGCTGAGCCAGTGCCCGGCCCCAAGAGCACTCAGGCCCTGCAGCAACACCAGGGCCACCAGGGCAGCGGGGCAGGGCCATGGCAGCAGCACTGGCAACACCAAGTGCTGCTGCTGCTGGGCACAGCTGCTGTGCCAGCACTGATCTGCCCCCAGCTCTGCACACAGACATTGCTGCTGCTGCTCCAGAGAAGGCAACAATAGGGGGATCTCCTGTGAAAACTCTTCTGGGAGATACTATAGCTCCTATAAAGCCACCAAGAGACCAGCTCCTCATTGACACAGTATGAGGCCGTAGGGAAGACTAGAGAAACAAAATAAGAAATTGCAGAAAAAATGGCCTTGGATTAGGGAGAATATTAAAAAATGAAAACAGAATAAAAAACATAACCAATCCAACAAGTAGTATCAAAGATCACTTTTATTTCAAGAGATATGCAGAAATTGGCAACCAGTTTAATGTTTCCTAAATGGTCCACTCATCAGTGTCCACACCGCAGCCTTGAGCTCCTGATTCTTCAGGCTGTAGATGAGGGGGTTAAGTACTGGAGGCACCACCGAGTACAGAACTGACAGGGCGAGATCTAGGGGTGGGGAGGAGATGGAGGGGGGCTTCAGGTAGGCAAAAAAGGCACTGCTGAGGAACAGGGAGAGCACAGCCAGGTGAGGGAGGCAGGTGGAAAAGGCTTTGTGCCTTCCCTGCTCAGAGGGGATCCTCAGCACAGCCCTGAAGAGCTGCACGTAGGAGAAAACAATGAACACAAAACAACTAAAACTTAAACAGACACCAAGCAATGAAATCCGAATATTTCTGAAGGTGGAGTGTGAGCAGGAGAGCTTGAGGATCTGGGGAATATCACAGAAGAACTGATCCAGGGCATTGCCATGGCACAGGGGCAGGGAAAATGTATTGGCTGTATACAGCAGAGCATGGAGAAAGCCACTGGCCCAGGCAGCTGCTGCCATGTGGGCACAAGCTCTGCTGCCCAGGAGGGTCCCGTAGTGCAGGGGTTTGCAGATGGACACGTAGCGGTCGTAGCACATGATGGTCAGGAGGGAAAACTCTGCTGTGATAAAGAAAACAAAGAAGAAAACCTGAGCAGCACATCCAGTGTAGGAGATGTCCCTGGTGTCCCAGAGGGAATTGTGCATGGCTTTGGGGACAGTGGTGCAGATCATGCCCAGGTCGCTGAGGGCCAGGTTGAGCAGGAAGAAGAACATGGGCATGTGCAGGTGGTGGCCGCAGGCTACGGCGCTGATGATGAGGCCGTTGCCCAGGAGGGCAGCCAGGGAGATGCCCAGCAAGAGGCAGAAGTGCAGGAGCTGCAGCTGCCGCGTGTCTGCCAATGCCAGCAGGAGGAAGTGCCTGATGGAGCTGCTGTTCGACATTCGTAACTCTGGGCATTGTGGACTGTAGAAACGAGACATTGAAAAGCTGAGACCAAGCTCTTGGAATCAACCCTATAGAGTTATTTTAGGAATTCTCTCAAAGCTACTTCTCTACCTGTGGGGAAACTTCACTCAATATGTTTATTCTTGAGCTTGGGTTTATGCTCCTGAGTTACTGATTCATCTTAAGGACTGCTCTCAGCCTGAACCCTTGGGAAGCCCACAGGGAAAACAGGGCTCCCTCTGCCCCATTGCAGTCAGACCTGCTGGTCCCCACACAGGTGCACTTTGCCCATTCCACCTCCCTCTAGTTAAGGGTGATCCAACATAAACTGACCTTGAAAAATAAGTCGAGTTTTTAAAGACTCCAGTTTAAAAGTCAATTTCTCTAAGCCCTTCTCTATTTCCCTACACAGCTGGACAGGGAGGGATGCCAAGGGTTGGTCTTGCTCTCTGCTGCCTTGAATTGTGCCTACTGGGAGCTGTTTCTCTCTATCCAAGCCTTGTCCCTGCCTGTGCTGCCAGAGCCCAGCCCAGCCCTGGGGGCTCAGCTCTGCCCTGCAGACCCCTCCCTGCACAGGGCACTGCCCAGGGCATCTCCCTGGTAGCAGGGCCTTAAGGGCAGGCCAGACAAACAGAGATGCTGCAAGCCAGGGAGCTGCTGCTGCTGTCTGTAGGGAGAGGAGGCTGAGGAGGCACTTTCTGAGGGAGATGTGAGGCCCATCTGCTGATGCGCAGGGTGACAGTGCAGGAGTCTCAGTGACACAGCCAAAGCTGACAGCCCCTTTCCCTTCCCTTTAGGAGAAAGCTGAGAGCAGCCCTGGCCATGCAGCACCATCTCCAGAGCAGGAGGAATCTGCCCTGATGGGGGTGGCTCCTTCCACCTCCAACTTCTCCCCTGCAGCGTCCATGGGGAGCTGCCAGGCAGGCTGAGAGCTGCCCCTGGAAAGTGGCACATGCCCTGGGCTGGCCAAGAGCCCTGAGGGCTGCAGGAGCTGCTCTGCAGGACAGCCCTGGGCAGCCCTGGCTGCAGCCCCAGCTTCAGCCCCTGCAGCCGTCCCTGGCAGCAGGAGCCGTCCTGCCCTGTCCCTCTGACGGTGCCCAGGGCAGCCCTGCTCTGCAGCACATCCTCCTCCTGCTCCTCCTGTGCCACAGAGAAACGGGAAGAGTCCTCCTGACACATCCCCCAGGCTGTGGGGTACACTGCCTTCAGGAGATCCCTCCAGGAGCACAGGGGTCATTGCCCTGCACCCACACACTCACCATGCACAGGGCTGTGAAGATCTTTCCCCAAGTGAAGTCTCAGCTCAATGTCTTCCCAATCCGATTGCCTTCAGCCTGTCTCTGCCTGGCTTCTGTCCCCTCAGTGCCTGCAGGCAGAGCCTTCAGCCCTGCTGGGCTGGAAGAGGAGCTGGTGCTGGGAAGAACTGTTCCTTTAAAGCTCAGCAGCACAGACACAGCCCAAGGACTTTAATGAACCTCCTGGGACTTTGGTGTTGTTTACATCAGACTCAGTCCCTGAGAGAGTGCTCAAAAACTTTACAAGAACTCAAAATTAAATTGAAACTCTGAAACTTCTTGAAGATTTAATGGTTCCCACTGAGGAACACGACTGGGAAAGTGTCCCCAAGTTCCAGTTAGTGCAGAACACTGGAGGCAGTGATGACAGCTGGGGACAAAGAAGGCAAAGGTGTCTCTGGTGCTGAGCACACCTGGATGTGTTTAAGGGATGCAAAGGGCCAAGGCCTGAGCCCCAGCCTCTGGACAGGCAGATCCTTTCCCTCCCTCCTTGCTCAGGGCTCTTCCCGGGATGGGCACTGGCATGTGGGGATGTGCAATGGCAAGGGCAGGAGCATGGGGCGGCCCCTGCCAGGCTGCTGAGCAGGGACAAGGAGGCAATGAGGCCCCAGCCCTGCAAGGGTCACTTGTCCCCTCGTGGCCTCAGGCCCAGTCCCAGCAGCCATGGCCAAAGTGCTGCCCAAGTTGGCTCTGGCAGGGCTGTCTTGCAGCTGCTGCCCATCCCTGTGCCCTGTGCAGCCCAGGCTGTCCCATGGTGTCCCTGCCCTGCGCCTCTGTCCCTGCAGGCTGTCGGCATCCCCCGGCTGCCCCACCTGGCTGGGCCCTTCCTTTGCTGACAGCTCTGCCTCCTGCCTGCCCCTGCCTGCCCACACAGAGCCTTGGGCTGCTTCAGGCTCCTTCTGGGGCCGTGCTGTACCACAGCCCTGCCCTGGCAGGGAAATTCCTGTCTCCTGGTGTCCAGTCTGGGTCTCCTCAGGTGCCTTGGAATTAATTCTTTCTTTCTCTGGCTGTTTTCTACCATGTGAAAAGGATCCACCATCTCTGAAACCACCCTTCCATCCCTTCCAGGGCTCTCCTCTGCTGTCCTCACTCCCCACCCCACTGAGCACAGGGCTCCCATGTCCCTATAAATTGTCAAGTGCTTGAGGCCAGGAGCACCTGGACAAGAGGGACAGTTCTTTTCTATAGGAAGGAAACCACAGAACCCCAGGGTTTGAAAGCAGACGAGAAGCAGTCACCAGAAGCCAAGGCCAGCCAGACCTGTCTGTCCTAGCAGTTTTTGTCTTACAGTAACCCTTAGATATTCAGGGAGTTTTGGGGGTGGAATTCCATTTCAGCCATGGGTTCCTGGACTGGAATGACAGTTCTCCATGGGAAGGAAAGGGCAGAGCCCCAGTGTTTCAATGGCTGATTAGAGGCAGCCCCAAGGAGGCCAAGGCCAGCCAGACCTGTGGTCAGGGAAGAATCCTTGGAAAGACAGAATTTGGGGGGACAAAGCCCACTTTTGTCTACGGGCATCAGGACAAGAAGGACAGTTCTTTTCCTTCAGAAGGAAAGTGCAGAGCCCCAGTGTTTCAAAGGCAGATGAGATATTGCCCTCAGGACACCAAGAGAACCTGGATAGACCTGGCAGCTTTTTTCTGGGAGATATCCTTGGATATAAGGAATTTTGGAGGCTGATTGTCTATTTTGGCCATGGATGCCTGGACTTGAGAGATGTTTTTTTCAATGAGAAGAAAAGCACAGGCCCCCAGGTGTTTTGAAAGCAGATGAGAGGTGGTCCCCAAGAGGCCAAGGCCAGCACAGAGTGGGTTGTGTGAGGTCACAGGTAGGGCTATGAGAGCACAGAGTTTGTTGTGTTAGGTCAATGAGCAGCTACAGTATCACAGAGGGGATTCTGTGACATCACAAAGCAGGCTGTGACATTATGGCATGTCTGTGTGACATCATAGAGATGGCTATGAGCTGAAAGTGTGTGCTGTGCCATTACAGAGTAGCAGTATGACATCACAGAGAGGGTTTTGTGACATCACTGAGGGGATTGTGACATCACACAACTGTCTTTGACATCACAGGGTAGAATGAGCCACAGAGCAGATCCTGCCATCATAGAGGCTTGCTCTATGACATCAGCGAGTGGGTTGTGACATCACTGGGTGGCTATGTAACATCATAGGATGGGCTGTGACATCACATAGTGACTTTCTGACACCACAGAGTCCTCTGTGAAATCGCACTGCAGGTGCATGACATTCCAGGGTGACATCCCAGAGCTGGCTCTGTGACATCACAAGGGTGCTGCGTGATGTCCCAGAGTGGGCAGTGACATCACAGATGACTGTGTGACATTGCAAAAGAGCTGTGTGACATCACAGGTGGCTGTGTGACATCACAGATGGCTGTGTGAGGTTACTGGGGAGGTCACTCTGCCCCGGCCCCCCTCACAGTTCCCCCCAGAGCAGTCCAACCCTGCTCATGCACAGCAGGGTCCCCTGTCCCCCCGGGTTCCCCCGGGTCCCCCAGCCCTGCAGCCTCCCCCAGAGGACGTTCCACGAGATCGACCCCAGAGCCTGACACGGGGACAGGGAGCTGGGGCCCTGGGGGTGGCACAGGGGGACAGGGACTCCCCGGCAGCGTCCCCGTGTCCCCCAGGGCCAGAGCCTGGGCCAGGGCTCCTTCACCCTGTTACAAACGAGGCCTTGAGAGTGCTGAAAAAATCCCCAGCAAGGGAGCAGCAAAAACCAGATTTAATATTAAGGGACAGCAGCACAAAGTTCCTTGGCAAGAGTCACTCTGCTCCTGACTGGACCCTTCAGGCGCACCAAGGAAACAAAGCAACAACAAAACCAAACAAAATCCAGTCAATCAAACCAGAAATCAGGCAAGAACTCTTCCTGGGTATGTGTGAGACACAAGGACAGTGAGGGCAAAGATAAAAGGAATATGGGCCAAAAGCTTAACAGAAGTCAAACTTAAAAGGACTTTACTTATACCTTAACTTTAACTGGTACCTTCAACTCCCCAATTTAGCAAAAGAACAGCACTTAGCACTATTTAATCTAACTTAAAACCTATGAGTTAGAAATTTAACAGAGGAATTACACTTAACAATCCTTAACTTAGCTAATAAATTAAATGCAACAACTTAGAAAAAGAGCAACTCTTAGCAGCATTTAACTTTGTTTAGACCTCATGACTTATACTTACTTACTGATATCTGGATATCTGACTGACTCAGCTATCCAAGGCACTCAAGCCCCTCAGAGAGCAGCATTTCTGCCACATTTCCCCAGCCCAGGCACTCCTGTGTGCACACAGACACAAAGAGTCAGTGCCAGGCACCTGGGAACAATTCCCCTGAGGGCCGGGAATGCGCCCTGTGGATCCTTTGGCATCTCCCCAGCACTCGAAGGGTTGAGCCTGGAGGAGTGGGGGGATCAGCCCAGGCTCCGTCGTTGTTCAGGATCCCCGAGTGCAGCAAACGGGAGAGTTCCCAGCTGGGAGAGGCCCCACTCAGAGGGAGTGGCTGGCCCAGGAGAGCTCCAAGGGCTCCTTTTGGAGCGCTGTTTGCAGGGCCCCAGGAGAGGGGCTTCAGTCCCAGCAATGGTTCATCCTGGCCTGTTGTGGTGTGCGGTTACTGATTTACCAGCCATGGTTTGACAATCATTCTGCACCACAAACACAGTCCTCTTCTTTTTAAACAAAACTAGGGGGAGATGTTGTGGTGTGCGGTATTGTCCCATTTGGCCTTCCAGATCACTTTCCCAGGTGTGCCTATGCTCTCTCCCTTCCCCCTTACCCCCATGCTGAGTGAGTCCTGTCACTCAGACTTAGCATTCCAGCAAGGCGTCGTGTGGTTGGTCAAGTTCAAAGGATGCCCCTCAGGCCTGGGGGTCATTGGCCTGTCTGGGTGTCATCTTCCCCTGAGACCCTGCCTCTTTCACCTGGTTGGGTGCTCACCTGTACTTCCCCTCCCCCTGTCCCTGAGCTTAAAAAGGTGATCAGAGCATGCGGTCGGATTCTGTTGGAGCAGTTGCTCACGTTCAGACCTTTGTATCCATGGAATAAACCTCTGGACATTAAACCCTCCAGCGGAATCCTCTCCTTTTTCTCTTCACCATCGCCTGAAGCTATTCCTCTTGAGGTAAACGGGGTCCTAACAAGCCTGGACTTGTTCAGTGCCCAGCTGCAACCACCAACTAGCCAAGGTATCTCTGGGGTGACACGCCGCAGGTGCTGCCTTTGGCCCAGCAGCGAGGGTCAGACTGGCCCAGGCACAATCTAACTGGTAATATTGGGAGCTTTTTTTCCAATACTGGCCGCACTTGGCACCAACAGCTTTCTTTGGCAGTGTGAGAACAGGGATGTTGTGCCACTGAGACAACAAAAGCTGCTCCTACAGAAACCAGGAGCTGGTTGGGCAGCAGCAGTGCCTGGAGCAGACAGTGTTTGTGATGAGCTGCAGAGGAGCTGAGCCCAGGGGCTGCTGGCCAAGGCCGAGGCCCAAGGAGCATTTCTCAGCTGGCAGGGCGGCCTGAGAAGGGAAGGGGGGAATGCAGCAGCACAGGGCCATGGAACCAAGGGATCATTGTGACACTGTGGGGCCCTGTGAGACCAAGGGACCATTGTGACACTGTGGGGCCTCATAGAATCATAGAGAGCACTGCGACATTGCTGAGACTCATGGAACCAAAGGGACAGTACTGCCTCTGTGTGGCTCCATGGAATGTAGGGATCATTGTGACACTGACACAATGGCCCCATCAAACCAAGGGGCCATTGTGACACTACAAGACCCCACGGAGCCAAAGGTCCGTTGTGACATTGCAAGACCTCATAGAACCTAATGGAGTGTAGAAGTCCATCTGAAAATCCTTCATTTTTTGCCTCACAATTGTCATGAGAAAAGACTACCGAAGGGTTAAAACTGCTGAGCCGGTTGGGAAAGAAAGTCTCCTGCTTATCTACTGTGTTCACAAGTGATGTTTGCAGAACACGCCATGCTGTACTCGAAGGGGGCATGCTGCTGCCCTTTTCTGGACAATTGAACTGGACTTTCTTCAAAACTCCTGATCTGGCTGGACTGAGCTCTGGGGTGGTTCCCCTCCGCTCCATAAGAAGACCCCTCTTGCCTGTCTTCAACCACCGTGACAGACCAACAGAGATGCAAATCCCCTCGTCAAGGAACCAAGAACCCCTCTGGCACCCTATTGACACCCCCATGGCACCCCCCTGGCAACCTCCTTCCAGAGACTGGGACTGCACTCCCTCCCAACTCAGGGAGGGGGAAAACTTAACGTACATGTGAGCATTCGGCCATGAAAACAATGGACTTCTCCCCTCCATGGAAACCTAATTTCAGTTACCTTCCCCCAACCAAGAACAGTATATATATTGGGGTTCGGTCCGACTGTCCTTTGAGATCTCCCCAAGACGTGTACCAGCGAGTTTCGGCGGCGGGACCCCGAAGACATCACGTCTTGGTAGCTATACCCCATTCCCTGACCTCCTTTCCTCCCTTTTTCCTTGTCTTACCCTTCTCTTCCCCGGATCCCTTAACCAAACGCATATTTAGCTGTGGTTATAATCAATAAATTGTACCTTGTTGATTTGTTACTGCAAAACCCCTGTGCCTCTTGTTGGTTATTTTTGCACCCAAAAATCATTCGTCACCCATTTATTTCGGGCGGACCTTCACATAATTGGCGTCACGGACAAGGATTCCAGCAGCCAGTGAGATTTTGCAGGTTTTGTGTAGTCTGTAACCTCTCGCAGACTGCACACACCAAAGCCAAATCTCATGCTCGATTGAGCACACAGGCTCCGGAATTGACACAAAAGATTTTTCGGTGCAAAAGCAGGGGAAATTGTTACTGTCACTTCTGTTACTGATTTTACCGGCACGGACACTGACACTGATACTTCTGATCCTGATATTGATGCTGTTACTGATATTGATACTGATATTGATACTGTTGTTGTTGTATTTGAATTGAATCTGAACCTGTTACTGTTGTTTTTGAGCTGAATTTGAACCTGTTACTGTTTTTTTTACTGCTGTATTTTGTGTACCTGGACTGTCTAAAAGAGAAGGGGCAGACTTGAAGTAATTAAGCAGTGCCTTTTAGACAGATATTGTCCCTTCACCTACACAGGGAGCGAGGGGCGGCGCAGCGAAGGCTGAGTGGCTTTTCCCTGTTCTAGGTTTCTGGTCCCCTCACAAAACTTTTCTCTGTGTGTGTGTTCATGTGAGTGCGTATCTGTACTGTCTGGGAAGGAAGAGACAAACTTGAAGCAACCTCACAGAGCCTCCCAGACTGATTCTGTCTCTTCAACTACCCAGGGAAGCAAGGGGACAGTGAAAAGGCTGTGTGATTTGTGTAACTTAAGTTAACTCCCTGGTGTAGCTTTGGTCCCCTCACAAAATGACTAAAAACTTCAGTGCAAAAGGTAAAGCTGAATTTTATGCTCCGCTTGCTAAATACAATGCTACACCTTCTCCGGGGGGAGAAGAATGGGCAAACTGCAATTGGTTTAACTTAGAAAATGTTATTGATAGAATATTTTCTTTGCAACATGAAACAAAATTTAAACTGGGCACAAATAAAACCATCCTCTGCTCAGTCTTGGGTGCCTGTCTCACAGCAGCCATAGAAACTCGCTTTAAGCGAAAAAGTGAGGAAAATGCTATCATAGACTCCCTCCAAAACCTAGCTGAAGTTTTGCAAAAACAATTGGATGAAGAAAGAAATGTAAATAACTTGTTACAGACTGCCCTGAGAGAGGAACATATTAAAAATTCACAGAACTCTGATTCCTCAAAAGAAACAGAGGAGAAAGAAACTCCTCACACTAGTCAAAATTGTTCTCAAACAGAATTAACCCTGATGAAAAATTGCAGGAAACACTGCTGCAACAACATAAAACCTCTAATTAAAACAGAATACAACTATATCAATAATGAAGATTTTAGCCCACACAAAACCACTAAAGAAATCCCATACACTGCTAGTGAATTAGCAAAACTTGCAAAACAGTACGGGCTTCTCCCCCAAAAATCTGAAACAGAACACATTTGTCAAGTGTCTCTCACTGGGGGAGATCAGATTCTTTTGTCAGAACAAGAAGCCGGTGGGTGCTGGGGACATGGGGTGTTCCTAACAACAGCAGACAGACGCATCCCATGGTCCCTAACTCAGCACACAGCTCATTGGGCAGGGGGGCTTAACCCCTTGGAAAGGAGAGACCCTTTGGTCGGTACCCCCGACCAACTCCTGGCAAACATTCACAAATCCGGCTGCCTGCAATTGATTCATGAAAAGAAATTAATTCCTGGTTTTGAATCTCCAATCCAATCACCTGTAAAGCCTGAAATTATGACCTCTTTAACTCAAAGGCTTCCGGGAACACTTAAACCTACAGCAATTCTCCTTCAGAAAACCATAGTAGCTATGTCTCCTATAGAAAGACCAGATAAACTTCTTAGTAACCAGAATGACCCTTTTGTTCTCCTTTATGACTTGCTGAGAAAAAGAATAACATGGGATTGGACTTCTTCTCAGAAGAAAACATTGCAATTGCTGATTCTTGAAGTGACAGCTCACCAAGCACTGGACCCTATCCATCATAGAGACCCCTTTCAGGTGGAGTGGGGATTTGCCTCCTCACAACTTTCAGTAAACATTTGGCAGCAGGGTCCCAAGGGTCTGACAAAGCCTGTTGGGTTTTATTCCTATGGTTTCAAAGATGCTGAGAAAAGGTACACTACCTGGGAAGGAGTGTTTGTAGTTGGCTTGGCTCCCAGGGAGGTGAAGGAGAACTGGGCAATCCAAGAAACTGGGAGATTGGGTAGCAGCCAAAATAAACCTGCCTCTGTGACTAAAGCAACCCCTCCTCTCTCCCCCGCTTCTGCTAACAGAGAGGAACAGGACAATGCCCAGGTTGGGGAACTGTTAACTGTTTGGAGTATTTTCCAAAGTGAGGGACAGAATTGCTTTCTTGTCTGTATTAACACCAAGTCCTATGCTATGTTTATATTTGGGTTGCTCCAGGCTGATGCTTTTAAAAGACCTACAGGGGATAATACTGTTAAAGCAATGCAAGGATGGTTTGGGATTTTCCTAAACCCACAGGAAATTCAATCTGGTAATGTTTCTCACTTTACTGTCAAAAGTGTGCAGGATAGGGCAGAAGGTGAAAAGATTAAATGGACTTCTCACACCTCTTACTATAGATGGGGGGTAAATGAGTGTTCCAAAATCACTGCTTTTTGCCAGACAGCTCCAAGCACAATTCCTTCACTACAGGGAGCAGATGATTTCAAGAACCCAGGGCATTACCCTGAACAACCTGTTTTTGGTGGACCCCCTGCTGCTGTAGGGGAAGTACCACTGCTGTTCAAAACCTCTCTGACTATTCCATTGTTCTAACCTTTTCTGCCTCTTCGTGGCAGAGTCTCTTGTGTTTACTTTTTCAGAAGAACTCCGAGGGACATGAAGACCTGATAAACCATGATAACACTAGTGATGGACAACAGAAATAATGTTTTCCCTTCCCCTTATGGTAACACCAGGTGATGATATTATACATAACATGTAAATTAATTGAAATTGAATAAATTGGCTGTCACAATTAGAGATTTGACCAAATTACAGCAACTACTGCAGTCATTCTTATTGGCTTTCGTGAACACACCAGTGGCTGCTATCAAGCATATTACCAAATTGGGAAAGAGTGAATGTGGATGATCACAAATTGGTAATTGATGCACTTAGTGCTACACAGAACAATGTTTCCTTAGCCCTCAGCTGTATCCAGGCACAATTGTGGATGCAATCTGTCTCTGCAGCAATTATAAGAGAGGGCGAGGAAGGCACCTTCCCCACAGAAATTCGGAAAATAATCTGGGACAGTGCCACTGAATTTGAAAGAGAATTCCAATCCTGGTGGAACCTGGTGAACTTTACCTATGATCCCATTTCAAACACAGCCACTGCTTTTGTCCTAACCATACGCAATGCCTCTGTACACTTGGTCTTCCCTGTTATTGCATTAGGATTAAACCATGACGGAGCTGTTCTCTATCCTACTGAACATAGGGGATGGGCCCGTCAGGTTGATGACAAATGGCAAACTGTTAACCTGGAAACTTGTACTGTCCGAGAACAGCAAGGGTTTATCTGTGAAAGCAATGCAATTGTAGCTCAAGATATCTGTTTGGACACAGAGCAGAACATCTGTCATTTCGAGATTCGTCCACATGAGGATACCCAGACAGTTCTTATATACATAGGCAATGGCTGTGCATGCTTTAGAACGACACGTGATTCTGTCTTCGTAGAAGATGTTGTAGTAGATACAAAGAATCATTCAAATTTTTGTGCTTGTAACTTTACTAAGATAGTAGGATGCGATTTCTCTTATGAAGCTCCAGTTACTTCTCACCACCTACTGCAATCCAACTACACGCTGATCCAGAAGCTGATGCCCACTCCTATCGGAATGAACCTCACCCTCGTGAGACAACTATTGCTCCATCAAGACCTGATTGACATCCTCGAGAAAATCAAGGAGAGCGGACAGAAGACCCTGGTGACTGTTCATCACAACGTGAGACAAATACACCGAGTTATGGAGAGGGTAAAGCAGGATGCTGAGCATAGGTGGTGGGATACTCTCTTTGGGTGGTCACCTACTGCCACAGGTGTTCTGAACAGTGTGTGCCATCCAATTGTTGTTCTTTTGATCCTAGTTACGCTTGGCTTTATCTTGTCAGCAGCCCTATTCATTTTGAATTGGAGAATGATGAAAAAGCTTAAGAGGTTGTCAACTGTAGTCAATGCACACCGCTTAGCTGATGTACTCGATACAATAGATGTCCCCAAAACACTTGATACGAAACAGCTATGAATCAAGCATATGTGTCTTAGAACAACTTCTTAAATATCAAGTATGATTCTCAGAAAGTTACTTTAATTTTTAGAAAATAATTTTAAAAGATGATGATTATATTATGATTTGTTTGTTGTTTTGATTATTTGTGATTTGTTTTTAATCATTTTGAAATTGTTAAACAAATGATATTGCTTGTAATTGATTAATATTTTTTGAAATTGTTAAAATTAATCATAATTTTTGAAATTGTTGTAACAAATAACCACGTGTGAAGTTGTTATGATGATCAATATTAATTATGTTTATGTTTGTTGGTTCCCCTTTCCCCTCTTTCTTTTCCTTCTCTTCCCCTTTTATCCCCTCTCTCCTGTCATCCCTACTTTTCCGGGGTTATGCTACTGACGTGCAACGAGTTTCGAAGACACTCTAGAGCTCTGCTGATGAAGATTCCTCAAGACAATCGTGAGTCACGGGGTCGTGTAGAAGTCCATCCGAAAATCCTTCATTTTTTTTGCCTCACAATTGTCATGAGAAAAGACTACCAAAGGGTTAAGACTGCTGAGCCGGTTGGGAAAGAAAGTCTCCTGCTTATCTAGTGTGTTCACAAGTGATGTTTGCAGAACACGCCATGCTGTACTCGAAGGGGGCATGCTGCCCTTTTCTGGACAATTGAACTGGACTTTCTTCCAAACTCCTGATCTGGCTGGACTGAGCTCTGGGGTGGTTCCCCTCCGCTCCATAAGAAGACCCCTCTTGCCTGTCTTCAACCACCGTGATGGACCAACAGAGATGCGAATCCCCTCGTCAAGGAACCAAGAACCCCTCTGGCACCCTATTGACACCCCCATGGCACCCCCCTGGCACCCCCCTGGCAACCTCCTTCCAGAGACTGGGACTGCACTCCCTCCCAACTCAGGGAGGGGGAAAACTTAACGTAAACATAATTTCAGTTACCTTCCCCCAACCAAGAACAGTATATATATTGGGGTTCGGTCCGACTGTCCTTGGAGATCTCCCCAAGACGTGTACCAGCGAGTTTCGGCGGCGGGACCCCGAAGACATCACGTTTTGGTAGCTATACCCCATTCCCTGACCTTCTTTCCTCCCTTTTTTCCTTGTCTTACCCTTCTCTTCCCCGGATCCCTTAACCAACGCATATTTAGCTGTGGTTATAATCAATAAAACTGCACCTTGTTGATTTGTTACTGCAAAACCCCTGTGCCTCTTGTTGGTTATTTTTGCACCCAAAAATCATTCATCACCCGTTCATTTCGGGCGGACCTTCACACACCTGGAGCTTGTTCTCCACAACCCCAAGCCACACAATGCCCATTGTGTGAGAAGGGGAACTGGAAGTTCAGGAGCCTCAGTGTCCTCCCAGCTCAGCCAGGCCCACTGGAACACTGGGGTCCACGACCACCAGAGAGACCCCCAGAAGAGAAGAACACATGGGTATAGGGGATGGGAAATATGTTAATGATTTTGGGGAAATGATTATCATATGTAAGTTTAGTCCAGGAAAATCAATGAATATGTGTGCAAAATAGAGAAAAAAAAGAGAAACTTTCCTTCACTCAGCCTGCATGGCTTTGAGAGGAGCTCTCCCCCGTGCATCCAGCTGAATAAAGAATACTACTTCTTAATGCTACATTGGTGTTAAAGAGTTTTCTGTTTTACTGAATTTTTGGTAGCACTCCCACTGCCAAGGAAAGCTGTGTCTGCTGCTGTTCACAAACAGAGAAGGGCTCGTGGCAAATGTGGGGGTCAGAGGCTGCCTGGGGCACAGTGACCATGAAATAATCAAGTTTTCAATGTTCTGGGAAAGAAGGAGGGACAGCAAGAAAACTTCTACACTGGAATTAGGAAGGGCAGACTTTGGCCTGTTGAGGATGCTGATTTGGGGAGTACCAAATCAGGTACTGATTTTTTTGAAGGGGAAACAGCCCTTAAAAACAAAGGGTTCCAGGAAGGATGGACACATTTCAAGAAAGTAATCTTAAGGGGGAAGGAGCAGCCTGTCCTAGTGTGGCAGAAGATGAGCTAGTGAGGAAAATGACTGGCCTGGCTGTCCATGGAGCTTTTGTGGGAACTCAGGGGAAAAAAGAGAGAGCATCTACTTTGGACAAAAGGTCAGGCAATTTAGGAAATGTTCAAGGATCTTGCTAGGTCATGCAGAAAGAAAAGCTGAGAGGTGAAAGATCAATTAGAGCTTAACCTGGCCACTTCTGTGAAAAATAGTAGCATATGTTTCTACAAATAAATTTTTAGCAAAATATGGGATAAGGAGAAACTCTACCCTTTTTTTTTTTGACACAGTGTAGAATATAGTAACTAAAGATAAGGAAAGGCTGAGCTGCTTAATACCTTGTATCTCTCAATGTTCAATATTAGGACAGGCTGTCCTCAGGACAAGTGTTCTCCTGAGCTGGTAGGTGGGCACAGGGAGCAGAACAGCCCCTGGAATCCAGGAGGAAGCAGTTGGTGACCTGCTGAGCCACTCAGATGCTCACAGGTGTGTGGGATCGGATGGAATCCATCCTAGGGGGATGAGGGCGTTGGTGGATGAGCTCCCCAAGCTGCTCTCCATCATTTACCATCAGTCCTGGCTCAGCGGGGAGGTTCCAGAGGACTGGAGGTGCCAGTGTGAGCCCATCCCCAAGAAGGGCTGGAAGGAGGAGCTGGGGAACTCCAGGCCTGTCAGCCTGACCTGGGTGCCCGGCAAGGTTATGGAACAGATCACCTTGAGTGCCATGACAGGGCACCCACAGGATGGCTGAGGGATCAGAGCCAGCCAGCGTGGATTTAGGGGTGGCAGGTCCTGCCTGACCTACCTGATCTCGTTTTATGACCAGGTGACCCACCTATGGATGCAGGAAATGCTGTGGATGTTGTGTGCCTGGACTTCAAAGCCTTTAAAACCATGAGCCACAGGATTCCCTGGAAAAACTGCAGCCCATGGCTTGGACATGTTCACCCTTCCCAGGGTCCAGAGATGACTGGAGGCTGGGCCCAGAGAGTGGAGGGGATGGTGCTGCACCCAGCTGGTGTCCAGGCACTGGTGGTGTCCCCCAGGGATCTGTGCTGGGCCCAGTCCTGTTTAATACCTTCACTGATGATCTGGCTGAGGGGATCGAGTCCAGCATTCACAAATTGCAGATGGCGCCAAGCTGGGTGTGAGTGTGGATCTGCTGGAGGGCAGGTAAAAAGACACAACCTTAAGCTGCGCCAGGCGAGATTCAGGCTGGACAATAAGAAGTTCTTCACAGAAAGGGTGAGTGGGCATTGGAATGGGCTGGCCAGGGGAGAGGTGTCCGGGTCACTGTCCCTCTCCAGTGGCACTTAGCGCCATGATCTGGGTGACAAGGGAGTATGAGGGTATTGGTTGGGCTTGATGATCCCAAAGGTCTTTTCCAGCCTATTTGATTCTGTCATTCTGTGATAATTGGGACGCTCTGGGGCCATTGTGACACTGCTGGGCCTCATGGAACTAAGAGGACCATGGTGACACCATGCAGGCCCATAGAACCAGGGGTCCAGTGTGGTGCTCTGGGGCCAAATGGAGCCAGGGAGTGCGCCGTGACACTCTGGGTCCTCGTGGAACTACAGAGACGATTGTGACACTGCAGGGCCTTGTGTAACCAAGGGGTTTCACCATTTTGACACTGCAAAATCAAGGAGACCATTGGGACACTCCACGGCCTTTCTGACACTGCGGGGGCCCATGGAACCAAGGGGCTCCTGTGAAACTGCAGCACCAACGAGAACATTGTGACACTGTGTAGCCCCATGGAACCATGGAGACCATTGTCATATTTGGGGCCCAATGGAAAAAAGACAGCATTTGCTCTGCATGGTCACATGGATCCAAGGAGACCAGTGTGACAGTGCATGGCCTGGTGTGACCAAGAGGCCTTTGTGACACTGAGGAGCCCCATGGAACCAAGGACATCTTTGCAGATGTCACCAAACTGGGTGTGAGTGTTGATCTGCTGAAGGGTAGGAGGGCTCTGCACAGTGCCTGCAGCACTACAGGCTGGGGACAGAGTGGCTGGAGAGCAGCCAGGCAGAAAGGGACCTGCAGGGACTGATGGACAGCAGGCTGGGCATGAGCCAGCAGAGTGCCCAGGTGGGCAAGAAGGCCAATGGCTCCTGGCCTGGATCAGGAATGGTGTGGCCAGCAGGAGCAGGGCAGGGATTCTTCCCCTGTGCTGGGCACTGGTTGGGCAGCACCTCGAGTGCTGTGTCCAATTGTGGGCCCCCTGGGGTGGGCAATTAGAAGGAATGTGAAGCAGGGGGCATAAAGCAAGCAGATGTGAAGCAGAGGAAATGCTCAGGTCAGTTTGGGGGTGGCTGCCAGGCAGCCCTGGCTCTGAGCAACAGCGTCTGCAGTGGGACAGGAAACTCCCAGCTGATGGGAACAAACTTTCTGGCTGACTGCAGAGGCCCGGACAAAGCTGAGTGGTTTCCCTGGTGTCTCCCAGCCCTTGCTGGCCCCAGGGGCTGATGGCATTTGTGCTCCCTCAGGTTCATGTCCCTACACCAACAGCATGGGGGTGCTCCCCCTGCTGTGTGCAATGCAAACAGGGGCTGCTGAGCCAGTGCTGCCGTGTCTGTGCCTGCAAGGATGGGGCACCTGTGTGAGCTGGGGGAGAGGCCAGGGCTGCAGAGGGGGGATGTTGTTGGCAGCTCCATCAGGACGCTCTGGGACGCTGCCCTGGGCTGTGCAGCACAGTGGGGATGGATCAGCCCCTGCTCTGCTGCTCCTGCCCGTCTGCCCCAGGGCCCTTGCAGAGCCCCAGCCATGCTGTTTGCCCCCAGCCTGCCCACGGCCAGCCTGGGGCTGCTCACGGGGCTTTTCTGTGCTGAGCATTGGCCTGGGTGTGTTCTTGAGAGAGCCTGGGCAAGGAGCCTGGAGCCCCCAGGGCCTGGGCTGGAGTGTCAGCGCTGCCCCAGCAGTGCCCATGGCCTGTCCCTGCTGCAGCCCCAGCACTGCCACCCCCAGGGCTGTGCCCGGCCCCGAGAGCACTCAGGCCCTGCAGCAACACCAGGGCCACCAGGGCAGCGGGGCAGGGCCACGGCAGCAGCACTGGCAACACCAAGTGCTGCTGCTGCTGCTGGGCACAGCTGCTGGGCCAGCACTGATCTGCCCCATCTCTGCACACAGACATTGCTGCTGCAGCTCCAGAGAAGGCAACACAAAGGCATCTCTGCAGAAAACTCTGCTGGGTGATCCTTTAGTTCCTTTAAAGCCACCAAGTGCGCAGCCCCTCATTGACACAGTCTGTGGTCACATGGAAGATAGAGAGAATCAAAATGAGAAATGGCACAAACAATTACATTTCTTTGTGGAAAATATGAACAACGTAAAACAAAGGCATAAAACCTCATTAATGAAACCAGTAATAAGTAACAAAGATTACTTTTATTACAATAAATTTTCAGAAACTGGCCATCAGTTTAATGTTCCTGAAAGCATCCAGTTGTCAGTCTCCAAACTGCAACCTTGAGCTCCTGGTTCCTCAGGCTGTAGATGAGGGGGTTCAGGGCTGGAGGCACCACCGAGTAGAGAAGTGACAGGGCCAGATCCAGGGATGGGAAAGACATGGAGGGGGGCTTCAGGTAGGTAAAAAATGAGGTGCTGAGGAATAGAGAGACCACAGCCAGGTGAGGGAGGCAGGTGGAAAAGGCTTTGTGCCGTCCCTGCTCAGAGGGGATCCTCAGCACGGCCCTGAAGATCTGCACATAGGAGAAGACAATGAACACAAAACAGCCAAATGCTAAAAAGGCACTAATAACAATAAGCCCAAGTTCCCTGAGG
This sequence comes from Passerculus sandwichensis, assembly GCA_031885435.1. Classification (NCBI taxonomy): domain Eukaryota; kingdom Metazoa; phylum Chordata; class Aves; order Passeriformes; family Passerellidae; genus Passerculus; species Passerculus sandwichensis. Next base: position 9,585,475 of record CM063150.1, read on the forward strand.
TTTAAGTGTGAGCAGGAGAGCTTGAGGATCTGGGGCACCTCACAGAAGAACTGGCCCAGGGCATTGCCATGGCACAGAGGCAGAGAAAATGTATTGGCTGTGTGCACCAGAGCATGGAGAAAGCCACTGGCCCAGGCAGCTGCTGCCATGTGGGCACAAGCTCTGCTGCCCAGGAGGGTCCCGTAGTGCAGGGGTTTGCAGATGGACACGTAGCTGTCGTAGCACATGATGGTCAGGAGATAAATCTCTGTTGTAAGAAAGAAGAAAATCAGAAAGACTTGTGCTGCACATCCTGAGTAGGAGATGGTTCTGGTGTCCCAGAGGGAATTGTGCATGGCTTTGGGGACAGTGGTGCAGATGGAGCCCAGGTCGCTGAGGGCCAGGTTGAGCAGGAAGAAGAACATGGGCGTGTGCATGTGGTGGCCGCAGGCTACGGCACTGATGATGAGGCCGTTGGCCAGGAGGGCAGCCAGGGAGATGCCCAGCAAGAGGCAGAAGTGCAGGAGCTGCAGCTGCCGCGTGTCTGCCAATGCCAGCAGGAGGAAGTGCCTGATGGAGCTGCTGTTGGACATTTGCTGCGTCTGGGCATGGGGCCCTGTTCATCGAGGAAAGGACAATGAAGTGTTAGACCTGTAACCAAAAACATTTCCCATACACCCTCCTCTGTAACACACAGACATGGTACAGGGTCTTCAGTTTTTTTGGGTTTTGAGGTTTTCTTTATAAAGTCACCCCGAATCTCGACTGTTGCTGCTGGATATCAGAAACCCACAGAGTTTTTCTTGCCCTCTGGTAGAATTTAGTGAGTTCCCTGAGGCAAGATGATGAGTGGTGACTGAGGGGAGATGGTTTGTCCCTTCATTCTCTCGGCTTTCTCTTTTCTCAGATGTAGGTTGTTCACACTCCCATGTTTTCCTTAGAAAGCCCCAGGTACTGAGAGCAGATGGATCCACCACAGCCCAACTCTACATCTGTAGCCAAAGACTCACTTTGCTCATTTCACAAACCCAGCAACATTTTCACTGTCAGAGCACCTCTGCCTTTCCCCATCAATCTTATAACTCAGAGATGCTCTAGGACAGGTTTGCACCCAGGATTGAATCTCCCAGCTTGGACTGAAATCCCAGGGAGACTCCCAAGTGTCCTTATGCTGGCATTGGATGAAGGGAGATGCAGCTCCTTCCCTGGCTGCACTGACAGCATTGCTCAGAGCCGGGCCTTTGGGGCAGCGTCACCCTGAGCCAACTGTGCCCCCTGCCAGAGCCCCCAGGGCCAGGCAGCTGCTCCCAGCCCTGTGCTCTGCAGAGGGAACTGGGCCCGGGGCTGCAGAGCTGCCCCACGGCTCTGCTGCAGCTCTGCCTGCACAGGAGGGGCTGCACGCCTTGGAGCCCCGGCCCTGAGGGCAGAGGCTGGGCTGGGGCACAGGAGGGAGGGGGCTTGTTCAGAGGGAGGGGCTGCACTGGAGGGGATCCTGTGGGCATCTCTAAACTCTCCCTGCCACAGCATTTCTGGGCTTTCTTTTGCCTCCCTTATTGCCTGATCGTCTCTCTGCCTCCTGCAGATTTTTCTCCTGCAGGTGTTTCCCGGTGCCTGACCTCTCCCTGCCAGCACTCACAGACCCCAGATCTCTGTGCACTCTCCTTGGTCTGACAGAAGCCTGCCTGTTTGCAGGGCACTGGCTGGGGCAGGTTCTGTTTGCAGCTTGGAGAAAGGACAGCTCAGACTGAGCCTGATGGCTCCATCAAAGGTGATGCTGATGCTGTCCATGGACAGAAAGACTGAAAGCACATTAGGGATCTCCTGTGACCCTACAATCACCAAAAGTAACAGTTTCAGAGGCCTCAGACACTTGTCAAAAATTCATAATTAATAATTCATAACCTACCTTTAATATTTATCCCCCCTCCCTGCAATTCTCCAAAAGCAGGAAACTTATTTCAAAGTCTTAAGAAATTTTCTCATTTTTGTTAAAATCCTTGATTTGGAAATATTCTATGACTGATTAGAACCCCTCAGCATATCAGAGTTTGATGAGCATTTCACCTCCCCTGCACCAGAAATACTCAGAGTTGTACTCACAGGGTCTATAGGCATTGGGATGTTCCAGCTGCAGGAGATGGCTCCAGGAGATGCAGCTGCATTGTCCTGCAGCCAGAGGTTCCTGTGCCAAGGGCTGGCAGTGATTCTGCCCCAGGCACATCTCAGCACCTTCCCAGCCCTGACTGATTGAAGCTCTCTGTGCCTCTGTGCTGTGCCCAGGGTGGCTGCAGGCAGTGCCCCAGCCCTGCTGGGCTGGCAGAAGAGCTGCTCATTAAGAGAAATGTGCTTTTGAAGCTCTTCTTGGTTACCAGGAGCTGCCTCAGTGCCAGGAGCCCAGCCCAGCTCAGCAGCACAGACACAGCACAAGGACTTTAATGAGCCTCTGGGGCTTTGTGCTCAGGCCCTGAACATCAGTCCCTCAGAGGGAGCTGAAGAAATCTTTCCAGAACTCCAAGTCAGAATTCAACTCCAAAGTTTCTTGGACTTCTAATGGGTCCCACTGAGGGACATGTCTCAGAAAGTGTCCCCAGGCCCCAGGCAGAGCAGAGAACTGGAGGCAGTGATGACAGGTGGGGACAAAGAGAAGCCAAGTCTTGGTGCCCTGGGGCACAGCAGGGTCTGTGCCACCAAGGGCTGTGAGGAGACACCTTGTCCTGAGGCCCTGGGGCCTCCTGGCACAGCCCCAGCCAGGCTGGGCACTGTCAGCCCCTTGTCCTGCCCTCAGCATCCCCCCCAGCCCACATCCCAGTGGCCTCAAGGATCTGCTGGAAGGAGTCCCTGGGGAGCCTTGCTCAGCAATGGCCCTGGGGGCTTCTTCATGCTCACAGAGTTTTTCAAAGGACTTTGTGTTTGGCTTTTGCCTTTGAGTCTCTGAGAGGTTTGTGCAATCATGGCCTCCAATTATCTGCTGTAATGAGTCCCTGGAGAGGCTTTGTCAGTAACAGCATTCAGTGGGCCCATTAATGATTCAATGTACTTCAGTTATTTTAAGGTACTTGGTGTTTCCCTTTTGATACAGACTCTGTGAGAGGGTTCTGCAATCATGGCCCCAATTATCTGCTTTAATGTTTCCCTTGAGAGCTTTGTATTGACATGTAGTGGGGCTCAATAATACTTTGAGATACTCAAGATTTTTAAGGTACTCTGGATTTTCCTTTCCACACTGAATCTCTGAGAAGTTTTTGTGCCATCCTGGCCTCCAGATCTCTCCTCCAAGGAGTCCATGAGGAGCCTGTGTAGCAGATGGACCTCAGTCGGATGCATCCATGATTTGAGACACTTTGAGGTTTTCTTCTGACTTGGACTCCTGGAAAGGTTTGTGTAATCTCCTCTCAGGCCCTGAGATTGCATGGCTATGCTCCAAATGCACCATAGAGGTTATTAGGATCAAGCAAGTCCTGACAAACCATGGCTCTGCCTTGATTTCCCTCTGCTCTAGTGCAGTTCCTCAGAAATATTTCTGTAGTGATTTTGGTTCACCAATTTGAGATTTCTTGGAGAATGCAGCAATTATTGTGGTGGCTGCAGTTTTGGCTAATTAGCAGTGCACTCACTAGAATATCCTTACTCATTTCCTTCTGTGTGATAAGCTTAGGAGAACGGCAAAGCAGGCTCAAAACTTTAAGAGGGTATAAGGAAAAGTTCATTAAGAGCAACTAAAAGAAAGAATAATAAGAACAAAACTTTCAGAAAACTTCTCCTCTCCCTACAACCTTTTCTTTCTTACTGACAATATAAAGAGACAAACCTAGAATTATCAGTCAGTTTACCCCAACTAGAATAGTCTTTCTGGAGTTCACTTAAGGAGAGGAGTCTCTCTTTCATGCTATGGAGACTTCTCCAGAAGAGACACTTCTCTTGTGGCTCTTAATTTCCATGAATAGCAACTGCCCAGAAAAATCTGCAATTGTGACATCCCTCCCAGTTTTTCAAAGCTCTTTTACAGTTGTGTTTATGGGCCATGTCAACTTATGGGGTATTTGTGGAGAGATTTATTAATAATTGGTTAGCTGAGAAAGGCCATACTGACATAATGCCACTGGTTAAGCTGAAGGAGGAAAGTCAGCAGTCAGCAAGCTGAAAGGAAAGGTCAGCAGTGACCTTGCTGCAACATGAGGATAGGGAGTAGAGATTATTCCTGAATATATCCTGAGAATATGTAGAAAGTATCAAAAGTAGAACCATAGGAATGCAGAAGTAGGCGTAGGTGCTGATATGTAACTGACCAATCCTGAGCTCAACTTTTGCAATATGTATGAAGCTCATTATTAACTGTATTTAACCCGCCGTACTGATCAATAAAATTGAGCCTGTGATGATCAAATTGATGTCCTGGTTCCCTTCCGTCGACAGGTATTAGTTAAAAGATGAGCTGTGTAAGAGCAAAGGTTCTCCTCATCTATTTCTGAAATCATCTTCATCTCTGAGGACATCTTTGTCTTCTCCCTGTGAAGGCACAGGATCTCATCACGCTTCCCTTTTTCCATGTTCAAACTTCTCATGGGATCACAGCTACTTGGAAATTTGCTACTTTAGCATAGAGGCCTTTGCTGAACAAGTCATGTCCCCCTACTTTTCAACGCGATACAGGGAAAAGGAGAGTCTGATGTATCAGTTAAATCATTCTCCATGGATTTACAAGAGGATTTCAGCCCCAAGATCAAGACATCTCCTCATCCCTCCTATTTGGGACTCAACTTCCTCTTCACTGACCTCAGTGTCTTCATGTTGCTCCTCTATGTGCCTGCACTTTGTCCTTTTCTCTCACTGGAGGGAGGATGGAAGCACTGAAAAAGTTAATATCTCACATGAAACCTGCAGATGGTTCCGCGACCCCAGCTGGGCTCAGTACTTGCAGCCAGATCTGCTCCCTGTTCCCTCGGTTCCATGGGTCCCCACAGTGTCCCAATGGTCCCTTGCTTCCATGAGGACCTGAAGTGTCATAATGCCCCCTTGGTGACACGAGGCCCTGAAGGGTCACAATGGTCTCCATGGTTCCATCAGGCCCCACAGAGTCATAATGGTCTCTGGGTTCCATGAAGCCCTGCTGTGTTACAATGGCCCCTTGGTTCCATGGGCTCCAGTGGTGCCACAATGATCCCCTTGGTTCCATGAGGTCCCCACAGTGTCCCAGGGATCTCCATGGGAAGGAAGGAACCCAACCCCAGTGTTGCAGGGGCATTCACCAGAGGCCAAGGCCAGCCAGACTGACAGATTTACCTGGGAGCAACCCTTGGATATACAGAATTTTGGAGGTGGAATCCTGTGGAGAGTTTTGTCAAAGAGTGGCTCAAGGGGAGGGGACACAGCCGAATCAATTTGGTAAAGATGTCCTAACTAGGGCAGAGGCCCTTTCGCGGGCAGGGTGTCCTTGTTCACAAAGAAGATGCTGAAGTTATACAAGAACGGGGTGTGGAATGCAGAAGTTGCTATTCTTGCTAACCACAGGAATGTAGCTAAAGGCTAAATTAGGCGGGGTTGACATGTAGCTGAATAGCCAACCCTGAGCTCAACTTTTGCAATATATATGAGGCTCATTATGTACTGTATTTAGGTTGCCAAATCAATCAATAAATTAGACCTGTTGATGACCATCTGGTGTCCTGGTCTCCTTCTTTCGAAAAATGGTGACCCCGATGTCTGCCTCCGTGTCTTGCTGAAAAAGAAAACGGGGGAGGACATGCCACGGTCGAGGGAAGTTGGAGTTGGGTCCTGATCGCAGCTGGAACGGTGCCGGAATTTTGAAGCACCCTCGAGGTTCACATCGGTGACTCGGGCCATACGTGTCTGCCGGAGCCGTGAAAGCCGCAACAGCGCTGACGTATACGAATAGGTATGGATAGGCAAGCAGCATATGATCTTTTCTCCACATATTTAGAAAGGCAAGGAGTAAAGGGGATAGATCTAAAAAAGGAGCTACCAGGGTTGTTAGCCTACAGCTATGCTAAGGGGGTTTTCCTTAACCCACATACGGTCCATGAGCTCGCGGAATGGAGAAAATTTGGGGATATACTGTGGGAAGCGGTGTTAGAAGATGATAAGACAGCAAAGAAATTGGGCAAGCCATGGTGGGTGGTGGACAATACACTGCTTCAACATGTCTCTGAGCGCAAGGCAGCAGAAAGGGTGACAGAAGCTCATAAGAGGAATATAGGGTATGGTTGTGAGGACGATCCTCTTGCGCCTTCAGTAAACAAGGTGTTAATTCCAAAGGGTTCACAACAGTGTGGTATGGAGGATCTTGTTACAGGTGCGGGGGGGCCATCTGCACGAAGGAGGAGAAGGACGAGTTGGAGGACGGCAGAGAGAGCGAGCTAAGCCTGCCACCTCCCCACAGAGAGGGCGAGCTGAGCCTGCCGCCTCCCCCACCCGAATGGCCTCTGCAGAAGCGCCAACAGTGCAGAACTCTTGGAGACTAAGATCCTATCCCAGGGGCACTCATTGACCTGTGGGAGGAGATGGCTAAACAGAGGAGAGAGGCTTGGGCTACTCTGGCAAAAGAGGCAATGCAAGTGGGGGATGGTGAGGCAATGGAGACCGCTTCTGCTCTTGCCTGTCCGGTTACATACACGCCACAGTAGGATGCTCAGGGGAACCACACACAGGATCTGGCGGAGTATACCCCTTTAGACTGGAAGTTGTTATCCCAGTTGCAGTCCACAGTTAGCCAGTTCGGTGTAAAAAGCGAACCTGTTAGGCAGATGCTGGATTATCTCTTTAATATGCAGATTTTGTGCCCAAATGATTTGAGGGAAATAGTATGGTTAATATTTACTCAGCATCAGCAATTGTTGTTTAATGCACATTGGCAAGCCTTGGTTAATGAGTCGGTCGCAACACAGCGAGCTCAGGGGGATCCGCTGCATGGAGTGATGATAGATGAGCTCATGGGCTTAGGGGCATACTTGCGCACGGAGGCACAGATGATAGCAGGAGCAGATAAGCTTAGAGAAGCCATGCGCTTGGTACGTGCTGCCATAGAGAGGGTTAAAGAGCCAGGAGGGCTGCCGACATACATGGGCATAAAACAAGGTAGAGAGGAATCATTTGGGAGTTTTATTGACAAAGCAGCTGCGGCCAAAGACCGGGTGGGAGTCGCAGAGTACATGAAAGGGGCGCTATTGAAGCAGCGTGCCTTACAGAATAGCAATCCGGCCACGCAAAGGGTGCTAGCCACTCTGGGAGCAAATTGGACCATCGAGGAAACGCTAGAGCAAATGGCATTACAGCCAACAGCCTCACAGGCATTTTTAGTAGATGCCTGAAAGGAATTAGGATTAGGGCTGCAAAAGCAAGCAGAATCCACTCAAAATCAGGTGTTAGCTGCTCTTGCTCCTCTCCGAAACGGCTCAATGGCAGTCACGCAGGGAGGCTCGAGATCACACCTCATGTGCTACCGATGTGGCAATGGGGGACACATGCGCCGAGAATGCAGAGCGACTGGCGTGTGGTGCCAAAGCTGCCAATCCAGCTCCCAAAACACCACGGCTTGCCGGCGCCGATCGGGAAACGGGCGGCGGAGCGCGATTGCCGGCTGCGCCCAGACACAAGGCGCCGCCGTGACATCAGCGCCACCTTCTGTCTGCAGCCAGCAACAGCAGGGAGCCTTGGTTTGGACATATCAGCAGCAGTAGATGTCACATTAATGACGAACCGGCCTGAAAGGATACCAACTGGAGTAAACGGTCCTCTCACGGTCTCACGCTACAAGGACAAAAATGTGGAGCATCATTACTAGGACGCTCCTCGACGTCCATGCTGGGACTATTTGTATTGCCTGGGGTCATAGATGCAGACTATACAGGAGAAATACAAATCATGGCTTACACCCCTTATCCCCCGCTAAAGATAACATAAGGTCAACGCGTTGCGCAATTTGTACCGTTACCGCAAATGCCAGCGGGTATTCCATTGCTTACTGTACAGAAGCGTGATGGAAAGGGTTTTGGCTCCACCGGCATTACAGTTCTGACTGTAGATCTACAGGAGAGGCCAAAACAGAGAGTTGAGATCACCCATGGACATCAGAGTATAAACCTTTATGGACTATTGGATACGGGAGCAGACACCAGCATTATATCGCCAGAAGCATGGCCACAGCATTGGCCCTTGCTCCCATCAACAAATATGCTCACAGGAGTAGGAGGACTTACCTTGGCAAGCAGAACACCGCCTGTGTCAGTGCGCATTGATGGGCAACAGGTATCTGTTGTGTTTTCAGTTGTTCAGTTGCCTCCTACAGTCTCTTGCCTGATAGGCAGGGATGTTTTAACACAGCTGGGGGTGGCGTTGACCAATCACCACCCTTTGGGGTAATTGCCATTGCTTGGACTTTCCCCATTCCACTCACCTGGAAAACAGATACACCGGTGATGGTTAAGCAATGGCCCTTGAAAGGGGAGAGTCTTATGCATGCCCATGAATTGGTGAAGGACCAAACAGTGGTACCCCAAAAATTAAAACTGCACTTGGACATGAAGACTTTACATGATGCTCAAAAGTTGCTAGGAGACTTGCAGTGGCTAAAACCCATTGTGGGAGTACCAAATCACTTGTTGGAGACCCTACGACCCTTGTTAAAGGGCACTGACCCCACTACCCCTGTGTGCCTCACGAAGGAACAGCATACCGCCCTACAGCAAATCAGTAATTGTGTACAACAAGGATATGTGTCCTGTTGACAGCTAGATTGCCCTACTGACCTCACCGCTTGGAATAGTCCTTGTCACCTGCTTGGCGCTCTCTCCCAATGCGAGAACAAAACGGGGGAGATACGGGTATTTGAATGGCTGTCACCACCGCTACAACATAAAAGAACAATATTCTCAAAAATCGAACAGTTGGCTGCGTAGATCAAAAAAGGCCATCTCAGAATTACTGAAGTGGACGGTCGAGAGCCTGCCACCATTGGGCTACCCATGGAAAAAGAAACGCTGGACTGGTACCTGGTTAATTCAGTGGACTTACAGGAAGCATTATTGACATCGTCTGCAAAGGTGGAGACAAGCAAGTTAGTGCCCAGGGTCCTGCAATGGATGACAGAATGGGACTGGATCACTCAGCCGCTGAGAAGAGAGCGCCCCATAGGAGCCAAAAATATTCAAAATTATCCTAAAATCCCCAAAATCCGCCCTAAAATATCCTTAATCCTTCCTAAAATATTTTCAAAATATCCTTAAAATGTCCCAAATGATCCTAAAATGTCTCAAATCCATCTTAAATTATCCGAAATCCATCCTAAAATATCCCTAAAATATCCCAAAATAACCTAGAGTGTCCCAAATTCATCCTAAAATATCCCAAATTCCCCAAGTTTGTTCCCAAATTCAGCCCCAAAATTGGCCCCAAATCTGGCCCCAAAATCCCCAAGTTTGGCTCCAAATTTGACCCCAAAATTGGCTCTCAAATCCCCAAATTTGGCCCCAAAATCCGGTCCCAAAATCCCCAAAATTTGGCCACAAATTCTCCAGGTTTAGCCCTAAAATCAGCCCCAAAATCGGCTCTAAAATCCCCAAAATCAGCCCCCAAATTGGCTCTAAATCCCCAAAATAACCCCCAAAATTGGCTCTAAAATCCCCCAAATCAGACCAATATTTGACTCCAAAATCCCCAAATTTGGCTCTAAAATCCCCAAAATTTGGCCCCAAAATCCCCAAAATTTGGCTCTAAAATCCTCAAATTCCACCCCAAAAGCCAGCCCCAAATTCTGCTCGAAAATCCCCAAAATTTGGTCCCAAAATCCCCAAATTTGGCCCCAAAATCCCCAAGTTTGTCTCCAAATTCAGCCCCAAAATCGGCCCCAAATTAGCCCCCAAAAATACCAAAATTTGGCCCCAAAATCAGCTCCAAAGTCTCTGAATTCAGCCCCAAAATCGTCAAGTTTGGCCCCAAATTTGACCCCAAAATTGGCCCTCAAATCCCCAAAATCAGCCCCAAAATAAGCCTCAAAATCACCAAAATTTGGTCACAAATCCTCCAGGTTTAGCCCTAAGATCAGCCCCAAAATCGGCTCTAAAATCCCAAAATCTGCCCCAAAATCAGCTCTAAAATCCCCAAATCAGCCCCAAAATCGGCTCCAGAGTCCTTGAATTCAGCCCCAAATCCCCTTTTTTAAGGTTTTTTTTTCTATTTGTTTTTAGTTTTTTTTTTTTTTTTTTTTTTTGAGGTTTTTGGGGGTTTTTAGGGTTTTTTTAGGACTTTTTAGGGTTTTTTTAGGGGTTTTTTTCCATTTCTTTTTTTTTTTTTAGGATTTTTTTGGAGGGTTTTGGGGTTTTTTTAGGGTTTTTTAAGGTTTTTTTGAGGTGTTTTTGGGGTTGTTTTTAGGCCTTTTTGGGCGTTTTTAGGCTTCTTTTTTGATTGCTTTTAGGATTTTTTAGGGTTTTTTTTGCGGTTTTTTTTTGGACTTTTATTGAGGTTTTCTAGGGTATTTTTTCTGTTTGTTTTTTAGGATTTTTTGGGGGGTTTTCAGGGATTTTTGTGGGTTTTTTAAGGCATTTTTAGGGGTTTTTTCCATTTATTTTTTAGGGTTTTTTTTGAGGTTTTAGTTGAGTTTTTTGGGCATTTTTTGTTTGGTTGTATTTAGGATTTTTTGGGTATTTTGTGGGTTTTGTGAGAATTTTTTGACTTTAAATTCTCAATTTTCTGGGCATTTTGGGGAACTTTTCAGGGTTATTTTTTAAATAATTAAATTCCCCAAATTTGGGACCCCAAAATCCCCTAAATTTGGGCATTTTAGGGTTAAAAATTGGGGATTTTAGGGTTAATAATGGAGATTTAAGGGTTAAAAATGGGGATTTTATAGGGGGAAATGGGACTGGTTTGTACTGGGAGGGACTGGGAGGTGAAGATTTGGTGGTTTTAGGTAAAAATTTGGGGATTTTAGGGTTAAAAATGGGGATTTTATACGGGAAAATAGGACTGGGTTATACTGGTTTGTACTGGGAGGGACTGGGAGGGACTGGGGGGAAAAATCTGGGGATTTAAGGGTTAAAAATGGGGATTTTAGAGGGGAAAATGGGACTGGGAGGGGCTGGGAGTGTCCCCAAATTTTCTGATTTTTCCCCCATTTTGTGTCCCCAGGGCTGCGGCCGTTCCAGTCTCCCAAAAATCCCAAATTTTTCTCAAATTTCCCCAAATTTCCCCATTTTAAACAAAATTTTGGTGTGAAAAACTCCAAATTTTCCCATTTTTCACCAAATTTCCCAATTTTTGTCCCCATTTTGTGTCACCAGAGCTGCAGCAGTTCCAGACTCTCAAAAATTCCAAATTTTCCCAAATTTTCCCAAATTTCCCCAAATTTTCCCATTTTTAACCAAATTTTGATGTGAAAAACTCCAAATTTTCTGGGTTTTTTCCCCATTTTGTGCCCCCAGAGCTGCGGCCATTCCAGGCTCTCAAAAATCCCAAATTTTCCCAAATTTCCCCAAATTTCCCCATTTTTAACCAAATTTTCCCATTTTTAACCAAATTTCCCGCTTTTCCCCCCATTTTTAACCAAATTTTCCAATGTTAGTCCCCATTTTGTGTCCCTGGAGCTGTGGGGAAATTGGGAAAAATGGGGAAAGAATTTAAAAAAATGGAAAAAAGGGGGAAAATCGGCGAAAAAATGGGAAAAACAAAGAAAAATGAGGGGGAGGTTCCAGGCTCAGAGCGTGGTCAACGGGGAGAGAAATTGGGGGGGGGAAATGGGGAAATTGGGAAAAATGGGGAAAATTTAAAATTGGGGGAAAACGGGGAAAAAATGGGAAAAAAAATTGGGAAAAAATGGGGAAAAATGGGAAAAACAAAGGGAAAATGAGTGGGAGGTTCTGGGCTCAAAGAGTGGTCAATGGGGAGAGAAATTGGGGGGAAAATGAGGAAATTGGGAAAAATGGGAAAAATTTAAAAATTGGGGGAAAAAATGAGAAAAAATGGTAAATAAATGGGGGGAAAGAAAGGAAAATGGGAGGAAAAAACAGGAAAAAATGTGGGAAAAATGGGGGGGAAAAGGAGAAAAAATAGGAAAAAATGTGGGAAAAATGAGGAAAAAGTATGAAAAAAACAGGGAAAAATGGGGAAAAATTAGGAAATAAACAGGAAAAATTGTGGAAAAAATGGGGAAAAAATAGGAAAAAACGGGAAAATGGGAGGAAAATGGGGAAAAAATGGGAAAAAATGTGGGGAAATGGGGGGAAAATGGGGACAAAATAGGAAATAACAGGAAAAAAAAAGAAGAAAAAACAGGAAACAATGTGGGAAAAAATAGGAAAAAATGTGGGAGAAATGGAGGGAAAATGGGAGGAAAAAACAGAAAAAAATGGGAGGGAAATGGGGGGGAAATGGGCAAAAAATAGGTAAAAATGTGGGAAAATGGGGAAAAATAGGAAAAAAACAGGGAAAAATGGGGATAAAATGGGGGGAAAATAGGAAAAAATGTGGGAAAAATGGGGGGAAAATGGGAGGAAAAAACAGGAAAAAATGTGGGGAAAAAATAGGGGGGAAATGGGGAAAAAATCTGAAAAACACCAGGGAAAAATCGGGGGGAAATTGGAGGAAAAAACAGGAAAAAATGGGGGAAAAATGGGGGAAAAAAAGGAAAAAAAGAGGTGTTATGGTTTGACACTGGCACAATGCCAGTGCCCCCATGAAAATTCCCTCTCCCTGGCATTTGCTGTGAGGTGGTACCCGGAAATAAGCAAAGCAGGCTCCTGCTTAGGGAAAAAGGAAAAAAAACTTTATTAACGAAACTACAAAAAACTAAACCACAAAGGAAAAAAAAAAAAACACAAGGAAAATGAAAACTCCACAGAAACACTTCCCCCTCCTCCTCCTACCAGATCCCCAGTACATTTACATTTCCCAAAATTATCCACACTCGGTCTGGCACCACCCTTTAGAAAATCAAATCTTCATCTTATGAAGAGTAGACGGAGTCCTTCCTTGTACCACGGACTTCTTATCACAATTAGCACCGCCCGGAGTCCTGCTATCTCGTGACATCTCCTTTCCATGCCAAGGTGCTCTCACCACCAGGCATGGGATGGGGCAGAGGCCTGCTTTCAGGGTGGACCATTTTAAGGATGCCTCGTCTCGTTCCAAGCAGAGCACACTCTCATCTCTGGGACCTTTGTCCCCCCCATTTCTTCTATACCCCCTGGGGCCGAGGGGTCTCAACATCAAACTCTCCTGGCTCCGAGCCTCCGCTTCCCCCTGCAATGCAGCCTCTGTATCACCAGGAAACAGTCCATGGATCTACAACAAAAGAGTCCAGCAAAGTTGCCACTCCATCTTCCCCCATTCCTTCAACATTTCTCTTTCTCTTTGCCAGACCCCCTTACTGGCCTGTTTCTTCCTTCATCTTCCACCCTTATCCCTTTCCTAGGAAAGGTAATGTTCCATGAAGTTCTCACTATCCACAAGGGTTAAAGGCTCTCCCAGGCCGCTGGGCTGCTCGCTGCCCCCCCCTTCTCCTCCCAGCTGTGCTGCCGGCACATGATATCAAGTTTCAAGATAACAGTTCCAGCACAGGCTGCATTCTCTCCGTCTCCAAAAGGGGGGGGGGAATAAACAGGTCGCTCGATGCTCCCCCACCCTTCCACCGAATCCGGGCCTACCGTAGATGTGCCACGTGGCTTTCCCCTCCCCCAGCCCAGCAGCAACTGGGCCGGGGGAGGGAGGCCCAACTCCTTCACGCCGGAAATCCCAAGAGGGCTCTGAAGGACAAGAGCCCTGCTTTTAACTCCTTGGGTTTGTGGTCTCAAGAGGCGGATCCAATGCCCCACTGGTCAAACCAGGTGCTCATCTTAAAATCCGACCACCCATTGGTGACCACAGCAAAAACAACATATCCCAGATGTCCCATTTCCGGTCAAACCACGACAAGAGGGGAAAATGGGGCGAAAATGGGAGGAATAATAGGAAAAAATGTGGGGAAAATGGGTAGGAAATGGGAGGAAAAAATAGGAAAAAAACAGGGAAAAATGGGGAAAAAATGGGGAAAAAATAGGAAAAAAAACAGGGAAAAATGGGGGAAATGGGAGGAAAAAATGTGGGAAAAATGGGGAAAAAATAGGAAAAAAACAGGGGAAAATAGGTGGAAAATGTGGGGAAAATGGGGAAAAAATAGGAAAAAAAAACATGGAAAAATGAGGGGAAAATGGGGAAAAAACAGGAAAAAATGTGGGAAAAATAGGGGGGAAATGAGAAAAAAATAGGAAAAAAGACAGGGAAAAATGGGGGGGAAATGGGGAAAAATAGGAAGAATGGGGGAAAAATGGGGGGAAAATGGGACGAAAAAACAGAAAAAAATGTGGGAAAAAATGGGGGGAAAATGGGGGGGAAATGGGGAAAAATTGGGAAAATGGAGGGAAATTGGAAAAATGGTGAAGAAATGGAAAGAATTGCAGAAAAATGGGGAAAATGGGGGAAAACAGGGAAAAATGGGGGAAACCAGGGAAAATCGGGGGGGAAATGGGAAAAACTAGGGGGAAATGAGAAAAAAAATAGAGGGAAAAGGGGGAAAAGGGAGGGGAAAAGAGAGAAAAATAGGAAAAAATGGTGAAAATGGAAAAATAGTGAAATAATTGGGAAAATTGGGTGGAAAGTGGTGAAAATATTGAGGGGAAATGGTGAAAAATGGGTTAAAAATGGTGAAAATTGGGTTAAAAATGGTGAAAATGGGTGAGGGACATCAAGATGGAGTCCGAGGACACCGAGGGTGACAATGCCAGCCCAGGAGTGGCCTTGGGGACACCGAGGGTGACAATCCCAGCCCAGGAACGGCCGTGGGGACACCAGGATGGGCTGAGGGACACCAAAGTGGCCTCGGGGAGAACGATGGCCCCGAGGCCTCCTCAGATGTCCCCAAGGTCTCCAAGGTCTCCAATGTCCCCAGATGTCCCCAAGGTCCCCAAGGTCCTCAGATGTCCCCAAGGTCCCATCACCCCAACGTCTCCAATGTCCAAACATCTCCAAGGTCCCCAAGGTCCCCAAGGTTTCCAATGTCCCCAAGGTCCCCATCACCCCAACATCTCCAAGGTCCCCCAATGTCCCCAATGGCCCCAACACCCTCCATGTTCGCAAGGTCCCAAAGGTCTCCAAGGTCCCAAACATCTCCAGTGTGCCCAAGGTCCCCATCATCCCAATGTCCCCAGGGTCCTCCATACTCCCAAGGTCCTCAAGGTCCCCAATATCTCCAATGTCCCCAAGGTCCCCAATGCCCCCATTGCCCTCAAAGGTCCCCAATGTCTCCGAGGTCCCCGAGGCCCCATCACCCCAACATCTCCAATGTCCCCAATGCCCTCCATATTCCCGAGGTCCCAAAGGTCCCCAGCTGTCTCCGATGTCCCAAGGTCTCCAATGTCCCCAGTATCCCCAAAGTTCCATCACCCCAACATCCCCAAGGTTCCCAATGTCCGCAAAATCCCAAAGGTCCCCAACATCTCCATGATTCCCAAGGTCCCCATCACCCCAACATCTCCAATGTCCCATCACCCCAACATCTCCAAGGTCCCCAATGTCCCCAATGTCCAAACATCTCCAATGTCCCCAACGCCCTCCATCATCCCAATGTCCCCAGGGTCCCCAAGGTCCCATCACCCCAACATCTCCAGTGTCCCCAGTGTCCCATCATCCCAACATCTCCAGGGTCCCCAATGTCCAAACATCTCCAATGTCCCCAAGGTTTTCCAATGTCCCCAAGGTCCCAATCACCCCAACATCTCCAACATCTCCAAGGTGCCCAAGGTCCCCAAGGTCTCCTCACTCATGTCCCCTCTCCCCCAGGCTCGTCCCCGGTGTCCTGCCACCCCGTCCTGGCGGGTGACGTGCTGCTCCTGGTGGTGGCCCAGCTGCCCCGGGTGTTCCTGTGGGGCACCAGTGGCTTCGCACCACACGTGGACATCCCGCACAGGGACATCCCACACAGGGACATCCCAAACGGGGACATCCCGCACAGGGACATCCCGCACAGGGACATCCCGCACAGGGACATCCCACACAGGGACATCCCGCACATGGACATCCCGCACATCCCACACAGGGACATCCCGCACAATCCCACACATGGACATCCCGCACAGGGACATGTGGTTATGGGGATCCATCAGGGTTATGGGGTCATGTGGCTATGGGGGTCCATCAAGATCATGGGAGTAACCAGGGTCATGGTGCTATGGGGTTCCGTCAGGGCCATGTGGTTATGGAGGTCCATCAGGGTCATGGGGTTATAAAGGTCTATCAGGGTCATGTGGTTATGAGGTTCCATCATTGTTATGGGGTTATGAAGGTCTATCAGGGTCATGTGGTTATGGAGGTCCATGAAGGTCATAGGGATTTATTGCGGTTATGGGGGTCCATCATGATTATGGGGTTATGGAGTTCCATCACGGTCATGTGGTTATGAAGGTCTATCAGGGTCATGGGGTTCCATCATGGTTATGGGATAGATCATGGGGTTATGGGGGTCCATCAGGGTCATGGGTCCAGGGGGTTTCATCAGGGTTATGGGGCCATGTGGTTATGGGGGTCCATCATTTTTATGGGGTTATGGAGGCCCATCAAGGTCATCAAGGCCATGTGGTTATGAGGGTCCATCAGGGTCATGGGGTTATGGAGGTCCATCAAGGTTATGTGGTTAAGGGGGTCAATCAGGGTCATGGGGGGCCATCAGGGTCCTCGGGCTCCATCAAGGTCATGGGGTATGGAGGTCCATCAAGGTCATGGGGTTATGGAGGTCCATCAAGGCCATGTGGTTATGGGTGTCCATCAGGGTGATGTGGTTATGGAGGTCCATCAAGGTTATGGGGTTATGGAGGTCCATCAAGGTTATGGGGTTATGGAGGTCCATCACGGTCATGTAGTTATGGGGTTCTGTCGTAGGAAGGGGACCAGGACACCAGCTGGTTCATCACAGGTCCAATTTATTGAAGAAAGCAACAAACACTTATACAGCAAATAATAAGCTTATGAATATTCTGTAAGCCAAGCAATCTATTGGTTAAACTATACCATGAACTCTTCCTCATTCCTTAGGGGTTACATCTCTCTTTTCTCATGTCTCTTTCACTATTTGTTATCCTACTACAGCTAGGCCCAAGGACACGCTATCTCACAGGCGCAGGACTTGGAATTAGCCACGGCTTTGTACTTTTCCAATCTCCAGCCTCCTAAATTTCCCAACATTTCCCCTGTTTTTATTTCTTATGAAAAGCAAAATTCTATGGGCTAACTGTGTCACACTCTTTGCAACACAAAAATAGGCAATTCTAACAACTAAACAGTATTTCAAACAGTATTCTCAGCTAGCAAGGTTTCTCTCTTACAAGGGATCTAAGCCAGGGAAACAAACCAAACAGGCTGTCACTTTTTATAGGATATGCTATATAACAGATACAAAAAGGATTCTATGTGCTACAAGGCTCAAACAAAACTCAGGTGTGCTAACACAACCTACAAAAATAAGCTAAAGGAGTAACATGTGCGCAGGTTTCACCCGTGTCAATTGTCTGGTCAATTTGCTTTCTATTCTCAAACAGCAGATAAATTCAAACAGGAATGGCTCTACTCACAAATGCTTCTGATTGTCCTTTTTTAACTAGAGTTTCTCTGATGTTCACAACAACACTTTGCACACAAGTCATAAAAATAAACGCCTATCATAAAAGGATAAATCTAACATCACTTAAACTTAATAGTACCTGGACTTAAAATAATTAAACTTAAAATATTTAAACTTAATAGAACTTAACATTACTTAAACTTATCTTTACTTAAACTTAACAGATTTTTAAATCAACAGAACTTACATGTAAAATCACTTAAATCTAACAAAACTTCAACAAAACTTAACTGACTTTAAATTCTATATAACTTAAACCTAATATAATTTAAACAGAATCTAGCTTTACTTAAACTTAATAACACTTAAACGTAACAGGAGATAAACTTAACAAAACTTAACCTTACAGTATTTAACATTTAATGGCACTTAATAGATAATTTAACTTAAACTACTTAGCAACGGATAATACTTACTATAGAAATAAAATATAGCATTTACTATAACTTACTTACAGGCCTGATTCTAAAATACTAAACTAAAACAAGTTTCTTCTTGTATTTGCTGCAGCATTTTTATACTTGAATGCACTTAAACATAAGAAGTTTGTTCAAGGTATACCTGTGGAAAAATGCTTTTAAATTCAGTGCTTGCTTTTACTTTTATCACATCTAAACAAAGCTTAAAAAATACAAAAACCACACTCATTACATCTTACTTCTACAACCACTTTAACACATTTTTAACATTTTTAAATTTTTTCAAAATATAATTTCAGAGTTTAATGTTCTACTGACTGAGTTAGTTGGGCTTCTGATATTTAAAGTCTCTTTCACAGTCTCTGCTAGGAAAAACAAAAAGTTTTTTTAACTTAGGTGAAAAACATCTTGACCGTAATGGTCCTCGGTGTCCTTTGTTTATTATCACTGGCTTCTTAATTGCAGTAGGAATCTTTCTTTTGTTGACAAGAGTCACATTTATTAAGCTGTTAGGTCTCACACTGAAGCTTTTGCCGGCTGCGGGGCGGAGGGAGAGCGCTCCCGCTGGAAGAAGCGCTCCGGTCCCGCGGCGCTTGTGTCGGAGGGGGCGAACCCCCCGCGGCTGCCGCCGCTGCCGCCGCTGCAGCGCAGCATTTCAGGCGGCCGCTCGCCGCGGCTGCTCCCCATGGCGGAGCGCCCATGCCGAGTTCGGAGCGGCACAGCCTCGCAGGCGTCCCGAGCCGCAGCTGCTGCTTTGCACTCAGAAACATGCTGAAGTGTATTGTATATCACCCGCCATGGCTTGCTCGGTTTCTTTGCTGACTTATCATCTTCTAACACTGCTTCCCACAGTATATCCCCAGATTTTCTCCATTCCGAAAGTTCATGTGGGTTAAGGAAAGTTTCTTCAGCGTATCCGTAGGCTAATAACAAATCTATCCCCTTTATCCCTCGCCATTCTAGACATGCGGCGGATAACTTATATGCTGCTTGCCTTTTCATACCTCTTTCGTGAGCGCTCTTGCAGCTTTCCAGGCTTCCAGCAGCACGTATGGCTCAGGTCACCGATGTGAACCCCGAGGGTGCTTCAAAATTCTGGCACCTATGACTTAAAATATATTATGTTGTTGTCATTTACAGAATACACCCTGTGGGAAGAGGGATGGAAGTGTTTATTATGCTAATAGCAATGAGTATGCTAATAATGAGGCAAGGGCAGAATTGACAATCAACCATCTAGCTGGAGAAGGACAACACAGGCTACCAGATGATCAAGCAGCAGGTATCCTCAGAGAAGTATTGGATGATATCAAAGAGACGGCTTTGCAAGCTTTAATCCTGGTATCGGATGATAGCACCCCCAGTTTGGACTAGCTTGGGTGGCTGCAGCTAAAGCTTTAGGACAATCAGACCATCTTGGGTGCCTGTTAAGTAAGCAAACCAATGCTACCTCCCTCACACTGAGTGGCCTGCTCTCAGACATAGAGACCATCAAACATGCCACCTTGCAGAACAGCGATAGAATTTTTATTCTGGTCACATGGGCATGGCTGTGTAGACTCTGAGGGCATGTGTTGCATGAACTTCTCCATCCACAGCGAGTCAATCCACAAGAGCATTAAAGTACTGAATGAAGAGTTCAAGAAGCTTCAAGTGGAAAACAAAGACTGGGTCAATGAACTCTTCCAATCCAAGGGACTAAAGGGTTGGATGGTGTCTATCTAAAACAGGACATTTAATTTTCTTAGCTGTTGTTGTATTGTTAATTGTCTCATGTTTGTTTGGATGCTTTCAGAAAGCCTTACAAAATTCTTTCAATTCCATCTTGGATGTAAAACAGAAAGCGGGAAGATACCCAACACAGGCTCCTCATGGACTCCTTGGAGGAGAGAACTGGAGGTCAGGATGGCACAAAAACCTCTCAGAGACTCAGTGTGGGCAAGGAAATCCTTAAAATTACCTAAAAGTATTCTTAAATTCATAAAGTACATTAAAAACCTTAGGTATCTAAAGCCATTAATGAGCCCCACTGAGTGCCAGTACAAAGCTCTCCAGGGACTCGTTAAAGCAGATAATTGGGGCCATGATTGCACAAACCTCTGACAGAGTCAGTATCAAAAGGGAAACACCAAGTACCTTCAAATAATTTAAGTAAGCTGAAGTACTAATGAGCCCACTGAGTGTTGTTACTGACAAAGCCTCTCCAGGGACTAATTACAGCAGATAATTGGAGGCCATGATTGCACAAACCTCTCAGAGACTCCAAGGCAAAAGCCAAACCCAAAGTCCTTTCAAAAACCTGCAGTCCCTACTGGGAGCATTAAGGATTCCCCAGGGCCATTCCTGAGCAAAGCTCCCCAGGGACTCCTTCCAGCAGATCCTTGAGGCCACTGGGATGTGGGGTGGGGGAAATGCTGAGGGCAGGACAAGGGGCTGACAGTGCCCAGCCTGGCTGGGGCTGTGCCAGGAGGCCCCAGTGCCTCAGGTCAAGGTGTCTCCTCCCAGCCCTTGGTGGCACAGACCCTGCTGTGCCCCAGGGCACCAAGACTTGGCTTCTCTTTGTCCCCACCTGTCATCACTGCCTGCAGTTCTCTGCTCTGCCTGGGGCCTGGGGACACTTTCTCAGTTGTGTCCCTCACTGGGACCCATTAAAAGTCCAAGGAACTTTGGAGCTGGATTCTGACTTGGAGTTCTGGAGAAGTTTCTTCAGCTTCCTCTCAGGGACTGATGTTCAGAGCCTGAGAACAAAGCCCCAAAGGCTCATTAAAGTCCTTGTGCTGTGTCTGTGCTGCTGAGCTGGGCTGGGCTCCTGGCACAGAGGCAGCTCCTGGTAACCAAGAAGAGCTTCAAAAGCACATTTCTCTCGATGAGCAGCTTTTATCCAGCCCAGCAGGGCTGGGGCACTGCCTGCAGCCACCCTGGGCACAGCACAGAGGCACAGAGAGCTTCAATCAGTCAGGGCTGGGAAGGTGCTGAGAAGTGCCTGGGGCAGAATCACTGCCAGCCCTTGGCACAGGAACCTCTGGCTGCAGGACAATGCAGCTGCAGCTCCTGGAGCGATCTCCTAAAGCTGGAACATCACAATGCCTGCAGACCCTGTGAGTACATTCTCTGATTGTCTCTTGTGCAGAGCAGCCAGGGGTGCCCAGGGCTGTCGTGCAGAGCAGGGTCCTGCAGCCCAGGGCGCTGTGCTGGGGCAGGGACTCTGCTGCCTGCCAGGGACAGCTCTCAGCCAGCCCTGGCAGCTGCTCCCAGCATGGGGGGACAAGATCTGGGTGGGAGGAGACAGCTGGTCAGGCTTGGAAGTGTTTTCTTTGTCTGTTGAGGATGCTGCATTGTTCAGGACTGCTCCCAGCCTGACATTTAACTGTAGAATATTTCCAAGTAGGTAATACAGGGAGCACAGCAAGGCTGGGGCTGCATAAATTGGAAAATCTTGCTTTTTGAATCGACTGCTTTCTGTTGCCAGGATGAAAATTTGCACATTCATATTAATCTCTCAGTTAAGATTCAGAAAAAGAAAATAGCTTTTTCTCAGATCTTACTAAGCCAGGCAGTGACAGAAACCTGCACAGGGCCCCCTAGAAGCTGCATCACTTTTGCTTTTTCAGCCTCCTCAGGGTTGCTCTGACTTTGCCATCAGAGCCTGCAGAGCCAGAGGTGCCTCTGGGCAGTGCCTGAGCTGGGAGGGTTCTGCAGGGCAGAGCTGAGCCCCCAGGGCTGGGCTGGGCTCTGGCAGCACTGGCAGGGCCCAGCCCTGGGCACAGGGAAGCAGCTGCTGGCAGGGACAGCTCCAGGCAGCAGAGCCCTGGGCAGGCAGTGGGGGAAAAGTGCCCCGAGGCTTTGCTGGGATATTTCAAGTCCTCTCCCAACCCAAGTATTCCATGATTACTTTTCTTACAGATCTCCATGCCAAGACAAAGAAAATGTCCAACAGCAGCTCCATCAGGCACTTCCTCCTGCTGGCATTGGCAGACACGCGGCAGCTGCAGCTCCTGCACTTCTGCCTCTTGCTGGGCATCTCCCTGGCTGCCCTCCTGGGCAACGGCCTCATCATCAGCGCCGTAGCCTGCGGCCACCACCTGCACACGCCCATGTTCTTCTTCCTGCTCAACCTGGCCCTCAGCGACCTGGGCTCCATCTGCACCACTGTCCCCAAAGCCATGCACAATTCCCTCTGGGACACCAGGAACACCTCCTACACTGGATGTGCTGCTCAGGTTTTCTTCTTTGCCTTTTTCATGTCAGCAGAGCTTTCCCTTCTGACCATCATGTGCTACGACCGCTACGTGTCCATCTGCAAACCCCTGCACTACGGGACCCTCCTGGGCAGCAGAGCTTGTGCCCACATGGCAGCAGCTGCCTGGGCCAGTGCCTTTCTCTATTCACTGCTGCACACAGCCAATACATTTTCCCTGCCCCTGTGCCAGGGCAATGCCCTGGGCCAGTTCTTCTGTGAAATCCCACAGATCCTCAAGCTCTCCTGCTCCAAATCCTACCTCAGGGAACTTGGGCTCATTGCAGTTAGTGTCTGTTTAGCTTTTGCTTGTTTTGTGTTCGTTATTTTCTCCTATGTGCAGATCTTCAGGGCTGTGCTGAGGATCCCCTCTGAGCAGGGACGGTACAAAGCTTTTTCCACCTGCCTCCCTCACCTGGCTGTGCTCTCCCTGTTTGTTAGCACTGCAGCCTTTGCCTACCTGAAGCCCTCCTCCATCTCCTCCAAATCCCTGGATATGGCCCTGTCAATTCTGTACTCAGTGGTGCCTCCAGCCCTGAACCCCCTCATCTACAGCCTGAGGAACCAGGAGCTCAAGGCTGAAGTGTGGAGACTGATTACTGGATGCTTTCAGGAACATTAATTTGATGGCCAATTGCTGCAAACCACTTGTAATAGAAGTCATCTTATTGTTGATTTGACTGTAGTTTTTTTTTTTTTTCCTTTATATAAGTTTTCTCATATTGTCCACAAATAAACGTCTTTGTTTGTGCCACTTCTCATTTTGTTTCTCTCCAACTTCCCTGTGGCCACAGATTTTGTCAATGAGGGGTTGCGCTCTGGGTGACTTTAAAGGAAATAAAGGATGTCCCAGAAGAGTTTTCTGCAGAGATGCCCTTTTGTTGCCTTCTCTGGAGCTGCAGCAGCAATGTCTGTGTACAGAGCTGGGGGCAGATCAGGGCTGGCCCAGAAGCTGTGCCCAGCAGCAGCAGCAGCACTTGGTGTTGCCAGTGCTGCTGCCGTGGCCCTGCCCCACTGCCCTGGTGGCCCTGGTGTTGCTGCAGGGCCTGAGTGCTCTCGGGGCTGGGCACAGCCCTGGGGGTGGCAGTGCCGGGGCTGCAGCAGGGACAGGCCAAGTAATGTAAATAATTTGTAATATAAATCATCTTGGATAGTTCTTTTGGATTTGTCCTTTTTTTCCCTGTGTTTTAGCTTTTTATTATTGTCCACAAAGTAAAACCATTGTTTGTACCATTTCTCATTTTGTTTCTCTGCACCTTCCCAGTGTCCACAGACTGTGTCAATGAGGGGCTGTGCTCTTGGTGTCTTTAAAGGAGCTAAATGATCTCCCAGCAAAGTTTTCTGTAGTGATCCCCTTGTGTTCCCTTCTCTGGAGCTGCAGCAGCACTGTCTGAGTGCAGAGCGTGGGCCAGATCAGTGCTGAGTCCATCAGCTCTGATCCTGCTGGCCACACCATTCCTGATCCAGGCCAGGAGCCATTGGCCTTCTTGCCCACCTGGGCACACTGCTGCCTCATGCCCAGCCTGCTGTCCAACAGTGCCCCAGGTCCCTTTCTGTCTGGCTGCTCTCCAGCCACTCTGTCCCCATCCTGTAGCACTGCAGGGGTGGTTCTGGCCAAAGTGCAGGACCTGGCACTTGGTCTTGTTCAACCTCACCTTGTTGGATTTGGCCCCTGGATCAAGCCTGTCCAGGTCCCTCTGCAGAGCCCTCCTACACTCCAGCAGATCCACACTCACATCCAGCTTGGTGCCATCTGCAAATTTGCTGATGCTGGAATCAGTCTCCTCATGCAGATCATCAGTGCAGACATTGGAATCCACGCTGGCTGGCTCTGATCCCTCAGCCATCCCATGGGTGCCCTGTGATGGCACTCAGGGTGATCTGTTCCATAACCTTGCCCAGCACCCAGGTCAGGCTGACAGGCCTGGAGTTCCCCAGCTCCTCCTTCCAGCCCTTCTTGGGGATGGGCTCACACTGGCACCTCCAGCCCTCTGGGACCTCCCTGCTGAGCCAGCACTGATGGGGAATGATGGAGAGCAGCTTGGGGAGCTCATCCACAGCTCCATCATCCCCCTGGATTGGATCCCATCTAGTCCCAGAGACACCTGTGAGCATCTGAGAGGATCAGCACGTCAACAACTTCTTCCTTGTGGATTACAGGGGCTGTTCTGCTCCCTGTGCCCATCTACCAGTTCAGAACACTTGTCCTGAGGAAATCCTGTGCTAATATTGAAAATTGAGAGAAACAAGGTGTTAAGTAGCTTAGCCTTTTCTTTAGTTACTGTATTCTCCACTGCATCCAAAAAAAGAGTAAATGTTCTCCTTATCCCATGTTTTGCTATTAATTTAGTTGTAATAACATTTTTTATTATTTTTTACACAAGTGGCCAGGTAATGCTCTAATTGAGCTTTCACCCCTCAACTTTTCTTTCTGCATGACCATATAACATTCTTAAACACTTCCTAAGTTTCATGACCTTCTGTCAAAAGTTGCGTCCTCTTTTTTCCCCTGAGTTCCCATAAAAGCTCCATGGGCAGCCAGGCCAGTCATTTTCCTCACCAGCTTATCTTCTGCCACACTAGGACAGGCTGCTCCTTCCCCCTTAAGATTACTTTCTTGACATGCGTCCATGTTCCCAGTCCCCTTTGTTTTTAAGGGCTGTTTCTCTTTCAAAAAATCAGTACTTATTTGGTACTCCCCAATTCTGCATCCTAAACAGGTCAAAGTCTTCCCTTCCTATTTCCAGTGTGGAAGTTTGGTAGCTGCCACTCCTTCTTTCACCGAACATTGAAAACTTGATTATTTCATGGTCACAGGCAGCCTCTGAGCCCCACAACTGCCACCAGCCCTTCTCTGTTTGTGAACAGCAGGAGATAGATCTGTCCTTGGCAGTGGAAGTGTTACCAAAAATACGGTAAAACAGAAAAATCCTTAACCCCAGTATAGCATTAAGAAGCAGCATTCTTTATTCAGGTGGATGCATGGGGGACAGCTCCTCCCAAAGCCGTGCAGGCTGAGTGCAGGAAAGTTTCTGTTTATATTCTGTATATTGCACACATATTCATTGATTTTCCCAGACTAAACATAAATATGATAATAATTTCCCCCAAATCATTAACATATTTCCCCTCCCCTTTTCCTATGTGTTCTTCTGTCCTGGTGTCTCTCTGGTGGTCCCTGGTGGTCGTGGACCCCAATGTTCCAGTGGGGCAGGCTGAGCTGGCAGGAGGCTGGTAAACTTTCAGTTCCTCTTCTCACACAATGGGCATTGTGTGGTTTCCATCTGTGACATCAGAGACCATCTGAGTGACATCAGAGAATGGGCTGTGACATCACAGAGAAGGCTGTGACATGACAGAACAGGCTGTGACATCACAGAGCGTTGCCGCCACTACAGGGGCTATGGTGTGGTGTCCTGGGTCGAGCACGGCTCTCTGGCAGCACCCGTGCCACACGGACCAAGACACGCTGGCACCAATGTGGTGGACAGTGAAATGGCCTTTATTAACTGCCAACAGGGGTAATTTATAACAGGGGGTAACGGCAGGGCAACGGTACAGGGAGAGGGGTTAGGCGTAATATCGCGAGATCTCCCAGATAACACAATATATTAAACCCACATTCCCCCCTGCTTCATGACCTATTAAAAACATAGGAAACGGTAATGTTAAAACTGCCTAGTGGGACAGTTACAAACTTGTAACTGCAACAAAACAAACAACTGTAGCAATTTTTAACAAACTTGTGAGTGTAAATATTTAACAAATGAAAAGTTAAACAATGGAACGCACACAAAAAACTAACTATCTCTAACTGGCTTTCTAAGAAAAAAAATATGAACTTATTTAAAACACAGGGCGATCTATCAGGGGGCTGATTGAACTGTGACTTCGGGCATTCTTGCAGGACTTCCTCAGTTTATGTGTTATCATCATAGCACCAAATTGTCCTCCCAGAATCTGTAATCTGTTTGACTTTAAAACCATTGTGTTTTGGAGAGCCCATGTCTGGACTCATGTTCTCCCCAAAACACCCTTTGGACCCCTTGGCGCAGGAAAAGTTCTGGGTTGACTGGTATTCCATCTAAGTAGAGTCAGAACTTGGCCAGAGTTCCAACTCCACTTGGCGGATACTGTTGGGAAATTTAGGAGACTAGAGAATGGAAAAGTACAAAGCCGTGGCTAATTCCAAGTCCTGCACCCGTGAGATAGCGTGTCCTTGGGCCTAGCTGTAGTAGGATAACAAATAGTGAAAGGGACATGAGAAAAGAGAGATGTAACCCCTAAGGAATGAGGAAGAGTTCATGGTATAGTTTAACCAATAGATTGCTTGGCTTACAGAATATTCATAAGCTTATTATTTGCTGTATAAGTGTTTGATGCTTTCTTCAATAAACGGGACCTGTGATGAACCATCTGGTGTCCTGGTCTCCTTCCACGACAGGATACCACTTGGGGTAAGCGCTGAGTTCTTTTTCTCTTTCCCCCAGTTCTTCTTTGCACCAGTCTCTCACTGGGTTTTTTCACGACCCCAATGTAGTCTGCCATCGGGCTGCTTGATGACTCGGCACTGCCTTCTAGGAGTGGAGGTTCCTTCATGCGGGACATGGGGATGTCTGAGGGTCCAGTCCTGAAAAAGAAGCTTTTCAGATTTCGTTAGTCTTTTCCCTGAAGGTCTGGTTTTATTGATTTGAGTGGGCACCATTTTATTTTACTGTCTTTCTTTGTGGCTGCGTACCCTCGCCCTGCGAGTACCAGCCTCCAACCTGTTTCCCACTCTCCTAGTTCATTTTTCACTGTCAAGTACAAAGTCTCTGTACTTCTGTCTCTCAGAGGTACTGGTGAATGTCTTCTGCATACTCCTCCACAGTCAGAGTTACAACAGCTTCCATGTGATCCTCTGGCTGGGATTGGAAGGATTTTCAAGGACAGTGGGAATATATTGTTCTATGCAGGAAACTGTATGCTAGACACAAGTTGTTTGCAGCTTATATGGACTGCTGTGGAGGGTATTATTAATAATTGGTTAGCTGAGAAAGGCCACACTGACATAATGCCACTGGTTAAGCTGAAGGAGAAAAGTCAGCAGTCAGAAAGCTGAAAGGAAAAGTCAGCAGTGACCTTGCTGCAACATGAGGATAGGGAGTTGAGATTAGTCCTGAATATATCCTAAGAATATGTAGAAAGTATCAAAAGTAGAACCATAGGAATGTAGAAGTAGGCGTAGGTGCTGATATGTAAGCTGACCAATCCTGAGCTCAACTTTTGCAATATGTATGAAGCTCATTATTAACTGTATTTAACCCGCCGTACTGATCAATAAAATTGAGCCTGTGATGATCAAATTGATGTCCTGGTTCCCTTCCGTCGACAAATGGTGGAGAATGCGGGCATAACTGAATCTCTGCCCTTTTTCTCGGATTAAAAGAAAAAGGGGATTACGCCACGGTCGAGGAAGTTGGGTTTGGGTCCTTGCAGCCGGGACGGTGCCGGAATTTGAAGCACCCTTAAGGTTCACAACGGTGACTTAAGCCAATATGTGTCACGGGAGCCTGGAGAGCTGCAACAGCGCGCGCTGATTAATAGGTATGGATAGGCAAGCGGCATATGATTTATTTACCGCCTATTTAGAGCGGCGTGGGATAAAAGGGATAGATTTAAAAAAGGAGTTACCAGGGTTATTAGCTTATGGCCATGCTAAGGGTATCTTTTCTAATCCTCATACAGTTCATGAGTTATCAGAGTGGAGAAAGTTTGGAGAAATATTGTGGGATACAGTACTAGACAATGATAAGTCAGCAAAGAAATTCGGGAAGTTATGGCGGGTGGTGTATATCACGTTACTTCAGCAGGTTTCTGAGAGAAAGGCAGCAGAAAGGGCAACAGAAGCTCATAGGAGGAATATAGGGTATGGTCGTGAAGATGATCCCCTGGCACCTTTGTAACTAAGGTACTTATGCCTAAGAGTCCCCAGCAAAGTGGTGTGGAGGATTTTTCTATAGGCGCAGTGGAACCGTCTGCACCTTTCCTGTCAGAGGGGGAGGGCGAGTCGGATGGTGGGGGTAAGAGCAAGCCAGCTTTGCCTCCACCACCAGCTTCAGGCGGGTTGGATGGTGGGGGTGGGAGCAAGCCAGCTTCGCCTCCGCCGCCAGCTTTGCCTCCGCCGCTTCCCCTCAGTGAGCCGGCTCCGGTTACAGCTTCGGCGGGGGAAGGGCCCATTCCCCCGCCCGAGCCGGCTCCAGCGAGGGGGCTGATTGCCCCCTGCAGGCCGGCTCAGCTTGAGTCGGCTCCAGTTTCACTGTCAGCTCCAGCGGGGGGGCCCCTGCTTCACCCGCGCGAGCCAGCCTCTGCTTCACTGCCCCCCCCGCGCGAAAACTCGGTGTCTGCACCGAAGCGCCAGCAGCATAGCACCCTTAAAGGGCCAGATCCCATCCCAGGGGCACACCGTGATCCATGGGGGGAGATGGCTAAACAGAGGAGGGAAGCTTGGGCTGCTTTGGCGAAAGAAGTAATGCAAATGGGGGATGGCGAGGCGGTGGAAATAGCTTCTAGTCTTGCATGTCCAGTTACATACACACCACAGTATGATGCACAGGGGAACCTTACACATAATAAAGCAGAATATACTCCCTTAGACTGGAAGCTGTTAACTCAGCTACGTTCTACGGTTAGTCAGTTTGGAGTAAAAAGTGAACCTGTTAGGCAAATGTTAGATTATCCTTTTAATACTCAGGTTTTATGTCCTAATGATTTAAGAGGAATAGTTCGGTTGATATTCACTCAGCATCAGCAGTTATTGTTTAATGCACATGACCCATTACATGGAGTAACAGTAAAGGAGCAGATGGGCTCAGAGGCATATTTGCGTACAGAGGCACAGATGATATCGGGAGCAGATAAACTTAGAGAGTCTATGTGGTTAGTGAGTGCTGCAATAGACATGGTTAAAGAGCCAGGAGGGTTACCGGCTTATATGGGCATTAAACAAGGAAGGGAAGAATCATTTGGAAATTTTATCGATAGAACAGCTACTGCTATAGATCAGGCTGGTGTTGCAGGGCGCTATTGAAGCAGTATGCCTTGCAAAATAGCAATTCAGCAACCCAGAGAGTGTTAGCTACTTTAGGGGCAAATTAGACTATTGAGGAAGCATTAGAGCGAATGGCATTAATGCCAACAGCTTCACAGGCATTTATAGCAGAAGCCTTAGAGGAATTAGGATTAGGGTTGCAAAAGCATAGTCTACTCAAAATCAGGTGTTAGCTGCTCTTGCTCCTCTCTGAAATGGCTCCCTGGTATTCACTCAAGGAGGTTCGAAGCCATTCCTCAAGTGTTACCGATGCGGCAACGAAGGACATACACGCCGAACGTGCCGAGCAACTGGCGTATGGTGTCAACACTGCTGATCCAGCTCCCACAACACTACGGCTTGTAGGCGCCGGTCGGGAAACCATCCGCAGAGTGCGCATCTCGGGGGCCGCGCCCAGACACAAGTTGCCGCCGTGACATCGGAGACACCAGCAGCTGCCGTGACATCGCTGCTACCTCCTGTCTGCAACCCGCAACAACCGGGAGCCTCGGCTTGGACTTATCAGCAGCAGTAGACGTCACACTAATGACGAACCGGCCTGAGAGGATACCCACTGGAGTAAAGGGTCCTCTTATATTAAATGGACAAACATGTGGAGCATTATTGCTGGGACGTTCCTCTACAACTATGTTGGGATTATTTGTTTTGCCTGGTGTTATTGATGCAGAATTTACAGGGAAAATACAAATCATGGTTTACACCCTTTATCCTCTGATTAAAATAACAAAAGGACAACGCATCACACAATTGGTACCACTATCACAAATGACATCAAGAATACAATCATTTACTGGGCAAACACGGAATGAGAAGGGTTTTGGCTCTACTGGTGTTACACTTTTGACTGTGGATTTACAAAATAGACACAAACAAAAAGTTGAAATTACCCATGGGCATCAAAGCATAACCCTTTATGGATTATTGGATACAGGAGCAGATACCAGCATCATTTCTCCAGAAGCGTGGCCATAACATTGGCCTCTATTTCCATCATCCAACATGCTCACAGGAGTAGGAGGATTTACATTGGCAAGCAGATCACCGCCTTTGTCTGTGTGCATTGAGAATCAACAAATATCTGCTGTGTTTTCAATTGTTCAACTGCCTCCTACAGTTTCTTGCTTAATTGGAAGGGACATTTTAACACAATTGGGAATGGTGTTAACTAATAATCACTCTTTGGGGTAATTGCCATTGCTTGGACTTTCCCCATCCCACTCACCTGGAAGACAGACACAATGGTGATGGTTAAGCAATGGCCATTAAAAGGGGAGTCTTATGCATGCTCATGAATTGGTAAAGGAACAATATACAAAGGGACATCTACGACTTTCCACAAGCCCTTGGAATACACCTATTTTTGTAATTAAGAAGAAATCAGGGAAATATCGTTTGATACATGATTTACGAGCTGTAAATGACAAGATGGAACCAATGGGGGCATTACAGCCTGGTCTTCCAAATCCAGCTATGATCCCAGAACACTGGCCACTTTTAATTATTGACCTAAAGGATTGTTTTTTCACTATTGGGCTGCATCCTGATATATGAAGAGATTTGCTTTTACTTTACCGGCAACATATCATGGAGAACCAGATAAAAGATGTGAATGGACGTCTCTTCCGCAAGGCATGCGCAATTCTCCGACTTTATGTCAGCTTTATGTTGATGCTGCATTACAGCCACTACGTCGCAAGTGGCCAGCAACTATAATATATCATTACATGGATGATATTTTGTTTGCACAGCAACAACCATTTTCCTCTTTGCAGATTGACAGCATTAAAAATACTCTTGCAGAATATTCGCTTGTTATTGCTACAGAGAAAATTCAGATCATAAAGCCCTGGAAATATTTGGGATGGACTTTGATGGATCAAATAGTAATACCTCAAAAATTGGAATTACAATTAGACATTAAAACTCTACATGATGCACAGAAGTTGCTGGGAGACTTACAGTGGCTGAAGCCCATTGTGGGAATAACAAGTAATTTATTAGAAACCCTACGGCCTTTGTTAAAGGGCGTCCACCCTACTACTACTGTATACCTGACAAAGGAGCATCATCTTGCCTTGCAGCAAATTAGTAACTGTGTACAACAAGGGTATGTGTCTCGTCGACAACTCGACCACCCCATTGACCTTACTTTTTGGAATAGCCCTTGCCACTTGCTTGGTGCTCTCTCTCAAGAACAGAAGAAAATGGGGGAGATACGGGTTTTGGAATGGTTGTCACCACCACTACAGCATAAGAAAACACTTTTTTCAAAAATTGAACAATTGGCTGCATTAATCAAAAAGGGGCATCTCAGAATTCTTGAAGTGGATGGTAGAGAACCTGCTACCATTAGATTGCCTATGGAAAAAGAAACCTTGGACTGGTACTTGATTAATTCGAAGGATTTACAGGAAGCATTATTGACATCGTCTGCTAAAGTAGAGACCAGCAAATTAGTGCCTAGAGTTTTGCAATGGATGACAGAATGGAACTGGATCATTCGACCTTTGAGAGAAGAACACCCTATAGAAGGAGCTATTACAGCTTTTACAGATGCAGGAAAGAAATCAAGGCGTGCTGCTGTCACCTGGCAAGAAAAAGGACAATGGAAGCATCAGCTCCTCACAGAAGACCCTGCAGATAGCTTACAAACTTTGGAATTGTTAGCAATAGTATGGGCGGTGTCCAACTTACAGGAACCTTTAAATGTGGTCACAGACTCTATGTATGTTGCAGGAGTAGTTTGACGAATAGAGGAAGCAGCAATTAAGGAAGTGAATAATAAACGATTGTATGAGTTACTGGTACAATTAAGGAAAGCTTTACGGGAAAGAAATGCAGCGTATTCTGTGATTCATATTAGGAGCCATAAATGGTCTGAAGGTTTAGGAGAAGGGAATGAATGTGCAGACAAATTGGTTACCCTGCCCATTGATAACTTTTGTCCCATTGATAAGCATACATTGGCCAAAGAAGCACATAGTAGATATCATCAAAATGCAAAAGGATTAGCAAGGCACTTTGAGCTGAGTTTGTCAGAGGCTAAGGCCATTGTTTGAGCATGTCCAACATGTAGTTATCATAATGGTGGAATAGGTTTAGGCATCGGGGTTAATCCTCGAGGTTTAGAAATAAATGAGAAATGGCAAATGGATGTTACACACATAGCTAGATTTGGTAGAGTCAAGTATGTGCACATCACTATAGATACATATAGTCATTACATATGGGCTACAGCTCAGGCAGGAGAGAAAGCTATACAGGTTATCAGACACCTGTTAAGTTGTTTCGCTGTTATGGGAGTTCCAAAGAGTATCAAAACGGATAATGGTCCAGCTTATGTAAGTGCTAGGGTCTAGAAATTTTTGAATCAGTGGTCTGTTAAGCTTGTGACAGGTATTCCACACTCCCCTACTGGACAGGCAATAGTGGAAAGAGCAAACGGTACCTTTAAACAGTAGTTTGAAAAACATCAAGATTTGAGAGATCCACAGGCATGTTTGGCTAAGGTTTTGTATGTGATTAATCATTTATGCATTTTTGGGGAAGACAATACCCCTCCTGCAATTAAATATCATCTGAGGTCAGGTCAGGAAAATACTAAGGAAACAGAGGTCTGGGTTAAGTATAAGAATCCAAGTACAGGATTATGGGAAAAACCTGCAAAAGTATTATATTGGGGTCGGGGGTATCTTTGTGTTTCCTCACCTACAGGGTCTTTGTGGGTGCCTGCTAAGTAGACTAAACCTGTTTTTGGTGCAGCCTCTGGTGGACCGCCTCACGGAGGAGGACAAGGAGCAACTGGGGAAGAAACTGCCTCTAGTGCTATGACCGCTTCTGTTACAGTTGAAGGGACACTCAAAAGCGGTGGACAGAGCACTGACACGTCACTGTTGGACAGCCCAGGAGCTGATTAGTTTCATTGACACATTATCAACTTTTCACGTAACAAATCCAGAAAAAGAACTTTGCCTTGACTGTCACGATACACATTGTGCTGCCTGGATAGCCCTATGTTGTGGGGGTTGTGATAGAACTTTTTGGATAGAACAATCATTATTGTGGGATTTGTGGTGTCACACTTGTGAACACGAGCACAGGTGGCGTAAAAGCTGGCAAGATGAATTAAGGAGACAAACAGGGCAAAACGCATATATAGCTTTAAATCTTTATGAGTCTCCTGAACAGAAAATTCTTGCTTATTATCGATGGGAGGTACAATGTGTTGTGAATAGAATTAAGGTTCAGAGTAAATCACGTATAGTCTCTGTAAGGTGTAGAAAATTAGTGCCTTTAACACAGCGCTCGATTGTAGGGCCCTTCAGGGGAAATCCTGAAAAAGCACTAGACTGCTGCATTGAAAAGTTGCAAAAATTGAGTTTGCAAGTGACAGGACCAGTAAAATTAGCAGCAGCAAGACTGAAGACAGATAAGAAAAAGAAGGCAAAAAAGGGAATCGACCTCATCTGAGTAAGGATATCAGTGATTACTAATTAATTTTCTATGATTAGGACAATTTTACAGTTGTGGGACCCTCAGGAGGATATAGTTGTTGAAGAAGATAACAAACAAGGACTATGATTACGAAATAAGATACGCCTTGTGTTAAAGAAAGAGCTTGAACTATTAGCCTCATATAGTAAAAAAGCTGAAGAGGCTTTGCAATCACCACCATTGAATTGGTTGTACTGCGTTGAAGAACCAGACTTTTATACTGGTCCTTACCTACATTCACTTCCTTGTAATGTTTGTAAAAGGGATGTTGATAAGTGCTATGCATGGATAGCTTTGCATTGTGCAGATTGTAATAAGGTTTATTGCTACTCACAGAGGTCAATAGGATATTTATGGTGTGGACCTTGTTTTGGAAAGTGGATTCGAAATTTTCTCTGGGTTACAGCTCTTTAGCAAAGTACTGGCCTGCCAGGACGGACAGGATTACAGCTTTTTGAGAGTGCAGAACAAGTGGTTATAGCATATCTTAGGTGGAAGTTGCAGGAAATACTTAGAATATTTGAAATTACTAGAGCCTCACGCATCATAGCAGCTCGCTGTAAAGCTGATTTGCCTTCAAACTTACCTCATGCTATACCTGTGAGCAAGGATGCTGATTTAGAATTAGATCAGTGTATTCAAAAATTGACTCAGCCTTACAATAGACATTCTAGAAAACCAGGGAAAAGACAACGAAGAAAGGAAAAACAGAGAAAGCAGAAAGAAAAATGAGGTTTGTTTTTATTATACTGCTCAATGTTGTAACAAGTGAAGCAGTAGAAATAACACATTTTAGTCAGCCAAGAGAAAATTTATGGGTGACACTTGCTAATCAAATTAACAAATCATCGCTTTGTCTTAGTCTTGGAGGAGTCACTAACCCATTTTGAACATGCCTGGTGGGACTTCCGGTGTGGTCTCCTGGAGAATTTTGCAGTTTGATAAACAATCAAACCTTATGTATGCCTAACATGTCAAACATCACATTGCCAGTACAACAAGGGTATACTGCAGGTCAGAGTGATGGCTATCGTCAATGCTTACTAATCCAATCACTTAACACCGCTTTGCATTCTCCTCCTGAGGAATTGGATCTTTTTGGCAGTACAAACGCCAGTATGTCTAACACTACAGCTGGCGGATGGTTTAGCTTCGAATTTTCAGGTGCTCAGAATATAAACCGACCTAAAGAAACATGGGCCACCCTAGATTCATTCCTGAATGTGAGTGGAATCTCTCTGCAGCATTACAGTAAATGTAATAGCACAAATATCCCGGCACCAATGAAATTACCCACAGGAATATTCTGGATTTGTGGAGACAGGGCGTGGAATGGTATACCAGCTAAACCACATGGTGGACCCTGTTTTTTGGGAAAATTGTCATTGTTTCACCCTAATGTGTCCTTGCTAATGCAGCTGAGTCAAAATCCAAACAGGAAAAGATGTAGTACACATGACTTAGACTGCAGCCATATAGGAGATCCACAGTTTTGGGGTACATTCAAAGAAGTGGTAGTTTCAACTATCCTGCTAGGAGGATCTGCCAACAAAGCTATGAATTTAGCAAAACAATTAGGATGCTGGGCAAAGGATGAGCTAAACAAGATATCACAAATTCTAGACATGCTAACTGCAGATGTGCAAAGTGTTAACCATGCTGTTTTGCAAAATAGAGCTGCTGTAGATTTCTTGCTCTTAGCACAAGGGCATGGATGTGAAGAGTTTGAGGGAATGTGTTGTATGAATCTGTCTGATCATTCGGTGTCCATTAACACTAAGATAAAAGAACTGCAACAGGGACTTCACAGTCTCAAGGAAGAAGAAGGTTTAGGAATTGACGAATGGCTTAAAAGCTTAGGACTTGGGCCATGGGTGAGAAACCTTGTGATCTATGGTATAGGAATACTGGGTGTAATTTTACTGTTTTTGCTTATTTTGCCTTGTATTTTTAAATGTATTCAAAACATGGTCAGCCATACAATAGCAAAAACCTGGCAGACTAATCTCCTTGCTCAAGAAGAAAATGGGGGAAATGTGGAGAGATTTATTAATAGTTGGTTAGGTGAGAAAGGCCACACTGATATAATGCCGCTGGTTAAGCTGAAAAGAGAAGTCAGCAGTCAGTGACGAATGAGAGGCAAGGACAGAATGCACTTGCCGCAACATGAGGATAGGGAAGAGAGATTCTTCCTGAGAATATGTAGAAAGTATCAAAAGTATAACCATAAGTATGCAGAAGTAGGCGTAGTTGCTGATATGTAACTAACCAATCCTGAGCTCAACTTTTGCAATATGTATGAAGTTCATTATGAACTGTATTTAACCTGCTGTACCGATCAATAAAATTAGACCTGTGATGATCTAATTCATGTCCGGGTCTCCTTCTGTCGACAGCTATATCCGGCCGCGGGGCATGACGGGAGTTGTAAGCAAAAATAAAATATGGCGCCAATGTAGGCACCGCCCCTAGTCCCGGAACCCTTGCGCTGATTGCTGCAGCTGCTGATGGGCGGGAGCATCAGCAAATGGGAAGCGGTGGAGGCGAGAACAGCCAGTTCACACTCCTCCAGTCCCTCCCAGTACAGACCGGTTCATCCTCAGCACAGCCCAGTACAACCCCAGTGCCCCTCCGGTCCCTCCCAGTACAGCCCAGTCCGTCCCAATACACCCAAGTTCATTTCCAGTCATTCCCAGTTCCAGTGTCATCCACAGGATGACCCAGTGTCACCAGTTTTCTCTGCAATGTCCCCAGTGTCCCCAGTGAGTCCCAATAGAAACCAGTGTCACTCCCAGTATGTCCCAGTGTCTCCCACACTGTTCCCAGTGATCCCCAGTATGTCCCAGTCCTCCCCAGTGTTTCCAAGGACAGTTTCATTTCTCACGGTGGCCGTGGCAGCCAAACCCAGCAGTGGGGTCAGTGCAGTGCCCATGGCCACAGCCCCTTGCAGGGCCCAGTGCAGCTTGGGCTGATGATCCACCCTCACAGCTGGCCCAGGGCAGCTCTGCAGTGCCTTTGGTGGCACCTGGGGCTGGCACACACCTGAGCAGTGTGTCTGTTTGCAGTGGGGAAACTCAGCAGTTTCAGATTGCTTCAAAAAACCCCAAAAAGTGAGAACCCCTCTAAGGCTGAGTGCAGCCAACTCTGCAAGCACAGCAGGGCCCAGGGCAGTGAGGACAGATAGGATGGGGCTGGGCAATGTGGAGCAAGGTTGTGCACACTGGGTCAGAGCTCCAGGCACAGCTTCTGTGAGCAGGCCAGGAGTGCTGAGGAGAGACCCTGGGTCAATATCAATCACAGAATGCTGCAATCACCTCTGCTCTAAAGAGAAATAAAATAAAATACATCCTTTAAAATAGGAACGTGTCTTTCTTACAAGTTTTTTGAAATCTTTCTCCATAACTAGACTAGGAACACTTTAATGATTCTCACAGGGCTTTGATGTTGTTTACATCAGACTCAGTCCCTGACAGAGTGTCTTCAGAAAACTTCTCAAGAACTCAAAGTTAAATGGAAACTCTGAAGTTTCTTTAAGTTTTTATGGGGTCCCACTGAGGAACACAACTCAAAAAGTGTCCCCAGGTTCCAGTTAGAGCAAAACACTGGAGGCAGTGATGACAGCTGGGCACAAACAAGGCAAAGGTGTCTCTGGTGCTGAGCAAAGCTGGATGTGTTTGAGGAATTCCAAGGACCAAGGCCTGAGCCCCAGCCCCTGGCCAGGCAGATCCTGTCCCTCCCTCCTTGCTCAGGGCTCTTCCCGGGATGGGCACTGGCATGTGGGGATGTGCAATGCCAAGGGCAGGAGCATGGGGTGGCCCCTACCAGGCTGCTGAGCAGGGACAAGGAGGCAATGAGGCCCCAGCCCTGCAAGGCTCACTTGTCCCCTCGTGGCCTCAAGCCCAGGCCCAGCAGCCATGGCCAAAGTGCTGCCCAAGTTGGCTCTGGCAGGGCTGTCTTGCAGCTGCTGCCCATTCTTGTGCCCTGTGCAGCCCAGGCTGTCCCACGGTGTCCCTGCCCTGCGCCTCTGTCCCTGCACGCTGTCGGCATCCCCCGGCTGCCCCACATGGCTGGGCCCTTCCTTTGCTGCCAGCTCTGCCTCCTGCCTTCCTCTGCCTGCCCACACAAAGCCTGTGGCTGACCCAGACTTCTTCTGGGGACGTGGGGCACCACAGCCCTGCCCTGGCAGGGAAATTCCTTTCTCCTGGTGTCCAGTCTGGGCCTCTCTATGTTCCTTTGGTGCCACTGTTTCCTTTTCATGCTTATATCCTCCATGAAGAAAAGCTCCGGAATCTCTGAAACCACCCTTCCATCCCTCTCAGGCTGCTCCTATTCTACCCTCAGTCTGCACACCACTGAGTCCAGAGCCCTCAGCCTCTTCCAGCTGGTTTTTTCATGAGGCCTCCAAACCCCATCCTGGGAGACTTTTGTGTCTTCTCCAAGGTCTGTGAAAATGGAAAAATAGTGATCAAATTTATTTTCTCCACAATCTTGCAATGACAGAACAAGGGCCAATATCTTTAAACTGAATCAGGGTGGATTTATATATCTTAAAAGTAGGAAATATTTTACAAGTATGAGGGTGGGTCGAAACTGCAGCTGATTTCCCAGAGAAGTGGATTCCCCATCCCAGGAATTGTCCAAGAGCAGGAACTTTGTGCAACCTGACCCAGTGAAACCCTCTCATCCCCAAGGACAGAATTCCTGTAGTGTGGGTTCTCTGATGTGCTGGGTGCCCTCACAGCGCTTCTGGCCAGAATGTCTGCTGAGGGCAGCCAGGCTGCTGCAGGGGCAGTGACCTCACAGCCATCACCATGGCAGCCCTGTCCCCTGGGCCTGGCTCTGCCCTTTCCTCTGCCACTGCCTTGGCTCTGCTGCCATGAAGAGTTTTGTCATTAATATCTTGTCCCCAAGCTGCTGGGGCCAATGGCTTCCCAGTCAGGCTCCTGGAGCAGAAGCGGCTTTTCAGAGCCCAGCCAGGAATGAGCCCTGAGGCAGCAGCTCTGCAGTGGTGGCCACCAGGCCGGGCTGCCAAGGGAGGCTTCTGGCCGTGGCCTGCAAGCAGCTGCTGCTGCCAAGGTGCCTTTGGTGCCTCAGGCTCTCCCTGGCACAGCTCCCAGCACGGCGCTCTGCCCTTGATCCTGAGCCCTTCCCTGTGCTGGGGCTGGCCTGGTGCTTTTCCTGCAGTGGGACCTGCTCTGCTGATGGCACAGGAAAGGCAATTCCTGCTGGAGCAGGAGGCTCTACCTGCAATGGACTCCCGCAACTCCAGCAAGGCCCTGTTGACCTCAAAATTGCTTCATAGAACATTATATTCTAATAATTGTTATAGCACCTGTACTGTGGAGTAAATAACTCTGGTTAAGATCTTCCTGTAAAATCATGATCACAATCAATCAGAGTGGTATTTGTATAAATGTATCTGGTATTCTATCATTAACCCTGTGGGAAAAATTGGGGTAAAGTTCAATTCTACGTGTCCAATCTTTTACACCTTTGACAAAGTCTGGGGCTGGGATTGGATGCAGCCACTCCCATTCTCCTCTCTTAGAAGGAATTGTAGAAGTTGAAGGGTCCTGCCGGGGTTTGAGGATCCATGGTGCCTGTTCAGTGTCATTTCTCCACCTCATGATTCAGCAGGAGTTTTTCCAATAAAGAAATAAAGCTTTTGCCTGAAGCTCCCACTGTGCCCATGACAGGAACCCCTGTGAGTGTCTGGGACATCCCAGCTCTTTGGCAGCCTGGGAACTCCTGGGATGTCACTGTGGAGCCCCCGTGAGTGCCTGTGACAGACTGGTGCCTTTGCAGCCCAAGGTGCCCTGGGATCTCACCATGGAATGGCTGTGACTGCCTCTGACCACAGGGCTCTTTACTCTCCCAGAAAGCCCTGGGAGGACTACATGGAGCCCCTGTCTGTGCCTGTGACATTCCAGCTCTGGAACAGCCTGGAGACTCTTGGAAAGTCTCCATGGAATCCCTCTTAAGGGTCTGTGACAAATCTGATCCGTGGAAGGCAACCACCACCAGGACCCTGTTGCTATGGTCTGTTTCCAGGGCAACCATCACCAGACCCCTGTTGCTAAGGTCAGTTTCCATGGCAACCATCACCAGCCCCCTGTTGCTATGGTCAGTCCCTTGGCAGCTCCATGGAGACCCCATGCCGGGGGTGGTTGCCATGGACACCAGCTCAGGCCTGCATCCAGAGCCTGTTGCCATGGCAACCATTGGCAGCCCCATCCCCAGGCTCATGGGATCCCAGAACCACAGAATGGGCTGAGCTGGGATGGGCCCATCAGGATCCTCCAGTCCAACTGCTGGCCCTGCACAGGACACCCCAACAATGCCAGCCTGGGCCTGGCAGTGCTGTCCAAACACTGCTGGAGCTCAGAGAGCCCTGGAGCTGGGACCCTTCCCTGGGGAGCCTGAGCAGGGCCCCAGCAGCCTCTGGGCAAAAACCCTTTCCTGACATCCAACCTGAACCTGCCCCGACTCAGCTGCAGCCGTTCCCTCCACTCCTGTCCCTGGGCACCAGAGGGAAGAGGTTCCCACAGCCCCAGCCAGGGACCCGCTCCCAAGGCTGTTGCCATGGCCGCCAGGGCTGGGACCAGCTGGGATGCTCGGTTTCCACGGGCTGGGGTTCAGGAATGGGATTCCCCAATTTCCTGCTCCTGCTAAAACTGCTCTGCCCTCGCTGCCCTCCCACCTCTTGTGGAAAGAACAAAAGGCAAAGATCCCAGGCTGGGATAAGAACAATTTATTGGGAACAGCAGCAAGATAAGGAACAAACAAGAACAGAAATAATACTGGCAACAGAAGGGATGAAATAAAGGGAGAACTACAACATAACTGACTGTCTCTTCCTGGCCACCATTTTCCACTGCCTGGAAAGGACACCCTTCTTCTCAGGAGAGAGAGAGAGACAGTCCCTTTCCTGCCCCAGGCAATTTCCTGAGGTGGGAGAGAATATAATGACATGGTCATGCCATGACCCTCAGGTGTTTTTTCAGAGCCACATCATGTCCATTGGCAGGGGCAGGAAAAGGTACAGGTGTTTTCCCAGACTGGATCAATGGGGAATATGGATCACCAGGGCTCTGCTTAACATGGGTCCTCCATGGGGGTTGAAGCTTGAGCAGTGCACGAAGCTCATCCTGCACTTGGGGCATTGGCAGAGCTTACTTTACCAGTGCCTCCTTTGGTGCCTGGTCAAGTGAGAGCTCCGGGCGAAGCTCTTCCCACACTTGGGACACTCATAGGGCCGCTTCCCAGTGTGGATGCGCCGGTGCCTGATGAGGTTGGACTTTTGCTTGAAGCCCTTCCCACAGTCAGGGCAGATGAAAGGCCTCTCCTTGGCGTGAATCCGCTGGTGCTGGAGGAGATGGTAGCTAGTCCGAAACCTCTTCCCGCACTCGGGACACTCTTAGGGTCTCTCCCCAGTGTGGATGCGTTGGTGGGTCACAAGGTTGGATCTGTAGCTGAAGCCCTTCCCACATTCTTCACACTCGTAGGCCCATTCCCCGGTGTGGATCATCTGGTGGCTGATCAGGGTGCTGCTCTGCCTGAAGCTCTTCCCACACTCCAAGCACTTGTGGGGCTTCTCCCCATCATGAAGCTGCTCCTGGGCCATCAGCTCCAAGAACTTGCTGAAGCTCTGTCCACCTTCGTGGCTCTGGGTAAGTCTTTCCTCCTCAGAGCAACCTGGGCAGGGTTTGGAGCCCCTCTTCCTGCAGGATCTCTGGGGATTTTCCTCCCCATTAGTATTCTGTGGACTCAATCAAAACAGCCTCTTCCATGAGGTTCTGCCAAGGAGATTTTTCCTCCCTGGTCTCCATCATCAGCTTTTTGTCTAGGGAAGGAAGGGCAAGGAGAAGATGGGATTTGCCTCCATTCCAGAAGGAAGGGGAAGGAGATCCCCCCAGTGCATCCCCGGCAGGACGGTCTTGGCACCAAGGTTGTCCTGCAGCCCGGGGCTGTGCTGGGCTGGGAGATGGAGCAGGAGAGAGGGGGAAAGGGGCACTGATTTCCTCTTCACCTGCCTGGGTATCTCAGGGCTCCTTCCTCTTCCTCTCAGCCTCCTCCTCCATCCAATCAAGGTTTGGGAATGGGAAATCCTGTTCTGGGAAGAAAACAAAGGGTGCGCACATTGTCGTTTGTTCCGGGATCTGTGCTGGGCTGGGAGATGGAGCAGGAGAGAGGGGAAAAGGGGCACTGACTTCCTCCTCACCTGCCTGGGTATCCCAGGGCTCCTTCCTTTTCCTCGAAGCCTCCTCCTCCATCCAATCAAGATTTGGGGATGGGAAATCCTGTTCTGGGAAGAAAACAAAGGGTGTGCACATTGTCGTTTGTTCTGGTTTGAAGGCAAACTTGGGGGAGAGTCTAAGTTGGAGTTACAATTTAAAAAGAAAATTTAGATCAGGACAATGATACAGAAACAGTGCCTTTAACTGACAGAGTCAGGATATAACCTGACACCCTGTTGGTCAGGGTGGTGGCAGCAGTCACATTAAATGGTGGCTTCAGTCCTGTTGGAGTGATCAACGTGATTCTGTCAGAGCAGTGATCCTGTAAAAGGGTCTGGTCTTCCTCTGAAGGTCCAGTGGTGGTTATGGAGATCTTGTCCTCTGGGAATCCAGTAGGCAAGCTGCTCCTGGTGTTGCAAGGCTCACCTTATATCCAGGTAGGAATGCTTGGATCCTCCCCCTGGGCGGAGCATCTCACAATGGGATGACGGAATTTTATCAGTCCTGCAGGGACACTCAATGGCCTATTCACAGAAGATATCTCCCCTGGAGGGCGTTATCAGGGGTGAGTCATGCAAGAGATAAAGAGCACTGCCCTGCCTTTTTATAGCAGTTGATGAAGATAGGGATTGAAAACATGCATTTGGTTACATCTTGCATGGCAACCTGAAACAGTGGGGTAATCCCTGCTCAGGGCGTGAATAACCCTCCCCTTACCCAAACTGGCTCAGGTGTAAAACCCCCACCCTGGGAAGGGCACACACACAGGGGACAATGTCACACTTGCCCTGCTCCAGGGGAGGTCTCTGTCCCTTGCTCTCTCCCCCTTCTCTCTTTCTTTCCATCTGTCTCTCTACCTCACATTTACTGTTCAATAAAATCCATTTTGGATTTGGGCTCGTTAGCACCTTCCTGGCTGCAGAGGCATCTCTCTAATAATTTTCTTAACCAGATTGTGACATAGTTTTGGAACAGTGAGTTTAGGCACTGCTCTCTGACTCCAAGTGCATTTGACAACAGCATGGTTCCCTCCACTTAGGAGGTTCTGGTTCTCTCTGGAAGAACTCTTGGAAAACTTGGATGAGCTTCCTCTGAGCTTCTTATGGGAGAACTGATGAAGAAAATAGGTGTTGTAGGTGGCCAGTGTAAAGAAAATATTTTGCTGTCCTTCCTTGAAAAGTTTGTTAAAATCGCCGGAGGAAAGGGAGCAAATGCTACCAGCCAGACTGACAAGGTTCATTCACCCCACGATGAGGAACACAAGGCTGCGGAAAGTCCCACAAGAACCCCCACTCAAGTAGCTAAATTCTGGAATAACTTCTGAATTCACAGGCTTGAGGGCTTTGCTAGATGTGAGAATAATTTTTCTCTTCATCCCTGTCAGCTTTGTGACAGCTACACAGAGCTTTCCCTTCCTTTTCATAATCTGTATTGGGCTGAATTTCTACTTTGCTCTTGTTGGAACCGACCAGCAGCTGAGCTGGAGCTGTTCAGGAACTGATCAAACTTGGAATTGCCACAAAATTGTTTCTATTTTTGGTTTATTCATGTTTGCAATTTATTTGTGTTTTCATCACATATGATTTGTGGGAAAAACAAGTATTCATCAAAGCAATTTATGCAGAGTCAGGTTTGATTTCTGCCAAGTTTATTTTGTCCAGTGCCCAGAGGAATCTCCCATCCTGTCTGCAGCTGCTCCCACAGGGATGTGAGAGCTGATCCCAGAGCCCCAGGGGTTACAGTCAGGGCTGCCCTCAGGGAATGCTCACCTGGTATTGAGGGGCAGCATGGGAGCACCTGGATCTTGGAGCACCCAGCTGCCCCTCAAGTTTGGAGGTGCCTGAGGAGGGCTGGGATGATGCCAGG
Organism: Passerculus sandwichensis; assembly: GCA_031885435.1. Taxonomy (NCBI): domain Eukaryota; kingdom Metazoa; phylum Chordata; class Aves; order Passeriformes; family Passerellidae; genus Passerculus; species Passerculus sandwichensis. The sequence goes on from CM063150.1 coordinate 9,629,453, forward strand.
GACATTCTGCAGTGACAATCCCCCCTGTCCAGCTCTGGGTGAGCTCAGTCCCAAACCTGACCCTGACCCTGGTCTCAGTCTCATTCCATGTGGAGACACACTCACAGTTCTGTATTTAATCTCATCCCAGTGCCAGACTTGTCTAGCCCCAGACCCAATCCCAACCCCAGCCCTAAAGCCAATCCCATGTGTAGCCTTAACCCCAATCCCAGCTCTAATCCAAATCTCAGCCCCAACGCAAACCCCAGCCCCAATTCCAGCCCCTTCCTAAATCCTCAGCCCCAAACGAAATCCCAGGTTCAGCCCTTCTGGGGCTTTGGGGGTGTCTCTGTCCCTCTGACCCCGATGATGTTTGGGTGGGGTCACACCAGGGCTGAGAGGGACAGAGACCCCCCCGGCCTCCCCAGGTGTGAGAAGGTCGGAGAGCCTCCCCAGCCCCGAGCACCCTCAGCGGTGAGAAGGACACAGAGCCTCTGGTCCAAAGCCCTGCACAGGCATTGCCTGAGGCCAGAGGGATAGAGACACCCCAAGTATCCCCCAGGGCGAGGGGACAGAGAGCCCCAAGCATTCCCTGAGAGAGAGACAGAGACTGCCCTGAGCACCCTTTTCAAGGAAGGACAACAAAATATTTTCTTTTTCACTGGTCAGTCAGAACAGCCATTTTCTTCATCATTTCTCCCATAAGTTCCCCAGGAGGAAGGAGGAACAGTTTCCAAGTCCTTCCAAGTTTCCAAGAATTCTTCCAGAGAGAACCACAACCTCCTCAGAGAAGGGAACCATGCTGTTGTCAAAGGCATTTGGAGTCAGAGAGCAGTGCCTAAACTCACTGTTCCAAAACAATGTCACAATCTGGTTAAGAAAATTATTAGAGAGATGCCTCTGCAGCCAGGAAGGTGCTAACGAGCCCAAATCCAAAATGGATTTTATTGAACAGTAAATGTGAGGTAGAGAGACAGATGGAAAGAAAGAGAGAAGGGGGAGAGAGCAAGGGACAGAGACCTCCCCTGGAGCAGGGCAAGTGTGACATTGTCCCCTGTGTGTGTGCCCTTCCCAGGGTGGGGGTTTTACACCTGAGCCAGTTTGGGTAAGGGGAGGGTTATTCACGCCCTGAGCAGGGATTACCCCACTGTTTCAGGTTGCCATGCAAGATGTAACCAAATGCATGTTTTCAATCCCTATCTTCATCAACTGCTATAAAAAGGCAGGGCAGTGCTCTTTATCTCTTGCATGACTCACCCCTGATAACGCCCTCCAGGGGAGATATCTTCTGTGAATAGGCCATTGAGTGTCCCTGCAGGACTGATAAAATTCCGTCATCCCATTGTGGGATGCTCCGCCCAGGGGGAGGAACCAAGCATTCCTACCTGGATATAAGGTGAGCCTTGCAACACCAGGAGCAGCTTGCCTACTGGATTCCCAGAGGACAAGATCTCCATAACCACCACTGGACCTTCAGAGGAAGACCAGACCCTTTTACAGGATCACTGCTCTGACAGAATCACGTTGATCACTCCAACAGGACTGAAGCCACCATTTAATGTGACTGCTGCCACCACCCTGACCAACAGGGTGTCAGGTTATATCCTGACTCTGTCAGTTAAAGGCACTGTTTCTGTATCATTGTCCTGATCTAAATTTTCTTTTTAAATTGTAACTCCAACTTAGACTCTCCCCCAAGTTTGCCTTCAAACCAGAACAAACGACAATGTGCACACCCTTTGTTTTCTTCCCAGAACAGGATTTCCCATCCCCAAATCTTGATTGGATGGAGGAGGAGGCTTCGAGGAAAAGGAAGGAGCCCTGGGATACCCAGGCAGGTGAGGAGGAAGTCAGTGCCCCTTTTCCCCTCTCTCCTGCTCCATCTCCCAGCCCAGCACAGATCCCGGAACAAACGACAATGTGCGCACCCTTTGTTTTCTTCCCAGAACAGGATTTCCCATTCCCAAACCTTGATTGGATGGAGGAGGAGGCTGAGAGGAAGAGGAAGGAGCCCTGGGATACCCAGGCAGGTGAAGAGGAAATCAGTGCCCCTTTCCCCCTCTCTCCTGCTCCATCTCCCAGCCCAGCACAGCCCCGGGCTGCAGGACAACCTTGGTGCCAAGACCGTCCTGCCGGGGATGCACTGGGGGGATCTCCTTCCCCTTCCTTCTGGAATGGAGGCAAATCCCATCTTCTCCTTGCCCTTCCTTCCCTAGACAAAAAGCTGATGATGGAGACCAGGGAGGAAAAATCTCCTTGGCAGAACCTCATGGAAGAGGCTGTTTTGATTGAGTCCACAGAATACTAATGGGGAGGAAAATCCCCAGAGATCCTGCAGGAAGAGGGGCTCCAAACCCTGCCCAGGTTGCTCTGAGGAGGAAAGACTTACCCAGAGCCACGAAGGTGGACAGAGCTTCAGCAAGTTCTTGGAGCTGATGGCCCAGGAGCAGCTTCATGATGGGGAGAAGCCCCACAAGTGCTTGGAGTGTGGGAAGAGCTTCAGGCAGAGCAGCACCCTGATCAGCCACCAGATGATCCACACCAGGGAATGGGCCTACGAGTGTGAAGAATGTGGGAAGGGCTTCAGCTACAGATCCAACCTTGTGACCCACCAACGCATCCACACTGGGGAGAGACCCTAAGAGTGTCCCGAGTGCGGGAAGAGGTTTCGGACTAGCTACCATCTCCTCCAGCACCAGCGGATTCACGCCAAGGAGAGGCCTTTCATCTGCCCTGACTGTGGGAAGGGCTTCAAGCAAAAGTCCAACCTCATCAGGCACCGGCGCATCCACACTGGGAAGCGGCCCTATGAGTGTCCCAAGTGTGGGAAGAGCTTCGCCCGGAGCTCTCACTTGACCAGGCACCAAAGGAGGCACTGGTAAAGTAAGCTCTGCCAATGCCCCAAGTGCAGGATGAGCTTCGTGCACTGCTCAAGCTTCAACCCCCATGGAGGACCCATGTTAAGCAGAGCCCTGGTGATCCATATTCCCCATTGATCCAGTCTGGGAAAACACCTGTACCTTTTCCTGCCCCTGCCAATGGACATGATGTGGCTCTGAAAAAACACCTGAGGGTCATGGCATGACCATGTCATTATATTCTCTCCCACCTCAGGAAATTGCCTGGGGCAGGAAAGGGACTGTCTCTCTCTCTCTCCTGAGAAGAAGGGTGTCCTTTCCAGGCAGTGGAAAATGGTGGCCAGGAAGAGACAGTCAGTTATGTTGTAGTTCTCCCTTTATTTCATCCCTTCTGTTGCCAGTATTATTTCTGTTCTTGTTTGTTCCTTATCTTGCTGCTGTTCCCAATAAATTGTTCTTATCCCAGCCTGGGATCTTTGCCTTTTGTTCTTTCCACAAGAGGTGGGAGGGCAGCGAGGGCAGAGCAGTTTTAGCAGGAGCAGGAAATTGGGGAATCCCATTCCTGAACCCCAGCCCGTGGAAACCGAGCATCCCAGCTGGTCCCAGCCCTGGCGGCCATGGCAACAGCCTTGGGAGCGGGTCCCTGGCTGGGGCTGTGGGAACCTCTTCCCTCTGGTGCCCAGGGACAGGAGTGGAGGGAACGGCTGCAGCTGAGTCGGGGCAGGCTCAGGTTGGATGTCAGGAAAGGGTTTTTGCCCAGAGGCTGCTGGGGCCCTGCTCAGGCTCCCCAGGGAAGGGTCCCAGCTCCAGGGCTCTCTGAGCTCCAGCAGTGTTTGGACAGCGCTGCCAGGCCCAGGCTGGCATTGTTGGGGTGTCCTGTGCAGGGCCAGCAGCTGGACTGGAGGATCCTGATGGGCCCATCCCAGCTCAGCCCATTCTGTGGTTCTGGGATCCCATGAGCCTGGGGATGGGGCTGCCAATGGTTGCCATGGCAACAGGCTCTGGATGCAGGTCCATGGCAACCACCCCCGGCATGGGGTCTCCATGGAGCTGCCAAGGGACTGACCATAGCAACAGGGGGCTGGGGATGGTTGCCATGGAAACTTACCATAGCAACAGGGGGCTGGTGATGGTTGCCATGGAAACTGACCTTAGCAACAGGGGGCTGGTGATGGTTGCCCTGGAAACAGACCATAGCAACAGGGGCCTGGTGAGGATCAGCCTGCCTGCTAAGGAATCAGATTTGTCAGAGGCCTTCCGAGGTGTTCCATGGGGGCTTTCCAAGAGTCTCCAGGCTGTTCCAGAGCTGGAATGTCACAGGCACAGACAGGGGCTCCATGGAGACCTCCCAGGGCTTTCTGGGGATGGTAAAGAGCCCTGTGGTCAGAGGCAGTCACAGCCATGGTGACATCCCAGGGGACCTTGGGCTGCAAAGGCACCGATCTGTCACAGGCACTCACGGGGGCTCCATGGTGACATCCCAGGAGTTCCCAGGCTGCCAAAGAGCCAGGATGTCCCAGACACTCACAGGAGTTCCTGTCACGGGCACAGTGGGAGCTTCAGGCAAAACCTTTATTTCTTTATTGGAAAAATTCCTGCTGAGACATGAGATGGAGAAATTACATCCTGCAGGCACCATGGATCCTCAAACCCCCGCAGGGCCCCTAGACTTCTAAAATTCCTTCAAAGAGAGGAGACTGGAAGCGGTTGGATCCAATCCCAGCCCCAGACTTCGTCAAAGGTGCTAAAGATTAGACACATGGAATTGAACTTTAATGCAATTTTCCCCCCAGGATTAAAGATTGAATACCAGATAAATTTATATAAATACAGCTCTGATTTATTCTGATCATGATTAGACAGAATGGTTAATTCCCACCACAAAGTAAATGAAAAAGGGAGTTATTGTTGCAGTCTGAGGTGGTCTGCACACAACCTTCCCCGAGAGTTTCTTGTGCCAATGGGTAGGAACCATGAGAGCACCAGCACATAGACACAGACACAAACACACACACAGACACACAGACACACACACAGACACACACACACACAGAGAAATGCTGAAAGTGTCCAGGAGCCAAAGACAAAGACAAAGGAGAGTCCAGGGTACAAATACAGGGAAAGAGAGTGCAGAGTAGAGCACTGGGGATCCAATGCTCTGAGGGTTCAGGGACGGTACACATGGACAGGACCAATAGTAAATGCCAGTGTGGATGGGCAAGGTTATACACCAGTGGGAAAACAGGGAAGGGAGGACTCACCAGAACATGAACATATAAGAGTTAAACGGGTAGAGAAGGCCAAGGGAGAGTACAGAACTGGGACTAATTAACATAGTGCTGCAGAACACCATGGGGAAGCCTCTTTCCTCACCCTGAGCTGTGAGGAATTCCCAGAGCCTACAGTGTGTCTCTCCAGGGCATTTCTGCTGGCTTTTCCCTGGTAGGCTCACAGGTTTCCACAGTTGTGCAGTGTCACAATGATCTCCTTGGTTCTGCAGCTGTGCTGTGGCTGCTGTGTAACAATGGACCTGTGATACCATGAGGCTCCATAGTGTCACCATGGTCCCTTTGGTTCCACAAGGCCCTGCTGGGACATGATGGACCCTTGGTTCCATGAGGGGCCTGGGCTCCCACAGCCCCTCACAGGGCCTTAAGGCCTCTCCGAGTTCCCCATTGCCCCTCATGGCCTCTCAAGGCCCTTCATGGCCCCTCATGACAGATGGCCCCTCACATCCCCTCACGGCCCCTCACAGCCCCTCTCAGCCTCGGGCCTGGGGCTCCACCCAAGGCAGGAGAACAGGTTGGGCCCTACTTGTTCTGCTTTCATTTCAGTCCCTTCACAGCCACGAATGAGAAAGGCTGAAATGGAGCCTTTCCCCAGCGTTTCCCTCGGGGTTAACTGCAGGCTGAAGCTCTGTGCTGGTGCTGGCCCCAGCGCCACCATCCCTGCAGCCGCCAGGCCTTTGCTGTCCCCCCGTGTCCGTTCCCTGTCCCCGAGTCCCGCCCGGCTCTGGCAGCAGCAGCAGCCGCAGCGCAGGGGGCGCCGGCCCGGCCCAGCCGGGGCTCCCGGCCAGGAGCAGCAGCAGCGCCGGCCCCTTCCCACCTGCTCCTGCCTCGGCTCCCAAGGGCTTTTCCCAGCTGAACTCTGGAGCATAGCAACCAGCACCCACACACAGCCCTGACTGCTCAGGGCCCGCCTGTGCTGCCCTGAGCCAGCCTTCAGAAGAAGAAAGGATTGGGTTCCAGCACTTTCCAGCTCTGTTTGACTCACCCTGAGGTGACAGGAGGAGGCTGCTGGTGCCTTTGCCTTGGGAATTGCAGATCATGACTCATCTTGGCCCTCTTCTGCTTGCCACCTGAATTTTATCCATAAAAATGCAAATGCCTCTTTCAGTTGGTGCTACCCATGGTGCTTTCATGACAGTGAAGTCAGTATTTTTTTCACAGGCATAACGATCAGCCGATACTGGAATGCTCACCAGCCCCTGAACACTAAAATGAGGGGAATTAAAGCCACACAGGCCACATTTGCAGCGCTCAAACACAGCCCTGTTGCTGGCGTTGTTGAAATAGAATAAGCTGACAGAGGCTGTCACAGAATTTGCCTCTGCAGTGTGGAATTAAATCAAAAAATCCACCAGGAGAAACAGAAACCAGAACTTCTCAACTCGCTTCATTGCTCCTTCCCTGCAGCAGGAAACACAGATGCCCAGAGGCGTTTTGCACTGCTGCTGCCCCCAGTTTGAGCCCAGGCTCTGCCCAGTCCCAGCGGGAACCTGAGCCCAGCCCAGGGAGCTCAGTGCACGCAGGGCCAGGCCCAGAGCCCTGGGCACAGCCCCCCATTGCGGGGCAGCGGCACAGACGGAATGTCCTGTGGCCCAAACCTCCTTCTCCTGCCACACAGCACCAGCCTTCTCCCCCTCCTCCTCCTCTCCCAGCACAGCACAAATTCCAGCTTGGAGGAGGCTTCCCCAGAGAGGGCTCCAGCTCCTGTTCCATCCTGAGTGTCCCTGCAGAGGAACAGGGTATCTTTCAGGCACTTCCACAAGCTCACGCTTCTCACTTCATGGAGAATCTGGGATGCAAATGGCCTTGCTAAGAAAGACAAAAGACGAGGGAATGGATTAGTAGTTATTAGAAAAATTTACCCTTCTTCCAGGCAAGGTTCACCCGGTCATTCCCTGCATTTCTCCTTTTCAGATTGTTTCAGTCAGCTACTCTGAGAGGTCCATCTTGTTCTGGTGCTTATCATGAACTGATTGTGCTCTTGATTTATGCACCAAGCACCAGATGTGGAATCATCCACACTGAATTCAGAAACAAACTCCCTCTGTTAGAGGATTTTCACATTCCAGATAATTTTCAAGATTTCTGCTGACAGGTTGGAATGATTATCACACAACTCTCCACTTGTGGCTGCAGGCTCTGGAGATTCTTTCTCTGCATTCAGCCAGGTTTGTATTCCCTAATGATTCCTGGTACCACCTCCTGTTTTCTTAGCCTGGAACAGTAACAATGAAAACCTTACCCACAGCACAACTCCCCAGTCCACCAGGAAAAGAAAGGACAAGATGTCAAGTTCTCCAAACCTTTGTCCTGCTTTGCTGCAAGAGTCCTGCTGCATGCACAGTGCGGAACGCCAAGAGAAGCTGCAGGTGGTGGCACATCTTGTGACAGGAGCTCGACCTCATTCTCCAGGAAAGGTTTTTGAAAAGAACAGATGGGATTACGGAGAAGATTAACGAAAAACTGAACCAGCGTTCCAGAAATGAAATGAAAATGGAAAGAAACCATCTGAAATGTTTCCCTCAATTTATTTCTCTGCTCCCCTTTTCCATCTTGCACTACTTCTCCGTGTCATTAATTCCAAATGGATCTCACCTTTAAGGTTTAATGACTCAGCGAGTTTTAGACACTGTAAAATACCACGAACTGCACACAGTTTGCCTTCCCCTGTTTTTGTTGGAAAGCAATGCTGGAGCCATAAGTGCAGTACTTGGGTCGGGCACGTGTGGAGAGTATTATTAATAATTGGTTAGCTGAGAAAGGCCACACTGATATAATGCCACTGGTTAAGCTGAAGGAGAAAAGTCGGCAGTCAGCAAGCTGAAAGGAAGAGTCAGCAGCGACCTTGCTGCAACATGAGGATAGGGAGTAGAGATTAGTCCTGAATATATCCTGAGAATATGTAGAAAGTATCAAAAGTAGAACCATAGGAATGTAGAAGTAGGCGTAGGTGCTGATATGTAAGCTGACCAATCCTGAGCTCAACTTTTGCAATATGTATGAAGCTCATTATTAACTGTATTTAACCCGCCGTACTGATCAATAAAATTGGGCCTGTGATGATCAAATTGATGTCTGGGTCTCCTTCTCTCGACAAATGGTGGAGAATGCGGGCATAACCGAATCTCTGCCCTTTTTCTCGGATTAAAAGAAAAAGGGATTACGCCACAGTCGAAGAAGTTGGGTCTGGGTCCCCAGCAGCAGGGAAGGTGCCGGAATTTGAAGCACCCTTAAGGTTCACAACGGTGACTTAAGCCAGTACGTGTCGCGGGAGCCTGGAGAGCTGCAACAGCGCGCGCTGATTAATAGGTATGGATAGGCAAGCGGCATATGATTTATTTACCGCCTATTTAGAGCGGCGTGGGATAAAAGGGATAGATTTAAAAAGGGAGTTACCAGGGTTATTAGCTTATGGCCATGCTAAGGGTATCTTTTCTAATCCTCATACAGTTCATGAGTTATCAGAGTGGAGGAAGTTTGGGGAAATATTGTGGGATACAGTACTAGACGATGATAAGTCAGCAAAGAAATTCAGGAAGTTATGGCGGGTGGTGTATAACACGTTACTTCAGCAGGTCTCTGAGAGAAAGGCAGCAGAAAGGGCAACAGAAGCTCATAAGAGGAATATAGGGTATGGTCGTGAAGATGATCCCCTGGCACCTTCTGTAACTAAGGTACTTATGCCTAAGAGTCCCCAGCAAAGTGGTGTGGAGGATTTTCCTATAGGCGCAGTGGAACCGTCTGCACCTTTCCTGTCAGAGGGGGAGGGCGAGTCGGATGGTGGGGGTAAGAGCAAGCCAGCTTTGCCTCCGCCACCAGCTTCAGGCGGGTCGGATGGTGGGGGTGGGAGCAAGCCAGCTTCGCCTCCGCTGCCAGCTTTGCCTCCGCCGCTTCCCCTCAGTGAGCCGACTCCGGTTACAGCTTCGGTGGGGGGGTTGCTTCCCCCGCATAAGCCGTCTCAGCTTGAGCCGACTCCGGTTTCACTGCCAGCTCCAGCGGGGGGGCCGCTTCCCCCGCGCGAGCCAGCCTTTGCTCCACTGCCCCCCCCGCGCGAAAGCTCAGTGTCTGCACCGAAGCACCAGCAGCATAGCACCCTTAAAGGGCCAGATCCCATCCCAGGGGCACACCGTGATCCATGGGGGGAGATGGCTAAACAGAGGAGGGAAGCTTGGGCTGCTTTGGCAAAAGAAGTAATGCAAATGGGGGATGGTGAAGCGGTGGAAATAGCTTCTAGTCTTGCATGTCCAGTTACATACACACCACAGTATGATGCACAGGGGAACCTCACGCATAATATAGCAGAATATACTCCCTTAGATTGGAAGCTGTTAACTCAGCTACATTCTACGGTTAGTCAGTTTGGAGTAAAAAGTGAACTTGTTAAGCAAATGTTAGATTATCTTTTTAATACTCAGGTTTTATGTCCTAACGATTTAAGAGGAATAGTTCGGTTGATATTTACTCAGCATCAGCAGTTATTGTTTAATGCACATGACCCATTACATGGAGTAACAGTAAAGGAGCTGATGGGCTTAGAGGCATTTTTACGTACAGAGGCACAGATGATATCGGGAGCAGATAAACTTAGAGAGTCTATGTGGTTAGTGAGTGCTGCAATAGACATGGTTAAAGAGCCAGGAGGGTTACCGGCTTATATGGGCATTAAACAAGGAAGGGAAGAATCATTTGGAAATTTTATCGATAGAACAGCTACTGCTATAGATCAGGCTGGTGTTGCAGGGCGCTATTGAAGCAGTATGCCTTGCAAAATAGCAATTCAGCAACCCAGAGAGTGTTAGCTACTTTAGGGGCAAATTGGACTATTGAGGAAGCATTAGAGCGAATGGCATTAATGCCAACAGCTTCACAGGCATTTATAGCAGAAGCCTTAAAGGAATTAGGATTAGGGTTGCAAAAGCATAGTCTACTCAAAATCAGGTGTTAGCTGCTCTTGCTCCTCTCCAAAGTGGCTCGCTGGCAGTCACGTAAAGAGGCTCGAGACCATTCATCAAGTGTTACCAATGCAGCAATGAGGGACAGACACAAGTTGCCGCCGTGACATCGGAGACACCAGTTGCTGCTGTGACATCGCTGCTACCTCCTGTCTGCAACCCGCAACAACCGGGAGCCTCGGCTTGGACTTATCAGCAGCAGTAGACGTCATACTAATGACGAACCGGCCTGAGAGGATACCCACTGGAGTAAAGGGTCCTCTTATATTAAATGGACAAACATGTGGAGCATTATTGCTGGGACGTTCTTCTACAACTATGTTGGGATTATTTGTTTTGCCTGGTGTTATCGATGCGGACTTTACAGGGGAAATACAAATTATGGTTTACACCCTTTATCCTCCGATTAAAATTACAAAAGGACAACGCATTGCTCAATTGATACCACTGTCACAAATGACATCAGGAATACAATAATTTACTGGGCAAGCACGGGATGAAAAAGGTTTTGGCTCTACTGGTGTTACACTTTTAACTGTGGATTTACAAAATAGACCAAAGCAAAAGGTTGAAATTACCTATGGGCATCAAAGCATAACCCTTTATGGATTATTGGATACAGGAGCAGATACTAGCATCATTTCTCCAGAAGCATGGCCACAACACTGGCCTCTATTTCCTTCATCAAACATGCTCACAGGAGTGGGAGGATTTACATTGGCAAGCAGGTCGCCGTCTTTGTCTGTGTGCATTGAGAATCAACAAATATCTGCTGTGTTTTCAATTGTTCAATTGCCTCCTACAGTTTCCTGCTTAATTGGAAGGGACATTTTAACACAATTGGGAGTGGTGTTAACTAATCAGCACCCTTTGGAGTAATTGCCATTGCTTGGACTTTCCCCATTCCACTCACCTGGAAAATGGATACACCGGTGATGGTTAAGCAATGGCCGTTAAAAGGGGAGAGTCTTATGCATGCCCATGAATTGGTACAGGAACAATATACAAAGGGACACCTATGACTATCCACAAGCTCTTGGAATACACCTATTTTTGTAATCAAAAAGAAATCAGGGAAATATTGTTTGATACATGATTTGAGGGCTGTAAATGACCAAATGGAACCAATGGGGGCTTTACAGCCTGGTCTTCCAAATCCAGCTATGATTCCAGAACACTGGCCACTTTTAATTATTGACCTAAAGGATTGTTTTTTCACTATTGGCCTGCATCCTGATGACATGAAGAGATTTGCTTTTACTTTACCAGCAATAAATCGTGGGGAACCAGATAAAAGATTTGAATGGACGTCTCTTCCGCAGGGCATGCGCAACTCCCCCACTTTATGTCAGCTTTATGTTGATGCTGCATTACAGCCTCTACGTCATAAATGGCCAGCAACTATAATATATCATTACATGGACGATATTTTGTTTGCACAGCAACAGCCATTCTCCTCTTTGCAGATTAACACCATTATAAATACTCTTGCTGCATATTCACTTGTTATTGCTGCAGAGAAAATTCAGACTACAAAGCCCTGGAAATATTTGGGATGGACTTTGACGGATCAAATAGTGATACCACAAAAATTGGAATTACAATTGGACATTAAAACTCTACATGATGCACAGAAGTTGCTGGGAGACTTACAGTGGCTGAAGCCTATTGTGGGAATACCAAATCATTTATTAGAAGCCCTATGGCCTTTGTTAAAAGGCGTGGACCCTACTACTCCTGTACACCTGACAAAGGAGCAACGTCTTGCCTTGCAGCAAATTAGTAACTGTGTACAGCAAGGGTATGTGTCTCGTCGACAACTCGACCACCCCATTGACCTTACTATTTGGAATAGCCCTTGCCACTTGCTTGGTGCACTCTCTCAGTTGCAAAAGAAAACGGGGGAGATACGGGTGTTGGAATGGTTATCACCACCACTACAGCACAAGAAAACAATATCTTCAAAAATTGAACAATTGGCTGCATTAATCAAAAAGGGGCGTCTCAGAATTCTTGAAGTGGATGGTAGAGAACCTGCTACTATTAGATTGCCTATGGAAAAAGAAACCTTGGACTGGTACTTGATAAATTCAAAGAATTTACAGGAAGCATTATTGATGTCACCTGCTAAAGTAGAGACTAGTAAATTAGTGCCTAGAGTTTTGCAATGGATGACAGAATGGAACTGGATTACTCGACCTTTGAGAGAAGAAAACCCCATAGAAGGAGCTATTACAGTTTTTACAGATGCAGGAAAGAAATCAAGGCGTGCTGCTGTTACCTGGCAAGAAAAAGGACAATGGAAGCATCAACTCCTCACAGCAGACCCTGCAGATAGTCTACAAACTTTGGAATTGTCAGCAGTAGTATGGGCGGTGTCCAACTTACAGGAGCCTTTAAATGTGGTCACAGACTCTATGTATGTTGCAGGAGTAGTCAAACGAATAGAGGAAGCAGCAATTAAGGAAGTGAATAATAAACGATTGTATGAGTTACTGATACAGTTAAGGAAAGCTTTACGAGAAAGAAATGCAGCATATTCTGTGATTCATATTAGAAGCCATAAGTGGTCTGAAGGTTTAGGAGAAGGGAATGAACGTGCAGATAAATTGGTTACCCTACCCATTGATAATTCTTGTCCTATTGACAAGCACACATTGGCCAGTGAAGCACATAGTAGATATCATCAAAATGCAAGAGGTTTAGCAAAACACTTTGAGCTGAGTTTGTCACAAGCCAAGGCCATTGTCAGAGCATGTCCAACATGTAGTTATCATAATGGTGGGATAGGTCTAGGCATCGGGGTTAATCCTCGAGGTTTAAAAATAAATGAGATATGGCAAATGGATGTTACACACATAGCTAGATTCGGTAAAGTCAAGCATGTGCACGTCACCATAGATACATATAGTCATTACATATGGGCTACGGCTCAGGCAGGACAGAAAGCTATACAGGTTATCAGACATCTGTTAAGTTGTTTCGCTGTTATGGGAGTTCCAAAGAGTATCAAAACGGATAATGGTCAAGGTTATATAAGTGCTAGGGTCCAGAAATTTTTGAATCAGTGGTCTGTTAAGCATGTGACAGGTATTCCACACTCTTCTACTGGACAGGCAATAGTGGAAAGAGCAAATGGTACCCTTAAGCAGTATATTGAAAAACATCAAGATTTGACAGATCCACAAGCATGTTTGGCTAAGGTTTTGTATGTGATTAACCATTTATGCATTTTTGGGGAAGATGATACCCCCCCTGCAATGAAACATCATCTGAGGTCAGGTCAGGAAAATACTAAGGAAACAGAGGTCTGGGTTAAGTATAAGAACCCGAGTACAGGATTATGGGAAAAACCTGCAAAAGTATTATATTGGGGTCGGGGGTATCTTTGTGTTTCCTCACCTACAGGGCCTTTGTGGGTGCCTGCTAAGTGGACTAAACCTGTTTTTGATGCAGCCTCTGGTGGACCGCCTTACGGAGGAGGACAAGGAGCGATTGGGGAAGAAACTGCTTCTAGTCCTACAACCACTACTGTTACAATTGAAGGGGTACTCGGAAGCGGTAGACAGAGCACTGACACGTCACTATCGGACAGCCTAGGAGTTGATTGGTTTCATTGACTCATTATCAACTTTTCACTTAACAGATCCAGCGAAACTACATTGCCTTGACTGTCACAATCCACATTGTGCTGCCTGGATAGCTCTATGTTGTGGGGGTTGTAAAAGAACTTTTTGGATAGAACAATCATTATTGTGGGACTTGTGGTGTCATACTTGTGAACACGAGCATACGTGGGGCAAAAGCTGGCAAGATGAATTAAGGAGACAAACGGGGCAAAACGCATATATAGCTTTAAATCTTTATGAGTCTCCTGAACAAAAGGTTCTTGCTTATTGTCGATGGGAAATACAATGTATTGTAAATAGAGTTAAGGTTCAAAGTAAATCACGTATAGTTTCTATGAGGTGTAGGAAATTAGTGCCTTTAACACAGCATTCAGTTGTAGGACCCTTCCAAGGGGATCCTGATAGAGCATTATATTGCTGCATTTATACGTTGCAAAAATTAAGTTTGAAAGTGACCAGTGAAATTAGGAGCAGCAAGATTGATGACAGATAAGAAAAAGAAGGCAAAAAAGGGAACGGTCTCATTTGAATAGGGGTATCAGTGATTGCTAATTAATTTTCTATGATTAGAACACTTTTACAGTTGTGGGACCCTCAGAAGGATAGAGTTGTTTAGGAGGATAACGAACAAGAACTACGATTACGAAATAAGATACGCCTTGTGTTAAAGAAAGACCTTGAGCTGTTAGCCTCATATAGTAAAAAGGCTGAAGAGGCTTTGCAATCACCACCATTGAATTGGTTGCTTTGGATTGAAGAACCACAATTTTATACTGGTCCTTTCTTATATTCACTTCCTTGTTATGTTTGCAAAAGGGATATTGATAAGTGCTATGCATGGGTAGCTTTGCATTGTGCAGATTGTAATCAGGTTTATTGGTATTCACAGAGGTCAGTAGATTATTTATGGTGTTCCCCTTGTTCTGGAAGGTGGATTCGAAATTATTTCTGGGTTAGAGCTCTTGAACAAAGTACTGGCCTGCCAGGACGGACAGGATTACAGCTCTTTGAGAGTGCAGAACAAGTGATTATAGCATATCTTAGGTGGAAGTTACAGGAAAACCTTAGAATATTTGAAATTACTAAAGCCTCACGCATCATAGCAGCTCGCTGCAAAGCTAATTTGCCTTCAAACTTACCTCATGCTATACCTGTGAGCAAGGATGCTGATTTAGAATTAGATCAGTATATTCAAAAATTGACTCAGCCTTACAATAGACAATCTAGCAAACCAGGGAAAAGACAGCGAAGAAAGGAAAAACAACGTAAGCAGAAGGAAGAAAAGGAGAAGCAAAGCAAGCAGAAAGAAAAATGAGGTTTGTTTTTGTTATACTGCTCAATGCTGTAGCAAGTGAAGCAGTAGGAGTAACACACTTTAGTCAACCAAGGGAAAATTTATGGGTAACACTTGCTAATCAAACTAACCAATCATCACTTTGTCTTAGTCTTGGAGGTGTCACTAACCCATTTCGAACATGCCTGGTGGGACTTACGGTGTGGTCTCCTGGAGAATTTTGCAGTTTGATAAACAATCAAACCTTATGTATGTCTAACATGTCAAACATCACATTGCCGGTGCAACAAGGGTATACCGCAGGTCAGAGTGATGGCTATCCTCAATGCTTACTAATCCAATCACTTAACACCTCTTTGCATTCTCCTCCTGAAGAGTTGGATCTTTTTGGAAGTACAAATGCCAGCATATCTAACACTACAGCTGGTGGATGGTTTAGCTTCAAACTTTTGGGTGCTCAGAATTTAAACCAACCTAAAGAAACATGGGCCACCCTAGATTCATCCCTGAATGTGAGTGAATTCTCTCCACAGCATTACAGTCAATGTAACAGCACAAATATCACAGCACCAGTGAAATTACCCACAGGAATATTTTTGATTTGTGGAGACAGGGCATGGAATGGTATACCAGCTAAACCACAGGGTGGACCCTGTTATTTGGGAAAATCGTCGCTGTTTCACCCTAATGTGTCCTTGTTAATGCAGCTGAGTCAAAATTCAAACAGGAGAAAACGTAGCATACATGACTTAGACTGCAACAAGATAGGAGATCCACGGTTTTGGGGCACATTCAAACAAGTGGTGGTTTCAACTATCTTGCCAGGAGGATCTGCCAATAAAGCCATGAATTTAGCAAAACAATTAGGATGCTGGGCAAGGGATGAGCTGAACAAGACATCACAAATTCTAGATATGCTAACTGCAGATGTGCAAAGTGTTAACCATGCTGTTTTGCAAAATAGAGCTGCTGTAGATTTTTTGCTCTTAGCACAAGGGCATGGATGTGAAGAGTTTGAGGGAATGTGTTGCATGAATCTGTCTGATCATTCGGTATCCATTCACAGCAAGATAAAAGAACTGCAACAGGGACTTCACAAACTTAAGGAAGAAGACGGTTTAGGAATTGACGAATGGCTTAAAGGCTTAGGACTTGGGCCATGGCTGAGGAACCTTGTGATCTATGCTATAGGACTTCTGGGTATAATTTTACTGTTTTTGCTTATTTTGCCTTGTATTTTTAACTGTATTCAAAACATGGTCAGCCGTACAATAGCAAAAACATGGCAAACTAATCTCCTTGCACAAGAAGAAAACGGGGGAAATGTGGAGAGTATTATTAATAATATTAATTAATAACCAAACTTCCTCGACCGTGGCGTAATCCCCTTTTTCTTTTAATCCGAGAAAAAAGGACAGAGATTCGGTGTTTCCTGCATTCTCCACCATTTGTCGACGGAAGGAGACCAGGACATCAATTAGATCATCACAGGCCCAATTTTATTGATCAGTACAGCAGGTTAAATACAGTTCATAATGAGCTTCATACATATTGCAAAAGTTGAGCTCAGGATTGGTTAGTTATATATCAGCAACTACGCCTACTTCTGCATTCTTATGGTTATACTTTTGATACTTTCTACATATTCTCAGGAAGAATCTCTCTTCCCTATCCCCATGTTGTGGCAAGGGCATTCTGTCCTTGCCTGTCATTGGTCACCAACTGCTGAATTCTCCTTTCAGCTTACTGACTGCTGACTTCCCTCTCTCAGCTTGACCAGCGGCTTTATGTCAGTATGGCCTTTCTCAGCTAACCAATTATTAGCAAAACTCTTCACAGATGAGCTTCTTGTGTTAGGTGTTCACCTTGAAAAGGTGAACTCTTTTCACTTCATGTACCCAGGCTGCTAAGGAGGAGGTGAGTTTTCCATTCCACTTCCTCATGTCTTCTCCATGTTCCTGAAGAAAAACCAGATGTTACCTCATGGAGTGTATCCTCTCTCCTTGGCTGAGGGATGCTGGCTTCTAATGGCAGAGACTATGGTTGGTTCTGTCCAGATGTGGTAGACTTCTTCCTTAAGTTCCTTTTTTAGTTTCTGATGGCCCTCTTCAATCAAGCTCTGGACTCGCTCAGCCTGCCTTGTTTCCACAGGCGAGACATGGGTACGAAATGGGGTAGTGACAGTGTCCTCGTAAATTCTTAGCTTATTGGCCAAGACACCCACCCTGTCCTTGCCTTCCCACCATTGTAGTGGTGCTAGGTAATGGGAGTACATCTCTGGTCCAAGCCATGTAAATCTCAATCACATTTGCCGTGTGCACTGTACACAATCTGGGCTTTTAGGAAATCTCTCATCTTCTGAGAAAATTATCTCCAGCACAACCATTTCCCTCAGGCATCAGATACCTTGTTCCATTGTGCTCCATTTTCCATGGTGCACCTAGAGGTCTTCTTTACAAAGGCATCTGTCCCTCACACTTGTCAGCAGTTGCTGCCAGAGGCTGGGAGTTTCTTGGGTTCTCCCGATCCCTTGGTCAACGATCACATCCCGGGACAGCAATCCCAGTTGCCTGGTCTCACTTCCATCCAGAATGGTGTCATTGGCTGCAGAATCCCAGATGTGGAGCAGCCAAGTCAGGATGGACTTATCCGTCTGGCAGGTGAATTCCCTCTGCAGGTCGCGCAGCTCACCCAGGGATAGAGAGCGAGTGATGATTTCTAGCTCTGTCTCTTCCACTGGGTGAGAGGATCCTGCCACATCCTCATCAGTCACTATGCGGACTGATTTGATCTTTGATCTCTTATTCTGAATGGGGGCAACCACTACTGGTTCAGGCTTTTCTGGTTCGGTGATGGTGTGTGTGGCGATGCTGATGGCACTTTTGGTTCCTTCCTCCTCTGTGACAGTCTGTATAGACACAGACACTGCTGCTTTGCTTTTGGTTTCTTCCTCCTCTGTGACAGTCTGTGTAGACATGGATGCCGTTGCTTGGCATTTGGTTCTTTCCTCCTCTGTGGCATTCTGTGCAGACACAGACGCCGTTGCTTTGCTTCTCCTTTCCTCTTCCTCAAGAAAACGCTGCAC
Organism: Passerculus sandwichensis; assembly: GCA_031885435.1. Lineage (NCBI taxonomy): Eukaryota > Metazoa > Chordata > Aves > Passeriformes > Passerellidae > Passerculus > Passerculus sandwichensis. Next base: position 9,647,538 of record CM063150.1, read on the forward strand.
CACCCCATGTAGTGCTTTGTTTCTAAGCATGTTGCAGGCTGTGCAGAGAAGACAAAGTAGAACAACAAGACTATGCTCTCCTAGGCATCCCGAGGAATTCAATATTTTCAGAAAGTGCTGTGTAAAACCTGAAAGGCTGGAAAAAGTAATTATTTACCCCTCCCCCCAGGAGCTGGGTGTGATTGATGAGGCCCCAGGCGTAGCAGTCTAGATTAGGACAATCAAACAAAATTGAGTACATATTCTAAATTACATTGATTGCCTTGGAGGTTATCATGCAATAGACATAATAGACTAATAAAGCAGGTTCTTGCTGTGTAAACCATACCCTACCATAATCCTTTGCGTCCCTAAGTAAATCCTTCATTTCCCTGTGGGGAATAGATTCCCATTGAGGTTTTGGCCCCTGTTTATACTGCGCATGTGCCACCTGAATCTTGGATACCACCTCCCAGTCGCCCTCCTTTGTGGCTTTTCTCTGCATCCTCTGCCAAGAATCCTTGGGCTCATCCTCACTCTTGGATAAGCTATCGCTCTCTTCCTCTGTACAGGAAGAAGGTCTGCTGGCAGAGGAACAGGGCTTTGGCCAACTGGCAACACTCTGTGTTGAAGGCCTTTGGTAGCAAAACTGGCTTCCTTCCACTTGGCCCCATTTCCAGTTCTGGGGGTGGAACTCAACGTCAAGGTGGGGCCTGTCACAGGGGAGGCATCTGGAGCAAAGGCAGGAAATGGGGATGAAGGCCAGAGGGAATCTAAAATGGCCGTCTCTCTAACAGGAGCATTGCCATCTTGTGATCTATAGGAAGGGGGATTAGGATCAGGGGATGAAGGAATGTGGGCGAGGGAATATCTCAGGGCAGCATGGCCACTACCACCCTGAGAAGAGGACAGAAAAGGAGGGGAGATGGCAGATGGCAGATGGCTTGTCTGTGCCGAAAACAGACATCTCCCATCCTCTTCTCAGGGAACATGGGTTCAGGAACCTGGGGGGAGGATTGAATAAACAAGGACAATGGGTTGGAACCATGAACTCGTTACATGATCCCATAAATTGAATGAAACAACAGCAAAAACTTTCCAACTTTTAAAACCCCTTATGTTTGTAAAATATAAAGCTTTTTCCCAACAGCATCCCAAAATGGTAACTGATAGATAGAATCAACAGAGATATCAGGAAGCTCCTCAAATAACCATGAACAATACCTTTTAAACTCCCCTCAGAAAATGAACTCCCCTCTAAATTTAAAACTCTCCAAAACTTAACAAAAACATCCTTTGCAGCTTGGGACTGATTATTTCCCATAGCTCCCCCCAACAGAAGAGAGAATGCCCACCCACAGGAACAGAAAATCAAAAGCCCAAACCCCTGGGAGCTCTCTGCCACTCAGTCACTCACTCTTAGTCTCACAGGCACAATCTCCAGCCAAAGTGGGGTTTATGGTGCTGTCAAAGAAGCTGGTCCCACAGATGTTGAAGGGATTGTTGACTTTTTCTTCAGTGAGTTTCGATAAAACTCGAGTCTAACTTCAGTGTTGCAGCTGACCCGAAGGGGTACAGCTTCCAGTGACTTCTCACTGGCAAGATCACCACTGGAGACACTCAAAGGGACCTCAATGAATCAGGTCCCTGTTCGGGTGCCAGGTGTAGCATTGTGGCACTACTAAGGCCCTTGGAGCGTCCAGCACTCATGAGCCCAAAGCTCACTGCTACCTTAGAAAGCTGACAGAACAGGCAGGATGGGTTTTCATATGATCTCCTGCAAACTGGGTTTATTGGTACAGGAACAGGGTACACAGCTGAACAGGGTCCAGGGATGAAGACAGGGTGTAGGCTGAGAGCACAGGGTCTTATATGGGGTAGTGAGGGTGGAGCTGAAGGTCAGGGTCCAATAGATATGGGGGAAAATGGTGCAGAGGAGGGGTCAGAGCTCAGGTCAGGCAATAAGGAAACAAGGGTGGAGGAATACAGCAAACTAGGGCCAGTGGAGGGACAGAGGGAGAACATTCTAGGGCCAAACAAACGTGAGCAATATGAGTTGAACTAGGACAATTAGGCCAATGGGCCAATGGGGTAACATAATGTGACATAACTCAGGTGTATGCAAAGATCTATGGGAGAATAAAGCGTCTCACGCTAACTTGAAAGCCTATTCCTCTTATCTGGAACCAGTCCTCCATGTCTAGGGGATTGAGACTCTGATGGCAGGGCTCTGGGCCTCCACACATCCTCACAGCTGGCCCAGGGCAGGTCTGGAGTGCTCTTGGTGGCAGCTTGGGCTTGGCACACACTTGAGGAGGGAGTCTGTTTTCAACAGGGAGCTTAGGAGTTTCGGATTACTAAAATAAAAGAAGAAAAACCCCTCTTTGCCTGAGTGCAGCAAGTTCTCCAAGCTAAGCTGAACCCAGGTGAGTGAGGAGAGACAGGATGGGGTTTGGAAATGTGGAGCAAGCCTCTCCACACTGGGTCAGATCTCAAGACACAGCTTCTCAGAGCAGGCCAGACCTCCTTAGGAAAGCCCCTGAGTCTATCAGTCACAGAATGCTGCTATCATTTCTTCTCTAAAGAGAACCATACACCCTTAAAACAGGAATGTGGATTTATTAGAAGCTATTTGAAATATTTCTCTGTAACAATAGAAAAAGAACTTCCTAGAGAACAACACTACAGTTGAGGGAAATCAAAGCAAAACCATGGTTTGTCAGGAGTGCTTGATCATAATGAGCCCCATGGTGCATTTGGAGCTGAGCCCTGGAACCTCAGAGCCTGAGAGGAGATTGTACAAGCCTTTCCAGGAGTGAAAGATGGACAAAAACCCCAAAGTGTCTTGAGGCATGAATGGGCCCCTCTGAGGTCCATCCCCAACACAGGCTCCTCATGACTCCTTGGAGGAGAGAGCTGGAGGCAAGGATGCCATGAAATCCTCTCCGAGACTCAGTGCAGAAAGGAAAATGCAAAGTACCTTAAAAACCTTGAGTATCTCAAAGTATTAATGAGCACTACTGTGTGTCAGTACAAAGCCCTCAAGGGACTCGTTAAAGCAGATAATTGGGGCCATGATTGCACAAACCTCTCACAGAGTTTGTATCAAAAGGGAAACACCAAGTACCTTAAAAAATCTGAAGTACCCTGAAGTATTAATGAGCCCCACTGAGTGTTGTTACTGACAAAGCCTCTCCAGGGACTAATTACAGCAGATAATTGGAGGCCATGATTGCACAAACCTCCCAGTGACTCCAAGACAAAAGCCAAACCCAAAGTCCTTTGAAAAACCTGCAGAGAGGCTCCTGGCCCAGAGGCAGCTCCTGGCAAGGGCAGCGCTGCAGAGAGACAGCTCTGGCCCGGAGCAGCTCCTGTGCACAGCCCAGCAGGGCTGGGCACTGCCTGCAGCCACCCCGGGCACAGCACAGGGCACAGAGGGGTTAAACTCAGCCTGGGCTGGGAGCACAGAGCAGAGCTCACTCAGGGCTCACTAGAAGAGAAATCATCCCAGCTTTGAAACAGTCATTCCCTGGCTGTGGGAAGAGGAGCTGCCGTTCCTGCAGGGATCTCCTGGAGCTGGCACATCCCACAGCTTTGAGGACCTTTCAGGAGGACTCTCAGAGCTGCTCCAGGGCAGGGCTGTGGCCCCAGGGCAGGGCTGGCTTTCCCTGCTGCCCCAGCCCAGGCACAGCCCAAGGCAGCTCCTGTTGCCAGGCTCTGCTGCAGGGCTGAGCAGCCGGGGCTGCAGCCAGGGGTGCCCAGGGCTGTCCTGCAGAGCAGGGTCCTGCAGCCCAGGGCGCTGTGCTGGGGCAGGGACTCTGCTGCCTGCCCGGGACAGCTCTCAGCCGGCCCGGGGAGCTGCTCCCAGTGCTGGGGAGAAGCTGTGGGGGGAAGGAGCCACCCTGAGCTGGGCAGGGGCTGCTGCTGAGAGGGGCTGGGTGGGGCAGGGCTGCTCCCAGCTCCAGACCAGCCTGGGCACAGCTCTGGAGGACACTTCCCAAAGAAGGTAAGCCAGGGATTGCTGGAAAGGTCAGGAGCTTTCCTGAGAGTGTTTCAATTTCCTACTTAGAGAAAGATGGGAATGTTCGGGTGGTGACAAGAAGTTTTTTGTACTTTTTACATTTTTATATATTCATAGCTCTCTAAATTACTATTATATAGTTACAATGCTATAATCCTTACTGAACTCTATTAAACTCTTAACTGTATTAAACCACTATTATATTCTTATATAGCTTTAATCCTGAATTAAATCTAGTATGTTTGCTTACCTTTCTCTTCATAACCTGACTGTCTAAATATATTCCTAAAATGCTGTATAGTCCTATTCTTTTATATAGTCCTGAAATACTATATAGTCTTCTAGGAACTGGACATATAGGAGCATTTTGGGTTTTGAGAATGAGCAGAATATGAGCAGTCATTATAAAAAGTGAAGGCAAAGAAGCCTTTGGACCTACTCCAATGGGTTGACCCAGGGGTGTGTAACAGGGGTGCCTGAATGTCCTATTGCATGCTCCTGTTAAATATCCTCTTTATCAACCTTAATAAATTGTTGAAATCGGGAGGTGGGTGTGCCTTTTCCCACTGGGACACCTGGAAGCTTCCAATTAGTGTCTGGCTTTTACTTTACTTTACTGTTCTAACACTGCTGCAAGGTTTTTTTTTTTTGTTTTTTTTTCTCTTTGGATTATAGACAACAAGGGGATGAGAGAAGCAGAACAGGAATTGTAATCCCAGAATCACAGAACATTCTGAGTTGAAAGGGACACACAGGATCATCAAAGGAATGGTTGAACATTTACACAGACTCCAGAACTGTCACTTAAGCTGGTCAGTATCTCTGCTGGGAGCCTCCCAAAGGCCCTCAGCCACTCCTCAGCCCTGGGCAGCAGCAGCATCACCTCTGCAGGGCCCAGCAGGGCTCTCCTGAGCTGCCCTTGCCCAGCTGCACACAGAGCCTGCCCCAGCCAGGGCCCTGCACACAGGCAGGTTTCTGTAGGGCCCCGGCCAGGGCACACAGGCTGGGATGGGCTCTGTGAGCGCTGGCAGGGACAAGGCTCCTCTCAGGAGGGAATGTCCAGGCCCAGGGAGATGCTCAGGGAAGGAGAGGGAGCTGAAGAGAGCGGTGCTGGGGCAGGATGAGGGCACGGTTGGTGTGTGGGAGGTGCCAGGCACAGCTGGGCAGGGGAACACTGTCCTGAGTGCCCGGCTGTCTCTGCCCTGCCCTCTCAGGCACAGCACCACAACATCTTCTCTTGGTTCTGCCCTGCCCTGATATTGTCACTGTTATCTGCTGCTCTCAGGGAGGCTCTGGCATTTGCAGCAGCTGAGTCAGGCACTGCCCTTGGCATTCCTGCCAGACAGGGCTGTCTATGGGAATGGGGTGTCCAAGCTTCCCTGGCACCTGTGGGGCTGTGGGCAAAGCAGTCCATGGGAAAGGGGAATGAGCTGAGCCCCCTCCCTGAGATCCCATCGTGGGCACAGCCAGGGATCTCCTTGCTGTGCCCTTCCAAGCTCTGAGCTGCCCTCCTGGGTGCAAATCTGTGCCAGAGCCTCTGGGAGTTCCCTGAATGTCCCATGGGGAACTGCAGAGGTGCCACAGCTGAGGAAATGCTGCTGGATTTGCCAAGGGAGCCGTGAGTGTCCTTGGCAGATGGGGGGGCTGAGACCTCACCCAGACACCTTTAGAGAGGGTGAGACATTCAGGGATCCTATTATCTGGGAAGGGGCTGGTTTATCCCAGGGTGACCTGGGAGTGTGACTGTGCTCTGATTGCAGACAAAGGTTCCCCCCAGAGCAGGAAGGGGGGTGAGTGAGTCCCAGCTGTAGGGACTGTCTACAGGGAATGGACCAGGTTTGGCTCCAAGCAGCCTCTCCTGACTTGTCACTGTCCTTTCTCCATGAGCAGGTCCCCAGAAGCCTCAGCAAATGTCAAACAGCAGCTCCATCAGGCACTTCCTCCTGCTGGCATTGGCAGACACGCGGCAGCTGCAGCTCCTGCACTTCTGCCTCTTGCTGGGCATCTCCCTGGCTGCCCTCCTGGCCAACGGCCTCATCATCAGCGCTGTAGCCTGCGGCCACCACCTGCACACGCCCATGTTCTTCTTCCTGCTCAACCTGGCCCTCAGTGACCTGGGCTCCATCTGCACCACTGTCCCCAAAGCCATGCACAATTCCCTCTGGCACACCAGGGACATCTCCTATACTGGATGTGCTGCACAGCTCTTTTTCTTTCTGTTCTTCATCTCAGCAGAGTTTTCCCTTCTGACCATCATGTGCTACGACCGCTACGTGTCCATCTGCAAACCCCTGCACTACGGGACCCTCCTGGGCAGCAGAACTTGTGCCCACATGGCAGCAGCTGCCTGGGCCAGTGCCTTTCTCCATGCTCTGCTGCACACAGCCAATACATTTTCCCTGCCCCTGTGCCATGGCAATGCCCTGGGCCAGTTCTTCTGTGAAATCCCACAGATCCTCAAGCTCTCCTGCTCACAGTCCAAACTGAGGAAACTGGGGCTCATTGTTGGTAGTTCCTGTTTAGGTTTGGGTTGTTTTGTGTTCATTGTTTTCTCCTATGTGCAGATCTTCAGGGCTGTGCTGAGGATCCCCTCTGAGCAGGGACGGCACAAAGCCTTTTCCACCTGCCTCCCTCACCTGGCTGTGATCTCCTTGTTCTTCGGCACTATTGTCTTTGCTCACCTGAAGCCTCCCTCAGTCTCGTCCCCATCCCTGGATGTGGCCCTTTCAGTTCTGTACTCGGTGGTGCCTCCAGCCCTGAACCCCCTCATCTACAGCCTGAGGAACCAGGAGCTCAAGGCTGCAGTGTGGAGGCTTATGGCTGGATGCTTTCAGGAACATTAAAATGCTGGCCAATTTCTGCCAATCACTTCTACTAAAAGACATCTTTCATACTTCTTGTTGCTTTGGTTGTGGTTTGCTCTTTTTTTCCTTTGTATTAGTTTTTCATATTGTCCACAAAGGAATGTCATTGTTTTTGCCATTTCTCATTTTGTTTCTCTCTAACTTCCCTGTGGCCAGAGACTGTGTCAATGAGGGGCCGCGCTCTTGTGGCTTTAAAGGAACTAAAGGATCTCCCAGCCAAGTTTTTTTGCATAGATGCCGTTTTGTTCCCTTCTCTGGAGCTGCAGCAGCAATGTCTGTGTGCAGAGCTAGGGGCAGATCAGTGTTGGCACAGCAGCTCTGCTCCTGCTGGCCACACCATTCCTGATCCAGCCCAGGAGCCATTGGCCTTCTTGCCCACCTGGGCACACTGCTGCCTCATGTCCAGCCTGCTGTCCGTCAGTCCCTGCAGGTCCCTTTCTGCCTGGCTGCTCTCCAGCCACTCTGTCCCCAGCCTGTAGTACTGCAGGTGTTGTTGTGGCCAAAGTGCAGAACCTGGCACTTGGTCTTGTTAAACCTGACCTTGTTGGATTCACCCCCTAGATCCACCTGTCCAGGTCACTGTGCAGAGCCCTCGTATGCTCCCACAGAATCAACACTCACACCCAGCTTGGGGTCATCTGCAAAGATGTCCTTGGTTCTATGAGGCCTCTCACTGTCACAATGGCCTCCTTGTTACACCAGGCCCTGCACTGTGACACTGGTCTCCTGGGTTCCATAGGGCCCCAATATTTGACAATGGACTCCTTGGTTCCATGGGGCTTCACAGTTTCACAATATTCTCATTGGTGCCACAGTTTCACAGTGGCCCCTTGGTTCTATGGGGCCCCAGAGTGTCACAATGGCCCCATGGTTGTTTTGCGGAGAAAAGAAGAAACCTCACAACATTGTAAAAGTTGTAAAGCCCGGTATGCTTTTATTACTACGCGTGCCGGATGCAAGTCCCCCAAAAAGGCATGCGTACCTCTGAAGACCTCGGGTCTTTTTTTATCCCCCTTCCAAATGCATATGCATACAGTTCCACAATAAGTTTATACATATTCATTCCGCGTGACATTTAGCACCAGTTCTTCTTTATCAAAGGAATTTCTAAGTCGAGGGCAAATCGACCTTGTGGTCTTTTCTGTTTTTCTTTCTCTGTCTCCTTGCTGTCTCGGCATGCGAGTTTTTCCTTCAGCTTTGGCCTCACAGACTTTTCACCTTTCTTAGACACTTCACCTAATTCAGAATGGATCTTTACTCTGTCTCATTCCCCCCTTTCCTAGGAAATAAGTAAATTCTTTTACTTAATGAAAACCTTCATGACAGTAAGTGTCTTTTAGTGCTTCTCCATGTACGTTTGACAAAGATGTTAGTACAGCTATTCGTTGTAGCATTCTCCAGTTCCAAATTAACAATGTAATAGATAATCCTAAACTTATCCCAACTAATATTAGTAAAACTACAATGGGGTGGCACAACTTATTAAAGATTCCATTCGCAGTTGGTGACCACCCAAAGATCACATCTCACCAGTGACGATCCATATTTTGTTTTATTCTTTGTAGAACTCTGGTTATCTCCTTTGTATCATGTTGGACAGTAATTAAGGTTTTCTTTCCACTTTCTTGGATTTCTTTCAAGACTTCCAGTAGGTCTTGGTGCTTAATTAATTGTTTTACCAATGTAAGGTTCATCTCACTAGGGGTAGGTGGTAGTCTGTGATACAGTGTGTAATTGGCTTTAATCAGCTGGTGGGATGTTACTGGTACCAAATACGAAAAATCACACCCAATAATCTTAACCAAATGACAAATACAGAAATTAGAATGGTTTCTACTAGACAGAATAACATCATTGCTATCAATTTGTACAGCAGCACAAGCAGTTCTCAAGCATACACCCTTTTCCAGTATATACGAGCACAGTTTTCTGGTCAGTGACTGGATGAATTTCAAAGTGGCAAATACTCTGTTCAGTGTCCAAACACACATCTTGGGCATTACATATGGTAAGCACAAAGGCAGTGGCCATATTAGAAACAAGATCATAGGTGAAATTCACCATAGTCCACCAGGATTGAAACTTCCTTTCAAAATCAATTGCATTATCCCAGACAACTTTCTGAATTTCAGCTGGAAAATTACCTTCACCCCCTTCCCATATGATCAGAGCTGCTGTTGCCTGCACCCATAACTGTGCTTGTATACAACTGAAAGCTAAAGACACATTATCTTGAACTGCACTAAGTGCTTCTACTATTAGCTTGTGGTCTTGGTCCCCGGCCGTTTCCCACTTTGACAGTACTTTTGAAATCAGCCACTGGCTAGTTCCTAATGCCAACAGAGATGCCTGTAAGGGTTGCTTCAATTTTGTTAGGCTACCTGCTGCAGTGGCCAGTTTATTCATCAGTATTTCTGAATCAATTCCATTTAAAACTCCTAATCTTGTCCCTAATATGCCAGTTAGATGTTTGTTATGGGGAACAGGAACTGCTTTCTGTCCATGACCATCCCTCCCTGCCAGAGGGATGTGCTGGGCTCACACTGCAAATTCAGACACACTTCACAAGTGTATCTGACAGAGGTTTAGGTCATACTTGAGGCAGATGTTTGTTCTGAAATGTAGAGACCTCAGGGAATCTAACCTCTCCTTCCCCCTCCAAAGCACCTGATTTCCCAGATGTGTGGCAAGCAGGAATGTCTCCCCTGGTGTACAAAACCTCACCCACCTTGCCCCTAGCTTCAGGTCCAAGCCTCAAGTAAATAATGAAGGGAAATCTGAGAGAAGAGCCTAAATTCATTGCAGTGCCTCAGAAGAAACTGGGATCAGGTTTCTGCTGCTTGAAACACTCAGCACAAAAGTGATGCTCAAAATCCTACAGCCTGCTGCTGAGCTCTGAGGGGGGGGTCTCTCTCTCTCTATCTCTTTTAAGCAGAATCCAACCGCCTCAGACTGGGACAATCACTGATCCAAATCTCAGTAGGAAAAGGGATAGCTATAAATAAAGAAAATCACCTTCCTTGCTTGGGTTAATTCACCACCTGCAGTTCAGCACCCTTTACCAGCCATTGCCTGAGTGTTCAGCCAACCGGCTTGGAAAATGACTTAAGGAAACTGATTTCTTGGTGTTCCTGGTTTTAGGCACCAGGAGAGCTGGCTCCTTCCTTTCTTGTTCTGCTGCTGAGATATGCCTGTTTTTGTAACCATGTTGTCCAGCCCTCAAAGGAAGTGTTTAGGAAGGAGGAGCAGGCTGGTTGGATTTTTGAGATGTTAATTTGCATTATCAACTCCACACATTTGAGAGACTATTCTGGATTGAATAATAGCTGTTGTTCAGTCACATTCTTTACTACACTAGGTTCAAGTTTGGAGTTTGGGTAGAGTCTGAACTAGTATGGGGTGTATAAGGCCCTGCTGTGGTAAAGAGTGCAGTGTCCACTTTGAATTCAAATGAAAGTCTGATAGTAATTTGAGCTCAAAGGCAGGTCACTTCTACAGGCTGTATCAAGGTGAAATTACACCAACAGTCTGATTCACTTAGGCTATCACAGACTTCCTGGTGTTCATATACACCAGGGGAGGTTCAGACACAAATTACATCTGGTCTCTCATAAGCTACCCTATTGATGACCTGGCACCTTACTTTGATTTCTTCTCCTCAGATTCCTTGAAGTGTTCACAGTTCCTGTTCCTGCTATTCTTGCTCCTCACATACCTGATTTTCGTGGATTACTACAGTAGATATGTTTAAATCTTTTATCTCAGAAGATTTTCCCATGGATCCAGTATACTGATTAAATGCCTGGGACCAAGGCCATTCAGCATTGCTTTGGGTAGAGGTACTCTCTAGTCCTAAAACTTCAGTTATAATTCCATACAAAACAATCCTGTAAACTAAAGTATGAACTACTCCCGACCGCAATATACTCATTTTGCCCGAGTAAGTTTTAGTCTCAGTTCATTGTCTCCTGGTGTCACTCCTGAAGGGGCCTCTGGGCCTTCTTCACCCGAGAGTGATGGATCCAGGCATTCTGCTCCTTGATTTTGATTGCAGTGAAGGTGGTGAGAAGTACTTGCAGTGGTCTCTCCCACTGTGGTTCCGAAGTCTTCTCTGTAAGAGACTTAACATATACATCATCCCCAGGCTATCTAACTCCCTGCTCCAGATGGCTACTAATCTGTTGCACTATTTTGGAAATGAAATGTGATTCTTTATCTGAGGATATTGTGGCTGGAACTCTGAAATGTGGTATTATTTCTTGTAAAAATAATCTGGTCACCTCTTGAGCTTTGACAGTTCTGGTGGGGAATGTTTCTGGCCACCCTGAAAATGTATCTATTAATACCAGTAAATAATGATACCCCCCTTTCCTTGGGAGTTCTGAAAAGTTGATTTGCCACTGCTGTACAGGCCCATGGCCTCTCCCAGTCTGACCGAGTTTTGGCCGGGGGCGTATTTTGGGGTTAGTCTGGAGGCAAGGATCACATTGTCGGCTTACCTGAGTGATAGTGGCATATAAATTCCTGACAACGATACAACGATTGTTTCAATCAGATGTGTGTTCTAGAAATCCTGTGGAAATTACTGCTTCAAAGTCAACACTTCATTTTAATGCACTCTGTATCACTTGCAGCCTTGGTCATTTTGGGAAAGGAGCCACACTCTATAAAAACATGCCTAAGTAGTTAGGCTCTAGTGTGTTTTCTAGTGCCCTTCCTTCACTAGTAACCACGAAAATGGGAAGGGATTACTAGCTCTCTTTCAATGGTAGCCCACCCCTTGCAGTTGTACATCTCTTTTGGTTAGTATTATTGTATTATGGCTTACCTTCGAGGAAAATCTGTACCTCACCCTTTGCTGCTTTCTTTGCCTCTCCATCCACCAGCTCATTTCCTCCAATTTTAAGCTCACTCTCTGGTGTGCCTTAATATGCCTTTTCAGGTAGCTGAACTGCTTCCAGCAGCTGGATTGTCTCTTCTTTCCCTGTGAGGTCAGCAGTCCCCTCTCTTTCCAGATGGCTCCATGTGCATGTATGACTCCAAATGCATTCCTTGGGTCTGTGTAGATGGTTATTCTCCTCCCTTTTGCCCTTTCCAGGGCATGGGTCAGGGCAATTATCTCAGCCTTCTGTGCAGAGGTACCTGTTTGTAAGGGTCCAGACTCGATTACCTCTCTGCAGGTAGTCACCGTCAACTTTGCAATGTCGCTTTCCTGTCAGTGAACCAGGTCTCTGCATCGTCCGGAGGAGTGTCCCTTAAGTCTGGGCGGCGGGAGTAGGTAGCTTCAGTGGTCTCTAGGCAACTATGGTGTACTGCTTCTCCTTGATTCCACTGAGAAAAGAAGCTGGGTTGACAATATTAGTCACCACTATCTCTACATCGTACTTCCAGTGCTGCAGACACTGTGTGGGACACTAGCACAGTCATTTTTGTCCCAGGGTAAACTTGCATGCCTCTTGAATATTCAGCACAAATGCTGCTACAGCTCTGAGGCAACCTGGCCATCCTTTGGCTGTTGCATCTAGTTGCTTAGAGAAGTAAGCAACTGCCCTTCAGTAAGGGTCCAAGTCCTGAGCCAATATTCCCTGGGTAATTCCTTGCGTGGGAAAAATAGAAAGAATGGTTTACTTACATCTGGAAGTTTCAAAGCTGGAGCTGACATGAGGGCACTCTCTCTAGCTGGCGAAAGGCCCATGTGGTGTCTTGTGTCCACTGGAGATCTCAGTTTCCATTGGCAATAAGAGCATAGAGGGGTCTGGCGAGCAGTCCATAATTATAAACCCACAGCTGGCACTACCCTGCCATGCCTTAGAAGGTTCGGAGTTCTTTCATTGTCTGGGGTTTCAGGGTTTGGCATAGGGCTTCTCTGCCTTAAAGTCTGCTGCTCCGCACTCACTTCTCACCCCAGGTAGATTACCTTCTGTTTCACTACCTGTGCCTTTTTCTTTGAGACTCTGCGTCCTTGGAGTCCTAGGAAATTCAAAAGGCTTACCGTCCAGGCTTCTCCTGCTTCCCTCATCCGAGTGGCTACTAGAAGATCGTCCACGTACTGCAACAGCCTCCTTTCCTCTTGTGGGGCTTCCTGGGACTCTGGGTCCTTGCAAGCTGTTCTCCAATCGGAGTGGGGAATCTTGAAGCCTTCAGGCACATGGACTATGTGAGCTTGAGTTTGAATGCAAAAATTTTCTGGCTGGCTTTGTGGATAGGGAGGCAAAAGAAGGCATCTCTTAGGCCTAAAACAGTGAACCAGGTTAGCTCAGGTGTTAAACAAGTTAGTAAGGTATATGGATTTGCTACCACAGGGTATAAATTCTGTGTTATCTTATTGACAGCCCTTAATCCAGTACTATCAGTTGTTGGGCTGATTCCTTCCTTATTTTCCTTTTGAGGGTACTACTCAGTTCTCACTAGTTGTGTTCTTTCCTTAAACTTGATGCTCATGGGGGAGCATCTTTCACTCTCCCTGGTACAGCAGAGGCCCATACCCTTGAAAACACTTGTTTACTTATTCTAATATCTCCTTACTAATGTCTTTCTTAATTTCAGTGTCTGTTAATGTTAAGCCAAACATCTTTATATCATTTGCCTCCAGAGTAACCTTTCTCATTTGAGAATGTTTAGCAAATTGAGCGAATTGTACAAAAGCTTTTAGGTACACATAGTACACATATTACTTTAAAGGTTTGCACAAGGATGCCTTCTCAGACTGGCCAGTTGTTCAGTTGTTCCCCACACTGCAACATAAACATTCTCCACAGGTACTAAAGTTTTATTTAAAACTGAATATATGGCCCTTGTGTCAACAAAAATTCTTCCCTTTTGAAGAGGTCATCTTTACCCTTCCTCCCTTACCTTGGGAGGAGCCTTTAGCAAATCATATGTACTCATTTTGTGAACTGTGATTGCTTTGCATTTCAGCATGATAATCCTTGCCTGATTTCATACGTTGCTATCTTATGCTGCATGCTGAACAACATGTTTGATTTGCTTTCTCTTTGCCTTGTTTTCCCTTTTCAAGAAATCTGGATGATTTCTTAAAACACAAAGACATTTCAGCATACAAAACTCTATCCCAGTTATCCTCCTATTTTAAAACAGTACTAACAGCAACGAAGTATTATAAATCTTTTTATTTTCTGAGCTGCTCCTACTGGCAGCCTTCTCCCAGTGAGCCCCTCCCAAAAGGGGCTAATTTAGGAACCTTTTGCTCTGTTCAGTTCTCATTATTTATTTCTCCTTGCCCTATCTCACTTCCACTCAAACCTTTTTACAGACCTTCACAGTAGTTTCTCAACTTTCCTCCTACACACAGCTCCAGGTGGCAGGTATCAGATGTGGTTCCCACACACAAGTTCTAAGACCTTATGTTCTGAATCCGCTTGACCAGAAACCTGTAATTTACATGTGCCCTAACACTTATTAGAACAGCAAAACCAGTGTTTCTCATAAACACCGCACTGCAATAATAACTGCACATCCAGCTTTTGCTCACAGGCCATTCTCGTGTTCCCTGGGGAGACGGGGCAGCCAAAGCTGTCCCTGTGCCCAGGGGACAGCCACTGTCACCTCACACAGCATGCTAATCAAAAACGTGACATAGACACTATATTCTGAACAGACAAAATATCAGTCTTTTCTAGTTCTCTTCTTGCACAATCTAATTAAGCCCTGTGTCTACTTACACTTGTTTTACTGCTTTGCAAAAAGGCTGTGCTAGTCACAGCCAAAGTCTGATATGCCCATAGACATAAACACTCACACCCGCACCCCCCTTTATCTCAAATTCGCTAGAGCCAAGGCTTGAATTGCTGTGAGGGGGGGAATTCTTAGACTTCCTTTAACTCTATCGTAGTTAAGCATAAATCACTGTATTATAGTTCTCCTATGTAAAATACCACTCTTGTTGCAACAAAATCTTAAAATCTCCACAAACACTACTATACAATCTGAGAATCAAATTACCAAAATGCAGCGGAAGAAAATCACCACATAAAACCACTGGGAAAGGGCATATCTCTCAAAGTGCTCGCTTTTCTCAACACAACATAGCATACCATAATTCAGCATTTACTCACATCAATTTTCTTGGACACAATCAAAATCAAACATCCAAGGCAAAGGAAAACTCTGAGCTCATACTCACGGTTAAAATGTACCAGATCTACACAAATCACTACATTTAAACACGATAAATACCATCACTGACATTCTTCCACTCGTTTCTCTGCGGGGCACTTCTGTCCCTGCCCCCGCAGCCTGCTGCAGCCGGCACCTCAGGCCTCACTCGGCTGCTTCAAACACGGGTAGTACTGACCCCCCCCCGCACTGTAGATTTATTCTCTTTTATACACCATACACTTATACACTTGCACGATTAGAAACACAGTGCACTGATCACACAATGCACACATTAACCATACAGCACCACAGTGTCCGGACATCACACACACACAGACAAAGCACACACGGGCTCAACAGTTCTGCTCTATCAGAACTATGAACCCCCAACACACACATACACGGGTTCACCCGGCTCACTCCCAGAGCCTCTAGCGGTTCTGCTCTATCAGAACTATGAACCCCCAACACACATACACGGGTTCACCCGGCTCACCCCCAGAGCCTCTAGCGGTTCTGCCCCATCAGAACTATGAACCCCCAACACACATACACGGGTTCACCCGGCTCACCCCCAGAGCCTCTAGCGGTTCTGCTCTATCAGAACTATGAACCCCCAACACACATACACGGGTTCACCCGGCTCACCCCCAGAGCCTCTAGCGGTTCTGCTCTATCAGAACTATGAACCCCCAACACACATACACGGGTTCACCCGGCTCACCCCCAGAGCCACTAGCGGTCTGCTCTATCAGAACGATGAACCCCGTCTCTAATACAGCTGCTCCATCAGCTATACCCAGACGTCTCCGGTTTACTCCCTTGCTCTCCTTTCCCTCCCCCGGGGGACCCTCAGTACATACCGTATCTTCCTCCGCAGGCCAGCAGGTCCTTGTCTGTCCTCGCAGGTGGCAAGTTGAGACGAGCGGAGCCCCACCAGGAAAAAATCCTAGGGCACGCCTTGGAGGTCCGTCTATCCCCCCTGCCCCTGCGGGGACAGAGAACACCTGCCTGGCTCGCCATAATGTTTTGCGGAGAAAAGAAGAAACCTCACAACTTTGTAAAAGTTGTAAAGCCCGGTATGTTTATTTTACGACACGTGCCGGACGCAAGTCCCCCAACAAGGATGCGTACCTCTGAAGACCTCAGGTCGTCTTTTATCCCCCTCCCAAATGCATATGCATACAGTTTCACGATAAGTTCATACATATTCATTCCGCGTGACATTTAGCACTAGTTCTTCTTTATCAGAGGAATTTCTAGGTCTGGGGCAGACCGACCTTGCGGTAATTTCTGTTTTCCTTTCTCTGTCTCATTGCTGTCTCTGGAATGCGGCCTTTGCTTCAGCTTTGGCTCCATAGACCTTTCACCTCTTACAGGCCCTTCACCTAATTCAGAATGGATCTTTACTCTGTCTCAGGATGGAGAAGGGAGGTCAGGCTGCTCTTGGTGTTGAGGAAATGCTGAAAGCAGCCTGACTCATTTCATCTCCTCCTGTCCTGGCTGATCTCCCCTCTTTCCCCTTCCACCCATTGGCTTTTGTCTCCCCCAGCCCGCGGTGAAGAGCCTGGCTCTGTGTTCTCCATCCCCTCCTGGCTAGCACTGCCAGGCTGGCATGAGGAGCCCCTCAGCCTTCCCTGCTCCGGGCTGGACAACCCAGCTCCCTCAGCCTCTGCTCACAGCCCAAGGGCTCCAGCCCCACCTTGGAGGCCCTTCCCAAACCCTGCTCCAGCTGCCAGACATCTTTCCTGCCCTGGGCAATCCAAACCAGGCCACAGTGACCTGGAGAACCAACGTCCTTGGTATCCTGGTCACACAGCCCTGGCCCCTTGTCCCCATGTCAGGCTCTGGGGTGGATCCTGTGGAACATCCTTTGGTAGAGGCTGTGGCTCCAGGTGGGCCGGGGGGATCCCGGGGGACAGGGACCCTGCTGGGCATGAACAGCATTGGAGTTGTTGGGAGAAACTGTGAGGGGGAGCTGGGGCAGAGTGACCAACCCAGTGACCTGACACAGCCTGCTGGGATGTCACACAGCCCCTCTGGGATATCACACAGCCCTTCTGGGATGTTACAGACCATTCTCCAATGTCACACAACTGGTCTCTGATGTCACACCAGAGTCTGTGATGCCATAGACCTCTGCCCTGTGATGTCACAGCTGGATCTCTGATGTCACAGAGGCAGACTATGATGCCATGGCTGCTCGATGACCTAACCTAACCCACTCTGTGATGTCATAGCCCACTCTGTGACCACATGGTACCAGATGATAAATTGTCTTCACCAGGTGAGCACACACCTGGAGCTTGTTCTCCACAACCCCAGGCCTGTGGAAACCACACAATGCCCATTGTGTGAGAAGGGGAACTGGAAGTTCAGCAGCCTCAGTGTCCTGCCAGCTCCGCCAGGCCCATGGGAACATTGGGGTCCACGACCACCAGGGACCACCAGAGAGACCCCCAGGACAGAAGAACACATGGGTGAAGGGGAGGGGAAATATGTGAATGATTTTGGGGAAACCATTATCATATTTATGTTTAGTCTCGGAAAATCAATGAATATCTGTGCAATATACAGAATATAAACAGAAACTTTCCTGCACTCAGCCTGCAGGGCTTTGGGAGGAGCTCTCCCCCGTGCATCCCCCTGAATAAATAATGCAGCTTTTTAATGCTGCATTGGTGTTAAGGAGTTTTCTATTTTACTGAATTTTTGGTAACACTCCCACTGCCAATAAAAGTTCTGTCTGCTACTTTTCACCAACAGAGAAGG
Organism: Passerculus sandwichensis; assembly: GCA_031885435.1. Taxonomy (NCBI): domain Eukaryota; kingdom Metazoa; phylum Chordata; class Aves; order Passeriformes; family Passerellidae; genus Passerculus; species Passerculus sandwichensis. Next base: position 9,665,292 of record CM063150.1, read on the forward strand.
GCTGGTGGCAGATGTTGGGCTCAGAGGTTGCCTAGGGCACAGTGACCATGAAATAATTAAGTTTTCAATGTTCTGGGAAAGAAGGGGGGGCAGCAACAAAACTTCTACACTGGAATTAGGAAGGGCAGACTTTGGCCTGTTTAGGATGCTGATTTTAGGAGTACCAAATCAGGTCCTGATTTTTTGAAGGAAAACATCCCTTAAAAACAAAGGGGTCCAGGAAGGATGGACACATTTCAAGGAAGTATTCTTAAGGAGAAGGAGCAGCCTGTCCCAATGTGGCAAAAGATGAGCTAGTGAGTAAAATTACTGGCCTGGCTGGCCATGGAGGTTTTGTGGGAACTCAAGGGTAACAAGAGGTGCATCAACTTTGGACAGAAGGTCAAGCAGCTTAGGAAATGTTTAAGGATGTTGTGAAGTCGTGCAGAAAAAAAGTCAAGAGGTGAAAGCTAAATTAGAGTTTAACCTGACCACTTCTGTGAAAAAATAATAGACAATGTTTCCACAATTAAATTAATAGCAAAACATGGGATAAGGAAAACCTCTACTCTTTATTGGATGCAGTGGGGAATATAGTAACTAAAGATAAGGAGAAGGCAGATATACTTAACATCTTGTTTCTCTCAATTTTCGATATTAGGACAGGCTGTCCTCAGGACAAGTGCTCTGCTGAGCTGGTGGATGGGCACAGGAACCAGAACAACCCCTGGAATCCAGGAGGAAGCAGTTGGTGACCTGCTGAGCCACTCAGATGCTCACAGGTGTGTGGGATTGGATGGAATCCATCCCAGGGGGATGAGGGAGCTGTGGATGAGCTCCCCAAGCTGCTCTCCATCATTTACCATCAGTGCTGGCTCAGCAGGGAGGTCCCAGAGGACTGGAGGTGCCGGTGTGAGCCCATCCCCAAGAAGGGCTGGAAGGAGGAGCTGGGGAACTCCAGGCCTGTCAGCCTGACCTGGGTGCCCGGCAAGGTTATGGAACAGATCACCCTGAGTGCCGTCACAGGGTGCCCACAGGATGGCCGAGGGGTCAGAGCCAGCCAGCGTGGATTCCAATGTCTGCATGGAATGGTCTAGATGAGGGGATTGTGTCCAAGATCAGCAAATTTGCAGATGACACCAAACTGGGTGTGAGTTTGGATCTGATGGAGGATGGAGGTAGGAGGGCTCTGCAGAGGACCCTAGACAGGCTGGATCCAGGGCCCAAATCCAACAAGGTGAGGTTTAACAAGTCCAAGTGCCGGGTCCTGCACTTTGGCCACAACAACCCCTGCAGCACTACAGGCTGGGGACAGAGTGGCTGGACAGCAGCCAGGCAGAAAGGGACCTGCAGGGACTGATGGACAGCAGGCTGGGCATGAGCCAGCAGAGTGCCCAGGTGGGCAAGAAGGCCAATGGCTCCTGGCCTGGCTCAGGAATGGTGTGGCCAGCAGGAGCAGGGCAGTGATTCTTTCCCTGTGCTGGGCACTGGTTGGACAGCACCTCGAGTGCTGTGTCCAGTTCTGGGTCCCCTGGCGTGGGGAATTAGAAGAAATTTGTATCAGAAAGAGTAAAGAAAGCAAAAGTGAAGCAAAGGAAATGCTCAGGGCAGTTTGGGGGTGGCTGCCAGGCTGCCCTGGCTCTGAGCAACAGCATCTGCAGTGGGACAGGAAACTCCCAGCTGATGGGAACAAACTTTCTGGCTGAGTGCAGAGGCCAGGACAAAACTGAGTGGTTTCCCTTGTGTCCCCCAGCCCTTGCTGGCCCCAGGGGCTGATGGCATTTGTGCTCCCTCAGCTTCATGTCCCCACACCAACAGCATGGGGGTGCTCCCCCTGCTGTGTGCAATGCAAACAGGGGCTGCTGAGCCAGTGCTGCCGTGTCTGTGCCTGCAAGGATGGGGCACCTGTGTGAGCTGGGGAGAGGCCAGGGCTGCAGAGTGGGAATGTTGTTGGCAGCTCCATGAGGACGCTCTGGGACGCTGCCCTGGGCTGTGCAGTGCACTGGGGATGGATCAGCCCCTGCTCTGCTGCTCCTTCCCATCTGCCCCAGGGCCCTTGCAGAGCCCCAGCCATGCTGTTTGCCCCCAGCCTGCCCACGGCCAGCCTGGGGCTGCTCACGGGGCTTTTCTGTGCTGAGCATTGGCCTGGGTGTGTTCTTGAGAGAGCCTGGGCAAGGACCCCCCAGGCCCTGGGCTGAGGCGTCAGCGCTGCCCCAGCAGTGCCCATGGCCTGTCCCTGCTGCAGCCCCGGCACTGCCACCCCCAGGGCTGTGCCCGGCCCCGAGAGCACTCAGGCCCTGCAGCAACACCAGGGCCACCAGGGCAGCGGGGCAGGGCCACGGCAGCAGCACTGGCAACACCAAGTGCTGCTGCTGCTGCTGGCCACAGCTGCTGTGCCAGCACTGATTTGCCCCCAGCTCTGCACACAGACATTGCTGCTGCAGCTCCAGAGAAGGCAACTAAATGGGCATCTCTGCAGAAAACTCTGCTAGCAGATCCTTTACTTCATTTAAAGGCACTGAGACCACAGCCCCTCATTGAGAGAGTCTGTGGTCACAGGGAGGGTGCAAAGAAACAAAAGGAGAAATGGCATAAAAAATGACGTTTATTTGTGGACAATACTTAAAAAGTAAAACAAAAAAAAAACAATCCTCAAAATGATTCCAAGAAGAACTATCAAAGATAAATTGTATTACAAATGGTTTGCAAAATTTGTTAGCAGTTTAATGTTCCTGAAACCATCTAGTTATCAGTCTCCACACTGCAGCTTTGAGCTCCTGGTTCCTCAGGCTGTAGATGAGGGGGTTCAGGACTGGAGGCACCACAGAGTACAGAAATGACAGGGCCACATCCAGGGATGGCGACAAGATGGATGAGGACTTTAGGTTGGCAAATATGCCAGTGCTGATGAACAGGGAGACCACGGCAAGGTGAGGGAGGCAGGTGGAAAAGGCTTTGTGCCGTCCCTGCTCAGAGGGGATTCTCAGTACAGCCCTGAAGATCTGCACATAGGAGAAAACAATGAACACAAAACAACACAATGATAAAGAGGCACTGACAGAAAGAAACCCCAGTTCCCTGAGGTTGGAGTGGGAGCAGGAGAGTTTTAGGATGTGTGGGATTTCACAGAAGAACTGGCCCAGGGCATTGCCATGGCACAGGGGCAGGGAAAATGTATTGGCTGTGTGCACCAGAGCATGAAGAAAGGCACTGGCCCAGGCAGCTGCTGCCATGTGGGCACAAGCTCTGCTGCCCAGGAGGGTCCCATAGTGCAGGGGTTTGCAGATGGACACGTAGCGGTCGTAGCACATGACGGTCAGCAGATAAAACTCTGCTCCAATGAAGAACACAAAGAAAAAGAGCTGAGCCGCACATCCTTTGTAGGAGATGTCCCTGGTGTCCAAGAGAGAATTGTGCATGGCTTTGGGGACAGTGGTAATCATGCCCAGGTCAGTGAGGGCCAGGTTGAGCAGGAAGAAGAACATGGGCGTGTGCAGGTGGTGGCCGCAGGCTACAGCGCTGATGATGAGGCCGTTGCCCAGGAGGGCAGCCAGGGAGATGCCCAGCAAGAGGCAGAAGTGCAGGAGCTGCAGCTGCCGCGTGTCTGCCAATGCCAGCAGGAGGAAGTGCCTGATGGAGCTGCTGTTGGACATTTGCTGTGCCTTGACATGGGGATCTGTAAAAAAAGGAACCATGGAATAGTTGTGTTTGGAGAGGACTTGAAATATCCCAGCACAGCGTGGGGGCACTTTCCTCCCACTGCCTGCCCAGGGCTCTGCTGCCTGGAGCTGTTCCTGCCAGCAGCTGCTTCCCTGTGCCCAGGGCTGAGCCCTGCCAGTGCTGCCAGAGCCCAGCCCAGCCCTGGGGGCTCAGCTCTGCCCTGCAGAACCCTCCCTGCTCTGGCACTGCCCAGGGGCAGCTCTGGCTCTCCAGGCTCTGATGGCAGCATCACAGCAACCCTGAGGAGGCTGGAAAAGTGACACTGATGCTGCCTCTAAGGGCTCCTGTGATTATTTCTGCATTGCCTGGTTTATTAAGATCTGAGAGAAAATATTTTGATTTTTCTCTGCATGAAATGAGAGATGATTACCTATGGGCAATTTCCTATCATGGCCACCCAGAGTAGTAGAATAAAAAAGCAGGATTTTCCCTTTTATGCAGCCCCTGCCTTGGTGTGCTTCCTGTATAACCTACTTGGAAATGTTATGGAGTTAAATGTCAGGCTGGGAGCAGTCCTGAACAATGCATCATCCTCACCACACAAGGAGAACACTTCCAAGCCTGACCAGCTGTCTCCTTCCACCTAGATCTTGTCCCCCAGCGCTGGGAGCAGCTGCCAGGGCTGGCTGAGAGCTGTCCCTGGCAGGCAGCAGAGTCCCTGCCCCAGCACAGCGCCCTGGGCTGCAGGACCCTGCTCTGCACGACAGCCCTGGGCACCCCTGGCTGCTCTGCACAAGAGACAATCAGAGAATGTACTCACAGGGTCTGTAGGCATTGGGATGTTCCAGCTTTAGGAGATCACTCCAGGAGCTGCAGCTGCATTGTCCTGCAGCCAGAGGTTCCTGTGCCAAGGGCTGGCAGTGATTGTGCCCCAGGCATTTCTCAGCACCTTCCCAGCCCTGACTGATTGAAGCTCTCTGTGCCCAGCGTGGCTGCAGGCAGTGTCCCAGCCCTGCTGGGCTGGCAGAAGAGCTGCTCATCAAGAGAAATGTGCTTTTGAACCTCTTCTTGGTTACCAGGAGCTGCCTCTGTGCCATGAGCCCAGCCCAGCTCAGCAGCACAGACACAGCACAAGAACTTTAATGAGCCTTGGGGCTTTGTGCTCAGGCCCTGAACATCAGTCCCTGAGCAGGAGCTGAAGAAACCTCTCCAGAACTCCAAGTCAGAATCCAGCTCCAAAGTTTCTTGGACTTTTAATGGGTCCCACTGAGGTTCATGACTAAGCAAGTGTCCCCAGGCCCCAGGCAGAGCAGAGAGCTGGAGGCAGTGATGACAGGTGGGGACAAAGGGAAGGAAAGTCTTGGTGCCCTGAGGCACAGTAGGGTCTGTGCCAATAAGGGCTGGGAGGAGACACCTTGTCCTGAGGCATTGGGGCCTACTGGCACAGCCCCAGCCAGGCTGAGCACTGTCATCCCATTCATTGTCCTGCCCTCAGCATCCCCCCCTAGCCCACATCCCAGTGGCCTCAAGGATCTGCTGGAAGGAGTCCCTGGGGAGCCTGGGTCAGTAATGGCCCTGGGGGCTCCTTCATGCTCCCAGGGGCTGCAGGTTTTTCAAAGGACTTTGGGTTTGGCTTTTGTCTTGGAGTCTCTGAGAGGTTTGTTCAATCATGGCCTCCAATTATCTGCTGTAATTAGTCCCTGGAGAGCCTTTGGCAGTAACAGTACTCAGTGGGGCTCATTAATGCTTCAGGGTACTTCATTTACTTTAAGGTACTTGGTGTTTCCCTTTTGATACAGACTCAGTGAGAGGTTTGTGCAATCATGGCCCCAATTATCTGCTTTAATGAGTCCCTTGAGAGCTTTGTACTGACACTCAGTGGTGCTCATCAATGCTTTGAGGTACTCAAGGTTTTTAAGGTACTTTGGATTTTCCCTTCTACACTGATTGTCCGAGTGGTTTTTCTGCCATCCTGGCCTCCAATTCTCTCCTTCAAGGATTCCATGAGGAGCCTGTGTTGGGGATGGTCCTCAGTGCGACCCATTGGTGCCTTGAGACTCTTTGGGGTTTTCTTCCGACTTTGACTCCTGGAAAGGTTTGTGCAATCTCCTCCTAGGCCATGAGGTTCCAGGGCTTAGCTCCAAATGCACCACAGGCTCAAGCAAGTCCTGACAAACCACGGTTCTGCTTTGATTTCTCTATTGTCTGGAGCAGTTCATGAGGAAGGTTTCCTTTTACAGTTATCAAGAAATATTTCAAGGAGCTTCTAAGATGTATGCATTCCTGTGGTGGTTTGACCAGGAAGAAGTGGGAATTCTGGGATGCTGTGGTCAAACCAACGGTGCTCGGATTTTGATATTGGCACCTGATGTGGCCAGTGGGATTTAGACACACCTCCGAGAACACACAGGGGTTAAAACCAGAGCTTCAGTCCTGGGAGCTTCCTTCTTGGAACTTCGAGGGAAGAGGTCGGATATCCCTTCCCTCATCCATCTGCTGCTGCTGGGCGGGGGAGGGGCAGCCATGCAGTAGGCCTGGGCCTGGACAGAGATGGGGGGTGAGGAGGCCCTTGAGGATGGAAGGGTGGAGGAGCCCCAAGAGACATCGGGCAGCCATCCCCCCCCGCCAGGAGAGAAAGAGGGAGAGCCGGCGACGGAATGTGATAGCAGCCGGGAGGAGAAGGCGGGGGGGGGAATACAGCGAGGAGTGCCTGGCCGGAGCAGCAGCGAGTGTGGGAGTGCCGGAGCTCTGGAACAGACAGAGAATGAAATTTTTAACGCTTTTCTTGCATGATTGGGACCTTGCAAAAATGCTGATCCTCCTCAGAGCTGAAGAAGAGAGATAGGAAATGTGATAACCAAGAACTAGGCCCGAGGGATGTGGAGACGACTGGCTGAGTGGGGAGAGATTATTGTAGTGGCCTTTTGGCTGGACTTTTCTTGTGTAGCCATAGACTCACCCAGTTTTATTCCTGTGACACAGAGACTGCATTTAGGGGGAGGCAGTACCTCAGAAGCAGGAGGGTTCATTGTGAGGATCCCTCGGCCCCAGCGGGTAGAAAAAAATGGGGGGGACAGATGTCCCAAAGCAGAGACTGTGCCTTTTTGGAGTGAGAAAAGGCATCCTTAAAAGACAACCCTAAAAGCAGCTCTTGTCCATGTACAGTGGTGAGAGCACTGGGCATGGAAGGAAGATGTCACAAGCGGCAAAAGGACTTTCTGGGCGGTGCCGAGTGACATGGAAGCACACGAGGTTTCAGCGTGTTTCCATGGGTAGCCTATGGTGCAAGAAGGACACCTCTCCTCTTCATGGACTGAAGTTTGAATATTCTAAAGGGTGGTGCCAGACTGGGCAGTTGGTGATTTGGGGGAATGTATCGGATTGGGAAATTTTGGTGGTGGGGAGGAGGAAAGTGCTTTTTGTAAGGTTTTCAATTTTTTTCCCTTATAGGTTTTTTCTTCTTTTCTTGTAGTTTAGGTAATAAAGTTTTCTTTCTGTTTAAGCTGGAGCCTGCTTTGCTTATTCCTGGTCACATCTCACAGCAGACACCAGGGAGAGGGTATTCTCATGGGGTTACTGGCTCTGTGCCAGGCCCAAAAGATGACAATTCCTGTCTTAAAGAGTGTCTTTTATTGATGTTCTCTTTAGAGGAGAGCTGCTTGGAGCATTCAGTGATTGATATTGATCCACAGTCTCTCCCAAGGAGGTCTGGCCAGGTCACAGAAGTTGTATCTTGAGAGCTGTCCCAGTGTGGACAACCTTGTGTCACGTTCCACAACCCCATGTGAGAAACTATTTTTACTTTCAAAAATTAAATGGTTTACTGAGACCTTTTTGAAATACAACAGAAGACTGAATAAAGAAAAGAATACAGCACCAGGAGCAAAGGATTCGGTTTTCATGTAGTTTTCCACAAAATGGATGTTCTGTCTTTTACACCTCTAGCTCCTCCCAAAATTTTGTCAATCAACTCCTTCTTCGCTTTCCAGTGGTGGAGATCACTTTCTTACACCTTGATTGGAGGTCAGGTGCTGCCGCAGCAACAAGCCAACCCTCCCGAATGCCCCAACTACTGAGGCCATCCTATGATAACAATGCAAGGGGGAGGGAAAGGATAAGTCTACATCTACAAAATTTCTCTTAACATATATTTAAGATTCACCCCTTAATTGTGAGAGTCAACCATAGGATTACTCATCTATAACAAACTCCCCTTTTCTTTTTCTATAAGTCATTTTGTTCAAACAATTGAGTCAAAAATTTTCTCTCTCTTTTGAATGAGTCATACCAGCATCTGTTGATGTGGGCAAGGACAGTGGGAACAGGAGAAAAAAATCTCAGCTTTTCCTTCGACACACATATTTGGAATGGACAAAAGGCCATCACAGAAGTCCAGTATGGCTTTGACTCCCATCTACCATACCCATGTGGCTGCTACTTATAGTCAGTGTATCTTAGGGGTGAGTACAGAGGGCAACTCGGTCCTGCCCTTCAGTCCCTGTTGAATTAAAAGACAACTGAAAAATGATAGAGGTCAAGTATGGCCCTTTGTCCCTACCTTACCATGCCTATGGGATTGCTACCCACAGCATGACCATGGAGCCTTCTTGGTAGCAAACAAGGGTCCAACCTGGTCTTGCCCTCCTTCATCGTCTTATTTTCTTAAAGAAGCTGTCCCATTGCCTTGTACAGACCCTTGTGTACTTCCCCTCAAGAGATGCTGGTAATTCTCACCCATGAAAACAGGAAGACAGTTCTCAAGCTGGTTGGTGGAAGTTTGACTGTACTTTTTGGGCGTCTTGGTGTTTTTCTGGCTGTCTTTCAGTCTCTGCTTGAGAATCAATCTTTTCTCACCCAACTAGGATGTTCTAGTCCATTCTTTGGGTTCTTCTACTGGGCCTTTGACTCTGTTGGCATGAGTCCATCCCTCTTCTGCTGTTCACATGGCTGATTCAGTGGTGAGCAGTAGCTGGAAGGGACCTTCCCACTGAGGAGTTAGAGGCTGATCGCTCCATGTCCTGGTTTAGGGCAAATTTGGGAGTGAATGTCCAAAGGGGGGGCCCCTCCATAAAGCAAACCCACACGTCCCCTCCCCTCAACCAGTTCGGGAAGAATTCTTTGGAGAGAAGTGGAAAGAACCTGTTTATTTGACAGGCACAGAACCCCCCTGCACACAAAATGAACAATACTGCATGCCAACACTCTTTCACCACTCTGAAAAAAGATGACAAATACAGAAAGTCTCTCTCAGGGGTGGTTGCTCTGTTCTTAGTCCCTCTGGCACTGGGGTAGCTGCTGCAGGCCACAGGGTGTAAACTCTAGGTGCTTCCAACTCCCAGTCCAGAGCAGGTTCAAGTTAGTTCAAAAAAGGAAAGGAGAAACAGTCCAGGAAGAAATTTGGACTGTTTAGCTAAACTAGCTAATGAGAAGAAGCAAGAGCGAGCAGGAGCAAAGCAGAAGCAAGAGCGAGAGAGCAAAGCAAAAAGCAAAAGCAGAAAAGCAAAAGCAGAAAAGCAAAAGCAAAAAAGCAAAAGCTGCACTATGTACTGCCCTGTCTCTGTGTCCCACCAGCCAGGGGGAAGCGGCTGATAAGAAAACCCAAACAAAACTTTCACTCTTCAGAGCCAGTCTTAAAGGCACAGAACACGATATCCAGCATAAACAGAACACATTAATGGGTATACAAGCGTAATAATGTCACCCCAGAACATTCCACCCCTATCCCCATATCATCAACATACTACCACACATCATGCATTTATTCACACAACATGACCATCTGTTCCCCCCAAAATTACAAACAATATCCATCATGCCCTCATCACATCTCCACATTGGACAATTGAATCCACGCCCCATAATAGAGAGCTGTGGGATTCCCCCCTTTCAATTTACTCACTCAAACCTCCATCTTTCACTTTCTCAGACCTTTGACACTTGCACATCTCCATCTTCCACTTGCTCAGACCTTCAACACTTGCACATTTTCCATCTATCCCCTGTGTATGTGGTTTAATGTACAGACAATGGTAGTAACATCCAATGAACCGTGATATTTGCAAATCATTCTCACCCTACAATCAGATCTCCCTGAACAACAACATCGTGTTGTTCCATCTCTTTGCATTATCCACCATGTGCAACCTGGTCCCTGAGCAAAGACAACCCCACAAATGGGTTTGTCTGTACTCCAGGCAGAATTGATCCACACAGTCTTCCCTAACAAACCTCTGACATGTACCACTGGGACTTTGTCTCCTTCTATTACATTCAGGGACTCAGACTGGGCAGGACCTGCTCGGTTGGTGGAACCTTGGGTGTTGACTAACCAGATGGCCTTTGCTAAATGCTGCTTCCAATTTTTGAAAGATCCCCCACCCAAAGCTTTCAACTGGGTTTTTAGTAATCCATTGTACCTCTCTACCTTTCCTGCAGCTGGTGCATGGTAGGGGATATGGTACACCCACTCAATGCCATGATCCCTAGCCTAGGTGTTGATAAGGCTGTTCTTGAAATGAGTCCCATTGTCTGACATGATCCTCTCAGGGGTACCATGTCTCCAAAGGACCTGTTTTTCCAGACCCAGGATGGTGTTACGGGCAGTAGTGTGAGGCACAGGGTTGGTCTCCAGCCATCCAGTGATGACTTCTACCATTGGGAGCATCTAGTGCCTGCCTTGGCGTGTCTGGGGCAGTGTTTTGCAGTCAGTCTTCCAGGCCTCCCCATACTTGTACTTGGACCACCGCCCACCATGCCATTGGGGCTTCACTCGCTTGGCCTGTTTGATGGCAGCACACGTCTCACAGTCATGGATAACCTGAGAAATACTGTCCATGGTTAGATCCACCCCTCGGTCTCGTGCCCACTTATAGGTGGCATCTCTGCCCTGATGGCCTGAGGCATCATGGGCCCATCGAGCTAGGAATAACTCTCCCTTATGTTCCCAATCTAGGTCTATTTTGGACACCCCTATCTTTGCAGCCTGATCTGCCTGCTCATTGTTTTGGTGCTCCTCATTGGCTCTTCTCTTGGGGACATGGACATCAACATGGTGGACTTTCACAGGTAGCTTCCCTACCCTGGTAGCGATGTCTTTCCACTCTTCAGCAGCCCAAATTGGTTTTCCTCTATGCTGCCAGTTATCCTTTTTCCACCTGTCCAGCCAATCCCACAGAGCATTGGCTACCATCCATGAATCAGTGTAGAGATAGAGCTTTGGCCACTTCTCTCTCTCAGCAATGTCCAGGGCCAGTTGAACAGCTTTGAGTTCAGCAAGTTGGCTGGATCCTCTCCTTCGGTAGCTTGTGTAACCTGTCGTGTGGGGCTCCATACAGCTGCTTTCCACTTCCGGTTCCTTCCTACGATGCAACAGGAACCGTCAGTGAAAAGAGCTTAGCGTGTTTCCTCTGGGGGCAGTTGGTTATAGGGAGGAGCCCCTTCAGCACGTGTCACTGGTTCTTGGTCCTCTTCATCTGTGACACCAAAATTCTCACCTTCAGGCCAATTTGTAATGACCTCCAAAATCCCAGGGCATATCAGTTTACCTTTACGGGCGCGCTGAGTGATGAGAGCAATCCACTTGCTCCATGTAGCACTGGCGGCATGGTGAGTGGAAGGAGCCTTACCTTTGAACATCCACCCCAGCACTGGTAGTTGGGCTGCCAGGAGGCGTTGTGCTTCAGTGCCTATTACCTCCGAGGCAGCCTGGACTCCTTCATAGGCAGCCAAGATTTCTTTCTTTGTTGGAGTGTAGTTGGCTTCAGAGCCTCTGTAGCTTCGACTCCAAAATCCCAGTGGTCGACCTCGAGTCTCCTCAGGCACCTTCTGCCAAAGGCTCCAGGACAAGCCATGGTTCCCGGCTGCAGAGTAGAGCATGTTCTTTACCTCTGGTCCTGTCCTGACTGGGCCAAGGGCCACTGCATGAGCAATCTCCTGCTTGATCTGGACAAAGGCTTGTTGCTGCTCTGGGCCCCACTGGAAATTGTTCTTCTTGAAGATGACCAGGTAAAGAGGGCTCATGATCTGACTGTACTCAGGAATATGCATCTTCCAAAAACCTATTGCGCCCAAGAAAGCTTGTGTCTCTTTCTTATTGGTGGGTGGAGACATTGCTGTGATCTTGTTGATGACATCTGTAGGAATCTGACGCCATCCATCTTGCCACTTCACTCCCAGGAATTGAATCTCACGAGCTGGTCCCTTTACTTTGCTCTTTTTAATGGTGAAATCAGCTCCCAGGAGGATCTGGATGATTTCCTTCCCTTTCTCAAACACTTCCGCAGCTGTGTTCCCCCACACGATGATGTCACCAATATACTGCAGATGTTCTGGAGCCTCTCCGCTTTCTAGTGCAGTCTGGATCAGTCCACGGCAGAGGGTGTGGCTGTGCTTCCACCCCTGGGGCAGTCAGTTCCAGGTGTACTGCACTCCCCTCCATGTGAAGGTAAACTGAGGCTTGCATTCTGCTGCCAGAGGAATGGAGAAAAATGCATTGGCAATGTCTATAATGGCGTACCACTTTGCTGCCTTGGACTCAAGCTCATACTGGAGCTCTAATATGTCAGGCACGGCAGCACTCAGTGGTGGAGTCACTTCATTCAATGCACGGTAGTCCACAGTCAATCTCCATTCTCCTTCAGATTTTCGCACAGGCCAAATGGGGCTGTTGAAGGGTGAGTGGGTCTTGCTGACCACCCCTTGGCTCTCCAGCTCTCGGATCATCTTATGAATGGGAATCATAGCATCTCGAGAGGTCCTATACTATCGTTGATGCACTATGGAAGTGGCAATTGGCACTCGTTCCTCTTCTCCCATCAGGCATCCTGCTGCAGATGGATTATCAGACAACCCAGGCAAGCTGTTCAATTGCTGGATTATTACAGCGTCCTGAGTGGGTCGCTGGAGGTGAGAGAGAGACGATGAATCTTGTTTCTTGATCAGAAGGCTGGATTTATTGATATATCATATATAATACATTATGACTATACTAAATAGAATAAAGAGAGAAGTTTGCAGAGCTGCTAGCTAGCTAAGAATAGCAAGAAGGAATCTATAACAAAGTTGTGTCCAGGGACTCGGTCCCCAGCTTGTTTCTGTGATTGGCCTTTAATCATAAATATGTGCTTGTTTATAACATGAGACCAATCAGGTGCATCCTATTGCATTCCACAGCAGCTGATAACAATTGTTTACATTCTCTTCTGAGGCCTCTGCCTTCCAGAAGACGCAGAAATTTGAAAGAAAGGATTTCTGTGAAAAAATGTCTGCGACATCTCACCTTTCTAAATTGTATAAATTAAAAGAAAAATGCTGATGTGAAATGAACAGGAAATTCCTTCACCTGTAAAATATACAATACTGACAAATCACTAAAACAATCCTACAATCTAAGAAAATGAAAAAAAACAATGCAAAGAAAATTCAAGTCCATGCAGCTGAGTTTCAGGAACAGTCCATCAGCTGAAGTTGTTTCTTTTGGGATATCTAAGAATCTTTTTTGGTCCTGAAAACAGCATAACACAATTTTAAACAATTTCAAACAATTTGAACAATTTTTGGAATGTCCTTTTCTGGCCCTTTAATGCTTCAATGCTTCAGAGCTGTTGCCCGCTATTTTCAGTATTTTTTATTTAATTTTAATTTTATTTTTTTTTGATCGAAAAGCAAAAGAGCAGCAGCGGAGCAGTGCCAGAGAAGGAAAGGCCCTGGGGGCCCTGGCCCATGATGGACCAGGAACCCCAAAACTGGCCCACAAAGGGGGACCAGGACAAGTAGGACAAACCAGAATTCCCAGAAACATCAGGAGGCCACACAGTGGGCCTGGCCCAGAAACTTCCTGAGCCCAACGCCCAGGCCAAACCCATGACACAGGCTCTGCATTCCCACAGGCCTGCACCCTGCTGCTAGTACAAGGGCAGCACGGGTAGTGAGATACTTCCTTTCCCCAAAACCACTGAGGCATGCCAGCAGCAGGGAAATAGAAGCCTTCCCAGAAATCCCATCTGGGGTGTGGAGATGGTTGTTCTCCACAGCAAACCAGCTATGGTCTCCTCCAACTGTGCCCTCTCCCTCTGCAATGCATCGGGTTTGTCTCTCATACGCCCCATGGCTTCATCACCATTCCCTCCGGGCCAGGGACCAGAGGCAGGGCTCTCGGGATGCACCTGCCCCCCCATGCCACTAGGACGCAGGAGAGGCGGTGGAGATGGGAGCCGCCATTGGACCATCCCCGAAAAACCACGCCCCAACCTGCCGAGAATGCTGATCCTAAAAACCGGCAAACGCAGTGCCCCCAGAGTCAGCTGGCGGGCAGCCCCCGCTCCACGGAAGAAGAGACCCCCCGCCGGGGCGGCTGCTACAGCAGCCAGTCCAGGATGATCCGAACTCGAACAAGCCGCCGGTTTGGGGCCGTCTCCAACACCGTCCTGAACAGGGACTGTCTCATCTTGAGGTGGTGAGGAGGCCGATGGAAGTGGCGGAGGGGCCGAAGGGGCCGATGAGATCTCCTCCTCTGCTGAGCCGGAAGCTGGAGATGAATCCTCGTCGTTGCCTAGCAACTCAGCCGGGACCAGAAGTGCTGTCTCTACAGTCTCCGACGCAGGCGCTGGCAGGGGCGGGGAGGCCGGTGAAGCCGTTGGCGGGACCGCCTGGAGAGGTGGAGATGGGATTGCCTGGAGTGACGGAGCTGGCCGAGGCGGAGAAACCTCAGAGACCGGTGCCGCCCCCATGTCTGAAGGCGGAGTCTGAGAGGCCGGCTGTGGCAGCACCGCCTCCTCCCATCCCCCCAGTGAGAGAGAAGGGGGGGGAGGAGAAAACTCCCTCTGAGAATGCTCTGGGGAAAGAGTAAAAAAACTTCTTCGCGCGGCGAAGCTTCAGCCCCCCCGCCGCGAAGCAGGGGGGGCCGGGAAGCCCAAAGTCATCCCTCACGGGGTCTTCTCCCAGGGACGGTGGAAATGGAGCCTGCCCATAGCAGTTAGAAATCCATTGAAAGACGGCTGCTCTGCGTTTCAGCACTGGGAAGAGCTTTATAAATGCTGGGTAGATAGAAGTCAAAAGACGTCCCTGACTGTAGACGAACTGGAAAATAGAGTCCATGCACTCCCAGACAAAAACATCCAAAGCATACAGGACATCAGTAAAGAACCCAAAAAGCTTTGCCCATCGGAAGAACTCACAGAGATCTGTTGCTGACAGAAAGAAACCGTCTTCTCTACACCAGTGTTGCCAGAGGGCAATATATTTCTCCTCTGAAGGGGAGAACTGAATCTCTTTTGGCAAGGCATGTGTCTGCCATACGAAAAGCCACAAGCTACGAAGGGCTGGTTCATCAGGGATAGAAAAGCCAACAGTACCTTTTGAAAGAGTCCAGCTTGCTCTGGCCAGCTCTGCAGGTAGGCTGCTCTTGTCTACCATGTTTCCTGAAGGTTTTCCAGAAGAAGGTTCTCTTTGTGGTCAGCCTTGGCTGTGAACTCTGTCTAAATCAGGATCTTCAGTTCTTCAGCTCCTGGGTTGAATCCACTTCTGTGGTCACTTCAAAGCAACCATCAAATGCTACACATACAGGACTTTTACCCAGTGCAGCAATTTTGCTCCTCTAGTCTTATCAAATTAATTTCTGCTCTGACACGAAGGGTCACCAGATATTACAGCATCCTGAATGGGTCGCTGGAGGTGAGAGAGAGACTATGAATCTTGTTTCTTGATCAGAAGGCTGGATTTATTGATATATCATATATAATACATTATGACTACACTAAATAGAATAGAGAGAGAAGTTTGCAGAGCTGCTAGCTAGCTAAGAATAGCAAGAAGGAATCTATAACAAAGTTGTGTCCAGGGACTCGGTCCCCAGCTTGTTTCTGTGATTGGCCTTTAATCATAAACATGTGCTTGTTTATAACATGAGACCAATCAGGTGCATCCTATTGCATTCCACAGCAGCTGATAACAATTGTTTACATTCTCTTCTGAGGCCTCTGCCTTCCAGAAGACGCAGAAATCTGAAAGAAATGATTTCTGTGAAAAAATGTCTGCGACACTGGATGCCCTCTGTCTCTACAGCAGCTATTCCAAATGCCCATCTGAGTCCTTTTGGGTCTTTGAAATACCCACTTCGAAGGCAGTCCATGCCCAAAATACATGGGGCCTCTGGGCCAGTCACAATAGGATGCTTCTTCCACTCATTTCCCATTAGGTTCACATCAGCCTCCACCAAATGAAATCCTGGGATCCCCCTGTAACACCAGCAACAGAAACAGACTCTGTCCCCACATGTCTTGATGGGATTAATGTGCATTGTGCAACAGCATCGACCAAAGCTTTGTACTCTTGTAGTTCTGATGTGCCAGGCCAACGAATCCACACAGACCAGAAAACACGATTTTCCCTGGCCTCTACCTGGCTAGAGGCAGGACCCCTCTAAGCCTGGTTATCCTTCTTTGCCTGGGCGTATGTCATCATCATCATACCTGGCCGTTCGGCTACGGGCAACTGGAGCTGCTTTCCTCCTGGTGGCTTCCTTCAGTTCACGCACCTGTCATGCCAGAACAGCAGTAGGTTTCCTATCCTACCTTCTCATGTTTTCCCCACAATCACGCAGGTAAAACCACAGCTCAGCTCATGGGGTGTACCTTCTCTCACCATCTGGGAAACGTCTGCCTTGGATACCAGAACCTCGGATCTGTACTGCTGAGATTTGGAGAAGGTCTTCTTTAATCTCCTCCCTGAGCTCCTTATGATTCTCCTCTATCTTATCCTCTAAATTCTGCAGACGTGTTTCTACTGCTGGGATTCTGGCATGTGTCGGGCCATGTACAGCATCTGCATATGCTCAGAGCTTCCTTGCCATGTCAAGCACAGTCTCACCCCTCTCATCCCTCTCCATGATGGCTAAGGCAGAAGCATATTCGTGTGGCCCAAGTCGTACAAGTTTTCGCCACATCACAGACGTGCATGGTACCAAGTCTGGGTTCCTAGTTGTTACATCATCTGAGAAGACAATCTCTGCCACTGCCATTTCTCTCAGGCGTTGGATCCCTTGCTCTATTGTCTTCCACTGAGTTTACTGCATATAGAGATCGTCTGCACACAGGTATCTTTCTGCTACGCTTCTTAGGATCCGTTCCCAGAGGCTGTGAGGGTTAGCCCCCCTCATCATTCCTTGGTCTATGACAGGATCCTGTGACAGGGATCCCAAATGCCTGGCTTCAGTGCCATCCAGAATTGTAGCCTCACCTGCAGCATCCCAGAGACGGACCAGCCAACTAATTATGGATTCATCAGACCTTCGTGTGTAATCCTTCCGTAGGCCACCAAGGTCCTTCCGGGAAAAAGACTCAATATTGGCATCTGATTGCACCTGCTGCTTTGACTCCTGATTTTGTGTCAGGAGGCACTGAGGTTCCTTTTCCTTCATCATCATCATCATCATCCTGCCCTGGTCGATTGGTCTTGTCCGTGCATTTCCCACTTCTAGTACTGGTAGCAACAGCCATGGGTTTAGATGCTGGCTTCGAGCCTGGAGTGTTAGCTGCAGCCTGAGTCACCGGGCCAGTTGCTGATTCATCTCCCTGCCCCCCTGCCTCTGTCTGCTGCCCAACAGTATCTAGCAGTGTGCGATAAGCATATGCCAGGGCCCAGCTCACTGCAATGACCTTCCTCTCCTTAGGCTCATCTTGGTACTTCTCTTTCAGATATTTGCCAGCCCAGGTAGGTCCTGAATTTGTTCATGGGGAAAATCCCAGACTATAGGATCAGAGAATTCCTTCAGGATTTGGCCCATATCCTCCCATTTCCCACACCACTTAGGATTTTCCACACCGGGGTCTACTCCTTAGTCAGGGGTCTCATCAGCCCGTCTAGAAATCTCAGCCCTCATTCTAGAGAAGCAGCAGGCTGTATAGAGGAAGGTTACCAGATTGAATACCAGGAAGATGGTTTCTTTAACATTGAGGGGAAACTGAACATCCTTCACTAGTGATGCAACTGATTCATAGGAGAAGGAAAGCAGAGGCTGAAAAACCTCATTCCCTCCTGCTCCTCCTCCAACAAACTGGATGCATAACCACAGCCATGAACCATTCATACCTGGAGCAGACCCCAGCATGTTTATAAACTTCTTGCACATCATTGCCACCAAGCCCAGCAGGATAACTATTCTGGTCACTGCCCCGCTGATGTAAAAACTACATATTAGGGACAATACTAAAGCTATTTCTGGATAAGAAAATAAACCTAGGGACCAGAGAGGTATTAAAAGCTCAAAAAACCCTAGGGACCAGAAATTCATGCAAACCTTCACCCCAATAGACATTATGAATCCAAAAAGCATGGCTATTAGCTGATTTAAATGAACACAGAGTAATAGCAACAAAAATGCAGTCAAAACAGTGTTTTTCCACTCTCTCGAGCCCCCAGGATGGGAGCTAATATTTGTCCTGGTTTAGGGCAAATTTGTTAAAGAATCTGCAAAGGAGGGCCCCTCCAGAAAGTAAACGCACACGGCCCCTCCACCCAACTGGTTTGGGAAGAATTCCTTGGAGAGAGGTGGAAAGAACCTGTTTATTTCAGGCACAGCACCCCCCAGCACACAAAATGAAAAATACCAGATGACACGACTCTGAGAAAGATGACAAAATCAGAAAGTCTCTTTCGGGGCTGGTTGCTCTGTTCTCAGTCACTCCAGCGCTGGGGCAGCTGCTGCAGCCAAACAGTGCAAACCCTCAATGTTCCCGGGTCCCAGTCCAGAGCAGGTTCGAGATGGTCACAGAAACAGGAGAGGAGAAACAGCCCAGGAAGGAATTTGGACTGTTTAGCTAAGGCTAGCTAATAAGCAGAGGCCAAAGCAGAGCAGAAGCGTGAGCAGGAAGAGAGCAAGCAAAGCAGCAAGCCGAAAGCAGGAAGCAAAAAACAGCCCTATGTACTGCGCATCTCTGTGTCCCTGATAAGAGAAACCCAAACAAACCTTCCACTCTTCAGAGCTGGTCTAAAAGGCACAGAACATATGAATGGGGATACAAGCATCATAACGTCACCCCAGGACAAGCTGTCACAAGGTGACACAGACAAAGAGAAAAATGATTGTCACATTTGACAAAGGCCCCCAACCTGTGAAAGAGCAAAGGAGGAAGATCAAGGCAGTGAGAGGGACAGAGCACTCCCCTGACGTGGGTGCAAGTGTGACATTGTCCCCTGTGTGTATCGCCTTCCCAGGGTGGGGGTTTTACATCTAAGCCAGTTTGGGTAAGGGGGTGGTGTTCACCCCCTGAGCAGGGATTACCCCACTGTTTCAGGTTGAAATGTAAGATGTAACCAAATGCATGTTTTCAATTACCATCTTCATCAACTGTTATAAACAGGTGGGGCAGTGTTCTTTATCTCTTCCTTGACTCAGCCCTGATAACGCCCTCCAAGGGAGATATCTTCTGTGAATGGGCCATTGAATGTCACTGCAGGACTGATAAAATTCCATCATCCCATTGTGGGAGGCTCCACCCAGGGGGAGGATCCAAGCATTCCTACCTGGATATAAGCTGAGGCTTGAAGCACCAGGAGCACCTTGCCTACTGGATTCCCAGAGGACAAGAGCTCCATAACCACCACTGGGCCTTGAGAGAAAGACCAGACCCTTCTGCAGGATCACTGCTTTGACAGAATCACCTTGATCACTCCAACAGGACTGCAGGCACCATTTAATGGGATTGCTGCCACCACCCTGACCAACAGGGTGTCAGGTTATATCCTGACTCTGTCAGTTTAAGGCAGTGTTTCTGTATCATTGTCTTGATCTAAATTTTTTTATTAAATTGTAATTCTGGTTTAGACCCTCCCCAGGTTTGCCTTACAACTAGTTCAAAAAAACAGTGTGCTCATCCCTTGTTTTCCTCCCTAAACAGGATTTCCCATCCCCAAACCTTTGCCAGATGGAGGAGGAGGATGCGAGGAACAGGAAGGAGCCCTGGGATACCCAGGCAGGTGAGGAGGAATTCAGTGCCCCTTTCCCTCTCTCTTCTGCTCCATCTCCCAGCCCAGCACAGCCCCCAGCTGCAGGACAACCCTGCTGCCAATGCCGTCCTCCCAGGGATGCACTGGGGGAATCTCCTTCCCCTTCCCTCTGGCACGGAGGCAAATCCCATTGTCTCCTTGTCCTTCCTCCCCCAGACAAGGAACTGGGGGTGGAGACTAGGCAGGACAAATCCCCATGGCAGAACCTCAAGGAAGAGGCCATTTTGAGTGACTCCAGGGAACCGGAATCCAACAGGGAAGAAAAGCCAAAGAGATCCTGCATGAGGGTGGGCTCCAAACCCAGCACAGGATGCTCTTAGGAGGAAAGACCCACCCTGAGCCAGGAAGGTGGAGAGATCTTCAGCCAGAGCTCAAAGCTGGTGGTCCATGAGCAGCTTCATCATGGGGAGAAGCCCCACAAGTGCTTGGAGTGTGGGAAGAGCTTCAGGCAGAGCAGCACCCTGATCAGCCACCAGATGATCCACACCAGAGGATGGCCCTATGAGTGTGGGGAATGTGGGAAGGCCTTCAGCTACCGATCCATTCTCGTCATCCATCAACACATCCACACCAGGAACAGGACCTATGAATGTCCCAAGTGTCAGAAGAGGTTTCTGACCAGCTCCAATCTCCTCCTGCACCAGCGGATTCACACCGAGCAGAGGCCCTTCCACTGCCCTGACTCCAGGATGGGCTTCAAGCAGAAATACCACCTTGTCAGACACTGGCGCATTCACACTGGGGAGAGGCCCTATGAGTGTCGGGAATGTGGGATGAGCTTTAGCCAGAGCTCCAACCTTATCTACCACCAGAGGACCCACAACAGGGAACGTCCCTAAGAGTGTGGGTAATGTTGGTAGAGCTTCAGGCAGAAGTCCCACTTGATCTGCCACCTAAGGATCTACACTGGGGAGAAGCACTACCAGTGTCCCCAGTGTGGGAAGAGCTTCTCCATGAGCTCTCACTTGACCAGACACCTATGGACGCACCGGTAAGGGAAGCCCTGCAAATGCCTCAATTGCAGGAAGAGCTTTGTGCACCGCTCCAGCTCCATCCCCCATGGGAGGATCCACGTCAGGCAGAGCCCTGGTGACCTACATTCTCTGTGATTTGCACTGGGAGGACACCTGGCTGGTTATACTTTTGGTTTGGCCCCTGGCCAAATTTTCTTCTTATTTTTCTTTATCACTTAGAAACACCTGAAATAGGACTAAAATGAAAGATATTGATCAAAGACATCTTAAGTTCCATCAGTTAACAGTTACTTGAGCAGGAATTTATTGTTTTGGGGCATATTCTGGAAGATTTGTGGGTTCTTGTGGGATTTCAGGAAGTGTTCTCCATATCTTTGCACTCCAAAAGTCAAGATGGATTGATCTGTCACCTCAAAATGACTGAGTCCTACTGAAAACACCACAATCTTACCCCAAAGGGCTCAATCCAACTTCAAATTGCCTTGTTCCCACCTCAAAAAACCTCTGTCCCATGCCAAAATTACTCAGTTCCATAGCCTCCAGGATGAGATGGGGTTGGAAAGAGATTGGGAGAAGTGGCATACAAATTTGAGGGTGTGGGATCACGATTGTGTAGGTCTGGGTGTGTGTGATCTATTTTGATAGTAAATAAAACTTCCAGAATTATTGATTTCTGTCCCATTCCTTTTCCATCAATTCCGGTTTGTTTTTCAGAATGCCACCTTCTCAGCTGATTGTGTTTGTGCACTCCTTTATCTCTTGCCTTTCTTTCCATGTTCTGTTTCTCTCTCAGTGTCTTCCTTGACCAAGGGCAGCTCCCACAAAAGACCCTGTCCTGAGTTAATTTCCAATCCACGAGCTACAAGAACCATGGATGAAGTTATGAAGGCTGGCAGTGAAATATCACTGTAGGATCTTACTCCACTTGGCTTTCAGCCCTTTCTTGAGAGCTTTGTCTTCAAGGGCAGGAAAATCTTTTCCTGGCTGGGAACTGGAATACCAGCCCCTGGCAGTGTGTGCTGTGGATCCTGGGCATTCCTGAGGCTCCCAGGGTGTTGCTCCTGCCATGCCTCCCAAGGAGCTGTGCAGAGCCAGGGCACAAGGTCCAGCAGCTCTGTTGGTTCTGCAGTGCCACAACAGCCCCTAGTTCCATGAGTTTCCCTACTGCCAAATGCGGTTCCTTGGTTCCCATGGATGTGTCACCATGGATATTTGGTGTCATGAAGTTCTTCAGTGTCACAATGGCCTCCCTCGCTCCATGAGCTTCTGCAGTGTCACAATGGACTCCTTGGATGGGCATTGTCACTATGGACCATTGGCTCCATGCAGCCCCGCTGGGTCACCATGGACTCCTTGGCTCCAGGAGGTTCTGGGGGTGTCTCCATGGTCTCCTTGTATCCACAGTGTCACAATGGACCACTGGGCCCTGCTGTGTCACCATGGCCCCTTGGTTCCATGGGACTCGAGTGTCACAATTGATTCCTTGCTTCCACGTGACCCTCTCACTGCAAAAAAGGGCCTCTTCGTTCCTTGAGGAACACAAAAGTTTTGTAGAAACAAGGAAAAATCCTGCTTAATACACCTGGAAATATTTGTTTGCATTCAAGAGAGATGTTAACGGTGAGGATGGCACCAGCAGCCTCCATCTGCAACAGAGATCCAGGGAAAAGACAGGGACAGAGAATTCAGCTGGGAGACTCAGAGAATTCTGCTCCCAGAGATCATTTCTGCTCACACTGTCCCTTGGAGAAAGGTGACACCATTCCAGGCAGCCTGGACTGAGCAGGTGGTTCCTGAGTGGGGTTTGTTGTTTAGGAAACCTGCTCAGGCTTTTCCATTCTTTCCTTCCTAAAAGGAAAACGCCTGGGCCTGTATGGAGGTAGAGCCCTGAGGAGAGCAGGTGGGACATGGTGCAATGGGCTGGACATGGAGCTGCAGAGCTCAGGGGACAAGGTTCTGCTGCAGGGCACAGGGATGTCAGTGCCAGGTGGGCCATGTCAGACATGGTGAGGCTGGGGATGAGGAGCAGCTTGTCCAAACAGGGTCAGCCCTCCAGGGGCTCATTCTTCTCTGTGCCCAGACCTCCTCAGGAGACATTCAGCATTAGGATCACCTGGGGAATACTTCTATCAGCTCTTCCCTGATCTGAAAAATAAAAAATACTCACTTGATTAAAGAAAAAAGGTATGAGGTGCATTTTGAAATCTTTCTCCTTAACAGAACTCCAAACGGACTCCAATCAGCTCCAAAAGCCCTGGATAGAAAGAAGGAAGGGAGGGAGGGAGGGAGGGAGGGAGCAGGCAGGGAGGCAGGAAGGAAGGCAGGCAGGAGGGAAGGAAAAGAGCTCCTGAGGGCTTTCTGTATTTTGATGATCCCCACAGTGGATGTGGGGCTGAGTCCAGGACCCTTAGGCACTGAGAGAAGGATGAAGAAGCTGCTCAAGAAGTCAGAAGCAAAACTCCAAGCGCCTTGGAGCAGCACTGGGCCCCACTGAGGGCAGGGAGTGCCAAAGGCTCCCCAGGGACTGGTAAGAGCAGATCCTTGAGGCCAGGATTGCAGGGAGCCCAAGGCTCTGAGCAGGGAACTGCAATGCTGAGCAAGGCCTGGGCTGGTTGGGGGAAGCAGAAAGGCCAAGCCCTGAGCCCAGCCTGGGACAGCAGGGCCTGTCCCTCATGGGTGCCTCGGGGCTGTTTGTGGGCCAGGGGTATGTGAGGGGCAGCGAGGACCAATGTCATAAACCTGTGTGACACTGCAGATCCTCATGGAACCAAGGGGCCAGTGGGACACTGTGAGGCCTCATAGAAAGAAGAGGCCATTGTCAGCCTGCAGGGCTGGAACACCCTAAAACACTGAAATGCTGGGGATAACCAAAGCTTCCTTTCCTTGAGTTTGGTGCACAGGAGAAACACCAACCAGATATTCTCAGCATGGGCAGATGCAAAGAACATTCTTGGTAGGAAGGGTCCCACGAGGACCATCAAGTCCAGCTCTTAAGTGAATGGCCCACACATGGATTGAACCCACAGCCTCGGTGATACCAGCACCATGCTCTAATCAACTGAGCTAAGAGGTCAAAATTACACCAAATTTTACTGGCAAAATATGGACAGTCAAGGAAATTTGGCAAAGGGTTTAACCTAAAAACCTTTAACCCTTAAGATGCTTAGTTACCCAAAAATGTTCCAGGTAAGTAGGATTAGAAGGAGAAGAAATAGAGAACATCAGAAAGAGAGAAGATCTATAGAAAGACACTCACATATATACCAACTGCTTGGGCTCCAGCTTCACCAATGGAAGAACCCCTGGAGAAGGCAGGATCCAGACCATGGGCTGGTCTTGTGCTCTGGCTTTTAACACCCTGGGCCTTCATGGGCCCGCCCCTGGGGTGGGACTGCCAGTTGCTTGTCCAATCAGAGTCAGGCTAGGCACCAGCTGTTACTGTGTGATTGATTGACAGCTCAGCCAATCAGAGTGGGGTTGGCACAGCATCTGCTGTGTGATTGACAGCTCTGCAGGGCCAGGACAAGGGGCGGGGCTCTGTCCCACCATGAACGAAAGCCTGACCCGGCCCTGGCCACACACGGGTATTCCAAACATCCCAAGGTATCTCGGGACATCGATCTCATCCAGCCTATGACAGCGACCCGAGTGACAATATGGAACCTCATGGAGCCATGAGTCACTTGTGACAATGCGGGTCCAAGGACACTACGGAACCTTATGGAATCAAGGAGATCATTGTGCAACTCAGGGGCCCTATGGGCACAAGGGTCAGTAATCAAACACTGGGGTCCATAGAAACAAGGAACTATTGTGACACAGCGGGGCCGCATGGAGCCAAGGGAACCCTGTGACTCTGTTGGGGCTCATGAAACCAAGAAGCCATTGTGACACTGCAAGACTTCGTGGAATCAAGGAGACCGTTGTGACAGTGTGGGGAAGCATTTTAAAAAGGGAACATGGAACAGGTTTGCCTGATTTGGCCTCCTGGGGACTGTGTGACAGGTCCCACTGATTTTGACATGCCAAGGGCCACTTCCCATTTGACCGTGAAGCACTGGGGCTCTGTGCTTTCCTTCCTGTGGAAAAGAACTCTCTTTCTTGTCTAGGCTCACATGGCCAAAATTAGGATTCTACCTCTAAAATTCCCTATATTCAAGGGTAACTCTCCAAAAACATCTACCGATACAGTCAAGTCTTGCCAGCCTTGGCCTCTGGTCACTGCCTCTCATCTGACCCTGCACCACTGGGGCTCACTTGTTTCCTTCCTATGGAGACCATTGTGACATTGCAGCGTGTTGTGGAGCCAAAGGGCATTGTTACACTGTAGGAACCTGTGGAACCAAGGGGATCATTGTGACACTGTGAGTGCCATGGATCCAAGGGGCCACTGTGACACTGTGGGGTCTTGAGGAGCCATGGAGACCATTGTGACACTCGGGAGCCTTGTGAAATGCAGGGCATCATAGTGACACTGCAGAGTACCATGGATGCAATGGACCACTGTGACACTGTGGGGCCTCATGGCACCAAGGACATCATTGTGGGTCTTGTGGGCTGCATGGTCCCAAGGGGCCAGTGTGAAGCAGCGGAGCTTTGTGGAACCAAAGGGCCGTGGTGATCCTGCAGGGCATCGTGGATCCTTGGAGAGCATTGCAAGGCCCCATAGAATCATGGAGACCATTGTGACACTGTGGGGCCCCATGGAACCAAAGGGCCATTGCGATCCTGCAGGGGCTTATGGAAGGAAGGGGCCATTGTGACAGTATAGGAACTTGTGGAACCAAGAGGATCATTGTTGCACTACTGAGCCCCAATGGAACCAAGGGGCCATGGTGATAAAGAGGGGCTTCATGGCACCCAAAGACCATCAGGACACTGGGAGGCCTTGTGGAACTATATACACCATTAAGATCCTTAAGGACTTGTGTAACCAAGGGCCATTATGACACCTGAGGGCATCATGGAAGCAAGGAGCCATTGTGACACTGCAAGGCCCTCTGGAAGCAAGGGAACATGAAATAAGTATGACTGCCTTGGTCTCCCAGGGGTCACCTGAGAGGTCTGGCTGACCTTGGAATGTGGAAGGCCACTCCCATCTGCCCCTGAAACATTGGGGCTCTGGGCTTTCCTTTTTCTGGAAAAGAACTGTCCATTTTTTCCAGGTGTCCATGGTCGAAATTTGGATTCCACCTCCAAATTTCTGTGTATGGAAGGATTGCTGCCAGACAAAAGGTGCCAGGACAGACAGGTCTGGCTGGTCTTTAACTCCTTAGTGCCAGCATTCACCTATTTTCCGAATACTGGAAAGGGCTCTGGCTTTTCTTTGTATGGAAAAAATCATCCTTCTCCAGGCACAAATGTCTGAAATTAGGATTCCACATTCATAATTTTGAATATCCAAGGGTTGGTCCAAGCAAACATGCCAGGACAGACAGGTCAGGCTTGCCTTGGCCTCTGGTGGTTGCCATTCATCAGCTGATGAAACATGGGGGCTCCATGGCTTTCTTCCTATGGAGACCAATGTGACATTTGGGAGCCTTGTGAAAAGAAGGAGCCATTGGAACACTGCAAAGCACCATGGATCCAAGGGACCATTGTGACACTGTGGAGCCTCGTGGAACCAAGGACATCACTGTGGCTCTGTTGGGCTGCATGGTCCCAAGGGGCCAGTGCAAATCATCAGTGTGGGAGTTAGCCTGGCTGTAACTCAGAGTCAGCCAGATTTTACCCCAAATAACTGGGCGTGAGTTTCAAGTCCTAGGAATCATTCTTTTAACTTAGGGTGAGCTTGAGAAATCCCCCATAAGCCTTTAGTGTTGTTATGCTAAGTTGTCCAAGTTCTACTCCCCTATTGGTTTATTGGTTACTTATTTCTTCTATATGATTATTGTTCTAGTTTTCTAGCCCCAAGTTGTTGCTGCTTCCCCTTTGTCTCAGGTTTTAGGATCCTGCCCCTTGTAGTGTGCTGGATTTCTCCATGTTTATTATTTTTAACCCTGTTATTAAAGTTCTTTTTAAACAACTCCATTGATCCTGCTCATTTTCATTTTCACCACACTCACCCTGAACTCAAGGAGCCAGAGATGTTTGTCAGAGCCACCCTCATTGTGACATTTGGTACCCAAACAGGGACCATGACATTCAGGGATCCCTGTGTCAGTCACGTCAGCTGGGGTTAGCTGATGGATAGGCCAGTGCTCCCTGGGATTTTGGATTGTGCCGGGTCTGGCGGATTCATCGTTGCTTCAAGGGACCTTGCCCAGGATCGGCAGGGACAACGATGGTTTCACCTGCATAGGATTGCAGGTGGGTTTGGGGAAATGTAAGATATTTATTGCCCATTTTCCCATTGTGTATTTACAGTATGCACCCATGTCCCATAATTATTTTGAGGTGTTGCGGAGGCTCTTCTCCATAAGGCAAAGAAAGAAAAATGGCCAGCCAGATGTCCACAGTAGAAAGGAGCATATATGGATGCTTTAATTCTCACTGGTCATGATGAAATATTTTCAAAGAACGAATAAAAATCAATCACGAGGTGGATCATTAAAAAATTTCCAGACACCTCTGGTGTTGTGGTGTGCTGTAATGTCCCATTTTGGCCTTCCAGGTCTTTCCCCCAGGTGTGCCTATGCCTCTCTCCCTTCCCCCTTGCCCCCATGCTGAGTGAGTCCTGTCAATCAGGCTTAACATTCCAGCAAGGCGTCGTGTGGGTGGTCAAGTTCAAAGGATGCCCCTAAGCCCAGAGGTCATTGGCCTATCTGGGTGTCATCTTCCCCTGAGACCCTGCCCCTCTCACCTGGTTGGTGGCTCACCTGTACCTCCCCTCCCCCTGTCCCTGAGCTTAAAAGGGTGATCAGACCATGCGGCCGTTGTTCTGTTGGAGCAGTTGCTCATGTTCAGACCTCTGTAACCATGGAATAAACTTCTGGACATTAAACCCTCCAGCAGAATCCTCTCCTTTTTCTCTTCACCATCGCCTGAAGATATTCCTCCTGAGGTAAACGGGGTTCCTAACAAGCCTGGACTTGTTTAGTGCCCAGCTGCAACCACCAGCAAGCCAAGGTATCTCTGGGGGGTGATACACCGCAGTTGCTGCCTTTGGCCCAGCAGCGAGGGTCAGACTGGCCCAGGCACAATCTAACTGGTAATATTGGGAGCCTTTTTTTTCCAATAGGGCAGGGCGGGGGCTGCAATGGCTGCTGAGCTCAGCAGCTGCTCCTGGCATGGTTCCATGGAGACCAAGCACAGCAACGCTGCTGAGCATTGTCCCTGCTGAAGGTCACACACTGCCGGGGCACATTCCCTGCCTGCAGGATTGCTGAGCATTGTCCCTGCTGAGGGTCACACACTGCTGGGGCACATTGCCTGCCTGCAGGATTCATGCCCGACCCAAGCACTGCACTGATGGCTCCAGCATTGCTTTCCAGCGAAAACAGGGGAAGGCAAACTGTGTGCAACTCATGGTATTTTAGAGTGTCTAAAACTCACTAAGTCATTGATCTTAGAGGTGAGATGAATTTGGAACTCATGGCATGGAGAAGTAGTGCAAGATGGAGAAGGAGAGTATGGAAATAAACCGAGGAAAACATTTCAGATTATTTCTTTCCATTTTCATTGCACTTCTGGAAAGCTGGTTCAGTTTTCCAGGAATCTTCTCCACAGTCCTTTCTGCTCTTAAGAACTTTTCCTGGAGAATGAGGTCAAGCTCCTGTCACAAGATGTGCCACCACCTGCAGCTTCTCTTGGCCTTCCACACTGTGCATGCAGCAGGATTGTTGCAGCAAAGCAAGACAAATGTTTGGAGAGCTTGACAGCTTGTCCTTTCTTTTCCTGGTGGACTGGGGAGTTGTGCCATTGTTGAGGTTTTCATTGTGACTGTTCCACCCTTGGAAAACAGGAGGTGGTACCAGGACTTGTTGGGGAATGCAACCCTGACTGAATTGAGAGTATTTCCAGAAGTTGCAGCCAGAAATGGAGAGTTGTGTGATAATCATTCACACATCTCCACGGACACCTGGAAAGTTATCTAGAACATGAAAATTGGTTGTCAGAGGCAGTTTCTTTCTGTTTTCAGTTTAGATGATTCTACATCTCTTGTGCTGGTATAAATCAAGAGCATGAAAACAATCAGTTCATGATAAGCAGCAGAAGCAGCTGCACCTCCCAGAATAGAAGACTCAAAGAATCTGAAAAAGAGAAATGAAGGGAATGACTTGGTGAACTTTGTCTGTAAGAAGGGTAATTATTTCTAAGAGTTTCTAATCCATTTCCTCTGCTTTTCTCCTTCTTAATATGGCCACTTCCATCCCAGATTCCTCATGAAATGAGAAGCCTGAGCTTGAAGAAGTGCATGAAAGATGGCCTGTTCCTCTGCAGGGACAGTCAGGGTGGAACAGGAAGCAGTTTTGAAATAATTGTGTGATAGATGAGTAATGTGATGGTTGAGTCTCACAATTAAAAGGCAGATAACATGGAGAACTTAAGACAAGTTCTACAGGTTTATAATTGTTTTACCCCCCTTGTATTGTTATCACAGGGTTACCTGGTAGTTGGGGTATTGTAACTATTGTTATAATTGGGTTGGCTTGTTACTATGGCAACACCTGACTGCCAATCAAGATGTAACGAAGTGACCTCCACCACTGGACAGTGAAGAAAGAATCGATTCCCAAGTTTTTGAGAGGGTTTAAAGGCGAAACATCGATTGTGTGGATGAGCATATATTGGGAAAAATCCTTTGCTCCCTATGCCGTAATATTTTCTGTGTTCAGTCTTCTGTTGTACTTTTTGATAAGGTTTCAATAATCTTTTTAAATTTTTGGAAGTGAGCATAATTTCTCACAAATGGGGACTCGTCTGGGAAATACACATGGTGTCCTTAGGAGTTTTCAAAAGGGGCACCCCCTGCCACAGATTTGGTGGAGTCTATCGGACTCTCCCAGTTCCACCAATGGTTGCAGGTTGGAAGCCCAAAGACACCAGGAGACTTTGGGATAAAGAAAAGAGTGGAAGGGGGGTGAGCACCACCCACATAACTATTTTTGGCCAGATTGTGACTCTGTAATTCCAGTGTATGAAAGTGAGCTTCACATTAGTAATATCCTGGATCCATCTTGGTCCCTTAAGTGTCAGGATATTGGACAGCAGAGAGGAAAAAGGAACAGTGGAACGCATGGCGGGGGAGGAGAGCAGGGATCCCATAGACAAGGACCCCATGGCCGGTGGGACATGTAGGATTGAAGGGTTTGTGGGGACTTGGGAACTGGGTTCGTCCATTGGGGATCCGCGGTGGGATTCCCATCCAGCACACACCAAGGGAGCCGGTGAGCTCCACACGTCACAGTGGCTCGTGCATTGCTCAGAGCAGGGGCAGGCTCTGGGGCGCAGCCAGCGCTGTAATTTCCAGGGCCAGCTGAAGCCGGGCTGGAGTGGAGTGGCCACCAAGGGGTTTGCTGCAGGGAGTCACCCAGGAGCCGGTGCAGCAGTTTGTGTGCTGTCGAGCCAAGGGGGTCGGGGCAGTCTGGCCGCCAAGCCAAGTCATGTCAGGGCAGAGCTGCCAAACCAAGGGGGTTGGGCTGGGCTGGCTGCTGAGCTGAGCAAAATCGGGGCAGGCAGAGCTACTGAGGCTGAGCCGAGTCAGGCCAGGGGCAGGACCGCAGCCATTGAGCCAAACTGGGACAGGCGGAGCCTGCAAGTTGAATTGGAGTGAGCGGAGCTATCGAAGACAAACCAAGTTAGGTTTGAAGTGGGATGGAAGCCACTGCATCGAATCAATAATCTATAATTATACATGGTGGAGTTGCCAAAGCTGAGCTATGTTGGGCCAGGGGTGGGACTGCAGCTGCTGAGGGGAATTGGGCCAGGGGCAGGTCATAGCCAAGCTGAGCCAGGTGGGACAGGGAGCAGAGTGCGACCGTGGGACCAGAGCATTGAACCGAGGAGGAGAGGAAGGGCAGGGACCAATCCGGTAATACGGAAGCCCCTGGACTGTAAGAATTTTTTCTTTTTTTACTTGTCAAAAGAGAAGTACAGTTTTTTGGGTTTTTTCTCTCTTCCCTTTCCTTCTCTTTCCTCCTTTCCTTGTTTCTTTATTTCCCACTTCCCCTTTCCTTTTCCCTTATGAGAATCACAGAATCACAGAATCACAGAATTTTCAAGACTGGAAGAGACCTATAAGATCATCTAGTCCAGCCGATGTTCTAACTGTTCAACTAGATCATGGCAGCAAGTGCCACATCCAGTCTTTTTTTAAATTCTTCAAGGGATGATGCCTCTACCACCTCACTGGGTAAATGATTCCAGTTTCTGACCACTCTTTCTGTGAAGTATTTCCTTCTTACTTCTAACTTACATCTAGCTTGACGCAACTTGAGACTGTGTCCTCTTGTTCTATCCGTTGTCGCCCGGAGAAAGAGGCCGACCCCTAGCTCACTACAGCCACCCTTCAGGAAGTTGTAGAGAGTGATGAGGTCACCCCTGAGTCTCCTTTTCTCCAGGCTGAACAACCCCAGCTCCCTCAGTCGCTCTTCATATGGCTTGTGTTCCAAGCCCCTTATTAGTTTCGTTGCTCTCCTCTGGACACGCTCAAGTAACTCAACGTCCCTCTTAAAGTGAGGGGCCCAGAACTGGATACAGTACTCAAAGTGAGGCCTCACCAGAGAGGCAGGCTCTGTCTGGAGGGCCTGTGGTTGGAAAGGTGGGCTCTGTCAGAGGAGGGCCTGTGATCGGCCAGTCAGGATGGGACTGTGGGCAAACAGGGAATCCCCAAGGGGAGAAGTTAGAAATTGAAGAGCTACCAATAGTTATACCCCCAGATGGCCCACTGGGAGGGAAACTAGCCTGGTGGAAATATGACCCAAATACCAGAGAAAAAGATGAGCTCAAAATGATTCACTAGTGCATGGCAGAATGGACCAGAAGGGAAATTAGGAGCAATCATGTATACTGGCTGAGATATGGGTCAGATGAAGGATGGATGTGTCAGGCATTAAACATCCATGTAAGAGCTAAGAAACCATTCAATCAGGAAGAGAGTGACTATGCTGCCTGCTGTGGGAGAGAGAGTTCACCCTCAAAGGTGAGCATGTTTAAGGTATCAGAAAATAAGGGATGGGACCCATTGGAACACTCACCCCCTCCACCTCCAATAGCCTCAGATGAAACCTCCCCTACCCCCTGATGGGCCTAGCCAGAACACCAGGAGCAGGGTAGAACAAAGACAGGAAAGCAGATCAGGGGATGGGAACCAAGCAGCGGGATTATATCCCCTGAGGAAAATACCCCTGTGTGGGGTGCAGGGAGAAATTAGATTTGTAACCATGCCTCTCAGTTCTTCTGATGTGAGAATGTTCAAGAAATAATTGAAAGGGTTACTAGAGGACCTCACTTGATTAGTAGAACAGTTAGACCAGTCTCTAGGGACCAATATTCATACATGGGAAAAGATGCAATCAATCATGACCATGCTATTCACACCAGAAGAAAGACAGATGATCTGAGTGGCTGAGATATGGATATGGGAAAGGGAGTGTGTGCAAGGACCTCCTGGAGATCTGAAAATGCCCACAGTGCACCCCACCAGCGACCACAACAGCACTGGGGGGAGGCAAGACATGGAGGAATATAGAACATTGATTATAAGAGGTATCAAAGAGGCATCTCCATGTAATTAAAATGCTCATAAAGCTTTTGATGAGCAGCAAATGAAGGAAGAAACCCCAACAGAGTGGCTAGAAAGACTGAGAAGGAATATGAGGCAATATTCAGGGGTTGACCTTGATACAGTGGCCACACAGGTCTAATTAAAGATAAATTTTGTCACTCAAGCCTTGCCAGATATATGGAGAAAGTTAGAAAAGTTAGATGGTGTGGGATCTCAGCACCTCAGGATGAAGGTGCAGAGTGACCGAGACCACCCTTGGGGGGCTTGGGAGTCCTGGAATGTTGCCAGAAGTGTCTGGTGGCTGGACTTTGATCCTACACAGGAGATGACACCTGTATGAGGACTGGGAGGATTTTACTGGGTGAATGGTGAAGGGATGAGTTAGTTAGAGTATAAAACACAGGGTTTAGGATTTCTGTACAGGGGGGTCTAGAGAAGTAAGATGGAGGAATTGGGGCGTGTCCTGTCCTTCTTCTTCTTCTTCTTGGTCTCCATCTTCTGTGGTGGTGGTGGCACTTTGGGATTGGTCTTTACTAGAAGTGCACCGGTTAATAAGGGTGGAAGGTATTGGGGAAGAATTATAAATATTGTGTACGTAACATTGGGTATAAAGATAAGTGACCGCCCCAGGGGCTCGCAGTGTGCCCATGGCTGACTTGCTGTGCAGACCTCTGTCGGGCTGAAAGAAAATCTTTTAGATAAACAATTAATAAACACTGAGACCGAGACAAGATCAGAAGTCTCTCCTCGTCCTTTGAAGCATCGGGCTGCCCAAGGCCACTCTGGGCCTTTCCAGAACACCTAAACAACCCGGGAAACCGAGCAAGTGGCATCCCTGAGCTATCTCCGGACATAAAACAGCCGGGAGAAACCGACAACCAACAAGCATAAATCAGCGTAAAAAAAGCAAAGAAAAACACAAGAAACCGACAAGATGGTTGGCAAGAAAGCAGGTTAGAGGATCTGTTAAGGGAAGCACATAAAGTCTATGTAAAGAGGGACTAAGAGAAGATCAAGACAAAAACCAAGGTAGTGGTAACTGCCATTAGGGAAGGAAACCAGCATTTAAAGAACAACCCAGGTAAGGGAGGAGGATTCCAAGTGCAGGAAGATAGATGGAGGGGAGATTCAGCTCCTTGGGACAGGGCATAAAAAGGAGAGTTCGGGAAACAGAGGAAACTACGACCAGTTGGCCTTTACTGTAAAGAGAATGGGCATATCAGAAAGAATTGCCCCCAGAAGGAAAAGGAGCAGAGGATGTATGAGACTGAGCAAAAAGGAGAAATGGAAGACTAGGGGTGTCAGGGGCTCTACCTCCTGGGTACCATCAGGAGCTCTTGATAACTTTAAAAATAGATCCCCAGGAGGAAGAATTTGAATTCTTAGTAGACACAGGGGCTGAAAGAACTTGTGTTTGTAGAATCCCAAAGGGGTGCAAAAAGGGTCAAGATACTGTGCAAGTAGTAGGTGCTAAAGGAGGGTTCAAAGCCTCAGTTATAATGCAAATAAAGTTTGAAGGAACAAAAAAAAAAATAGGAATTGGGGATGTTCTATTAGTTCCAGAAGCAGGATGTGATCTATTAGGGTGAGATTTACAAGTGCAGCTAAGCATTTTAATACTCCCAGAGGAAGGAAAAATGGTAGTTAAACTTCTCTAATAAGGGAAGAGGATGAGGGCAAAATTCATGAGATGGTGTGGGCAAAACCATAAAATTGAGGCAAATTGAACATGAAACCTACAGTAATAAAATTAATTGATGACAGCTATCCAGTCTGTGTATGACAATACCCACTCTCTCTGGAAGGGAGATGAAGACTGCAGCCACTGTTTCAGGATCTACTTGAGGATGAGATCTTAGAACCATGTATGTCCCCCCATAATAAACCCATATTACCAGTAAAGAAGTCAGATGGGACTTACAGGCTTGTTCAAGATTTGAGAGAAGTGAACAACAAAACAGTGAATCGATACCCAGTAGTGCCTAACCCCTATACACTACTGAGTAATATCCCCCCAGCACACCAGTGGTTTAGTGTCATAGACCTAAAAGATGCTTTTTCGGCAGGTCTACTGGCAAAGAAAAGCAGGGATATATTTGCTTTTGAATGGGAGGACACTGATTCTGGGAGTAAGAAACAGTTTTGGTGGACTAGGTTGCCCCAAGGGTTTTCCAAATCTCCAAACCTCTTCGATCAAGCCGTAGGAGAAGTAACACAATTCTTCTCCATCAAACCTGAGATAAAGCTCATCCAATATGTAAATTATTTCCTTTTCACAGGACAGGAAGAAAAAGAAGTTTGGGAATTCACCATAGTGTTGTTAAATTTTCTGAAGGACCAAGGACTTTCGGTATCAAAAGGGAAACTCAAATTTGTAGAGAGGGAAGTAAAATTCCCTAGGACATGTGATTTGTCAAGGGAGCTGGTGGATGAACCCTGAGAGAATTACGGGGTTAGTCTCACTCCCACTGCCAAAAACAAAGAGAGAAGTCAGAAGGTTTCTAGGCTTGTTGGGATATTGTAGGCTATGGATTGAAGGATGCACACAGGCCATCCAGTTCTTGTATGAAAAGTTAGTGGAAGAAGAGATTAGGTGGGGAAAAGATGACAAACAAAAGTTTGAAGCTTTAAAGCAAAACATTGTCAGTTCACCAGCACTGAGTCTTCCTGCCTTCTATCTGTTTCTGGATATGGAAAAAGGGGTAGCACATGGACTATTAGCCCACGACTGGGGAGGATCCAGGAAACCAGAGGCCTGTTTATCAAAATTATAGACCCTGTCAGCCGGAGATGGCCAACCTGCATTTAGGCTGTGGCAGTTACTGCCATACTCGTAGCAGAAAGCAAAAAATTAACCTTTTTGGGGAAAATTGAAGATATATATCGCAAAATCAGTAAGGAGTATCCTGAGCCAAAAGGCTGAGAAATGGCTCACTGATTCCTGAAGGCTAAAGTATGAAGACATCTTAATAGATAATGGTTTAGAGCTAATCATGAGTAACCAACTCAACCCTGCCCAGTTTTTAGATGGAGAAACAGATGAGAAACTAGTACATAATTGCCTAGAGGCCATAAACTATCAAACTAGAGTAAGAGAGGACATAACAGATCAAACACTACAAGGTGCAAAATGATTGTACCTCAATGGATCTTCATGGGTAATAAAGGGGCACAGAGTATTGGGGTACACTATAGTGCATGAAGGGTTAGAGGCCATAGAAAAGAGATAGTTACCTTCCAACTGGTCAGCACAAGTGTGTGAGTTGTGTGCCCTAAAACGAAGTCTGGAAACATTATCATGGAAAAGGGAAACAATATATACAGGACTCAAAATACACTTTTGGAATAGTGCATAAGTTTGGAAAAATTTGGGAAGAGAGGGGGCTATTAAATTCAAAAGGAAAGGGACTGATTCAAGAAAATTTTGTCTTAGAAGAGTTAGAAACCTTACAATTGCCAGAAGAAGTAGCAATGGTCTATGTTCAAGGGCATCAAAAAGAGGCAACTCAGGAGGCGCGAGGGAACAATTTAGCTGATTTTGAAGCTAAAAATGCAACTGAATCAGAGACAGATAACTAATAATGGTATTAACACCCATAAAAGAAATGCAAAAAGTCCCCATATTCAGTGGGACAGAAGAGGAAGAACTCACTGAAATACGAGTCAAGAAAGAAAACAAAGGGAAGTGGAGATGAGCAGGTGGGAGACAAATATTGAATAAACCCCTTGCCAGGAAAATGTTAGAAGGCATACGTGGAACAACACATTGGGGTACACAAGTACTAGGTGATCAATTTCTAAGGGATTTGGGCTGCATAGAAATTTTCAGAATAGCTAAGCAAGTAACTGAACGGTGTGTGATATGTCAAAAAGTGAATAAGAAAATCGTGAGGAAAACACCCAGGGGAGGGTGAGAACTAGCTTTAAGGCCCTTCCAAAACATCCAAGCTGACTTTACCGAGCTTCCCCAGGTACAATGGTGGAGGTTTCTGCCAGTGATAGTAGATCACGTGACTCATTGGGCAGAGGTGGTACCCACTGTGAAAGCCAATGCCAGTGTTGTGAGTAAAACACTTCTAGAATCAATCATTCCCTGATATGGGAGGGCAAACAGGATTGATTCAGACCGGGAAACTCATTTCACATTGAAGATATTGCAGAAAGTTGTTCAGGCCCTGGGAATAAAATGGGAATTACACACGCCACGGTATCCACAGAGTTCTGGTTGGTAGAGAGAATGAATCAAATTCTTAAAAGAGCTCCAGTTAAGCTAATGATTGAAACACAAATGTCATGGATAAAATGTCTCCCTTTGGCCTTATTAAGAATTAGAACCCAATCCCAGTCAGATCTGGGGGTGTCACCCTATGAAATGATGTTTGGATTACCCTTCCTGACCTCACCCCAGAAGGTTGCCACCTATGAGGAAGGGGAAGCCACGCCAAGAAATAAGTGATGTCCATATCACAAACTTTAGAAGGGCTAAGGCATAAAGGGGCAATTCCTCAAACTACCACCCTGGATTTCAGAATCCATAATATTAATCCTGGGAATTGGGTGATGAATAAGTCATGGGAGATCAGCCTCTAACTCCTCAGTGGGAAGGTCCCTTTCAGGTACTGCTCACCACCGAATCGGGCATGCGAACTGCAGAGCAGGGATGGACTCATGGCAACAGAGTCAAAGGCCCAGTACAAGAACCCAAAGAGTGGGCTGTAACACCCAAGCAGGGTGAAACAAGACTGACTCTCAAGCAGAGACTGAAAGACAAGCAGGAAAACACCAAGACAACCAAAAAGTAGAGTCAAGCTTCCACCAACCAGCTAGAGAACTGTCTTCCTGTTTTAGTGGGTGAGAATTACCAGCATCTGTTGAGGAGAAGTACACAAGGGACTGTAAAAGGTAATGGGGCAGCATCCTTAAGAAGTAAGACAAGGAATAGAGGGCAAGATCGGGTTGGCCCGTTTGTTCACTACCAAGAAGGCTCCATAGCCCTGCTGTGGGTAGAAACCCTGTTGGCATGGTAAGGTGGGGACAGAAGGTCATATCACACCTCTATCATTGCTCAGTTGTCTTTTAATTCAACAGGGACTGGAGGGCAGGACTGAATTGGCCTCTATGCTCATCCCTAACACACACTGATTATGGGTAGCAGCCACATAGGCATGGTAGGTGGGAGTCAAAGCCATACTGGACCTCTGTGATGCCCTTTTGTCCATTCCAAATAAGTGTTTCTAAGGAAAATCTGAGATTTTTTCTGCTGTTCCCACTGTCCTTGTCCACATCAACAAATGCTGGTATGACTCATTCAAGAGACAGAGAAAGTTTTTACTTAATTGTTCGAGCAAAATTACTTATAGAAAAAGAAAAGGGGGGTTTGTTATAGATGAGTAATTCTATGGTTGACTCTCACAGTTAAGGAGTGAATATTAAATATATGTTAAGAGAAGTTTTCTAGATGTATAGTCATTTTTCTCCTCCCCCTTGCATTGTTATCACAGGATAGCCTCAGTAGTTGGGGCATTTGGGAGGGTTGGCTTGTTACTATGGCAGCACCTGACCTCCAATCAAGGTGTAAGACAGTGATCTCCGCCCCTGGACAGTGAATAAGGAGTTGAATGACAAGACTTTGGGAGGGGCAAGAGGTATAAAAGACAGAACATCCATTTTGTAGATAAGCACGCAGTGACTGAATCCTTTGCTCCCGGCACTGTGTTATTTTGTTTATTAAATCTTCTGTTGTATTTTGAAAAGATCTTAATAATTTAAATTTTTGAAAATGAAAATGGTTTCTCACATGAGGTTGGGAAATGTGAGGCAAGGTTGTCCACACTAGGTGAGCTCCAAGGTACAACTTCACTGACCTGGCCAGACCTCCTTAGGAGCACCCCTACATCAATATAAATCACTTAATGCTCCAATCAGCCCTTCTCCAAAGAGAACAGTAATAAAATACACTCTTTAAAATAGGATTACATATTACTTAAAAGCTCTTTGAAATATTTCTCCACAACTTTAAAAGGAAAACTGCCTCATGAACTGCATAAGAGCAGAGGGAAATCAAGGCAGAACCATGGTTTGTCAGGACTTGCTTGATCCTAATGAGCCCTGGGGTGCATTTGGAGCTGAGCACTTGAACCTCAGGGCCTGAGAGGAGATTGCACAAACCTTTCCAGGAGTCAAAGTCAGAGGAAACACCCAAAGTGTCTCGAGGCATGGATAGGTCTCACTGAGGTCCATCCTCAACACAGGCTCCTCATGGACTCCTTGGA
Organism: Passerculus sandwichensis; assembly: GCA_031885435.1. Classification (NCBI taxonomy): domain Eukaryota; kingdom Metazoa; phylum Chordata; class Aves; order Passeriformes; family Passerellidae; genus Passerculus; species Passerculus sandwichensis. The sequence goes on from CM063150.1 coordinate 9,703,847, forward strand.
GAAGAGAATTGGAGGCCAGGATGGCAAAAAAACTTCTCAGAGACTCAGTGTGGAAAGGAAAATCCAAAGTACCTTAAAAACCTTGAGTACCTCAAAGCATTAGTGAGCCCGACTGAGTGTCAGTACAAAGCTCTCAAGGGACTCATTAAAGCAGATAGTTCAGGCCATCATTGCACAAATTTATCATAGAGTTTGTATGAAAAGGAAAACAACAAATACCTTAAAATAACTGAAGTACCTTGAAGCATTAATAACCCCATGGCCTCTCATTAATGATAAAGCCTCTCCAGGGACTAATTAAAGCAGGTAATTGGAGGCTGTGACTGCACAATCTTTCTCACAGAGTCTGTATCAAATGGCAAACACCAAGTACCTTAAAATAACTGAAGTACCCTGAAGTGTTAATGAGTCCCACTGAATGCTGCAAAAGACAAAGCCTCTCCAGGGACTAATTACAGCAGATAATTGGAGGCCATGATTGCACAGGCCTCTCAGAGACTCCAAGCCAAAAGCAAATGCCAAAGTCCTTTGAAAAACCTGCACTCCCTGGGAGCATTAAAGTCCCCCCTAGGGCCATTGCTGAGCAAGGCTCCCCAGGGACTCCTTCCAGCAGATCCTTGAGGCCACTGGGATGTGGGCTAGGGGGGGATGCTGAGGGCAGGACAAGGGGCTGACAGTGCCCAGCCTGACTGGAGCTGTGCCAGGAGGCCCCAGTGCCTCAGGACAAGGTGTCTCCTCACAGCCCTTGGTGGCACAGACCCTGCTGTGCCCCAGAACACCAAGACTCGGCTTCTCTTTGTCCCCTCCTGTCATCACTGCCTCCAGTTCTCTGCTCTGCCTGGGGCCTGGGGACACTTTCTCTGTCTTGTCCCTCAGTGGGACCCATTAAAAGTCCAAGAAACTTTGGAGTTGGATTCTGACTTGGAGTTCTGGAGAAGTTTCTTCAGCTCCCTCTCAGGGACTGATGTTCAGGGCATGAACACAAAGCCCAAAAGGCTCATTAAAGTCCTGGTGCTGTGTCTGTGCTGCTGAGCTGGGCTGGGCTCCTGGCACAGAGGCAGCTCCTGGTAACCAAGAAGAGCTTCAAAAGCACATTTCTCTTGATGAACAGCTCTTCTCTTCTCCCAGCCCAGCAAGGCTGGGGCACTGGCTGCAGCCACCCTGGGCACAGCACAGAGGCACAGAGAGCTTCAATCAGTCAGGGCTGGGAAGGGGCTGAGAAGTGCCTGGGGCAGAATCACTGCCAGCCCTTGGCACAGGAACCTCTGGCTGCAGGACAATGCGGCTGCAGCTCCTGGAGCCATCTCCCAAAGCTGGAACATCCCAATGCCTGCAGACTCTGTGAGTACATTCTCTGATTGTCTCTTGTGCAGAGCAGCCAGGGGTGCCCAGGGCTGTCCTGCAGAGCAGGGTCCTGCAGCCCAGGGCGCTGTGCTGGGGCAGGGACTCTTCTGGCTGCCAGGGACAGCTCTCAGCCAGCCCTGGCAGCTGATCCCAGCACTGGGGGACAAGACCTGGGTGGGAGGAGACAGCTGGTAAGGGTTGGAAGTGTTCTCCTTGTGGTGGTGAGGATGCTGCATTGTTCAGGTATGCTCCCAACATGACATAAACCTGCAGAATATTTCCAAGTGGATTATACAGGGAGCATAGCAAGGTAGGGGCTGTAGAAAAGGGAAAATCCTGCTTTTTTATTCTACTGCCCTGGGTTGCCGAGATGGGAAATTGCAGAGATATTAATCTCACAGTTCAGGTTGAGAAAGATAAATAATATTTATCTCATATGTTATAAACCAGGCAGTGACAGAAATACCGGAGGGCCCCTCAAAGGCAGCATCAGTGTCTCTTTCCTCTGATTGTGCCACCAGAGCCTGCAGAGCCAGAGCTGCCCCTGGGCAGTGCCAGAGCTGGGAGGGGTCTGCAGGGCAGAGCTGAGCCCCCAGATCTGGGCTGGGCTCTGGCAGCACTGGCAGGGCCCAGCCCTGGGCACAGGGAGCAGATGCTGGCAGGGACAGCTCCAGGCAGCAGAGCCCTGGGCAGGCAGAGGGGGGAAAGTCCCCCAGGCTGTGCTGGGATATTTCAAGTCCTCTCCAAACACAACTATTCCATTAATACTTTTCTTACAGATCCCCATGCCAAGACACGGAAAATGTCCAACAGCAGCTCCATCAGGCACTTCCTCCTGCTGGCATTGGCAGACACGCGGCAGCTGCAGCTCCTGCACTTCTGCCTCTTGCTGGGCATCTCCCTGGCTGCCCTCCTGGGCAACGGCCTCATCATCAGCGCCGTAGCCTGCGGCCACCACCTGCACACGCCCATGTTCTTCTTCCTGCTCAACCTGGCCCTCTCTGACATGGGCTCCATCTGCACCACTGTCCCCAAAGCCATGCACAATTCCCTCTGGGACACCAGGAACATCTCCTACACTGGATGTGCTGCTCAGCTCTTTTTCTTTGTGTTCTTCATTGGATCAGAGCATTCCCTCCTGACCATCATGTGCTACGACCGCTACGTGTCCATCTGCAAACCCCTGCACTACGGGACCCTCCTGGGCAGCAGAGCTTGTGCCCACATGGCAGCAGCTGTCTGGGCCAGTGCCTTTCTCTATTCCCTGCTGCACACAGCCAATACATTTTCCCTGCCCCTGTGCCATGGCAATGCCCTGCACCAATTCTTCTGTGAAATCCCCCAGATCCTCAAGCTCTCCTGCTCCAAATCCTATCTCAGAGAATTTGGGCTCCTTGTGTTTTCCATCTGTTTAGCATTGTGTTGTTTTGTGTTCATTGTTTTCTCTTATGTGCAGATCTTCAGGGCTGTGCTGAGAATCCCCTCTGAGCAGGGACGGCACAAAGCCTTTTCCACCTGCCTCCCTCACCTGGCAGTGGTCTCCCTGTTTATCAGCACTGGGTTTTTTGCCTACCTGAAGCCCCCCTCCATGTCCTCCCCATCCCTGGATCTGACCCTGTCAGTTCTGTACTCGGTGGTGCCTCCAGTCCTGAACCCCCTCATCTACAGCCTGAGGAACCAGGAGCTAAAGGCTGCCGTGTGGAGACTGATGACTGGATGCATTCAGAAAGACTAAATTAGATGACAATTTTTGCAAATCACTTGCAATAAAAGTCATCCTAGATAGCTCTTGTTGGTTTTCTTGCTTTTTTTTTTTTCCCTTGATTATAGTTTTTTCATATTTTCCAAAAGAAAAGCCACAGTTCATTCCAGGCAGGCTGGGGGCAAACAGCATGGCTGGGGCTCTTCAAGGGCCCTGGGGCAGATGGGAAGGAGCAGCAGAGCAGGGGCTGATCCATCCCCAGTGCGCTGCACAGCCCAGGGCAGCGTCCCAGAGCGTCCTCATGGAGCTGCCAGCAACATCCCCCCTCTGCAGCCCTGGCCTCTCCCCCAGCTCACACAGGTGCCCCATCCTTGCAGGCACAGACACGGCAGCACTGGCTCAGCAGCCCCTGTTTGCATTGCACACAGCAGGGGGAGAACCCTCATGCTGTTGGTGTGGGGACATGAACCTGAGGGAGCACAAATGCCATCAGTGCCTGGTGGAGAACACCTGTCTTAAGGGCAACCTGTCCTAATATTAAAAATTGTGACAAACATTGTGTTAAGCAGGTCTGCCTTCTCCTTATCTGTAGTTTCTATATTCTCCACTGCATCCAAGGAAGAGTAGAGACTCTTATCTCATGCTTTGCTATTAATTTATTTGTAGAAATATTTTCTATTATTTTTCACAGAAGTGGTCAGGTTAAGCTCAGTTTTAGCTTTCACAGTTCAACTTTTCTTTCTGCATGACCTAACAACATTCTTAAATACTTCCTAAGTTGACTGACCTTCTCTCCAAAGTTGATGCATCCTCTTCTTTCCCTTGAATCTCTGCAAAAGCTCCAAGGGCAGCCAGGACAGTAATTTTCCTCTATAGCTCATCTTTTGGCACACTGGGAAGGGCTTCTCCTTCCCCTTAAGCTTACCATCTTGAAATGTGTCCATCCTTCCTGGAACCCTTTGCTTTTAAGGCCTGTTTCCCTTAAAATAATCAGTACGTGATTTGGTATTCCCCACATATACATCCTAAACAGGCTAAAGTCTGCCCGTCCTAATTCCAGTGTAGAAGTTTTGTTGCTGCCCCTCCTTTCCCAGAACATTGAAAACTTGATTATTTCATGATCAGTGTGCCCAGGGTACCCTCTGACCCCCACATCTGCCACCAGCCCTTCTCTGTTTGTGAACAGCAGAAGCCAGAGCTTTCCTTGGCAGTGAGGGGGTCACCAAAAATTCTGTAAAACAGAAAACTCCTTAACCCCAATGCAGCATTAAGGAGCAGCATTCTTTATTCAGCTGGATGCATGGGGGATGGCTCCTTCCACAGCTGTGCTTGCTGAGCACAGGAAAGTTTCTGTTTATTTTCTGTATTTTTCATACATATTCATTGATTTTCCCTGACTGAACACACATATGATAATAATTTCCCCAAAATCATTAGCACATTTCTCCTCACCTTTTTGCAGGCGTTCTTCTGTCCTGGGGGTCTCTCTGGTGGTCCCTGGTGGTCACGGACCCCAATGTTCCAGTGGGCCTGGCTAACCTGGCAGGACACTGAGGCTGCTGAAATTCCAGTTCCTCTTCTGACAGAATGGGCATTGTGTGATTTTTACAGGCCTGGGGTTTTGGAGAACAAGCTCCAGGTGTCAGTTTAGCTGCTGTAGACAATTAAGCATCTGGTGACATGAGGCCACAGAGTGGGCTTTGACATCACAGAGCAGGTTATGTGAGGTATTTGAGCAGCTATGACATCATATACTGCCTCTGTGACATCACAGAGCCGGCTGTGACATCAGAGGGCAGATGTCTGACATCACAGAGCAGACTGTGACATCACAGAGTTGGCTGTGACCAGCTGTGACCAGCCATCAGAGATCAGCTGTGGGGCATTGGAGAATGGGCTGTGATATCACAGAGTTGGCTGTGACATCCCAGAGGGGCTGTGTGACATCCCAGTGGGGCTGTGTCAGGTCACTGGGTTGGTCACTCTGCCCCAGCTCCCCCTCACAGTTTCTCCAAACAAGTCCAATGCTGTCCATGCCCAGCAGGGTCCCTGTCCCACGGGATCCCCCTGGCCCACCTGGAGCCACAGCCTCCACCAAAGGATGTTCCACAGGATCCACCCCAGAGCCTGACATGGGGACAAGGGGCCAGGGCTGTGTGACCAGGACATCAAGGACGTGGGTTATCCAGGTCACTGTGGCCTGGGTTGGGTTCCCCACGGCAGGAAAGATGTCTGGCAGCTGGAGCAGGGTTTGGGAAGGGCCTCCAAGGTGGGGCTGGAGCCCTTGGGCTGTGAGCAGAGGCTGAGGGAGCTGGGCTGGTCCAGCCCAGAGCAGGGAAGGCTGAGGGGCTCCTCATGCCAGCCTGGCAGTGCCAGTGAGGAGGGGATGGAGAACACAGAGCCAGGCTCTTCACAGGGGGCTGGGGGGAGACAAAAGCCAATGGGTGGAAGGGGAAAGGAGAGATCAGCCAGGACAAGAGGAGGTGAAATGAGTCAGGCTGCTTTCAGCTTTTCCTCAACACCAAAAGCAACCTGACCTCCCTTCTCCATCCACCACTGACAATCAGGAATTGTTGGAGCTGTTGTGCACCAACTCCAGGATGAGCATCCTGATGCAAGAACTGAATTGTGTTTTTATCTATCATAAAACCATATTTGTCTGAAAGTAATTTTACTATGGAAATCACTTGTGGATGGCAGAATCATCAGACACTGCTGGGATGTTGCCCCTAGCTCAGGGAAGAGCGTGATTGTTGTTAAACTGTGTCCTGTTCAGCTATGGTCTGTTGGCCATGAATTGAAACTTTCTGTGCCTCTGAGTCTCATCAGTTCCTGACCCCCGAAGGACACAATCCTGATGAGTTGTGGCTCCCATCCCAGCGGTGGCACTTGCATCTCCCTTCATCCCCAGAGCAGAGCTCCCTTGTCCCAGAGAGTCCCTGGCAAAGGAGGGATGAAGGAAACAGGACAGGCTGTGGGGATCAGGGGCAGGGCAGAGCCAGGGACAAGAATGACTTTTGCATTTGATGGAGCTGTGCCTTCCCTTGGCTTTGATGGCTGACAACAAATAAACATCCCTCGTGTCTCAGGCAGCTCCTTCTCCAAGGAAAGCAGGTGGGAGTTGGAACCAAGGAGCTGAAAGCTGCAGGTGCAGCCTGGGCTGGAGGGAGCTCAGATTTGCACAAGGCTGCTCTGAGTGCCAGGGCTTGGATGGGGGAAATGGTGGGGTAGGGGTAGGAACAGAGTCTGATTGATGGTCTGATAAAAAGGGTCTTGATTTTCATATCTATTCAAACTGCATGAGGAGGTACTTGGATTCAGTGTCAATTGGAGATTGAGCATGTCAATGAATTAACAGGAAAACAAAACTAAACTGGACCTAAAAAATCTTTTCTCACTGTCTTTTTAAATATCATGTCTTTGAATACACTACTGAGATCTACTTAACTACAAATTATTAGGAAACTGAAATCAAATGATTCCAGAGGCTTGGCTTGTTAAGGTGTTCTGAATGTTAATGAGTCCTGGGACACTGAATTCCTGCACTCAAGAGCTGAAGGCTGAACAAGCCTCTGCAGCAGGAAAATTCAGCAGCAGCCTCCAAGGTGCTGAGGATGTCAGCAGCCCCCACTGAGGCCATCCCTGCCCAGAGACCGTGGGGGAATGGGCAGACAAGGAGAGCGTCCCTGGGGCTGGGGCAGCACAACTCAGAGGCAGCAGCGGCTCCAGCTGGGAAATGGAGTGTGGAATGTGGCTGGGAAAGCCCTGCCTGGGCTGTGCCAAACAGGACACACAAGCCCTGACTCCCATTCCCCAAAAAACTCTCTTAAGGAGACATTTAAAAGGAATTACAATTGTTTGTGTCCTCTGAGTAGGATGTACTGGAGAAATACCAGCAAGAGATTTTCAGGACCCCAAAACAGCAAAACAGACTTTCCTGGCAACTTTACAAAATGACAGAAATTTTAGCAGCTGGTTTAAAATGGCACTCAATCAACACAGAACACTTCTTATAGCACTGACTTGACCCATTCAACTTCACAAACTCTAAGCTATTTGAATTTTACATTACTCAAATTTACAAAAGGACAGAAATAGAAGGAAATGACAGAAAGAGGGAAAGGCAAAAAAATGCAGAGGAGCACAAACAGAGGTACCAACTCCTGGATTCCAGCACATTTCAGGTGGGAATTCCAAGAGGAGGTAGGGTCAAGATGTGTGCTTGCCTTGTGGTCAGTCTTCAGTACCCCTTGGTCTTCCTGGGCCCTTCCCCCAGGTGGGCCTTGGGCTCATTTGGCCCCTCAGGAGCTGGGCTGGGGCTGCAGAGGTGGCTGTGGAGCATTGCCTGTGCTGTGCCAGGGACTGGCAGACACTGCTGGGCTGGGATAGAGGCTCTGGGGGGATTGGGGTTCCAGGGCAGGGCAGGGCTGGGGTTCCAGGGCAGGACAGGGCTGGACCTGCCCCTTCCTCCCCCCCCCCGCCCCTGACAAAATGTTTTCAGCCAACAATCTCCAGTCTCTCACAACAGGGAATGTTGGAGGTGAAATCCCAATCTTGGACATGGGCACCTGGACTCGAAGGACAGTTCTTTCCCAAAGGAAGGAAAGCACAGAGCCTTCCCCAGAGTTTTGGGGACAGATGAAAGGTGACCCATGTGAAACCATTACCAGCCAGATTTGTCCTGGCAATCTTCCTATTGGAACAATCTCTGGATATATGGAATTTTGGAGGTGAAATCCCAATTCTGGCCAAGGGTGTCCGGAGGAGAAGGCCAGTTCTTTTCCATGAGAAGGAAAGCACAGAGCCCCAGTATTTCAATAGCAGATGAGGAGACTCTCAATGTGCCAAGGTCAGCTGGACCAGTCAGGCACAATCGCCTGTTGATTACAAGAAGACCTGCAGTGTCACAATGGACCCTTGGTTCAATGAAGTCCAGCATTGTCACAGTGGTCCCTATGTTTCGTAAGGCCCAGTGGTGTCGCAATGGTCCCAACGAATCCATGAGGCTTTGCAGTGTCACAATGGTCTCCGTAGCTCTCCAGGCCCCACAATATCATGTGACTCCAGTGTTCCATGAGCCCTGAAATGTCACAATGGCCCTTTGGACCCTGGGAGTTTCTAGTGTCACAATGTTCTCCCTTGGGTCAACAGTGTCACAAGGGACCAATTATGACATGAGGCCCCACAGTGTCACAATGGTTGGTTCCATGCAGCCCTGCAGTGTCACAAAGGCCTCTTGGTTTCACAAGGCCTTTCTACCATGTGAAAAGGATCCACCATCTCTGAAACCACCCTTCAATCCCTTCCAGGGCTCTCCTCTGCTGTCCTCACTCCCCACCCCACTGAGCACAGGGCTCCCATGTCCCTATAAATTGTCAAGTGCTTGAGGCCAGGAGCACCTGGACAAGAGGGACAGTTCTTTTCTATAGCAAGGACACCACAGAACCCCAGGGTTTGAAAGCAGACGAGAAGCAGTCACCAGAAGTCAAGGCCAGCCAGACCCATCTGTTGTAGCAGTTTTTGTCTTACAGTAACCCTTAGATTTTCAGAGAGTTTTGGGGGTGGAATTCCATTTCAGCCATGGGTTCCTGGACTGGAATGACAGTTCTCCATGGGAAGGAAAGGGCAGAGCCCTGGTGTTTCAATGGCTGATTAGAGGCAGCCCCAAGGAGGCCAAGGCCAGCCAGACCTGTGGTCAGGGAAGAATCCTTGGAAGGACAGAATCTGGGGGGCCAAAGCCCACTTTTGTCTACGGGCATCAGGACAAGAAGGACAGTTCTTTTCTACAGACAGAAAAGTACAGAGCCCCAGTGTTTCAAAGACAGATGAGATCTGGCCCTCAGGAAACCAAGAGAACCTGGACAGACCTGGCAGCTTTTCTCTGGGAGATATCCTTGGATATAAGGAATTTTGGAGGCTGATTCTCAATTTTGGCCATGGATGCCTGGACTTGAGAGATGTTTTTTTCAATGAGAAGAAAAGCACAGGCCCCCAGGTGTTTTGAAAGCAGATGAGAGGTGGTCCCCAAGAGGCCAAGGCCAGCACAGAGTGGGTTGTGTGAGGTCACAGGTAGGGCTATGAGAGCACAGAGTTTGTTGTGTGAGGTCAATGAGCAGCTACAGCATCACAGAGGGGATTCTGTGACATCACAAAGCAGGCTGTGAAATCATGGCATGGCTGGATGACATCATAGAGCAGGCTGTGATGTCAAAGTGTGTGCTGTGCCAATACAGAGTAGCAGTATGACATCACAGAGAGGGTTTTGTGACATCACACAACTGTCTTTGACATCACAGGGTAGAAGGTGTGGCCACAGAGCAGATCCTGCCATCATAGAGCCTGGCTCTATGACATCAGAGAGTGTGTTGTGACATCACTGGGTGGCTATGTAACATCATAAGATGGGCTGTGACATCACATAGTGACTTTCTGACACCACAGAGTCCTCTGTGAAATCACAGTGCAGGTGCATGACATTCCAGGGTGACATCCCAGAGCTGGCTCTGTGACATCACAAGGGTGCTGCGTGATGTCCCAGAGTGGGCTGTAACATCACAGATGACTGTGTGACATTGCAAAAGAGCTGTGTGACATCACAGATGGCTGTGTGAGGTCACTGGGGAGGTCACTCTGCCCTGGCCCGCCTCACAGTTCCCCCCAGAGCAGTCCAACCCAGCTTGTGCACAGCGGGGTCCCCTGTCCCCCCGGGTTCCCCCGGGTCCCCCAGCCCTGCAGCCTCCCCCAGAGGATGTTCCACAAGATCGACCCCAGAGCCTGACATGGGGACAGGGGGCTGGGCCCTGGGGGTGGCACAGGGGGACAGGGACCCCCCGGCAGCATCCCCGTGTCCCCCAGGGCCAGAGCCTGGGCCAGGGCTCCTTCACCCTGTTACGAACGAGGCCTTGAGAGCGCTGAAAAAATCCCCAGCAAGGGATCAGCAAAAACCAGATTTAATATTAAGGGACAGCAGCACAAAGTTCCTTGGCAGGAGTCACTCTGCTCCTGACTGGGCACTTCAGGCACACCAAGGAAACAAAGCAACAACAAAACCAAACAAAATCCAGTCAATCAAACCAGAAATCAGGCAAGAACTCTTCCTGGGTATGTTTGAGACACAAGGACAGTGAGGGCAAAGATAAAAGGAATATGGGCCAAAATCTTAACAGAGGTCAAACTTAACGGGACTTTACTTATACCTTAACTTTAACTGGTACCTTCAACTCCCCAATTTAGCAAAAGAACAGCACTTAGCACTATTTAATCTAACTTAAAACCTATGAGTTAGAAATTTAACAGAGGAATTACATTTAACAATCCTTAACTTAGCTAATAAATTAAATGTAACAACTTAGAAAAAGAGCAACTTTTAGCAGCATTTAACTTTGTTTAGACCTCGTGACTTATACTTACTGATATCTGGATATCTGACTGACTCAGCTATCCAAGGCACTCCAACCCCTCAGAGAGCAGCATTTCTGCCACATTTCCCAGCCACAGGTACTCCTGTGTGCACACAGACACCAAGAGTCAGTGCAAGGCACCTGTGAGAAATTCCCCTGAGGGCCGGGAATGCTCCCTGTGGATCTTTGGCATCTCCCCAGCGGACAAAGGGTTGAGCCTGGAGGAGGGGGGGCAGATCGGCCCAGGCTCCATCATTGTTCAGGATCCCCGAGTGCAGCAAACGGGAGAGTTCCCGGCTGGAAGAGGCCCCACTCAGAGGGAGTCGCTGGCCCAGGAGAGCTCCAAGGGCTCCTTTTGGAGTGCTGTTTGCAGGGCCCCAAGAGAGCGGCTTCAGTCCCAGCAATGGCTCATTCTGGCCGCACTTGGCACCAACAGCTTTCTTTGGCAGTGTGAGAACAGGGATGTTGTGCCACGGAGGGAACAAAAACACCTTCCAGGACTGCTCCTACAGAAAGCAGGAGCTGATTGGGCAGCAGCAGTGCCTGGAGCAGACAGTGTTTGTGATGAGCTGCAGAGGAGCTGAGCCCAGGGGCTCCAAGGCTGAGGCCCAAGGAGCATTTCTCAGCTGGCAGGGCTGCCTGAGAAGGGGAGGGGAGAATGCAGCAGCACAGGGCCCATGGAACCAAGGGACCATTGTTACACGGTGGGGCCCTGTGAGACCAAGGGAGCATTGTGACACTGTGAGGCCCTGTGACAGCAAGGGACCAGTGTGACACTGGGACCTTGTGACACCAAGGGACCACTGTGACACTGTGGGGCCCTGTGAGACCAAGAGACCATTGTGACACTGTGGGGCCTCATGGAATCATGGAGAGCACTGTGACATTGCTGGGCCTCATGGAACCAAGAGGGCTATACTGACACTTTGGGTCCATGGAATTTAGGGACCATTGTGACACTGAGAGGCCCCATCAAACCAAGGGTACATTGTGACACCGTGAGGTCTCATGCAACTGTGGAGACCATTGTGACATTTTGGGGTGTCATGGAACCAAGAGGCCATTGTGACACTGTGAGACCCCATGGATCCAAAGGTCCATTGTGACATTGCAAGGCCTCATGGAACCAAGGGCCATTGTGACACTGAGGGTACTCATGGAATCATGGAGACCATTGGGACACTATGAGGACTCATGGAATAAGCAAAGCATTGTGACACTGTGAGGCCTCATGGAACCAGTGAGACCATTGTGACCCTGCGGGTCCCCACAGAACCAAGAGCACCATTATGATACTGTGGGGCCTCATGAAACCAAGAGGCCTTTGTGATACTGCAGGGCTGCATGGAACCAAAGGTCCATTGTGACACTGCAGGGCCTTGTGTCATCAGTGCTCCATTGTGAGACTGTGCAACCAAAGGAGACCATTGTGACACTGCAGGGATGCATGGAAACTTGGGGCTATGGTGACATTGTTGAATCCCATTGAAACTAGGGTTCATTGTGATGCTGCAGGGCTGCATGGAACTAAAGCTCCAGGGTGACACAGAGGGGCCTCCTGTCATCAATTGTCTGTTGTGACACTCTTGCGTCAGAGACCATTGTGACTCCATAAACCCCCAAGGTCCAAAGGTCCATTGTGACATTCAGGGCTCATGGAACAGAAGAGTCACATGTTATTGTGGGGCCTGGGGAACCACAGAGACCACTGTGACACTGCGAGACCTCATGGAATCATTTGGACCATTCTGACACTTGGGGCCCTCTGGAACCTGGGGGCCACTTTGACATTGTGTGACTCCACTGAACCAAGGGTGCATTATGACACTGCTGGACCCCATGGAATCAAGGCACCATTGTGACATTATGGGGCCTCTTAAAACCAAGGAGACACAGAGCATGTCTGACTGGTTTGGCCTCCCACGGACTGCCTGACTGGTCCAACTGACCTTGGCATGTTGAGGGTCGCTTCTCATCTGCTAATGAAACATGGGGGCTCCATGCTTTCCTTCCCAATGGAAAAGAACTCTCCTTCTCCTCCAGGCACCCATGGCCAGAATTGGGATTTCACCTCCAAATTTCCTTATATCCAGGGATTGTTCCCATAGGAATATTGCCAGGACAAGTCTGTCTTGCATTGGTTTTACAAGGGTCACCTCCCATCTGTCTCCAAAACATTGGGGAAGGCTCTGCACTTTCCTTCCCATGGGAAAGAATTGTCCTGCTTCTCCAGGTGCTTATGGCTGAGATTGGACTTCCACCTCCAAAATTCCCTACATCCAAAGATAGCTCCCAGACAAAATATGTCATTTCTGAAAAGTCTGGTTGGCCTTGGCCTACTGAGGCTCTCACCTGCCTTCCAAACACTGGGGCTCTGTGCTTTCCTTCCTATGGAAAAGAACTGTACTTCTTGGCTAGGTGCCCATGCCCAGAATTGGGATTTCACCTCCAACACTGCCTGTTGTGACAGACTGGAGGAGATTGTTGGCTGGAAATATTTCATGTGTGGGGGAGAAAGAAGGGGTAGGTCCAGCCTTGCCATGCCCTGGAACCCCAGCGCTGCCCTGCCCTGGAACCCCAATCCCCCCAGAGCCTCTATCCCAGCCCAGCAGTGTCTGCCAGTCCCTGGCACAGCACAGGCAATGCTCCACAGCCACCTCTGCAGCCCCAGCCCAGCTCCTGAGGGACCAAATGACCCCAAGGCCCACCTGGGGGAAGGGCCCAGCAAGATCAAGGGGTATTGGTGGCTGACCACAAGGCAAGCACCCATCTTGACCCTACCTCTTCTTGGAATTTCCATCTGAACACCACTGGAATCCAGGAGTTGGTAGCTCTGTGTCTGCCTCTCTGTATCTTTTTTTTCTTTCTGTCTTTCTGTGTCTTCTTCTTCTGTTTCTCTTGCAAATTTTGATTAACATTAAATTGAACAGGCATAGAGTTTGTGAAGTTGAATGGGCCAAGTCAATGCTTTGAGAAGAGTTTTTTGTTGGTTGAATGTCTGTTGTAGTTTGACATGAGAAGAATTTTAAAAAGTAATACAAAATTTTTGTGTAACTGACAATCTGTTCAACCACTAAGGTACTGAACACACCTCTGTGAAACACAAATGTTAAAGACGAAAAAACCCTGGAACCTCCTCTTTTTTTCCCAGTCAACAAAGAAGCAGCAGGCCCTGGCCCCAGCCCCCATCTCAACCAAACCAAACCAAACCAAACCAAACCATACCAAACCAAACCAAACCAAACCAAACCAACCCCACCCAACCCAAACCAAACCAACCCAAACCAACCCAACCCAACCCAACCCAACCAAACCAAATAAACCAAATCAGGCAACTCTGCCACGGGCTGAGCCTCTTCCCACCTCCCCAGGCTGCCCCCTTCCCCCCCATCGGCCCCATTCTAACCAAACCAAACGTCAACAACTACAAACAGGAAAACAAGAGAGGCTACAAACCCCTAACCAGAACAAAGCCAGCCACAGCTATTAAAATCTTACCATCAAGTCCCCTCCCCCCAAGACAATTAAAACAAAAAACTCCTACAACCTACAACGCCCACAAATTCAACCCTAGAACTAAAGTTAAACAAAAAACCCCACAAAAATGAACCATAAAACCAATCCTAACCCAACCACAACTTCAACCACAAGCTACTGGCAGGTCAGGTGCTAATCTTTTCAATACTTTAGTCCTCCCTCGAGTAAAAGAAAAACAAAATACAAGCATATAAAAAACAAACATAAAACCATCAAAGTCAGTAAAGAAGAAATTAAATCCCAAAAAACCTTTTTTTCATTAAAATACATAAAGCTAATTAAAAATTTAAATTAATATCAAAGAAAAGCCTCCATGCTAAAAAAAAGGAACTGTTAAAATAACTGTAAGTACATAAAAAGTTTAAACGGGAGGGAAAAAAGTAATCCAGTATTCCCAAGAGAAGATCTGTATTCCAAGAGATAAAAATAATTTTAAATGTAAATTATGAACACTTTTACCTTTAAATAACTATTTTTAAAACAATACCCCATAAGTCAACATGGCCCATCAATAAGCTGTAAAAAACCTTCTGGCAATAAAAATAACTTCACAATAACAAAGTCCCCCAGACCACTGTTATCCATGACAAAATTAAGAACCAGAAAAAAAGCTATTTTTTCTTCTTCTAAAAGAATCTCCATAACCTTAACAAAAAAAACTTCTCTCCCAAAGTAAACTAAAAAAAGACTATTCTAGAAAGAGTAAATAGCTAGAAATTTTAAGTTTAGTTTCTTTACATTGTCAGTAAAAATAAAGTTGTAAAAAAAGTGTTCTTAAGAGCTTATTTTAATTATTACTACATTTTTTCTTTTAGTTACTTTTGATAACATTTTCTTTCTACCATTTAAAAATCTTAAGCCTACTTTACTTTTCTCGCAATCCTATCTCACAACAAAAAAATAATACATAAATAATTAATTGACAATAAAAGCCAACACACTCATCAATACACTAATTAAGTAATCTGAAGATTAGAAAAATCTTGAATAAACAAACCAATACAATGTCATAATAAACCTTCTGCCAAAGTATCTCTGATTTTGTCAAGTTCCCAGTAAAGGCTGTTTTATAGTTTTGAGCTCCTAAGAATCTCTTGATGGTACTTCTCCAGTGAGTTCAACTCAGAGCACATAACTGTAATTCCTTTAGAATGTCTCCTTAAAAGAGTTTTTTAGTGGATGGGAGTCAGGGCTTGTGTGTCCTGCTTGGCCCAGCCCAGGCAGGGCTTTCCCAGCCACATTCCACACTCCTTTTCCCAGCTGGAGCCGCTGGTGCCTCTGAGTTGTGCTGCCCCAGCCCCAGGGACGCTCTCCTTGTCTGCCCATTCCCCCACGGTCTCTGGGCAGGGATGGCCTCAGTGGGGGCTGCTGACATCCTCAGCACCTTGGAGGCTGCTGCTGAATTTTCCTGCTCCAGAGGCTTGTTCAGCCTTCAGCTCTTGAGTGCAGGAATTCAGTGTCCCAGGGCTCATTAACATTGAGAACACCTTAACAAGCCAAGCCTCTGGCCATAATTTGATTTTAATTTTCAAATCCTTTGTGGTTAATTAGATGAATTCCAGGAGTCTTTTAAAGGTGAATAGATTCTATCTAAAAAGACAGTGAGAAAAGATTACTTAGGCCAAAATTAGGAGTTTTTTCCCTGTCAATTTATTGATATGTGCTATCTCCAGCTGACACTGAATCCAAGTACCTCCTCATGCAGCTTGAATAGATATGAAAGTCAAGACCCTTCACGGCTGACAATCAATCAGACTCTGTCCCTACCCCCACCCCACCATTTCCGCATCCAAGCCCTGGCACTCAGAGCAGCCTTGTGCAAATCTGAGCTCCCTCCAGCCCAGGCTGCACCTGCAGCTTTCAGCTCCTTGGCTCCAACTCCCACCTGCTTTCCTTGGAGAAGGAGCTGCCCAACACACAGAGGGATGTTCATTTGTTGTCAGCCAAACAAAGCCAAGGGAAGGCACAGCTCCATCAAATGCAAAAGTCAGTCTTGTACCTGGATCTACCCCACACCTGATCCCCATAGCCTCTCCTGTTTCCTTCATTCCTCCGTTGCCAGGGACTTTGTGGGACAAGGGAGCTCTGCTCTGGGGATGGAGGAAGGTGGAAGGGCCACCACTGGAGTGGGAAGCACAGCTCATCAGGGTTTCTGTCCTTTGGGGGTCAGGAACTGATGAGACTCAGAGGCACGGAAAGATTCTCTTCATGGCCAACAGACCACAGTTGAACAGGACACAATTTAATAACAATCACACTCTTCCCTGAGCTATGTGCAATATCCCAGCAGTGTCTGATGAGTTCACCATTCACACGTGATTTCCATACTAAAATTAATTTTATAGAATCGTGGTTCTGTGATAGATATAAGCACAATTAAGTTCTTGTATCAGGATGCTCGTTCTGTAGTGGGGACAAAATAGCTCAAACAATTCCTGATTTGGAAAGCTGTCACTGGTGGATGGAGAAGGGAGGTCAGGCTGCTTTTGGTCGTGAGGAAATGCTGAAACCAGCCTGACTCATTTCATCTCCTCCTGTCCTGGCTGATGTCTCCTCTTTCCCCTTCCACCCCATTGGCTTTTGTCTCCCACCAGGCCTCCCTGTGAAGAGCCTGGCTCTGTGTTCTCCATCCCCTCCTCGCTGGCACTGCCAGGCTGGCATGAGGAGCCCCTCAGCCTTCCCTGCTCCGGGCTGGACCAGCCCAGCTCCCTCAGCCTCTGCTCACAGACCAAGGGCTCCAGCCCCACCTTGGAGGCCCTTCCCAGACCCTGCCCCAGCTACCAGACATCTTTCCTAGCCTGGGCAACCAAATCTAGGCCTCAGTGACCTGGATAATCCCCATCCTAGATGTCCTGGTCACACAAACCTTGCCCCTCGTCCCCATATCAGGCTCTGGGGTGGATCCTGTGGAAGATCCTTTGGTGGAGGCTGTGGCTCCAAGTGGGCCGGGTATGGGATCCCGGGGCACAGGGACCCTGCTGGGCATGAATAGCATTGGACTTGTTGGGAGAAACTGTGAGGGGGAGCTGGGGCAGAGTGACCAACCCAGAGACCTCACACAGCCCTGATGGGATGTCACAGACTGCTGTTCTGTGATGTCACAGCTGGATCTGTGATATCACAGAGCCTGTCTATAATGTCATAGCTCCTCAATGACCTCACATAATCCACTCTGTGATGTCATAGCTCACTCTGTGACCTCATGTTAGCAGATGATAAATTGTCTCCATCAGCTGAGCTGACACCTGGAGCTTGTACTCCAAAACCCCAGGCCTATGGAAACCACACAATGCCCATTGTGTGAGAAGAGAACTGGAAGTTCAGCAGCCTCAGTGCCCTGCAAGCTCAGCCAGGCCCACGGGAACATTGGGGTCCACAAATACCAGGGACCAGCAGAGACCCCCAGGATAGAAGAATATATGGGTTAAGGGGAGGCGAAATATGTTAATGATTTTGGGGAAATGATTATCACATGGGTGAAAAAGAATACAAAATCACCATATTTGCAGATGACAACAAGCTGGGTGTGAGTGTGGATCTGCTGGGGGGTAGGAGGGCTCTGCACAGGGCTCTGGACAGGTGGATCCAGGGCCCAAATCCAACAAGGTGAGGTTTAACAAGTCCAAGTGCCGGGTCCTGCACTTTGGCCACAACAACCCCTGCAGCAATACAGGCTGGGGACAGAGTGGCTGGAGAGCAGCCAGGCAGAAAGGGACCTGCAGGGACTGATGGACAGCAGGCTGGACATAAACCAGCAGTGTGCCCAGGTGGGCAAGGAGGCCAATGGCTCCTGGCCTGGATCAGGAATGGTGTGGCCAGCAGGAACAGGGCAGTGATTCTTCCCACTGTGCTCAGCACTTCTTGGGCAGCACCTCGAGTGGTGTGCCCAGTTCTGGGCCTTCCTATTTAGGAAGGACATGGAGGGACTGGAGTGTGTCCAGAGAAGGGCAACAAGGCTGGGGAGGGGTCTGGAACACAAGTCCTATTAGGAGTGGTTGAGGGAGCTGGGGTTGTTTATCCTGGAGAAGAGGAAGCTTAGGGAAGACAAGGCAGTGTCAGGCCACAGGTTGGACTTGACGATCCCCAAGATCTTTTCCAACCTTTCTGATTCTGGGATTCTCTGAAACCACCCTTGGAGCATGAACTGGGATGAGCCCTGGGCCTCCTCTTCAGAAGCTCCAGCAGCCCAGGTCCCTCAGCTTCTCCTGCCAGCCCCAAAGCCCATCCTGTCAGTCCTGCAGAGCCTCTGCAGCTCCTCCTCACTGCCCAGAACAGGGAGCCCCAGAGCCAGACACAGCAGCCCAGATGTGCCTCCCTGGCCTGGGGTGCCTCTGGCAAGGGAGCAGCACCAGGCACTGCAGGAGCCTGCAGACAAGTCCTGCAGCACTTGTAGGATGATCCTGCTCCCTAAGGGACGTTCCCATGGTGCCAAGTCAGGAACTGCAATGGGGAGTGGGGCCAGAGAAAAAAGGGCAACCAGGGATGGGCTGTTTGCAGAGGAGGGAACTGGGCCGGGCAAGAGGAAGAAATTTGTATCAGGGAATAGTAAAGAAAGCAAAGGTGGTACAAAGGAAATGGTCAGGGCAGTTTGGGGGTGGCTGCCAGGCAGCCCTGGCTCTGAGCAACAGCGTCTGCAGTGGCACAGGAAACTCCCAGCTGATGGGAACAAACTTTCTTGCTGAGTGCAGAGGCCCGGACAAAGCTGAGTGGTTTCCCTGATGTCCCCCAGCCCATGCTGGCCCCAGGGGCTGATGGCATTTGTGCTCCCTCAGGTTCGTGTCCCCACACCAACAGCATGGGGGTGCTTCCCCTGCTGTGTGCAATGCAAACAGGGGCTGCTGAGCCAGTGCTGCCGTGTCTGTGCCTGCAAGGATGAGGCACCTGTGTGAGCTGGGGGAGAGGCCAGGGCTGCAGATGGGGGATGTTGTTGGCAGCTCGATCAGGACGCTCTGGGACGCTGCCCTGAGCTGTGCAGCGCACTGGGGATGGATCAGCCCCTGCTCTGCTGTTCCTTCCCGTCTCCCCCAGGGCCCTTGCAGAACCCCAGCCATGCTGTTTCCCCCAGCCTGCCCACAGCCAGCCGGGGGCTGCTCATGGGGCTTTTCTGTGCTGAGCATTGGCCTGGGTGTGTTCTTGAGAGAGTCTGGGCAAGGAGCCTGGAGCCCCCAGGGCCTGGGCTGAGGCGTCAGCGCTGCCCCAGCAGTGCCCATGGCCTGTCCCTGCTGCAGCCCCGGCACTGCCACCCCCAGGGCTGTGCCCGGCCCCGAGAGCACTCAGGCCCTGCAGCAACACCAGGGCCACCAGGGCAGCGGGGCAGGGCCACGGCAGCAGCACTGGCAACACCAAGTGCTGCTGCTGCTGGGCACAGCTGCTGGGCCAGCACTGATCTGCCCCCAGCTCTGCACACAGACATTGCTGCTGCAGCTCCAGAGAAGGCAACAAAAGGGCATCTCTGGAGAAAACTCTGCTAGGAGATCCTTTAGTTCATTTAAAGTCACCAAGAGTGCAGTCCCTCATTGACACAGTCTGTGACCACAGGGAAGGCGGAGAGAAACAAAAATGAATGGCACAGACAATGACACATTTTTGTAGACAATATTAAAAATGGAAATCAAAGGAAAAAATACCACAAGCAAACCCAAAAAGAATCATCAAAGATTACTTTTATTACAAGTGATTTGCAGAAACTGGCCAGCAGGTTAATTTTTCTGAAAGCATCCAGTCATCAGTCTCCAGACTGCAGCCTTGAGCTCTTGGTTCCTCAGGCTGTAGATGAGGGGATTCAGGGCTGGAGGCACCACTGTGTACAGAACTGACAAGGACAGATCCAGAGATGGGAAGGACATGGAGGGGGGCTTCAAGTCAGAAAATGTGACAGTGCTGAGGAATAGGGACAGCACAGCCAGGTGAGGGATGCAGGTGGAAAAGGCTTTGTGCTGCCCCTGCTCAGAGGGGATCCTCAGCACGGCCCTGAAGATCTGCACATAGGAGAAAACAATGAACACAAAACAACCAAATCCAAAACAGATGGAAAACACAAGGAGACCAAGTTCCCTGAGGTAGGATTTGGAGCAGAAGAGCTTGAGGATCTGGGGGATTTCACAGAAGAACTGGCCCAGGGCATTGCCATGGCACAGGGGCAGGGAAAATGTATTGGCTGTGTGAAGCAGAGCAGTGAGAAAGGCACTGGCCCAGGCAGCTGCTGCCATGTGGGCACAAGCTCTGCTGCCCAGGAGGGTCCCATAGTGCAGGGGTTTGCAGATGGACACGTAGCGGTCATAGCACATGATGGTCAGGAAATAAAACTCTGTTGCAGCACAAAAAACAAAGAAAAACATCTGAGCAGCACATCCTGTGTAGGAGATGTTCCTGGTGTTCCAGAGGGAATTGTGCATGGCTTTGGGGACAGTGGTGCAGATGGAGCCCAGGTCAGCGAGGGCCAGGTTGAGCAGGAAAAAGAACATGGGCGTGTGCAGGTGGTGGCCGCAGGCTACGGCACTGATGATGAGGCCGTTGCCCAGGAGGGCAGCCAGGGAGATGCCCAGCAAGAGGCAGAAGTGCAGGAGCTGCAGCTGCCACGTGTCTGCCAATGCCAGCAGGAGGAAGTGCCTGATGGAGCTGCTGTTGGACATTTGCTGTGGCTGCACATGGGGACCTGTTCATGGAGAAAGGACATTGACAAGTCAGGAGAGGCTGCTTTGAGCCAAACCTGGGCCATTCCCTGTAGACAGTCCCTACAGCTGGGACTCACTCACCCCCCTTCCTGCTCTGGGGGGAACCTTTGTCTGCAATCAGAGCACAGTCACACTCCCAGGTCACCTTAGGATAAACCAGCCCCTTCCCAGATAATAGGATCCCTGAATGTCTCACCCTCTCTAAAGGTGTCTTGGTAAAGTCTCAGCCCCCCCTTCTGCCAAGGACACTCACGGCTCCCTTGGCAAACCCAGCAGCATTTCCTCAGCTGTGGCACCTCTGCCCTTCCCCGCGGGACATTCAGGGAACTCCCAGAGGCTCTGGCACAGATTTGCACCCAGGAGGGCAGCTCAGAGCTTGGAAGGGCACAGCAAGGAGATCCCTGGCTGTGCCCATGATGGGATCTCAGGGAGGGGGCTCAGCTCATTCACCTTTCCCATGGACTGCTTTGCCCACAGCCCCACAGGTGCCAGGGAAGCTTGGACACCCCATTCCCATGGACAGCCCTGCCTGGCAGGAATGCCAAGGGCAGTGCCTGACTCAGCTGCTGCAAATGCCAGAGCCTCCCTGAGAGCAGCAGGGTCAATATCAGGGCAGGGCAGAACCAAGAGAAGATGTTGTGGTGCTGTGCCTGAGAGGGCAGGGCAGAGACAGCCGGGAACTCAGGACAGTGTTCCCGTGCCCAGCTGTGCCTGGCACCTCCCACACACCAACAGTGCCCTCATCCTGCCCCAGCACTGCTCTCTATAGTCCCCTCTCCTTCCCTGAGCATCTCCCTGGGCCTGGACATTCCCTCCTGAGAGGAGCCTTGTCCCTGCCAGCGCTCACAGAGCCCATCCCAGCCTGTGTGCCCTGGCCGGGGCCCTACAGAAACCTGCCTGTGTGCAGGGCCCTGGCTGGGGCAGGCTCTGTGTGCAGCTGGGCAAGGGCAGCTCAGGAGAGCCCTGCTGGGCCCTGCAGAGGTGATGCTGCTGCTGTCCAGGGCTGAGGAGTGGCTGAGGGCCTTTGGGAGGCTCCCAGCAGAGATACTGACCAGCTTAAGTCACAGTTCTGGAGTCTGTGTAAATGTTCAAACATTCCTTTGATGATCCTCTGTGTCCCTTTCAACTCAGAATGTTCTGTGATTCTGGGATTACAATTCCTGTTCTGCTTCTCCCATCCCCTGTTGTCTATAATCCAAAGAGAAAAAACATAACCCTTGCAGCAGTGTTAGAACAGTAAAGTAAAGTAAAAGTCAGACACTTATTGGAAGCTTCCAGGTGTCCCAGTGGGAAAGGGCACACCCACCTCCCGATTTCAACAATTTATTAAGGTTCATAATTAGGATATTTAACAGGAGCATCCAAAAGGAGATTTAGTTTCCCTAGTTACACACCACTGGGTCAACCCATTGGAGTAGGTCCAAAGGCTTCTTTGCCTTCACTTTTTATAATGACTGCTCATATTCTGCTCATTCTCAAAACCCAAAATGCTCCTATATGTCCAGTTCCTTGAAGACTATATAGTATTTCAGGACTATATAAAAGAATAGGACTATACAGCATTTTAGGAATATATTTAGACAGTCAGGTTATTAAGAGAAAGGTAAGGAAACATACTAGATTTAATTCAGGATTAAAGCTATATAAGAATATAATAGTGGTTTAATACAGTTAAGAGTTTAATAGAGTTAAGTAAAGATTATAATATTGGAACTATATAATAGTAATTTAGAGAGCTACGAATATATAAAAATGTAAAAAGTACAAAAAACTTTTTGTCACAACCCCAACATTCCCATCTTTCTCCAAGTAGGAAATTGAAAACACTCTCAGGAAAGCTCCTGAACTTTCCAGCAATCCCTGGCTTACCTTCTTTGGGAAGTGTCCTCCGGAGCTGTGCCCAGGCTGGTCTGGAGCTGGGAGCAGCCCTGCCCCACCCAGCCCCTCTCAGCAGCAGCCCCTGCCCTGCTCAGGGTGGCTCCTTCCCCCCACAGCTTCTCCCCAGCGCTGGGAGCAGCTCCCCGGGCCGGCTGAGAGCTGTCCCTGGCAGGCAGCAGAGTCCCTGCCCCAGCACAGCGCCCTGGGCTGCAGGACCCTGCTCTGCAGGACAGCCCTGGGCACCCCTGGCTGCAGCCCCGGCTGCTCAGCCCTGCAGCAGAGCCTGGCAACAGGAGCTGCCTTGGGCTGTGCCTGGGCTGGGGCAGCAGGGAAAGCCAGCCCTGCCCTGGGGCCACAGCCCTGCCCTGGAGCAGCTCTGAGAGTCCTCCTGAAAGGTCCTTAAAGCTGTGGGATGTGCCAGCTCCAGGAGATCCCTGCAGGAACGGCAGCTTCCCTTCCCACAGCCAGGGAATGACTGTTTCAAAGCTGGGCTGATTTCTGCTCTAGTGAGCCCTGAGTGAGCTCTGCTCTGTGCTCCCAGCCCAGGCTGAGTTTAACCCCTCTGTGCCCCTGTGCTGTGCCCGGGGTGGCTGCAGGCAGTGCCCCAGCCCTGCTGGGCTGTGCACAGGAGCTGCTCCTGGCCAGAGCTGTCTCTCTGCAGCGCTGCCCTTGCCAGGAGCTGCCTCTGTGCCAGCAGCCTCTCTGCAGGTTTTTCAAAGGACTTTGGGTTTGGCTTTTGCCTTGGAGTCTCTGGGAGGTTTGTGCAATCATGGCCTCCAATTATCTGCTGTAATTAGTCCCTGGAGAGGCTTTCTCAGTAACAACACTCAGTGGGGCTCATTAATACTTCAGGGTACTTCAGATTTTTTAAGGTACTTGGTGTTTCCCTTTTGATACAAACTCTGTGAGAGGTTTGTGCAATCATGGCCCCAATTATCTGCTTTAACGAGTCCCTTGAGAGCTTTGTACTGACACTCAGTAGTGCTCATTAATACTTTGAGATACTCAAGGTTTTTAAGGTACTTTGGATTTTCCTTTCTACACTGAGTCTCTGAGAGGATTTCATGCCATCCTGGCCTCCAATACTCTCCTCCAAGGAGTCATGAGGAACCTGTGTTGGGGAAGGACCTCAGAGGGACACATCCATGCCTCAAGACACTTTGGGTTTTTTGTCCGTCTTTGACTCCTGGAAAGGTTTGTGCAATCTCCTCTCAGGCCCTGAGGTTTCAGGGCTCAGGTCCAAATGCACCATGGGGCTCATTATGATCAAGCACTCCTGACAAACCATGGTTTTGCTTTGATTTCCCTCTACTGTAGTGCAGTTCACTAGGAAGTTCTTTTTCTATTGTTAGAGAGAAATATTTCAAATAGCTTCCAATAAATCCATATTCCTGGTTTAGGCGTGTATGGTTCTCTTTAGAGAAGAAATGATAGCAACATTCTGTGACTGATAGACCCAGGGACTTTCCTAAGGAGGTCTGGCCTGCTCTGAGAAGCTGTGTCTTGAGATCTGACCCAGTGTGGAGAGCCTTGCTCCACATTTACAAACCCCATCCTGTCTCTCCTCACTCACCTGGGGTCAGCTTATCTTGGAGAACTTGCTGACCTCAATCAAAGTGGGGTTTTTCTTCTTTTATTTTAGTAATCTAAAACTCCTAAGCTTCCTGTTGAATACAGACACCCTCCTCACATGTGTGCCAAGCCCAAGCTGCCACCAAGACCACTCCAGACCTGCCCTGGACCAGCTGTGAGGATGTGTGGAGGCCCAGAGCCTTGCCATCAGAGTCTCAATCCCCCAGACATGGAGGACTGGTTCCAGATAAGAGGAATAGGCTTTCAGGTTAGGGTGAGATGCTTTCTTCTCCCATTGATCTTTGCAGACACATGATTCATGTCACGTTATGTTACCCCATTGGTCCATTGGCCTTATTACCCCAGTTCAACTTCATATTGCCCACGTTTGTTTAGCCCTAGAATGTTCTCCCTCTGGCCCTCCACTGGCCCTAGTTTGCTGCATTCCTTCACCCTTGTTTCCCTTTTGGCTGACCTGACCTCTGACCCCTCCTCTGCATCATTTTCCCCCATATCCATTGGACTCTGACTCTCAGCTCCACCCTCACTACCCCATATAAGACCCTGTGCCCTCAGCCTACACCCTGTCTTCATCCCTGGACCCTGTTCAGCTGTGTACCCTGTTCCTGTACCAATAAACCCAGTTTGCAGGAGATCATATGAAAACCCATCCTGCCTGTTCTGTCAGCTTTCTAAGGTAGCAGTGAGCTTTGGGCTCATGAGTGCTGGATGCTACAAGGGCCTCAGCAGAGCAATGATGCTACACATGGCATCCAAACAGGGACATGATTTGTTAAGGTAGCGTCTCCAGCAGTGATCCTGCCAGCCAGATGTCACTGGAAGCTGTACCCCTTCAGGTCAACCACAACGCTGAAATGAGACTTGCGTTTTATTGAATCTCACTGAAGAAGACATCAACAATCCTCTCAACATCTGTGGGACCAGCTTTGCTGACAGCCCCACAGGCCCCACTTTGGCTGAAGATTGTGCCTGTGAGGCTGAGAGTGAGTGACTGAGGGGCAGAGAGCTCCCAGGGGTTTGGGCTTTTGATTTTCCATTCCTGTGGATGGGCATTTCCTCTTTCATTGGGTGCAGCTATGGAAAATAATCAGTTCCAAGCTGCAAAGGATGTTTTTGTTAAGTGTTGGAGAGTTTTAAATTTAGAGGGGAGTTCATTTTCTGAGGGGAGTTTAAAAGGTATTGTTCATGGTTATTTGAGGAGTTCCTGATATCTCTGTTGATTCTATCTATCAGTTACTGTTTTGGGATGCTGTTGGGAAAAAGCTTTATATTTTACAAACACAAAGGGTTTTAAAAGTTGGGAAATTGTATCTGTTGTTTCATTCAATTTATGGGATCATGTAACGAGTTCATGGTTCCAACCCATTGTCCTGGTTTATTCAATCCTCCCACCACGTTCCCGAACCCATGTTCCCTGAGAACAGGACGGGAGATGGAGCCCGCCCTTTGGCACAGACAAGCCATCTGCTGTCTGCCATCTCCCCTCCTTTTCTGTCCTCTCCTCAGGGTGGTATTGGCCATGCTACCCTGAGATATTCCC
Organism: Passerculus sandwichensis; assembly: GCA_031885435.1. Taxonomy (NCBI): domain Eukaryota; kingdom Metazoa; phylum Chordata; class Aves; order Passeriformes; family Passerellidae; genus Passerculus; species Passerculus sandwichensis. The sequence continues at coordinate 9,729,515 of CM063150.1, forward strand.
TCACCCACATTCCTTCATCTCCTGATCCTAATCCCCCTTCCTATATATCACAAGATGGCAATGCTCCTGTTTGAGAGACGGCCATTTTAAATTCCCTTTGGCCTTCATCCCCATTTCCTGCCTTTGCTCCACGTACCTCCCCTGTGACAGGCCCCACCTTGATGTTGAGTTCCGACCCTGGAAGTGGACATGGGGCCAACTGGAAGGAAGCCATTTTGGCTACCAAAGGCCTTCAACACGGTGTGTTGCCAGTTGGCTGAATGCCCTACGCCCCTCCCAGCAGACCTGCTTCCTCTGCAGAGGAAGAGAGCGATAGCTTATCTGAGAGTGAGGATGAGCCCAAGCATTATTGGCAGAGGATGCAGAGAAAAGCTGCAAAGGAGGGGGACTGGGAGGTGGTAACCAAGATTCAGGTGGCACCTGGGCAGTATAAGCGGGGGCCAAAACCTAGATCTATTCCCTATGGATTCCCATTTAGGTTTTGGCCCATGCTTATACTGCACAGGTGCCATCTGAATCTTGGATTCTCTACCTCCATAGGGAAATTAAGGACTTAGTTAATGCTGCAAAGGACTATGGGAGGAGTTCTCCCTATTTTAAGAATTTGCTGGATGCACCATTTACTGCCCATATGATGGTACCATAAAATTTAATAGAGTGTATAAAAATTATATTGTCACCTGCTGAGTTTATTTTGTGGAAACAACTTTAGATAAATAAATTTAATGAATTGCCAAAAGGTTATGTTGAGGAAGAACGGTGACAACACCTCACAACGGACCACGTTACCAGGGAAGGAGACTATACTAGTCTGCAATATCAGGCTGAAGTCCTCCCCTGGTCAATACTGGAAGATCTCAAAGGTGCTGCATGGTGTACCCTCCTCCACCTGACACTTCTACATCCCACATTGACTTCACTGACATTTGCCAGGGCCCGGATGAGAGCTACATCAAGTTTGTCCATCACCTTAATAAAGTGCTGGAAACACAGGTAGATGATCAAAAGGTCTGGGATTATCTTATTGGCAAATTAGCTTTCTGTAATGCCATTATTGAGTGCAGAAAGGTTCTGGACACCCTCCGCCTTGTCCATGAGCCGACCATCACTCAGATGGTTGATGCTTGCATTTGCCCAGTGGTCTCGGGCCGTGACCCCAGCTTAGCCAAGGCCATAGGCCAGGGTGCAATGGAAGCACTGGTTGCAGCAAATGTGCTTCCCCACAATACAGAATGTAATAAAGGCAGTGGAAACTGTTAAAACTGTGAGAAAACTGGACATATAGCAAAAGACTAATAGTAAATACAAGACTAACAACCGTTCTCATTTTTCACCCAGCCCTCAGTCCCAGAGCCATTGCCCAAACTTTTCCTGAAGCCAACAGCACTACCAGACCTCGGGAAACTCCCAGCAGAGCTCAAAATGACCTCAAATATGAAGTTATTCCATCCCACCCTTCCATCAGTGTTAGACGTCCTAGGTTACAATGTAAAGATGTATTCTATTCCAATCCTCAAGAGCTGTTGAAAGCAGGAAGGGCATTGTTTTTTCCTTATCTCCTGTAAATGGGCCAATCAATGCCTTGCCATGTGACTCAGAGATAACTCCCTCTGGGAGCCATTTCTTGACCCACCCCATGACTCATAGAATGATTTTAGCTCATTGTGAGATGCTCCGCCCAGTGGGGAGGAGCTAAGCATCCCCACCTGGATATAATCTGGGCTTTGGGACAAAACAAGCTGCCTTTCCACTGGATTTCCCAGGGAACAGCTGCCATTTCCATTGGATCTTCAGAGGAAGACTACACCCTACTACAGGATCACTGCTCCAACATAACCACATCTGCCACTCCAGGAGGACTGCAGCCACCATTCCAACTGGACTGCTAACAACACCCTGACCAACAGGGTGTCAAGTTGTATTCTGACTTTGTCAATGTTTTTTCTTTTATATTATTGAATGCATTTTCTTTTTTTTTTTTTTCTTTTCCTAATAAATTGTAATTCTGACTTGGAGTCTCTCACTGGTTTTGCTTTCAAACCAGAAAAAACGGAAAAGCCTGAGCAGATTTCCTGAACAACAAACCCCACTCGGGAGCCAGCTGCTCAGTCCAGGCTACCTGGAATGGTATCACCTTTCTGCGAGGGACAGTGTGAGCAGAAATGATCTCTGGGAGCAGAATTCTCTGAGTCTTGCAGCTGAATTCTCTGTCCCTGTCCCTTCCCTGGATCTCTGTTGCAGATGGAGGCTGCTGGTGCCACCGTCACCATTAACATCTCTCTTGAATGCAAACAAATATTTCCAGTTTTATTAAGCAGGATTTGCTCAATGTTTCTACAAAACTTCTGTATTCCTCATGGAATGAAGGGACCATTTTGACACTAAGACAGTGACATGGAAGCAAGGAGTCAATTGTGACCCTGGGGTCCCATGGAACCAAGGGCCCATGGTGACACAGCAGGGCCACGTGGATCCAGTGGACCATTGTGACACTGTGGATCCAAGGAGACCATGGAGACACTCCTGGAACCTCATGGAACCAAGGAGTCTATGGTGTCCCAGTGGGGCTGCATGGGGCCAATGGTCCATGGTGACACTGCCCATCCAAGGAGTCCATTGTGGCACTGTGGAAGCTCATGGAGAGAGGGAGGCCATTGTGACACTGAAGAACTTCATGGCACCAAATATCCATGGTGACAGAGCAGGGCATCATGGGAACCAAGGAACCTCTGTTTGCAGTATGGACACTCATGGAACCAGGGGCTGTTGTGGCACTGCAGAACCAACAGAGCTGCTGGACCTTGTCCCCTGGCCCTGCACAGCTCCTTGGGAGGCACGGCAGGAGCAGCACCCTGGGAGCCTTGGGAATGCCCCTCTGGGATCCACAGCACACACTCCCAGGGGCTGGAATTCCAGTTCCCAGCAAGGAAAAGATGTTCCTGCCCTCAAAGGCAAAGCTCTTAAGAAGGAGCCAAAAGCCAAGTGCAGCAAGATCTTACAATGACATTTCACTGCCAGCCTTCATAACTTCACCCATGGTTGTTGTAGCTCATGGATTGGGAAGTAAATCAGGGCAGGATCTTTGGTGGGAGCTGCCCTGGGTTAAGGGAGACACTGAGAGAGAAACAGAGCAGGCAAAGAGAGGCAGGAGAGAAAGGAGGACACCAATACCATCAGCTGAGAAGATGGCACTCTGAAAACAGAACTGGAACTGATTGAAAATGAATGGGACAGAAATTGATAGTTCTGAAAGTTTTATTTACTATCAAAATAGATCACACACACCCAGACCTACACAATCCCGATCCCACACCCTCAAATTTTGATCTCACTTCTCCCAATCTCCTTCCAACACCATCTCACCCTGGAGATTGTGGAATCAACTAGATATGGCATGGGACTGAGTTTTTCTGAGGTGGGAACAAGGCAATTTGACATGAATTGAGCCATTTTGGGGTAAAATTGAGGTGTTTTCAGTGGGATTGAATAATTTTGAGGTGACAGACCAATTTATCTTGAATTCTGGAGTGCAAGGATATGGAGAATACTTCCTGAAATCCCCCAAGAACACACAAATCTTCCAGTATACGTTCCCAAACCATAAATTCCACCTCAAACACCTGTTAAATTGTAGGATTTTAGATATCCTTGATCAATTACTTTCTTTTTTGTCATATTTCAGGTGTTTTTAAGTGATAAAGAAAAATCAGAAGAAAATTAGGGCCAAACCAAAAGGATAACCAGCCAGGTGTCCTCCCAACATGGATCACAGGAAATGTGGGTCACCAGGGCTCTGACCAATGTGGATCCTCCCATGGGGGATGAAGCTGGAGCGGTGCACGAAGCTCTTCGGCAGTTGGAGCACTTGCAGGACTTCCCTTACCGGTGCCTCCATTGGTGTCTGGTCAAGTCAGAGCTGCCAAAGAAACTCTTCCCACACTGGGGACACTCGTAGGGCCTCTCCCCAGTGTGGATGCGCCAGTGGGTGACGGGGATGGAGTTGTCCTTGAAGCCCTTCCCACAGTCAGGGCAGCAGAAGGGTCTCTCCTCAGTGTGAATCCACTGGTGGCCGAGGAGATTGGAGCTGGTCTGAAACCTCTTCTGACACTCGGGACACTCATAGGACTCATAGGGCCTCCCCCCAGTGTGGATTATTTGGTTGATGATCAGCTGGGACCTACGACTGAAGCTCTTCTCACATTCCCCATACTTGTAGGGAGGGCATTCCCTGGTGTGGATCCTCTCGTGGCAGCTAAGGCTGAAGCTCCAGCTGAAGCTCATCTCACATTCCCCACACTCATAGGGCCATTCCCCGGTGTGGATCCTCTGGTGGCTGATCAGGGTGCTGCTCTGCCTGAAGTTTTTCCCACACTCCAAGAACTTGTAGGGCTTCTCCCCATCATGAATCTGCTCATGGACCATCAGCTCCAAACTCTGTCTGAAGCTCTGTCCACCTTCCTGGCTCAGGGTGGGTCTTTCCTCCTCAGCCACCCTGGGCTGGCTTTGAAGCCCATCCTCCTGCAGGATCTCTGGGGATTTTCCTCCCCATTGGAATTCTGCACTGTGGAGTCACTCAAAATGACATCTTCAATGAGGTTCTGCCATGGAGATTTTTCCTCCACTGTCTCTGAGCTTTGGCTTAAACTCTGTCCACCTTCCTGGCACAGGGTGGTTCTTTCATCCTCAGAGCACCCAGGGCTGGGTTTGCAGCCCTTCCTCCTGTTCTACCTCAGAGGCTTTTCCTCCCTGCTAGATTCCAGACCGTGGAGCTGCTCAAAATGGCCTTTTCTACCATGTCCTGCCATAGGGATTTGTCCTCCCTCCTCAGCTCCTTGTCTGGGGGAAGAAGGACAAGGAGAGGATGTGATTTCCCTCCGTGCCAGAGGGAAGGAGAAGGAGATCCCCTCAATGCATCCCCAGCAGGACGTCAGTGCCACCGGGGTTGTCCTGCAGCCGGGGGCCATGCTGGGCTGGGAGATGGAGCGGGAGAAGAAGGGGAAAGGGGCACTGACTTTCTCCTCACCTGCCTGGGGGTCCTGGAGGATTCTCATTTTCCTTGCAGCCTTATGTTCCATCTGGTGAAGGTTTGGGGATGGGAAATTCTGTTGTGGGAGGAAAATAAGGGATAAGCACATTGAATTTTGTACTGGTTTGAAGGCAGACCTGGGGGAGAGTCTAAACCAGAATTGCAATGGTACAGAAACTGCGGCGAGGTGTATCTGGCCTGGGAGGTCAGTGTCTGGCTAGCAGAGGGTAGGCCGACACCCAGCTGCAATCCAAAGCGAGCACCCCTCGGCGTCTGAGGGCCTCGGGCTGTGCTCACCTGCGGACTGGTCTCGCTGCACACACGATGGGAAATAAGGAGCTGGACTCTCGATGGGGTCAAGTCAGGTTTAATATGAAGCCCAAGACGACAACAGGGGAGAGACCAGAAATGGAGGGTGGAACAAGGTTATAAAGGGAGTGGGTGTTTCAGGGAGGGGTTTACACAGAACCAATAGGGAAGGGTGAAGGGATGAACTTAACATAACGGGCATGAGGGAATACCCAATCAATACAAAGTAAGGGAGGGGCCCCGGGACCACAGCCAATCATAACCCCCCTAGGGAAGAAGATTCTGGCAAAATAGGAGGAGTGGGGGTGTTTGACTGGGCCCAGGGAGGAGAAACAAATGTACATATTAGGGTATTAGGGGGAGGAGGAATTATATAACTAAAAGGACTGACAACCCCAGTGGCAGGAGTTGCAATGGGAACAACATAATGGACAGGCGAGAAAAACAGGGAGGGCAGAACCATTATCAAATGGGGGGGGAGCAATACAGAAAATAGGGGAGCAAACAAATAAACTTAACAAACACACTACAACAAGAAACAGTGCCTTAAACTGACAGAGTCAGGATATAATCTGACAAACTGTTAGTCAGGGTGGTGGCAGCAGTACCAATAAATGGTGGTTGCAGTCCTGTTGGAGTGATGAACGCGATTCTGTCAAAGCAGGGATTTTGCAGATCTGGTCTTCCTCTGAAGGTCCCGTGATGGTTATGGAGCTCTTGTCCTCTGGGAATCCAGTAGGCAAGCTGCTCCTGGTGTTGAAAGACTCAGCCTATATCCTGGTAGGAATGCTTGGATCCTGCCCCTGGGCGGAGCATCCCACAATGGGATGATGGAATTTTATCAGTCCTGCAGTGACATTCAATGGCCCATTCACAGAAGATATCTCCCCTGGAGAGCGTTATCAGGGCTGAGTCATGGAAGAGATAAAGAACAATGCCCCACCTGTTTATAGCAGTTGATGAAGATGGGGATTGAAAACATGCATTTGGTTACATCTTGCATTGCAAACTGAAACAGTGGGGTAATCCCTGCTCAGGGGGTGAACACCACCCCCCTTACCCAAACTGGCTCAGGTGTAAAACCCCCACCCTGGGAAGGCCACACACACAGGGGACAATGTCACACTTAGCCTGCTTCAGGGGAGGTCTCTGTCCCTGTCACTCCATTGCTCTTCCCCCCTTTTCCCTTTCCATCTCTCTGTCTACCTCACATTTACTGTTCAATAAAATCCACTTTCGGTTTGGTCTTGTTAGCACCTTAATTGGGGCAGAGGCATCTTGCTAAGAATTTTCTTAACCAAACTGCGACATTATTTTGGCACAGTGAGTTCGGGGCACTGTTGTCTGACCCCAAGTGCCTTTGACAACAACATGGCTCCCTCCTCTGAGGAGGTTGTGGTTCTCTCTGGAGGAACTTTTGGAAACTTTCACACAGCTTCCTCAGAGAGACTTATGGGAGAACTGATGAGGAAAATGGCTGTTGTAGGTGGCCAGTGAAAAAGAAAATATTTTGTTGTCTTTCCTTGAAAACTTTACTAAAATCACTGCAGGAAAGGGATCATGTGATACAAGCGAGACTGACAAGGTTCATTCACCCCAAGGTGAGGAACACAAGGGGCTGCTGGAAGTCGCACAAGAAGCCCAGCTCAAGTAGCTAAATTCCCAAATAACTCCTGAGTTCATGCCCTTGGGGGCTTTGCCAAATGTGAGAGTCATTATTCTCTTCGTCCCTGTCACCTTTGTGACAGCTACACAGAACTTCTCCTTCCTTTTAATAATCTGTATTGGGTCAAATTTGCACTTTTCTTTAATTGGAACCTGCAAGCAGCTGAGTTGGAGCTGTGCAAGAATTGATCTGACTTGTAATTGACACAGAATTGCTTCTATTTTCAGTGTAATCATGTTTGGGATTTGTTTGCATTTACATCATATGTGACTTGTGGGAAAATCAAATATTCATCAAGTGATTTATGCAGAGTAATGTTTGATTGCTGCCAAGTTTATTTTGCCCAGTGCCCAGGGGATTCTCAAGGGTCTCTCTGCCTCTCGCACTGGGGGATTCTTGGGAAGAGTTTGGGGGGGTTGTCCCTGTCACCCCAGGCCATTCCCCAGGGGTGTCCCTGTCCCTGTCACCCCAGGCCATTCCCCTGGGGGTCTCCATCATTCTCACCCCAGGGAATGCCTGGGGGGTCTCCCTCCCTCTCACCCCTGTGTCAGGGGGTGCTCGGGGCAGTCTCTGTCTCTCTCAGGGGATGCTCGGGGGTCTCTGTCCCCTTGCCCTGGGGGATGCTCAGGGGGTCTCCATCCCTCTGGCCTCAGGCAATGCCTGTGCAGGGCTGGGGACCAGGGGCTCTGTGTCCCTCTCACCGCTGAGGGTGCTCGGGGCTGGGGGGGCTCTCCGACCGTCTCACACCTGGGGAGGCCGGGGGGGTCTCTGTCCCTCTCAGCCCTGCTGTGACCCCACCCAAACGTCATCGGGGTCAGAGGGACAGAGACACCCCCAAAAACCCCCAGAAGGGCTGAACCTGTGTAGAAGTCTATCTGAAAATCCTTCATTTTTTGCCTCACAATTGTCATGAGAAAAGACTACCAAAGGGTTAAGACTGCTGAGCCGGTTGGGAAAGAAAGTCTCCTGCTTATCTAGTGTGTTCACAAGTGATGTTTGCAGAACACGCCATGCTGTACTCGAAGGGGGCATGCTGCCCTTTTCTGGACAATTGAACTGGACTTTCTTCCAAACCCCTGATCTGGCTGGACTGAGCTCTGGGGTGGTTCCCCTCCGCTCCATGAGAAGACCCCTCTTGCCTGTCTCCAACCACCGTGACGGACCAACAGAGATGCGAATCCCCTCGTCAAGGAACCAAGAACCCCTCTGGCACCCTATTGACACCCCCATGGCACCCCCATGGCACCCCCCTGGCAACCTCCTTCCAGAGACTGGGACTGTACTCCCTCCCAATTCAGGGAGGGGGAAAACTTAACGTACATGTGAGCATTCAGCCATGAAAACAATGGACTTCTCCCCTCCACGGAAACTTAATTTCAGTTACCTTCCCCCAACCAAGAACAGTATATATTGGGGTTCGGTCCGACTGTCCTTGGAGATCTCCCCAAGACGTGTACCAGCGAGTTTCGGCGGCGGGACCCCGAAGACATCACGTCTTGGTAGCTATACCCCATTCCCTGACCTCCTTTCCTCCCTTTTTCCTTGTCTTACCCTTCTCTTCCCCGGATCCCTTAACCAACGCATATTTAGCTGTGGTTATAATCAATAAAACTGCACCTTGTTGATTTGTTACTGCAAAACCCCTGTGCCTCTTGTTGGTTATTTTTGCACCCAAAAATCATTCGTCACCCGTTCATTTCGGGCGGACCTTCACATAATTGGCGTCACGGACAAGGGTTCCAGCAGCCAGTGAGATTTTGCAGGTTTTGTGTAGTCTGTAACCTCTCGCAGACTGCACACACCAAAGCCAAATCTCACGCTCGATTGAGCACACAGGCTCCGGAATTGACACAAAAGATTTTTCGGTGCAAAAGCAGGGAAAATTGTTACTGTCACTTCTGTTACTGATTTTACCGGCACGGACACTGACACTGATACTTCTCCTGATCCTGATATTGATGCTGTTACTGATATTGATACTGATATTGATACTGTTGTTGTTGTATTTGAATTGAATCTGAACCTGTTACTGTTGTTTTTGAGCTGAATTTGAACCTGTTACTGTTTTTTTTACTGCTGTATTTTGTGTACCTGGACTGTCTAAAAGAGAAGGGGCAGACTTGAAGTAATTAAGCAGCGCCTTTTAGACAGATATTGTCCCTTCACCTACACAGGGAGCGAGGGGCGGCGCAGCGAAGGCTGAGTGGCTATTCCCTGTTCTAGGTTTCTGGTCCCCTCACAAAGAAAACATTTCTGTGTGTGTGTGTTCACGTGAGTGCGTATCTGTAGTGTCTGGGAAGGAAGAGACAAACTTGAAGCAACCTCACAGAGCCTCCCAGACTAATTCTGTCTCTTCAACTACCCAGGGAAGCAAGGGGACAGTGAAAAGGCTGTGTGATTTGTGTAACTTAAGTTAACTCCCTGGTGTAGCTTTGGTCCCCTCACAAAATAACTAAAAACTTCAGTGCAAAAGGTAAAGCTGAATTTTATGCTCTGCTTGCTAAATACAATGCCACACCTTCTCCGGGGGGACAGAATGGGCAAACTCCAATTGGTTTAACTTAGAAAATGTTATTGATAGAATATTTTCTTTGCAACATGAAACAAAATTTAAACTGGGCACAAATAAAACCATCCTCTGCTCAGTCTTGGGTGCCTGTCTCACAGCAGCCATAGAAACTCGCTTTAAGCGAAAAAGTGAGGAAAATGCTATCATAGACTCCCTTCAAAACCTAGTTGAAGTTTTGCAAAAACAATTGGATGAAGAAAGAAATGTAAATAACTTGTTACAGACTGCCCTGAGAGAGGAACATATTAAAAATTCACAGAACTCTGATTCCTCAAAAGAAACAGAGGAGAAAGAAACTCCTCACACTAGTCAAAATTGTTCTCAAACAGAATTAACCCTGATGAAAAATTGCGGGAAACACTGCTGTAATAACATGAAACCTCTAATTAAAACAGAATGCAAATATATCAATAATGAAGATTTTAGCCCGCACAAAACCACTAAAGAAATCCCGTACACTGCTAGTGAATTAACAAAACTTGCAAAACAGTACGGGCTTCTCCCCCAAAAATCTGAAACAGAACACATTTGTCAAGTGTCTCTCACTGGGGGAAATCAGATTCTTTTGTCAGAACAAGAAGCCGGTGGGTGCTGGGGACATGGGGTGTTCCTAACAACAGCAGACAGACGCATCCCGTGGTCCCTGACTCAGCACACAGCTCATTGGGCAGGGGGGCTTAACCCCTTGGAAAGGAGAGACCCTTTGGTTGGTACCCCCGACCAACTCCTGGAAAACATTCACAAATCCGGCTGCCTGCAATTGATTCGTGAAAAGAAATTAATTCCTGGTTTTGAATCTCCAATCCAATCACCTGTAAAGCCTGAAATTATGACCTCTTTAACTCAAAGGCTTCCGGGAACACTTAAACCTACAGCAATTCTCCTTCAGAAAACCATAGTAGCTATGTCTCCTATAGAAAGACCAGATAAACTTCTTAGTAACCAGAATGACCCTTTTGTTCTCCTTTATGACTTGCTGAGAAAAAGAATAACATGGGATTGGACTTCTTCTCAGAAGAAAACATTGCAATTGCTGATTCTTGAAGTGACAGCTCACCAAGCACTGGACCCTATCCATCATAGAGACCCCTTTCAGGTGGAGCGGGGATTTGCCTCCTCACAACTTTCAGTAAACATTTGGCAGCAGGGTCCCAAGGGTCTGACAAAGCCTGTTGGGTTTTATTCCTATGGTTTCAAAGATGCTGAGAAAAGGTACACTACCTGGGAAGGAGTGTTTGTAGTTGGCTTGGCTCCCAGGGAGGTGAAGGAGAACTGGGCAATCCAAGAAACTGGGAGATTGGGTAGCAGCCAAAATAAACCTGCCTCTGTGACTAAAGCAACCCCTCCTCTCTCCCCCGCTTCTGCTAACAGAGAGGAACAGGACAATGCCCAGGTTGGGGAACTGTTAACTGTTTGGAGTATTTTCCAAAGTGAGGGACAGAATTGCTTTCTTGTCTGTATTAACACCAAGTCCTATGCTATGTTTGTATTTGGGTTGCTCCAGGCTGATGCTTTTAAAAGACCTACAGGGGATAATACTGTTAAAGCAATGCAAGGATGGTTTGGGATTTTCCTAAACCCACAGGAAATTCAATCTGGTAATGTTTCTCACTTTACTGTCAAAAGTGTGCAGGATAGGGCAGAAGGTGAAAAGATTAAATGGACTTCTCACACCTCTTACTATAGATGGGGGGTAAATGAGTGTTCCAAAATCACTGCTTTTTGCCAGACAGCTCCAAGCACAATTCCTTCACTACAGGGAGCAGATGATTTCAAGAACCCAGGGCATTACCCTGAACAACCTGTTTTTGGTGGACCCCCTGCTGCTGTAGGGGAAGTACCACTGCTGTTCAAAACCTCTCTGACAATTCCATTGTTCTAACCTTTTCTGCATCTTCGTGGCAGAGTCTGTTGTGTTTACTTTTTCAGAAGAACTCCGAGGGACATGAAGACCTGATAAACCATGATAACACTAGTGATGGACAACAGAAATAATGTTTTCCCTTCCCCTTATGGTAACACCAGGTGATGATATTATACATAACATGTAAATTAATTGAACTTGAATAAATTGGCTGTCACAATTAGAGATTTGACCAAATTACAGCAACTACTGCAGTCATTCTTATTGGCTTTTGTGAACACACCAGTGGCTGCTATCAAGCATATTACCAAATTGGGAAAGAGTGAATGTGGATGATCACAAATTGGTAATTGATGCACTTAGTGCTACACAGAACAATGTTTCCTTAGCCCTCAGCTGTATCCAGGCACAATTGTGGATGCAATCTGTCTCTGCTGCAATCATAAGAGAGGGCGAGGAAGGCACCTTCCCCACAGAAATTCGGAAAATAATCTGGGACAGTGCCACTGAATTTGAAAGAGAATTCCAATCCTGGTGGAACCTGGTGAACTTTACCTATGATCCCATTTCAAACACAGCCACTGCTTTTGTCCTAACCATACGCAATGCCTCTGTACACTTGGTCTTCCCTGTTATTGCATTAGGATTAAACCATGACGGAGCTGTTCTCTATCCTACTGAACATAGGGGATGGGCCCGTCAGGTTGATGACAAATGGCAAACTGTTAACCTGGAAACTTGTATTGTCCGAGAACAGCAAGGGTTTATCTGTGAAAGCAATGCAATTGTAGCTCAAGATATCTGTTTGGACACAGAGCAGAACATCTGTCATTTCGAGATTCGTCCACATGAGGATACCCAGACAGTTCTTATATACATAGGCAATGGCTGTGCATGCTTTAGAACGACACGTGATTCTGTCTTCGTAGAAGATGTTGTAGTAGATACAAAGAATCATTCAAATTTTTGTGCTTGTAACTTTACTAAGATAGTAGGATGCGATTTCTCTTATGAAGCTCCAGTTACTTCTCACCACCTACTGCAATCCAACTACACGCTGATCCAGAAGCTGATGCCCACTCCTATCGGAATGAACCTCACCCTCGTGAGACAACTATTGCTCCATCAAGACCTGATTGACATCCTCGAGAAAATCAAGGAGAGCGGACAGAAGACCCTGGTGACTGTTCATCACAACGTGAGACAAATACACCGAGTTATGGAGAGGGTAAAGCAGGATGCTGAGCATAGGTGGTGGGATACTCTCTTTGGGTGGTCACCTACTGCCACAGGTGTTCTGAACAGTGTGTGCCATCCAATTGTTGTTCTTTTGATCCTAGTTACGCTTGGCTTTATCTTGTCAGCAGCCCTATTCATTTTGAATTGGAGAATGATGAAAAAGCTTAAGAGACTGTCAACTGTAGTCAATGCACACCGCTTAGCTGATGTACTCGATACAATAGATGTCCCCAAAACACTTGATATGAAATGGTTATGAATTAAGCATATGTGCTTCAGAACAACTTCTTAAATATCAAGTATGACTTACAGAAAGTTACTTTAATTCTTAGAAAATAATTTTAAAAGACGATGATTATATTATGATTTGTTTGTTGTTTTGATTATTTGTGATTTGTTTTAATCATTTTGAAATTGTTAAACAAATGATATTGCTTTTAATTGATTAATATTTTTTGAAATTGTTAAAATTAATCATAATTTTTTGAAATTGTTGTAACAAATAACCACGTGTGAAGTTGTTATTCTGATCGATATTAATTTTGTTTATGTTTGTTGGTTCCCCTTTTCCCTTTTTCTTTTCCTTCTCTTCCCCTTTTATCCCCTCTCTCCTGTCATCCCTACTTTTCTGGGGTTATGCTACCAACGTGCAATGAGTTTCGAAGACACTCTAGAGCTCTGCTGATGAAGATTCCTCAAGACAATCGTGAGTCACGGGGTCGTGTAGAAGTCCATCCGAAAATCCTTCATTTTTTGCCTCACAATTGTCATGAGAAAAGACTACCAAAGGGTTAAGACTGCTGAGCCGGTTGGGAAAGAAAGTCTCCTCCTTATCTAGTGTGTTCACAAGTGATGTTTGCAGAACACGACATGCTGTACTCGAAGGGGGCATGCTGCCCTTTTCTGGACAATTGAACTGGACTTTCTTCCAAACTCCTGATCTGGCTGGACTGAGCTCTGGGGTGGCCCCCCCCGCTCCATGAGAAGACCCCTCTTGCCTGTCTTCAACCACCGTGACAGACCAACTGAGATGTGAATCCCCTCATCAAGGAACCCAGAACCCCTCTGGCACCCTATTGACACCCCCATGGCACCCCCCTGACAACCTCCTTCCAGAGACTGGGACTGTACTCCCTCCCAATTCAGGGAGGGGGAAAACTTAACGTACATGTGAGCATTCGGCCATGAAAACAATGGACTTCTCCCCTCCATGGAAACTTAATTTCAGTTACCTTCCCCCAACCAAGAACAGTATATATATTGGGGTTCAGTCCAACTGTCCTTGGAGATCTCCCCAAGACGTGTACCAGCGAGTTTCGGCGGCGGGACCCCGAAGACATCACGTCTTGGTAGCTATACCCCATTCCCTGACCTCCTTTCCTCCCTTTTTTCCTTGTCTTACCCTTCTCTTCCCCGGATCCCTTAACCAAACGCATATTTAGCTGTGGTTATAATCAATAAATTGCACCTTGTTGATTTGTTACTGCAAAACCCCTGTGCCTCTTGTTGGTTATTTTTGCACCCAAAAATCATTCGTCACCCGTTTATTTCGGGCGGACCTTCACACACCCCCAGGGCTGTGCCCGGCCCCGAGAGCACTCAGGCCCTGCAGCAACACCAGGGCCTCCACGGCAGTGGGGCAGGGCCACAGCAGCAGCACTGGGAACACCAAGTGCTGCTGCTGCTGGGCACAGCTGCTGTGCCAGCACTGATCTGCCCCCAGCTCTGCGCACAGACATTGCTGCTGCAGCTCCACATGGCAAAAGGCCATCTCTGCAGAAAATTCTGCTGAGAGATCCTTTAGTTTATTTAAAGGCACCAAGACTGCAGCCCCTCATTGACACAGTGTGTGGCCACAGGGAAGGTGGAGAGAAACAAAATGAGAATCAGTACAAACAGTGACAAATTTCTGGACAATATTAATACCTAAATGAAGGAAATATTACCACCACAACCAAACCAACAAGAACTATTAAAGATGATTTTTATTTCACATGATTTGCAGGAATTGCCCGACAGTTTAATGTTTACGAAAGCATCCAGTCATCAGTCTCCCCACTGCAGCCTTGAGCTCCTGGTTCCTCAGGCTGTAGATGAGGGGGTTCAGGGCTGGAGGCACCACCGAGTACAGAAATGACAGGGCCACATCCAGGGATGGGGACGAGATGGATGAGGACTTTAGATTGGCAAATATGCCAGTGCTGATAAACAGGGAGAGCACGGTCAGGTGAGGGAGGCAGGTGGAAAAGGCTTTTTGCCGTCCCTGCTCAGAGGGGATCTTTAGCACAACCCTGAAGATCTGCACATAGGAGAAAACAATGAACACAAAACAGCCAAGTGCTAAACACACACTAACACCAAGAAGCCCCAGTTCCCTGAGGTAGGATTTGGAGCAGGAGAGCTTGAGGATCTGGGGGATATCACAGAAGAACTGGCCCAGGGCATTGCCATGGCACATAGGTAGAGAAAATGTATTGGCCGTGTGCATGAGGGCACTGAGAAAGGCACTGGCCCAGGCAGCTGCTGCCATGTGGGCACAAGCTCTGCTGCCCAGGAGGGTCCCATAGTGCAGGGGTTTGCAGATGGATACGTAGCGGTCGTAGCACATGATGGTCAGGAGATAAAACTCTGCTCCAATGAAGAACACAAAGAAAAAGAGCTGAGCAGCACATCCTATGTAGGAGATGTCCCTGGTGTCCCAGAGGTAATTGTGCATGGCTTTGGGGACAGTGGTGCAGATGGAGCCCAGGTCGCTGAGGGCCAGGTTGAGCAGGAAGAAGAACATGGGCGTGTGCAGGTGGTGGCTGCAGGCTACGGCGCTGATGATGAGGCCGTTGCCCAGGAGGGCAGCCAGGGAGATGCCCAGCAAGAGGCAGAAGTGCAGGAGCTGCAGCTGCCGCGTGTCTGCCAATGCCAGCAGGAGGAAGTGCCTGATGGAGCTGCTGTTGGACATTTCCTGTGCCTTGGCATGGGGATCTGTTCATGGAGAAAAAGATAGTGAAGAATTAGGGGAGACATGTGTATCCAAAATCAAATCCAGTTCCCATACATCCTCCTCTGTAACACACATAGACACACTTCTGTGTCCAAGAGTTCTGAGATTTTCTTTATAAGCTCCCCCCTTATCTCCTCTGCTATTCTTGGATATCAGAAATCCTCAGTATTTCTGCTGCTGTCAGGGAAAACCGTGCAAGTTCTGTGAGGCAAAAGATGAGTGGAGAGTGAGGGGAGATGGTCTGTTCATCTGACCTGTTCAGAGTTTCTCTGGGTTTTAAACTTTCTCAGCTGGAGGGTGATCACCTTCCCATGCTTCCCCTAAAAACCCCCAAGTACTGCTGAGAGCAGATGGATCCCCCACTGCCCAGCTCCACATTTGTAGCCAAGGACTCATGTTGCTCATTCTGCCAACCCAGCAGCATTTTCAGTGTCACAACACTTGTGCCTTTCCCCATGGATCTTGTCACTCAGAGATGTTCTAGGACAGGTTTGCACCCTGGATTGAAGCTGCCAGCCTGGACTGAAATCTCAGGGAGATTTCCAAGCGTCCTTATGATGGCATTGGATGAAGGCAGATGTAGCTCCTTCCCTGGCTGCACTGACAGCATTGCCCAGAGCCGGGCACTGGGGACAGCGTCACCCTGAGCCAGCTGTGCCCCCTCCAGAGCCCCCAGGGCCGGGCAGCTGCTCCCAGCCCTGTGCTCTGCAGAGGGAACTGGGCCCGGGGCTGCAGAGCTGCCCCACGGCTCTGCTGCAGCTCTGCCTGCACAGGAGGGGCTGCACGCCTTGGAGCCCCTGCCCTGAGGGCAGAGGCTGGGCTGGGGGCACAGGAGGGAAGGGGCTTTTTCAGAGGGAGGGGCTGCACTGGAGGGGATCCTGTGGACATCTCCAAACTCTCCCTGCCACAGCATTGCTGGGATTTGTTTTCTCTCCTTGCCTGATCTTTTCTCTGCTTTTGCAGATTTTCCTCTTGCAAGAGTTTCCCTGATCCTGATCTTTCTGTGGCAGCACTCACAGAATCCCAAATCTCTGTGCACTCTCCTTGGTCCTACAGAACCCTGCCTGTTTGCAGGGCACTGGCTCGGGGCAGGTTCTGTTTGCAGCTTGGAGAAAGGACAGCACAGACTGAGCCTGATGGCTCCAGCAAAGGTGATGCTGGTGCTGTCCATGGGCAGAGAAGCTGAAAGCACATTGCGGACCTTTTGTGAACCTAGTGATCATTTAAAGGAACAGGTCAGATTTCTCAACCTTTTGTCAGAACTTGTAATTAATAATTCATACTCAAACTTTAATATTTATCTCCCTCTCCCTGCCATTCTCCAGTAGTAGGAAACTGAATAAAAAGTCTTAGGAGAGTTCCTCATTTTTATCAAAAGTGTTGTCTTGGAAATATTCTATGATTGATCAGAAGCCCTCAGCATGTCAGACCTTCATGAGCATTTCACCTCCCATGCACCAGAAATACTCAGAGTTGTACTCACAGAGTCTGTAGGCATTGGGATGTTCCAGCTGCAGGAGATGGCTCCAGGAGCTGCAGCTGCATTGTCCTGCAGCCAGAGGTTCTTGTGCCAAGGGCTGGCAGTGATTCTGCCCCAGGCACTTCTCAGCATCTTCCCAGCCCTGACTGATTGAAGCTCTCTGTGCCTCTGTGCTGTGCCCAGGGTGGCTGCAGGCAGTGCCCCAGCCCTGCTGGGCTGGCAGAAGAGCTGCTCATCAAGAGAAATGTGCTTTTGAAGCTCTTCTTGGTTACCAGGAGCTGCCTCTGTGCCAGGAGCACAGCCCAGCTCAGCAGCACAGACACAGCACAAGGACATTAATGAGCCTCTGGGGCTTTGTGCTGAGGCCCTGAACATCAGTCCCTGAGAGGGAGCTGAAGAAACTTCTCCAGAACTCCAAGTTAGAATCCAACTCCAAAGTTTCTTGTACTTTTAATGGGTCCCACTGAGGAGCACAACTGAGAAAGTCTCCCCAGGCCCCAAGCAGAGCAGAGAAGTAGAGGCAGTGATGACAGGTGGGGACAAAGAGAAACCAAGTCTTGGTGTCCTGGGGCACAGCAGGGTCTGTGCCACCAAGGGCTATGAGGAGACACCTTGTCCTGAGGCCCTGGGGCCTCCTGGCACAGCCCCAGCCAGGCTGGGCACTGTCATCCCCTTGTCCTGCCCTCAGCATCCCCCCCTAGCCCACATCCCAGTGGCCTCAAGGATCTGCTGGAAGGAGTCCCTGGGGAGCCTTGCTCAGCAATGGCCCTGGGGGGGTCTTCAATGGTCCCTGTAGGGACTGCAGGTTTTTGAAAGGACTTTGGGTTTGGCTTTTGCCTTGGAGTCTCTGAGAGGTTTGTGCAATCATGGCCTCCAATTATCTGCTGTAATTAGTCCCTGGAGAGGCTTTGTCAGTAACAACACTCAGTGGAGGTCATTAATACTTCATGGTACTTCAGTTATTTTAAGGTACTTGGTGTTTCACTTTTGATACAGACTCTGTGAGAGGTTTGTGCAATCATGCCCCCAATTATCTATTTTAACGAGTCCCTTGGGAGCTTTGTACTGACACTCAGTGGGGCTCATTAATGCCTTGAGATACTCAAGTTTTTAAGGTACTTAATGGATTTAAGAATACTTTTAGGTACTTTTAAGGTGTTTCCTTCCCAAACTGAGTGTCTGAGAGACTTTTGTGCCATCCTGGCTTCCAATTCTCTTTTCCAAGGAGTCCATGAGGAGCCTGTGTTGGGTATCTTCCCCCCTTTCTGTTTTACATTAAAGATGGAACTGAAAGAATTTTTTAAGACTTTCTAAAAGCATCCAAACAAACATGAGACAATTAACAATACAACAACAACCACTAAGAGAATGAATAGTCCTGTTATTGCTAGACATCATCCTACCTTTTAGTCCCTTGGATTGGGAGAGTTTTTTGACTCAGTCATTGTTTTCCACTTGAAGCTTCTTGAACCCTTTCTTCAGTACCTTAATGCCCTTATGGATTGACTCGCTGTGGCTGGAGAGGTTCATGAAGCACATGCCCTCAGAGTCTACACAGCCATGCCCATGTGCCCAGAGTAAAAACTCTATCGCTGTTCTGGAAGGTGGCATGTTTGATGGTCTCTGTCTCTGAGAGCAGGCCACTCAGTGTGAGGGAGGTAGCATTGGTTTCCTTACTTAACAGGCACCCAGGATGGTCTGATTGTCGATAAGCTTTAGCTGCAGCCACCCAAGGTAGTCCAAATTTGGAGTGCTACCATCTGATACCTGGATTAAAGCTTTCAAAGCCATCTCTTTTGTGTCATTCAAGACTTCTCTGGCGATACCTACTGGTTGATTGTCTGGTAGGCTGTGTTGTCCTTCTCCAGCTAGATGGTTGATTGTCAATTCTGCCCTTGCCTCATTATTAGCATAGTCTGTTATTAATTGATGCAGCAAACACTTCCATCCCCCTTCCCACAGGGTGTATTCTGTAGGTGAGAACAACATGGTCATAATATATTTTAAATCATAGGGGGTTAAGACATGTGCTTTAACCATGGTCCTCATCAGGCCATTAAAACAAGGTAAGTCCTTCCTATGGTCTTTACCTGCCTGACACAGCTCCTTTATTTTCCCAGAAACCAATGGCTGTTACCTGGGATTCTGCCCCCTTCTTTCATAACATACAGGGGCCACAAAGAATTTTGAGACTATTTGCCAGTCTCCTTCCTTAACTGATTCTTTCCAGGTCCTTTCCTGGGGATCTTCTGGGGTTGATGGGTGGGGTGGTTCTGGGGAATCCAAACTGTCTTCTCGGGAGGAAGAATAACTTGGAGGAGAAACATTTGGATTAGAAATAGTGTGACAGTTGGGCTTAGTACCTTGAGCATAGGGTTATATTGTTGCCGGAGGGTGATGTAAATGGCACTGCCATTTTGTCAGGTGTTGGGGAGGAAGGGCCTTGATTTAGGATGGCATACCCCTGGGCTGGCATTCTGGAGGCATGGCCCAGGCTGAAGGTGGAATGATTGAAAGTGGGGGCGTAACGTGCAGTCATGGGGGTGGAGTCTGGAGGTTCATTCAGGGCAGAATAGAAGGTTGTGGTAGCAGGAAGTGGAGGAGCCAAGATGGAGGGAGGACGGTCAGGTTCACGGGCATCTGGAAAATTTTTAATGATCCACCTCACAATTGATTTTATTTTGTTCTTTGAAGATACTTGGTCATGATCAGTGAGAATTAACTTAAAGCATCCATATACACACCTTTCTACTTTGGACTTCCAGCTGCCCATTTTTCTCTTTCTCTGCCTTAGGTGGAAGAGCCACTGGAACACCCCAAATCAGTTAAGGGATGTGGATGCATATTGTAAAAACACAGTGGCAAAATGGGCAATAATTGTTCTGACTTTCCCCAAACTCACCTGCAATCCTACATAGGTGCAACCATCATTGTCCCTGGAGATCCTGGCCAAGGTCCCTCAAAGCAATGATGAATGTGCCAGCCCAGCAAAAACCAAAATCCCGAGGAGCACTGGCCTATCCATCAGCTAACCCCAGCTGACATGACTGAATGTCAGGGTCCCTGTTCGGGCGCCAAAGGTCACAATGAGGGTGGGTGTGACAAACCTTTCTGGTTCCCCAACTATAGGGCAAGGATGGTGAAAATGAAAAGAAGCAGATGCTGGGGAAGATGAAACATGAAAGCCTTATAAATATGATTTCCTGGCAAAAGATTTGGAGAATATGGAAACTATAAGTGAGATTGAAATGAAAGCAAGCTTTGAGATACCAAGCCTTAGTTACTGAACAACTGGAAAACAATGGTATGGCTGGCTGAAGGTAATCTTCTTTAGATGAAACAATACCCTCTGCTTGCAGACAAGTCCAAGTGTCAGAGCAGAATGTACTAGCTTGTCAGAAGGAGTCCAAAGAGTTGTTTTCAGGGTTTAAAATGTAGCACAGTATGGTAATGTAATGATTCTTATAGGCTGTATGTAAATGCTATTAGATTTGTATCTTGTACTACATTGGTTAGTGAAAATTAGAATATACAGCACAGAAGAAGATTTATTGTATAGTAATGGGAACTCCCCTCCTCTTTTGGGCATCCATTTTTGGTGTCTCTTTCGATCTCCTCTTTTGGGCCTGCTCTGAGCTGTGGCTGGCAGCTCCAAACAAGGTCCCTGTACCCACACCCTATGCAATAAACCACAACTTCCAAGACCTGGCTTCAGAGATCTCTGGTCTCCATCCGTCCCAACCGTCCAAGCCCCTGATGATCCTACAAGCAGATCAATGAGTTTGCCCAAAAAAAACTTTAGTAACAGGGTGAAAAACAATAAACATGGAGAAGTCAAGCGCCGTGCAAGGGGTGGGATTCAAAGACCTGAGATAAAGGCGAAGCAACAATATATACACTCGAGGGTAGAACACTCTAGAACAATAACCATATAGGGGACACAAGTAACCAGTAGGGGAGGAGAACTTGGACAACTTAGCATAACAAGACTAAAGGCTCATGGGGCAACTCTCTAACTCACCTTAAGTTAAACAAATGATTCCCAGGGCTTGAAACTCGAGCCCAGTACTTCCGAGGTAAAATCTGTCTGACTCAGTTACAGCTAGGCTAACTCCCACACTGCTGTTTTGCTCTGGTCCCTTGGGACTGTGTGGCCCAACACAGCCACAAAGATGTCCTGGGTTCCACAAGGCTCCACAGTATCACAATGGTCCCTTGGATCCATGGTGCTTGGCAGTGTCACAATGGCCCCTTCATTTTACAAGGCTCCCAAGCGTCACATTGGTCTCCATAGGAAGGAAACCACGCAGCCCTCATGTTTCAGGAGCTGATGAACAGCAATCACCAGAGGCCAAGGCAAGCCTGACCTGTCTGTCCTGGCAGGTTTGCTTGGAGCAACTCTTGGATTTTTGAAATTATGAATGTGGAGTCCTAATTTAAAACATTTGCGCCTGGAGAAGAAGGATGGGGTTTTTTCATTTAAAAAAAAGCACAGAGCCCTTTCCAGTGTTTGGAAAACAGGTGAGTGCTGCCCCTCAGGAGTCAAAGACCAGCTAGACTTGTCTGTCCTGGGAGCTTTTGTCTGGGAGCAATCCTTGGATACACAGAAATTTGGAGGTGGAATGCTAATTTTGGCCATGGATGCCAGGAAAAGATGGACAGTTCTTTTCCATAAGAAAGAAAGTGCAGAGCCTTAGTGTTTCAGGGGCAGATGGGAGTGGCCTTCCACATTCCAAGGTCAGCCAGACCTGTCAGGTAAACCCTGGGAGGCCAAGGCAGCCGCACCTATTTATTGTTGCCTTGGTTCCACAGGGCCCTGCAGTGTCACAATGGCTCCTTGCTTCTATGAGGCCTTGCAGTGCCGCAATGATTCTCTTGCTTCCATGATGCCCTGAGGTGTCATAATAGCTCCTTGGTTACAAAAGTCCTTAAGGATCCTAATGGTCTCCATGGTTCCACAAGCAGAAGGCCCCACAGTGCCATAATGGACTTTGGTTTCCATGAAGCCTCACTGTGTCCAATGGCCCCTTGGTTCCATTGGGGCTCAGTAGTGCAACAATGATTCCCTTGGTTCCACAACTTCCCATAGTGTCACAATGGCCCCTTCTTTCCATAAGGCCCTGCAGGGTCACAATGGTCTCCATGATTCCACGGGGCCTTGCAATGCCACAATGCTCTCCATGGATCCATGGTGCCCTGCAGGATTACAATGGCCCTTTGGCTCCACGAGGCCCTGAAATGCAGCAATGGCCTCTTGGTTCCACAAAGCCCTGCTGCTTCACACCGTCCCCTTGGGACCATGCAGCCCAACAGACCCACAAAGATATCCTTGGTTCCACAAGGCCCCACAGTGTCACTGTGGCCCCTGGGATCCACGATACCCTGCGGGGTCACAATGTTCCTTTTGGTTACTTAAGGGTCTACAGTGTAACAGGTTCCACAAGGGCCTGCAGTGTCACCATGGTCCATTGTTTCCACAACACTCCGCAGTGTCACGATGGTCTCCATAGGAAGGAAACAAGTGAGCCCCAGTGGTGCAGGGGCAGTCACCAGAGAGGTAGTCACCAGAGGCCAAGCCTAGCCAGACTTGTGTCATCCTGTTTTTTTAAAATTTTCTAAGCGTTCTGATGTTGACATTCTTGTAGTGAACTTTCTCACACACTTTCTATAACTAACTCATTGTTTCGCATTCCTATATGGAGGAGGAGAGAGTTGAAGGGCTGTTGGTTTGATCAGTATCATTGGAGAGGTGTCACTGTCACCCTCCAATCCGCTGTCACTTTTGGAAAACTATAAATGTTGGAGTCAGAATATAAACTTCCCTTTTTTCTTTCGCCTTGAGAACAGCGGTGTGCGCTTCTGTTCTTTCCTGTCCTCTAGTGACATCAGGAGAGTGCCAAAGTGTACTGCAGCCTAGGCTGAGACAGAGTCTGGATTGCCAGTATTGTCCCCCCTCTCTGGTGCTTTACCTGCTGTTCTTGTGGTGATGGCAACCTCTGTGGGTTTTGAGAAGGATTCCCTCATTTTGGACCTCTGGAGGGGGTCCTGGAGTGGAAACAGGTTTCTATTTCCTGGAATGATTTTGAGCGATTGTTTCTGTGGGCCCGAGAGCGAGGGCTCTTTTCGGACTCTGGGAAGGTGTTCTCCAACGAGGAGTGGTCTCTTGTGGGGGTCCGCCGCATGGAGGCCCTCTTTGATGACTGCACCGTAGACGTGGGATCGCTGCTGGTGCAGTGGAAAACGTGTGAGGATCTTTGGCAGGGGTCTGGCTCTTGTACCCCTCGGAGTTCCCAGTGGAGCCCTTCTGTCTCGGACATGGAAGAGGGGGAGTTTGAGTTTCTGTGCAATGTGGAGCTCTCTCCCCACCCTGAGACGGTGTTCTAGGGGACGGGTCCAACATGGGGGATGGCGATGGTTCCCCCGGGGTGGATTTGGCTGTGCCAGGCTCCCTTGTACTGCCCCGCAGTGATGCGGCTCCACAGGCTGCACCTCTCTCGGCACCCCTCCCCTCCTCCATGTCAGGGACAGGGCCCCACGCTGGTCTTGTCCTGTCGCAAACATCTTTTCATTAAAATCCTTTCATTAGGATTTTTCCTGCTGAAGCTGAGACCTTTCAGCAACAAAGTGTAAACAATGGTTATCTGCTGCTGTGGAATGCAACAGGTGGATCCATGATTGGTCTCCTGTGGATGTTTGGATTTACTGACAACTCACGGCAGAGCTGCTCTTGCTCTCTGCTGAGACACAGATCTTTGTTATTCATTCTTTTCAATTCTATTTTTAGCTTAGCCTCCTGAGAAACCTTTTCCTTTTTATTTCTTTTTAGTATAGTTACACTGTAGTGTATATATAATAAAAAAATATATCAAGCCTTCTGATCATGGAGTCAACATGCTTGTCTCTCTCTCATCCTGAAAACCCCTGTGACCACGGTCACATGTGCCAGCCCACATAGGCTTTGCAGGCCATGCCGGCACCTGTGCCTGCCAAGGCGCCCCTCGCCGGGGCTGCGGCACGACAGGGCACTAAGGTATTTACCTTTAGTGCGAATTCCGACAGAGCCGGTGGGAGGCCGGTGGGTTCCCGGGGCCATGGCATCTCCTCATCGAATTTGTGGACGCTTCCCTCGTGCCAGGTGACTGTGTGTCTGAGGGACCCCGTGTGTTTCTGGCAAGAAGCCAGAACTAAGACTAACGAGATGTGTGAGCCTGCCTCCTCGCGGCATCTGCTGGGTCGCGGAGCAGGCTCCTCTGGCTCTGCTGGTGCTGCAGGGGTCGCGGGGGTGAGTGGTGTTGACCTGGCTCCCAGTCAGTCATCACCTCTTGTCCCTGTGGGGCCCAAGTACCAGGACACAGCAGGTGCTGTGGCTTTGCCAGGGGGTTCCCAGGCTTTCCCTATGCTCACGGGTGTCACTCACAACACTCATGAACCACTTTTGTATAAGCTGAAGAGGGAAGTCCATGACTCGGTTGCTCAGCATGGTTTGGGGTCTGCTGAGGTTATGCAGACTCTCGGGAGGGCTGCAATGGACGTGCTGTCGCCTCATGACCTCGATCGTGCGGCATATTCTCTTGTTGACCGAGTGCAATTTGGTGTTTTTGAGACCAAGTGGGCTCGTTTGACAGCCCCTGTGGTGGTGCAGAATGCTGCATTGGCACCACAGGACCCCAGGCGTGGGGTTGTCGCTGACATGCTGTTGGGCACAGAT
Source organism: Passerculus sandwichensis (assembly GCA_031885435.1). Classification (NCBI taxonomy): domain Eukaryota; kingdom Metazoa; phylum Chordata; class Aves; order Passeriformes; family Passerellidae; genus Passerculus; species Passerculus sandwichensis. The sequence continues at coordinate 9,754,371 of CM063150.1, forward strand.
CTTTATGCCAATGTTCAGGAGCAGGCTGGATTTGATCCCCTTGTGCTTGACCAGTGCCACATGCTGGGCACGGCAGCGATTGTTCAGACCCTGGAAATGGCTGCTCCAAGGCAGCCATTTGCGACCATTGTCCAGGGGGTTGATTTGATGAGCCTTTCATGTCATTTGCAGCAAGGCTGACTGCGTCTGTGGAGAGGTAGGTGTTTTATCCTGTGGCAAAGAGGATTGTGATTGCAAAGGAGGGTCATAGCGGCTGTGCCTGGTGTTCCTACTGTCTCCCAGATGGTGGAGGCCTGTGCAGACATCATCCCCTCGGGTCAGAAGCTGGCTGCCGTAGCTGCCGCTGTGCAGCCAGTCTGGGCAGCACCGCAGGGCAGGCAGCCACAGCAGGGGACTGCGCAGGCTGGCAAGAAGCAGGGGAGGAAAGCACAGAAGGTCAAATTCCCCATGTTCTTATGAGGTTGGTGTGGTAGGCCGAATCACATGTCCAATGTCTGCAAGGGGACTGTTCATGTTAATAGCCAGGCTTTACTGGGCTCGGGAAACATGAAGCAGAGCATGCAGCAGGGACGTGCCCAGACACAAGCTTCTCTCCAGACCCTGGAGCCGATGGAGGTCTCCTTTGCCGGCTTGCAGCCAGCACCCGTGGATCAGCAGGTGTGGATGTCTGCACCACAGCAACAGTTGTCTTAGAATCTTGTAAAATACACAAGGTTCCCCTCGATGCCTTTGATCCCTTGGCTGGGGGCATGAGTGCTCTCCTGATGGGGAGGTCTTGTGCCACCCTTCAGGGCATCATTGTGTACCTAGGGCTCATTGATGCAGATTTCACAGGGCAGATTTGTGCCATGGTCTCCACACCCACCCCCTCCCGTCACGATCCCGAAAGGGACGCGACTTGCTCAACTTGTGCCTTCTAAGTCCTCTGTTGGCAGGACAGCTGACCGGTTGCGTGAAGCTGGTGGCATTGGATCCACTGGGCCACCTCAAGTTCGCTGGACTGCTGTCCTGACCAAGGACCATCCTGAGATGCTGTGTACCCTGTCTGTTCCTGGTGCGACGCCATCGGAAATCCACCTCCGCGAGCTTCTTGACAGCGGTGCTGACGTCATGGTTCTCTCCCTTTCAGCCTGGCCCCCATAGTGGCCCCTGGATCCGGTGGGGACGTCTGTCGCGGGCCTGGGAGGGACGGCGCAATGCTACTTGAGCCTGCGGCCCATGCTGGTGGCGAACCCAGAGGGACAGACAGCCTGGGTTAGGCCTCATGTTACTTCAACTCCTCCCAGCCTCTGGGGGAGGGATTTTCTTCTGTCTGGGAGTGCACATTGGGACGGATTTTTGATGGGGGCCACTGCAGTGAAGGGCGCAGAGTGTCTTACGCCTCCTATTCGGTGTCTGGTGGACAAATCTGTCTGGGAGAAGCAGTGGCTTCTCCCTCAAGATAAATTCGTCGCCCTTCAGAATCTGATGCAGGAGCAGTTGGACCAGGGTGAAGCCAGCAGGGGGCTTTGTACAAACCACGAACCAGACAGGGCTGCTGTAGAACGTGCCTCGAGCTGCTTTAATTTTCAGCATCAGTCTCATTACATGGTTATGACAATGGGAAGATGTCAGCAGCTCACATTCCAGGCAGCAGACCAGGAACTTAATGGTACAACTTACTTTATAAGTTTCTTGACCAATCACACAAAGCAAAAGCACATTGACAGAAGTTCTAGCCAATCACCATAAGCACACGTACCTTTGGTTAAAACAATGCTTTCTTATTTTGAATACAATACCTGCTTGTAAATCTTAAAACACAATGCACAGAGCTCCATTATTAAGCTTTAATCTTCCTAATATCTTGCTAGATAAACTTTCCGTAGCTTACAGAGCTATTCTAGACAAGTGTTAATACACAGACCATTGTTCTATTTGCCCTTGCTTTTCTACAGTTTAAATAATTTTTCTGCTGACCTATCTCATGGCGGCTGCATAACTCTGCTCACAGTTCTGCTGTGTCTGAGGCCTGCATCTTGAAGCTTTCCCAAAATCCTCTAATTTTGTGGATTCCCACACAGGGTCATCTGGAGCCTTCTTCCAGTCTCTGGAACACTCCTGTCTTCTGCATCAAAAAGAAATCTGGGAAGTGGAGGTTGTTGCAAGACCTCCAAAAGGTTAATGCCGTGATGGAAAGCATGGGAACATTGCAGGTGGGCATGCCATCGCCTAACATGCTTCCCACGGACTGGTCGGTCCTCATTGTGGATCTGGAGGATTGTTTCTTTACGATTCCTTTGCATCCCGATGACAGACCAAAGTTTGCCTTCTCAGTGCCTGCGATTATCGAGGCTGAGCCCGCACACAGATATCAATGGAGGACGTTGCCCGAGGCATGCAGAATTCTCCTGCCTTGTCTAGAGTTCACAAGCAGTTTCCTGATGCACGTCTGTATCATTATATGGACAACATTCTGGTGGGTATGCCCACCCAGGATGAGCTGCTGAGGATTCAGCCTCGGTTGCTCGATGCTTTGCATGCTCATGGACTGCAGGTGGCTCCAGAAAAGGTTCAACAACAACCACCTTGGAAGTACTTGGGGGTCAAATTTCTGGAAGGGATGATCCGTCACCTGGAGGTGCAATTTGTGCATTCTGTGAAGACACTGAATGATGCTCTGAAATTGTTAGGTTTCATCACTTGGTTACGTCCGTACTTGGGGCTAACCGATGCACAGCCATCTCTTCTGAATGATTTGTTGAAAAGAGACTCTGATCTAAAGTCACCTCGCACACTGACCCCTGAGGCGCTTAAGGCGTTGGAGGTGGTTCAGCAAGCTGTTTCGGCTTGCCAAGTTTATCGCATTGATCCCTCCGTTGATGTCACTGTGTTCATCACCACTCCAGATTTGTATCCCACGGGCATCATTGGCCAATGGAGTGACAAATGGTCCGATTCCTTGCATGTGTTGGAATGGGTTTTCCTGCCCCATCTGCCGCAGAAGACAGCAAGTGCATTGTTTGAGCTGATTGCTCGCTGGATAATCAAATGCCGGCAACGGTGTTTGCAATTGATGGGCGTGGATCCCGCAAAGATCATACTCCCGGTGCAACGGGGGATTTTGACTGGAGCTTTGCAAACAGTGTGTCCCTGCAGAGTACTCTGGAAAATTTTTCAGGGCAGATCATTTATTATCTGCCCAGTCTTAGGTTACTGCATATGGCAAAATTCACACAAATCCCTTTGCAGCCCAAAAATACCCAGGAACCTGTGCAAGGACCCACCGTCTTCACTGACGGTTCAGGGAAAACAAGAAAGGCTATTGTTACCTGGAGGGATGGATCTGAGCGGCAGATTCTGGAAGCTCATGAGGATGGGTCAGCCCAATTGTTGATCTGAGGGCTGCTGTCATGGCATTTGGGAAATTTTCCCAGGAACCTTTCAACTTGGTCACGGATTCCGCCTATGTGGCCAATACCGCACAGAGGTTGGGTCATTCCGTTTTGAAGGAGGTCAGTAATCCTGCCTTGTTTCATTTGCTGAAGACCTTGTGGTGTGCCATTCAGGCCCGGGTTCATCCATTCTATGTTCTGCATGTGAGGAGTCACACCAATTTGCCGGGCTTTATAGTGGAAGGTAATGCGAGCGCTGACAAGTTGGCTAACCCAGCGTGGATAGCGCCTCAGCCAAGGCATCGCATGGGTTTTTCCACCAGAACGCACATACCCTGCAGAAGCAGTTTCAGCTGATGCCAACTCAGGCTCGTGACATTGTTGAGTCATGTGATGGCTGCCACGCACTTGCTCCGCCTTTGCCGGCTGGGGTAAATCCCAGAGGCCTTAGGGCCTTGGAGCTTTGGCAGACCGATGTCACCCAGATTGCCGAGTTTGGCCGGCTCAAGTATGTTCAAGTCACGGGAACACATTCTCCTCTGCGATGTGGGTTTTGGCTCACATATTTGGGAGAAGGCCCGTGATGTCCTTGCCCACTGGAGGCAGGCCTTTGCCGTTCTGGGCATACCTTCTGCTGGGAAAACCGACAATGCTCCTGCTTACGCATTGCAAAAGGTGCGGCAGTTCCTGCAGTTTGGGGTGTCTCGCACAAGTTTGGTATCCCTCATTCTCCGACTGGTCAAGATATTGTAGAATGCGCTCATGGTACTCTGGAGCAGGTTCCTCAAAAACAAAAACGGGGAATGCAGGATGAAACCCCGCACGGTCGGTTGGCAAAAGCCTTGTGCACAATCAGTCATCTCACTGTGCCACTGTTTTGCGGAGAAAAGAAGAAACCTCAAAACTTTAAAAAAGTTGTAAAGCCCGGTATGCTTTTATTACGACACGCGCCGGACGCAAGCCTCCCCAAAAAGGCAAGTGTGCCTCTGAAGACCTTGGGTCTTCTTTTATCCCCCTTCCAAATGCATATGCATACAGTTTCACAATAAGTTCATACATATTCATTCTGCGTGACATTTAGCACCAGTTCCTCTTTATCAAAGGAATTTCTACGTCTGGGGCAGATTGACCTTGTGGTCATTTCTGTTTTTCTTTCTCTGTCTCCTTGCTGTCTCTGGAATGCGGCTTTCCTTCAGCTTTGGCCCCACAGACCCCTCACCTCTTCCAGACACTTCACCTAATTCAGAATGGATCCCCACTCCATCTCATTCCCTCCTTTCCTAGGAAATAAGTAAATTCTTTTACTTAAGGAAAACCTCCACGATAATAAGTGTCTTTTAACACTTCACCATGTACATTTGACACAGAGGTTAGTACAGCTATTCGTTGTAGCATTCTACAGTTCCAAATTAACAACGTAATAAATAATCCTAACCTTATCCCAACTAATATTAGTGAAACTACAATGGAGTGGCACAACTTATTAAAGATTCCATTCACAGTTGGTGACCACTCAAAGATCACATCCCACCAGTGATGATCCATATTTTGTTTAATTCTTTGTAGAACCCTGGTTATCTCCTTTGTATCGTGTTGGACAGTAATTAAGGTTTTCTTTCCACTTTCTTGGATTTCCTTCAGGATTTCCAATAAGTCTTGGTGCTCAATTAATTGTTTCACTAATGTAAGGTTCATCCCAATAGGGGTAGGTGGTAGTCTGTGATACATCGTGTAATTAGCTTTAATCAGCTGGTGGGATGTTACTGGGGCCAAGTACGAAAAATCACACCTGACAATCTTAACAAAATTACAAATACAGAAGTTAGAATGATTTCTACTAGACAGAATAACACCATTGCTATCAATTTTTACTGCAGCACAGGCAGTGCTCAGACACACACACCCTTTTCCAGTACATACGAGTACAGTTTTCTGGTCAGTGACTGGATGAACTTCAAAGTGACAAATACTCTGTTCAGTGTCCAAACACACATCCTGAGCATTAATAGTATTGCTTTCACAAATGAATCCCATCTGTTCTCTAGTAATGCAGGATTCCAAGTTTACTGTCTGCCACTTTGCATTCATCTTTCGTGCCCACACTCTATGTTCTGAAGGATAGAGTATTGTTTTTTCATATGGGCAATGATGGGATGGATAACATAAATAGTGGCATTATGTATGGTAAGCACAAAGGCAGTTGCTACATTAGAAACAGGATCATAGGTGAAATTCACCATAGTCCACCAGGATTGAAACTTCCTTTCAAAATCAATTGCATTATCCCACACAATCTTCCGAATTTCAGCTGGAAAATTACCTTCACTCCCTTCCCATATGATCAGAGCTGCTGTTGCCTGCATCCATAACTGTGCTTGTATACAACTGAAAACTAAAGACACAATATCTTGAACTGTACTAAGTGCTTCTACTATCAGCTTGTGGTCTTGGTCCCCGGCCGTTTCCCATTTTGACAGAACTTCTGAAATCTGCCACTGGCTAGTTCCTAATGCCAATAGAGATGACTGTAAGGCTTGCTTCAATTTTGTTAGGCTGTCTGCTGCAGTGGCCAGTTTATTCATCAGTATTTCTGAATCAATTCCATTTAAAACTCCTAATCCTGTCCTTAATATGCCAGTTAGATCCTTTCTTGTTCTGCTCCTGAGGTATGCCTGTTTTTGTAACCATGTTGTCCAGCCCTCAAAGGAAGTTTTTAGGAAGGAGGAGCAGGCTGGTTGGATTTTTGAGATGTTAATTTGCATTATCAACTCCACACGTTTCAGAGACCATTCTGGATTGAATAATAGTTGTTGCTCACCCACATTCCTTACTACATAGGGGCCTATTCCATACACCTCAGGTTCAAGTTTGGGTTGAGTCTGAGCTATTTGCGTCTTGGTGTGGGCTGTATAGGGTCCTGCTGTGGTAAAGGGTGTAGTGTCTATTTTGAATTTAAATGAAAGCCCGATATCTTCCTGTGCCCAAAGGCAAGGTATTTCTACAGGCTGTATTAAAGTGAAATTACACCAGCAGTCTGATTCATTTAGGCTATCACAGATTTCCTGGTGTTCATGTACACCAGGAGAGGTTGAGACACTAATTTCATTTGGTCTCTCATAAGCCGTACCATTTTTCATCTGGCACCCTACCTTGATTTCTTCTTCTCTAATCCCTTGAAGTGTCCACAGTTTCTGTTCCTGCCATTCCTGCTCCTCATATACCTGATCTCCATGAATTACCACAGTGGATAGATTTAAATCCTTTATCTCAGAAGGTTTTCCCATGGATCCAGTATACTGATTAAACGCCTGGGACCAAGGCCATTCAGCATTGCTCTGAATAAAGGTACTCTCAAGTTCTAAAACTTCAGTTATGATTACACACAAAACAATTCTACAAACTAAAATATGAGCTACTCCTGACCGCAATATACTCATTTTGCCGGAGTAAGTTTTAGTCTCAGTTCATTGTCTCCTGGCGTCACTCCTCAAGGGGTTTCTGGGCCTTCTTCACCCGAGAGTGATGAATCCAGGCGTTCTGCTCCTTGCTTCTGATTGCAGTGAAGGTGGTGAGAAGCACTTGGAACGGTCCCTCCCACTGTGGTTCCAAGGTCTTTTCTGCAAGAGACTTAACATATACATAATCTCCAGGTCGTATGTTATGTACTGGCCCATCTAACTCCCGGCTCCGAGTTCCAGCCACATGTTTCTCAATTTCCTTGAGCTGTTTGTTTAAGGCCACCATGTAAGTGGCTAGTGTTACCTCTCCAATATGGGTGGACACTCCCTTTTGTATTCCATATGGTCTTCCATAGAGTATTTCAAAAGGGCTCAACTTTTCTTTAGCTTGAGGTTTCGTTCGAATTCGCAATAGTGCTTGTGGAAGAGCTTGGGGCCAGGGTAGATTAGCTTCCTGCCCCAGTCTTATGATTTGCTGTTTAATCAAATGATTCATTTTCTCCACCTGGCCGCTTGATTGGGGGCGGTATGTGGTGTGAAGTTCCCAGTCTATGCCCAGGTGGCTACTAATGTGTTGCACTATTTAGGAAATGAAATGTGATCCTCTATTTGAGGAAACTGTGGCTGGAACTCCGAAGTGTGGTATTATTTCTTGTAATAATACTCTGGTCACTTCTCTAGCTTTGACAGTTCTGGTTGGGAACGCTTCTGGCCACCCTGAAAATGTATCTGTCAATACCAGCAAATATCGATACCCCCCTTTCCTTGGGAGTTCAGAAAAGTCAATTTGCCACTGTTGTCCAGGCCCATGGCCTCTCCCAATCTGACCGAGCGTCGGTCTGGGGGTATTTTTGGGGTTAGTCTGGAGGCAAAGATCGCACTGTCGGGTCACTTGAGTAATAGTGGCATATAAATTCCTAGCAACAATTCTTTCAATCAGGTATGTGTATAGGGCATTTATTCCCCAGTATGTTTTCTGGTGTTCTTCCCTTACTAGTGACCACAATAGATGGGAAGGGATTACCAGTTTCTTTTCAATGGTAGCCCACCCTTTTTGGTTATACGTCCCTTTTTGATCTTCAATTAATTTCCTATCTCTCTTGTTGTATTCTGGCTTACCTTCAAGGGAGATTTGTCCATCTGGAATAAGGACTCCTTCAGTAGCTACCTCACCTTTTGCTGCTTCTTTTGCCTCTCTATCCGCCAGCTCATTTCCTTCTTCCAATTCTGAGCTCACTTTTTGGTGTGCCTTAATGTGTATTATTGCTACCTTTTCAGGCAGCTGAACTGCTTCCAGCAGCTGGATTATCTCTTGTGCATGTTTGATGCTCTTTCCCTGTGAGGTAAGCAGTCCCCTCTCCTTCCAGATGGCCCCATGTGCATGTACAACTCCAAATGCATACCTCGAGTCTGTGTAGATGTTTATTCTCCTCCCTTTTGCCCTTTTCAAGGCATGGGTCAGGGCAATTATCTCAGCCTTCTGCGCGGAGGTATGTGTTGGTAAGGGTCCAGACTCGATTACCTCTCTGCAGGTGGTCACTGCATACCCAGCATGTCGCTTCCCATTGGCAACATAGCTGGTCCCGTCAGTGAACCAGGTCTCTGCATCATCCAGAGGGGTATCCTTTAAGTCTGGGCGGCTGGAGTAGGTAGCTTCAATGGTCTCCCGGCAATCATGGTGTACTGGTTCTCCTTGATTTCCACTGAGAAAGAAAGCTGGGTTGACAATATTAGTCACCACAATCTCTACATCGTCTTGCTCTACCATGATGGCCTGGTATTTCAGAAACCTCTGTGGTGAAAGCCAGTGGCCACCCTTTATTTCCATTACTGCAGATACTGTGTGGGACACTAGCACAGTCATTTTTGTCCCAGGGTAAACTTGAGTGCCTCTTGAATGTTCAGCACAACTGCTGCTACAGCTCTGAGGCAACCTGGCCATCCTTTGGCTGTTGCATCTAGCTGCTTAGAGAGGTAAGCAACTGCCCTCCGGTATGGACCCAAATCCTGAGCCAGTATTCCCAGGCAATTCCCTGTTTCTCATGGGAAAAAAAGAAGAATGGTTTACTCACATCTGGAAGTCCCAAAGCTGGAGCTGACATGAGAGCATCCTTCAGCTGGTGAAAGGCCCATGTTGCTTCTTTTGTCCACTGGAGATCTCTGCTTCCATTGGCAATCAGAGCATAGAGGGGTCTGATGAGCAGTCCATAATTATAAACCCACAGCCGGCACCATCCTGCCATGCCTAAGAAGATTCGGAGCTCTTTTATTGTCTGGGGTTTTGGGGTTTGGCATATGGCTTCCTTGCGAGCCTGCCCTAACGTCCATTGCCCAGCACTCACCTCGTACCCCAGGTAGATAACTTTCTGTTTCACTACCTGTGCCTTTTTCTTTGATCCTCTGTATCCTTGGAGTCCTAGGAAATTCAAAAGGCTTACCATCCAGGCCACACATGCTTCCCTCCTCCGAGTGGCCACTAGAAGGTCATCCACATACTGCAAAAGCCTCCCTCCTTCCTGTGGAGCTTCCCAGGACTCCAGATCCTTTGCAAGTTGCTCCTCGAACAAAGTAGGGGAATTTTTCCAGCCTTAGGGTAGTCTGGTCCATTTGAGCTGGGTTTTGCTCCCACTTTTAGGGCTTTCCTATTCGAATGCAAAGATTTTTTGGCTGGCTTCATGGATGGGGAGGCAAAAGAAGGCATCCTTTAAATCTAAAACAGTAAACCAGGTTAGCTCAGGTGTTAGGCAAGTTAATAAAGTGTATGGATTGGCTACCACCAGATACAGATCTTCTGTTATTTTACTGACAGCCCTCAAATCCTGTACTATCCAGTATGACCCATCAGATTTCCGAACAGGTAAAATGGGAGTATTGAAATCAGATTGGCATTCTTTCAGTAATCCTAACCGCAGAAAATTTTCGATTATTGGGCTAATTCCTTCCCTATCCTCTTTCTTTAGGGGGTACTGCTTGATTCTCACTGGTTGCGCCCCCTCCTTGAGTTTGATTACTATGGGGGAGGCATTTTTCACCCTCCCTGGTGCATCAGAGGCCCACACCCCAGGAAATACCTGACCTAGTATTCTTCATCAGTTTCTTCCTTAATACCAATAGCTGTCAGAGTTAAACTTAATACCTCCATGTACTTTTGATCATTCATCTCCAGAGTAATTTCCCCATTTTTGAATGTAATGGTTGCTTGTAATTTTTCGAATAAATGTCTCCCTAAAAGTGCTTTTGGTGAATTAGGCATGTACAAGAATTTATGAATGCTCTATTGTTTTCTCAATTTATACTTCAAAGGTTTACAAAAATATGCCCTTCCAGACTGGCTAGTTGCTCTTTGCACTACAACATAATCATTTTCTACAGGTACTAAAGCTTTATTTAAGACTGAATATGTAGCTCTTGTGTCAACTAAAAATTCTACTCTTTTCTTTTCTTCTCTTAGCTTCATTGTTATGGATCTGCTGGGGTAGAATCCCCCGGTGCTCTTCAGTTGTTTTGTATGTGTGCAGCTATCTGTTGGTCACTCCTTCTTCGTTCTGGGCCTTGGCTTTTCTAGTGACTAATTCTTTTGCAGATTGCACACTGGTTCTTGCTCAGCTGAGGTGGTCTTTGTCTTGGCGGTCTCTGGTTGTATTTCTTCTGCTTTTCTTCTTGTACTACTGCCACTAACTTTTTCATTCTTTGTTTATATCTTTCTTCTTGGTTACTAAATACTCTCTAGGCTTCTTCTAACAAGGCTTCAAGATTCTTCTCATCTGGTCTCTGAATTTTCTGAAGTTTACGCCTGATATCTCCAGCAGACTGGCCTAAAAATGAATTAACTAGTTGATTTATCCTTATCTCAGACTCCGGATCTAATGATGTATGACGACGCATAGCATCCTTCAAATGCTCTAGGAATTCAGATGGAGTCTCAGAAGGCCCCTGCTTAAGGGAATATAAGGCAGACTAGTTTATGGTTTTTGGAATAGCTCTTTCTACTCTTGTTGCTATCTACTCTTGATACTCTGTTAATTTCTTTACCTCTGCCGACACATTAGGATCCCATTCTGGATCTTGGAGGGGGAAATGTTTTTTTACATCTAGCTGTGTGGCCTTACAGTAATCTTCTGCCAAATTCTCTGCTGTCTTTAAGATCAGCTGTTTTTCAGTCTCAGTGAAAGCATCTAGTAGTAGCTGGATGTCAGCTCAGTCTGGATTGTGTTGTTTGATAACATATCGTAGGCGTTTGGCAGTGAGTATCGGGTCAACACGATAATTCTTTGCAATCCTTTCTCATGCTTCTAAATCAAGGGTGGTAAATGGCACTTTAATCATTAATCTGCTCCTTTCTGGTCCCACTGCCTGTCGCAGAGGGGCTTGTAGTACTACTTGCCTCTTAGTTCTAGATGCAACTGGACTCTTATGCGTAGGGTGGGTTTTAGTAGATGTGCCCTCCCCACCTGAGTCCTCCTCCTTTTTGGGGAAGTTCCTTTCCTCCTCATCTTCAGTTTCAGCCTCAACTTCTTCTGCCTCCCCCCCCAGGGAGGAGCTGGAGGACCTTTCACCCACTCAAATGTGTCTCGTTCTTGCTCCTCAGAGCGATAGACTTTATCTGATCTTATACACCGTTGTCTTATACTGCATGCTGAACAACAGCGTTTGATTTGCCCTCTCTTTGCCTTGTTATCTTTTTCAAGGGCTAAGACTAGTGGGTCTGAAGGTGATTTAATCTCACAGTTTTTTTGCCACTCTTGGTGATTCTTTAAAACAAAAAACATATCAGCATATGAAACCTCATCTCATTTACTTTCTCGTCTTAAAAACAACATTAACTGCAGTAAAGTGTTATAGTCTAGGGTTCTAGTGGGTGGCTACCTTGCTCTGTCCCTTAACCTGTACAAGGGCCACTAGCGTGTGCAATACTGGATTAAATCTTTTTTATTCTCAGAGCCCCCCCGGCTAGTGATTTCCTTCTAGTGGGCCAAGATGCACCCTAAGGGGCTAGCCCGTGGAACTTCTTTGCTCTGGTTAGTTCCCATTATTTCCTTCTTGCCCTCTCTCGCTTCCACCCAAACCTCTTTTCACAGGACTTCACAGTAGCCTCTCAGTCCTCCTCCCACACTCTCCAAGTGGCAGGTACCAAATGCGATTTTCTACACAAAAGCTTTAAGATCTTAGACTCTGAATTAGTTCAATGAGAAACTTCTAACTTACACGTGGGGCAAGTGCCCCGTCGCCTGCTGGAACAGCAATACCAGCGTTTCCCACAAACTATGCACTCTAATAATACCCACGCAGCGTGCCAGCCCCTTGATGCACTAAAGGCTACTGGAAATTTCTCGCAAAGGCAAGCTATTCCATTTATTACAGGGAGCTCTAAATCTTCTACGGCAGGCTGTTCTCAGTCTAGACTTACGAGACCGCCAGCTGAAGTCCGGTAGAGCCCCTCTAAATGAACTCGTTCGTCTCCCCTATCTATCTAATAATTCACCGGATTCACAAACTCCTAGGGGTCGAGTCTAAACTACTGAGGCAGAGGAACCCCTCGGGTTCGTCTAGCCACGGTGAGAGTGTACACAACCTACACTACAATTTACTACCTTTATTCAACAACCGGTCTCACCCACACTTCACTTTTCTACAGTTCTCTCTGTTTTTTCTGTCGGGCGCTCCCCCACAGCCTGCTTCGGCCGATGTTTACTCAGCCTCTCCAGCGGCGGGTAGGACCTTCCCCCCCCGCGCAGCCTGCTTCCCTGCTTCGGCCGGCGTTTACTCTGCTTCTCTAGCGGCGGGTAAGGCTTCCCCCCCCCGCGCAGCTTGCTTTGACTGGCACTTACTGTGCCTCTCTGGTGGCGGGTAAGGCTTCCCCCCCGCACAGCTTGCTTCGGCCGGCGTTTACTCTGCTTCTCTAGCGGCGGGTAGGACTCCCCCCCCGCGCAGTAGAGCACTATGGATCCACTCTCTTTTATACAGCATACACTTTATACACTTGCACGATTACAAACACAGCGCGCTGATCACACAATGCAACATACAGCCACACAGTGTCCGGACACCACACACACACACAGGCAAAGAAAACATACGCGGGTCCAGCTCTGCCCTATCAGAACAATGAACTCCAATACACGCATACACGGGTTCACCCAGCTCACCCCCAGAGCTGCTAGCGGTTCCGCTCTATCAGAATCGATGAACCCCGTCTCTAATACAGTTTTCAGCTGCTCTATCAGCTGAACTCAGCTGCTCTATCAGCTGATCCCAGACGTCTCTGGGTCTCTGGGTGATTTACTCTCTTGCTCTCCTTCCTCCCCCCGGGGCCCTCAGTACATACTGTATCTTCCTCCGCAGGCCAGCAGGTCCTTGTCTGTCCCAGCAGGAGGCAAGCCAAGACGAGCGGAGCCCCTCCAGGAAAATCCTGGGGCGCGCCTAGGAGTCCGTCGGTCCCCCCCTGCTCCTGCGGGGACAGAGATGGAGACGAAAAGTATCTCCGTCTCCTGGCTGGCTCGCCAAGAATGTTTTGCAGAGAAAAGATGAAACCTCACAACTTCGTAAAAGTTGTAAAGTTCGGTATGCTTTATTGCGACACGTGCCAGACGCAAGCCTCTCCAATAGGCAAGCGTACTTCTGAAGACCTCAGGTCGTCTTTTATCCCCCTCTCAAATGCATATGCATACAGTTTCACGATAAGTTCATACATATTCATTCTGCGTGACATTTAGCACTAGTTCTTCTTTATCAGAGGAATTCTTAGGTCTGGGGCAGACGACTTTGCAGTAATTTCTGTTTTCTTTTCTCTGTCTCTTTGCTGTCTCTGGAATGCGGCTTTTGCTTCAGCTTTGGCTCCATAGACCTTTCACCTCTTCTAGGCCCTTCACTCAATTCAGAATGGATCTCCACTTCGTCTCAAGGGTCCAGACTCTATTACCTCTCTGCAGGTGGTCACTGCATACCCAGCATGTCGCTTCCCATTGGCAACGTAGTTGCCCCCGTCAGTGAACCAGGTCTCCGCATCATCCAAAGGAGTGTCCTTTAGGTCCAAGTGGCTTGAGTAGGTAGCTTCAATGGTCTCTAGGCAATCATGGTGTACTGCTTCTCCTTGGTTTCCACTGAGAAAGGAAGCTGGGTTGACAACATTAGTCACCACGATCTCTACATCATCTTGCTCTACCATGATGGCCTGGTATTTCAGAGACCTCTGTGGTGAGAGCCAGTGGCCACCCTTTACTTCCAGTACTGCAGACACTGTGTGGAACACTAGCACAGTCATTTTTGTCCCAGGGTAAACTTGCGTGCCTCTTGGATATTCAGCACAACTGCTGCTACAGCTCTGAGGCAACCTGGCCATCCTTTGGCTGTTGCATCTAGCTGCTTAGAGAAGTAAGCAACTACCTTTCAGTATGGACCCAAGTCCTGAGCCAATATTCCCTGGGCAATCCCTTGCGTGGAAAAATAGAAAGAATGGTTTACTTACATCTTAAAGTTTCAAAGCTGGAGCTGACATGAGGGCACCCTCTCTAGCTGGCGAAAGGCCCGTGTGGCGTCTTTTGTCCACTGGAGATCTCAGTTTCCATTGGCAATAAGAGCGTAGAGGGGTCTGGCAAACAGTCCATAATTATAAACCCACAGCTGGCACTACCCTGCCATGCCTAAGAAGGTTCAGTGTTGCTTCGTTGTCTGGGGTTTCAAGGTTTGGCATATGGCTTCCCTGCCTTAAAGTCTGCTGCTCAGCACTCACTTCTTACCCCAGGTAGATTACCTTCTGTTTCAATACCTGTGCCTTTTTCTTTGTGACTCTGCGTCCTTGGAGTCCTAGGAAATTCAAAAGGCTTACTGTCCAGGCTTCTCTTGCTTCCCTCATCCGAGTGGCTACTAGAAGATCGTCCACGTACTGCAACAGCCTCCTTTCCTCTTGTGGAGCTTCCCAGGACTCTGGGTCTTTGCAAGCTGTTCTCCAATTGGAGTGGTGAATCTTGAAGCCTTCAGGCACATGGACTATGTGAGCTTGTGTTTGAATGCAAAAATTTTCTGGCTGGCTTCGTGGATAGGGAGGCAAAAGAAGGCATCTCTTAGGCCTAAAACAGTGAACCAGGTTAGCTCAGGTGTTAAACAAGTTAGTAAAGTATATGGATTTGCTACCACAGGGTATAAATTCTGTGTTATCTTATTAACAGCCCTTAATCCAGTACTATCAATTATTGGGCTGATTCCTTCCTTATCTTCCTTTTGAGGGTACTACTCAGCTCTCACTAGTTGTGTTCTTTCCTTAAACTTGATGCTCATGGGGGAGCATCTTTCACTCTCCCTGGTACAGCAGAGGCCCATACCCTTGAAAACACTTATTTACTTATTCTAATATCTCCTTACTAATGTATTTCTTAATTTCAGTGTCTGTTAATGTTAAGCCAAACATCTTTATATCATTTGCCTCCAGAGTAACCTTTCTCATTTGAGAATGTTTAGCAAATTGAGCAAATTGTACAAAAGCCTTTAGTACACACAGTACACATGTTACTTTAAAGGTTTGCACAAGGATGCCTTCTCAGACTGGCCAGTTGTTCATTCCCCACACTGCAACATAAACATTCTCCACAAGTACTAAAGCTTTATTTAAAACTGAATATATGACCCTTGTGTCGACAAAAATTCTTCCCTTTTGGGGAGGTCATCTTTACCCTTCCTCCCTTACCTTGGGAGAAGCCTTTAGCAAATCATATGTACTCATTTTGCGAACTGTGATTACTTTGCATTTTAGCATGATAATCTTTGCCTGATTTCATACGTTGCTATCTTATGCTGCATGCTGAACAACATGTTTGATTTGCTTTCTCTTTGCCTTGTTTTCCTTTTCAAGGGCCAAGACCAGAGGGCGGTCTGATCTCACAGTCTCTTTGCCATTCTGGGTGATTTCTTAAAACAAAAAGACATTTCAGCATACAAAACCTCTTTCCCATTTATCTTCCTATTTTAAAACAGTACTAACAGCAATGAAGTATTATAAATCTTTTTATTTTCTGAGCTGCTCTTACTGGCAACCTCCTCCCAGTGAGCCCCTCCCAAAAGGGGCTAATTTATGAACCTGTTTGCGTTTGCTCTGGTCAGCTCTCATTATTTATTTCTCCTTGCCCTATCTCGCTTCCACTCAAACCTTTTTACAGACATTCACAGTAGTTTCTCAACTTTCCTCCTATACACACAGCTCCAGGTGGCAGGTATCAGATGTGGTTCCCACACACAAGTTCTAAGACCTTAGGTTCTGAATCCGCTTGACCAGAAACTTCTAATTTACATGTGCCCTGACACTTATTAGAACAGCAAAACCAGTGTTTCTCATAAACACCGCACTGCAATAATAACTGCACATCCAGCTTTTGCTCACAGGCCATTCCCGTGTTCCCTGGGGAGACGGGGCAGCCAGAGCTGTCCCTGTGCCCAGGGGACAGCCACTGTCACCTCACACAGCATGCTAATCAAAAACGTGACATAGACACTATATTCTGAGCAAACAAAATATCAGTCTTTTCTAGTTCTCTTCTTGCACAATCTAATTAAGCCCTGTGTCTACTTACACTTGTTTTACTGCTTTGCAAAAAGGTTGTGCTAGTCACAGCCAAAACTCTGATATGCCCACAGACACACGCATCCCCCCCTTTATCTCAAATTCACTAGAGCCAAGGCTTGAATTGCTGTGAGGGGGGGGAATTCTTGGAATTCCTTTAACTCTATCGTAATTAAGCATAAATCACCGTACTATAGTTATCCTATGTAAAATGCTACTCTTGTTGCAACAAAATCTTAAAATCTCCACAAACACTACTATACAGTCTGAGAATCAAATTACCACAATGCAGAGGAAGAAAATCACCACACAAAACCACTGGGAAAGGGCATATCTCTCAAAATGCTCACTTTTCTCAACACAACATAGCATACCATAATTCAGCATTTACTCACATCAATTTTCTTGGACACAATCAAAATCAAACATCCAAGGCAAAGGAACTCTCTGAGCTCATACTCATACTCACGGTTAAAATGTACCAGATCTACACAAATCACTACATTTAAACACGATAAATACCATCACTGACATTCTTCCACTCGCTTCTCTGCAGGGCACTTCTGTCCCTGCCCCCACAGCCTGCTGCAGCCGGCACCTCAGGCCTCACTCGGCTGCTTCAGACACGGGTAGTACTGACCCCCCCGCAGTGTAGATTTATTCTCTTTTATACACCATACACTTATACACTTGCACGATTAGAAACACAGTGCACCGACCACACAATGCACACATTAACCATACAGCAACACAGTGTCCAGACATCACACACACACAAACAAAGCACACACGGGCTCAACAGTTCTGCTCTATCAGAACGATGAACCCCCAACACACATACACGGGTTCACCCGGCTCACCCCCAGAGCCACTAGCGGTCTGCTCTATCAGAACGATGAACCCCGTCTCTAATACAGCTGCTCTATCAGCTGAACCCAGACGTCTCTGGGTGGTTTACTCCTTTGCTCTCCTCTGCTCTCCTTTCCCTCCCCCGGGGCCCCTCAGTACATACCGTATCTTCCTCCGCAGGCCAGCAGGTCCTTGTCTGTCCTCGCAGGTGGCAAGTTGAGACGAGCGGAGCCCCACCAGGAAAAAATCCTAGGGCGTGCCTTGGAGGTCCGTCTATCCCCCCTGCCCCTGCGGGGACAGAGAACTCCTGGCTTGGCTCGCCATAATGTTTTGCGGAGAAAAGAAGAAACCTCACAACTTTATAAAAGTTGTAAAGCCCGGTATGTTTATTTTACGACACGTGCCGGATGCAATTCCCCCAACAAGGCATGCGTACCTCTGAAGACCTCGGGTCTTCTTTTATCCCCCTTCCAAATGCATATGCATACAGTTTCACAATAAGTTCATACATATTCATTCCGTGTGACATTTAGCACCAGTTCTTCTTTATCAAAGGAATTTCTAAGTTGGGGGCAAATCGACCTTGTGGTCTTTTCTGTTTTTCTTTCTCTGTCTCCTTGCTGTCTCGGCATGCGAGTTCCTCCTTCAGCTTTGGCCTCACAGACTTTTCACCTCTCTTAGACACTTCACCTAATTCAGAATGGATCTTTACTCTGTCTCATTTGGAAACACTGGGGAGGACTGGAACATACTGGGGAACACTGGGAACGCTGTGGGAGACACTGGGACATACTGGGAGTGACACTGGGGAGGACTGGGACATTTTGGGAACGCTGTGGGAGACACTGGGACATACTGGGAGTGTCACTGGGGAGGACTGGAACAACCTGAGGACACTGGGGGCATTGCGGAGAAAACTGGGGACACTGGGGCATCATGTGGATCACATTGGGAGGAACTGGGAATGACTGGGAATGAAGTCAGGTGTATTGGGACCGACAGGGCTGCACTGGGAGGGATTGGAGGGGCACTGGGGTTGAACTTGGTTCTAGTTGGAATGAAATGGGCTTTAGTGGGGTTATACTGGTCTGTACTGGGAATGGACTGGACTGTCCCTGGAAGGACTGTAGGAGGGTGATTTGGCTGTTCCCGTCTCCGCCACATCCCATTTGCCGAGGCTCCCACCCCTCACCGTTCGCAGCCAATCATCACTAGGAATCCGTGCTAGGGGCGGTGCCCAAGAAGGCGCCATATTTTCTCTTTGCATACAACTCCCATCACACCCCGCGGCCCCATTATGCCCCAATGGAGCCGGGACTACAACGCCCATTAAGCCCCGCGCTCCATAGTACCCCTCCTCCCCGCCAGGATCCGCCTGCATCTCTCCCATCAGTGTTTCCCAGACCCTCCACGATCCCTCAGTGCCCCCTCACTGCCCAGGAGCCCCCGAAAGCGCCCCGGACCCCCTGAGTGCTCCCAACCCCTCAGATGCTCGGTACAGCCACTTGTGGAAATTCATCTCCTCTCATCCCCTGCGGCCCCAGAGCCCCTCAGAACAGTCCCGCGCCTAAAACTCCTGCTGTGACTCGCGCCCTAAAGAGCACGGTTAGAGCTCCCCGAGCTCCCCGCAAGGACTCCCGAATTTTTTAAGTTCCCGTGAGGGTTTCAAGTCGTGGCTTGGACGCAAAAGTGTCCCCCAACAGCCGTCCCGGACCCCCAAACATCGTGATTGAGCCACTTCCGGGACTACAGCTCCCATCATGCTCCGCGGCCCCATTAAATCGTATGATACCTGCGCCTACAACTCCCATTCCCCCCCGCGCCCCAGAGAGCCCCGTCAGAGGCCCCCAAGGGCCCGCCCGGATCCCGAAGGGCCCCAAATTTCCCTCCCTGACCTCCAAGGGGCCCCCTGGACACCCAAGTGCTGCCCCGGACCCCGAACTGTCCCTTGGGATCCCTGAGTGCCCCTCCTTGTGCCCACCCGGCTTCCCCAAGTGTCCTCCAGACCCTCAAGTTCTCTCTTAATTCCCTCCCGAGACCCAAAACTGCCCCAAATGTGCCCCAGAAATGTCTCCAGGGACCCCAAAGTGCCGCCCCTTGACCCTTTCAGAGAAAACGTTTATAAAAATGGTGCCAAAAGGACTACAAATATTATTAGTTACCATAAAGAGGAAGAAATAGCCAATAAAGCTTAATTAATTAATGAACCGTATTGTGTTTACTTTGAACTAATGAGAAATGATTTTTTTGCTTGCTAAAATAGTATTGATTTTTAAATATAAATATAAAAATTAGGTAGTAAAATATTGATTAATACTATCACAATTAGAATAATAGAAATATAATTTTGTTAATTAATTAAATTTTATTTAGAAGGAAAAATGCTTAAATTTTTTTCATGTTTTGTGATGTGAGATATGGTGAGGTTTGGGGTGAGGAACAGCTTGTCCAAACAGGCTCAGCCTGCAAGGGGCTCATTCTTCTCCCTGCCCAGACCTCCTGAGGAGACATTCGGCATCAAAATCACCTGAGGAATGCTTCTGTCCCCTCTTCTCTGAAATAAAAATAAAAAAATATTTCCTTGACTAAAACCTAAAATCCTGATGTGCACTTTGGAATCTCCCTCCTGAAGAGAACTCCAAACCGACTCCAATCACTGCACAAGCCCTGGAGACTGGATGACAATTGAAGGGAGACAAAGAGCTCCTGAGGGCTTTCTGTATTTTAATCAGCCCCACGCTGGATTTGGGGCTGGCTCCAGGAGCCTCAGGCACGCAGAGATGGATGGAGAAGCTGCTCAAGGAGTCAGCAGCAAAACTCCAAGTGCCTTGGAGCATGGCTGGGCCCCAGGGAGGGCAGGGAGTGCCAAGGGCTGCCCAGGGCCTGCTGAGAGCAGATCCTTGAGGGCAGGATTGCAGGGAGCCCAAGGCTCTGAGCAGGGAACTGCAATGCTGAGCAAGGCCTGGCTTGGCTGGGTTTTCTCTCCTTTCAAGAGTCTCTGGGTAGGCACTGTTGGTTTCAGGTCCATGGTCCCTGTGCTGCTCTTGGCCTGTTCTGGTTAGGGTGACGAAGGCAAAAAGCTCTGACCGTGGTTATGTTTTCTTTGGTTAGAGGTGTTATTTTAATTCTTCATTTGCATGGTGGCTTGTTGTTCTAGGGGTTTTCGTTAGGTCATTCTTTTCTGCTAGGTCTTACGGCATTTTCATATTTGGTTATTATGACATAATCCTCTTCTTTATGGTGTTAGGTGGTTTGCCATCTTAGATGAGTGGGAGTGACAGTAAAAGGTTTTAAAATAGTGAAATTTGGGGAATTGGAAAGAAGCTAGACTTAGTGGGGCCCTGGAAAATGTGTAAAATAGACTCTGAAAATGTTAGAATTTGTGTTTGCCAGATCATGTGAAATTGCACCTGCGTAAGCGGTATATGATAAATGATGTAATTGTTAGATGTGATGATTGTTTAACAATTAAATATAATTATTGTATAATCATACAAAGAATCATGAGAAACTATTTCAGAAATTTAAAGGGGAGCCACGAGGAGCCCATGCTTGGATGAAATCTATGTATACAATAGAATAATATAAGTTTAATAATGAACATGAAAGTTATATAACGATAGAATATAAAAACATGTTCTTCCTGAATGCATGTTGGAGACAGATTTGTGTTTGTACCCCTGACACCCAGAGCTCTTCAATTAAAGCACCTGCATAGAATCGTTGTCGTGATTATGCGCTTCTGAACACTGACAGGAGCAGTGGGGGGAACACCTGACAGTGAGGGGATTTACATAATTATAAATCCTTTAACTGGCATTGGAACTTGACATAACTATTAAACATTCAACAAACAATCTATAATTAACATTGGAACTTTATATTAACTTCTTTAACAATGAACTTTATATCAACTCCCTTAACAATGTACTCTCTACGGTTTCCCCCTCTAATTGTTCAATTGGGCTCAAGCATGCATCAATTAGCAAATACTTCTTGAAAGTAAAATTTTTAAAATTGGTTGTGAATTTGCTTGGCATCTTGATGTTCTTGATCATTCATTATCATGATTACTTTTACTTCTTTTTTATTAAGCTCTTTTGGTATCATTACACTTGCTTGTACAGCAGATGTTACAACTCGGATTATACAGGGGAGCATGCAAGGTAGGAGGATCAAACCAGCAATTTCACATAAGATGAAAAAGGTTTTTTTACCCCACCAGTGTCCTTTTAATGACCAGAAATTGTCCCACCAGCTGGTATCGAATGTAGGGGTCCAATCTTGTGTTCCAACATAACTTCCGGATTTCCTTTGAGATATTTCTAATGACTTCACTGCAGTCATCCATTTCTAAGCAGCACTGGGGGAGTTAAATTTTCCACAAATAATAAATAATCTACTGCTAGTCTGATTTGATACACCGCAGTTCTAGTCTGGGATAGTTGGTCATTTATGTGGTCTAAAGCTAGAGAGGCTCGGTTCGATACCATCTCGAGTACTGCCTGTAATCTCAGAATCCGATTTAACCCCGTATAAATTGGGGTCCGGTGTCCCCAGGACCCATCTTGAGCCCAGGTCACCGGTCCATAAGTGCAAATTATTTCCTGGGGGGTCCATACTGTGTTTTTCCGTGTCTGTGTTCCTCCAATTTCAATTAAGTTTCTTTTTGGTCAGCTAGATTTGTTCAAATTGTCATATACTGGGACCCCTTGGTTGAATCCATACTCTTTTGGGAGTAAGAAAAATGACGGTTTAATAATTCCGATAGTGCAAGTGCTGCTCCACTCCCCGGGTAATTCAGTGTAAGCCACATTCCCACATATCCAAACCAGGTTTTCTGGAGCTTTCCAGGAAGCATCACTGAGAGTCATTGGAAATTCCCAGTACTTGGACATTTCTCTCACTTCCCAGAATGGGTTTATTCCTTGATTTATTCCTTGATTTGTTCCTTGATTTATTAATTGATTTATTCCTTTTCCTTCTTGGTAGGGACACACCGTTTCTTTCTTCCCAATGGATTTACAGTATCAATTATTTGTAAAATAATAATAGTAATAATAACAACAACAATAATAATAATAATAATAATAATAATAATAATAATAATAATAATAATAATAATTATTATTATTATTATTATTATTATTATTATTATTATTATTATTATTATTATTATTATTATTATATAGAAAATAATAACATAATATATAATAAATTACAATATAATATATACTATTATATTTCTATATATTATATAATATATAATATATTATATTAACATAATAAATACTTTATAATAAATAATATATAACATATAATATATAACACATAATATATAATACATAATATCTAATACATAATATCTAATACATTATGCATAATATATAATATATAATATATAATATATAAATTATATTTTTTATTATTTATTATTTCTTATATATTTATTATATATATTACACTATATAATATTATATAGCATATAATATATATTATATTCATTATTAATAATTATATATTTTAATTTTATACAATATTTATTATTTTAGTATTATAATAATATATATTATAATATTATAATAATATACACTAATATAATATTAAGGAATATATATACTATAAATTATATAATATATTATATTAATTATTAATAATATATTTTATTAATATATGGTGTAATATATAATATTATTATTTTTTACTATTAAAATAATTATTGTTTTATAAGGCAATTTTACTTGTTATTATTTAATAAATAATATTCTAATAAATGAAAAATTTTATTTTTTCTAATTTAGTAAATACTACTACCAGTATATAAATAATAAATAATACTTCCAGTATATAAATAATTAATAATACTTCCAGTATTTATTGGATTCTCCAGGGACCTGCCCAGCTACTGGATGTTTTATTTTTAAATATCTCTTACAGGACATTTCTCCTACTGGGGTTTTATAAATTTATA
The DNA here is from genome assembly GCA_031885435.1 of Passerculus sandwichensis. NCBI lineage: Eukaryota > Metazoa > Chordata > Aves > Passeriformes > Passerellidae > Passerculus > Passerculus sandwichensis. The sequence continues at coordinate 9,777,573 of CM063150.1, forward strand.
CATTTTCCCTTTCCTTGATATACACTGCTCTTCTCCAATTATTTTAGACTTTAATTCCCACCATTCTGTTCCTCTTTGTCCAATAGCAGGTACTTTTTGTCTTGTTTTTGTCCATTTTAAGATTTCTATTGGTCTTTAGCTGATCCCTTCCCAAGTCCAGACTTTGGCCATTTGTGTATTTCCACAGATCCAGCAATTGGTAACATTTAACTCTTTACTGATCTTTTCCACTAAATCTATGAACAAGTTTTTCCCACGAGATGTTTCTAGGTCTTCTTTCTCATTTACTGATGTTGTTACTTCTTTCTCTTTTATTAAGTTTGCTGTGCCTTTTTGACTGGACTTATGTTCAAAGCAAAGCCAAGCATCTCCTATAGGACACTCCCCAGGCAGTCCTTGCTGGTAAGTGGCTATATTTTGTGAAATCCAGTAAGTCTTGCATTCCCCTAGACAGGTTGCTAACAGAGAGAGGTTGGCACAGTTTAAGTTTAAATTTGTATGTACTCATATTAAAGATCCGGTTTCTTCCCCTCTGTAAAGGGGGTAGTAACATTTAGCACATGGGCTCTTCTGACTTCCCAGCGTGATGTTAACCAGTAAGATCAGTAAGAGCATTCCCAGGAGTCTGGTATGAGGCATTCCCCTAAACTCTACAACTACTGAGCTGCACACAGTGATTGGAGTGGCTGTTTTTAGGCAGATGGTAGACTCACCCAGCCTTGCCTCCTGGTTATGCTTTTCTCCTACAGAGGAGCTCGTTGGTTTTAGTACAGAGTTTTTATTCTCTCAGTGTCAACACATTTGACTTTTCTTTACTAATTTATTTTTGCCCTGAGGGATGTTTTATAGGAGATTGGTTTGTACACTAAGATTGGAGTTAACTGGGGTATTTTAACTTTTTAACACCAAAACATGCACCTAAAAACCTTGAATTCAATGGTCAGATCACCTTAAGAATATTCGGTATCCAAAATGAGAGATAAAATACTCCAAACAAATAACGAGGTATTCACTCTTATGCCTAATCCTACAAAACCACAATATACACCAAAACAAACAAAGGCTCCAAACAAACTAAAAACTGTACATTCATTAATAAACACTAACTAATAATAAATGCAACAGGAAAGTATCTACTTTTCAAACTCAAAAGTAAAATATAAATAACATTAACTGCAATTTTTAACAGTTCTTAACAAGTTTTGATTATTTAAACAGTTCTTAACAAGTTTTTGACTATAAACACTCTAATAGTCTTTAGGTCTCCTCTGGAGGGTTAGCTTTAGATTGTCTGAGTGATTAGTCAAATCCATTCATTAGAAGACTGAGTAGGGGATGTGGTTGGTTTTGACTCTTCAGTGGGAGTTGGTGCAGGTCCTTTAGTCTGGGTTATATGTGTCCACCCCTTCTCCTGGGTCTGTATGGCTGTATTGGTGGTGAGTAGGACCTGAAAAGAGCCTTCAAATGTAGAGGTAAAAGGTGCAGAGTTCCATGATTTAACTAACACCCAGTCCCCTGGATTGATGTTATGTCCCTTAGTGTCTAAGGGAGAGGTTTGAGGGAGAAAGCCCTTTTTCCTCAGATCTTTGAACTCCTTCCTATGGCCTTTACCTATTTTTGGGTGGCTGTCTCTCCTTCTGGATAAATTCCCGTGCTATACGGGGTTGTCAAGAAGGGGAGTCCAAACATCATTTCATAAGGTGAGACTCTTATGCCTGTTCGAGGCCTTGTTCTAATTTGTAACAGTGCTAAGGGTAGATATTTAAGCCAATTCATCTGGGTTTCTGTAACTAATTTAGTTAACATGTTTTTGATGGTTTTATTCATTCTTTCTGCTCCTCTGGAGCTCCGGGGATGCCAATGGGCTGTGCAACCTCCATTTCATTCCCAGGGCTTCAACAACTTGTTGTAAGACTTTGGCAGCAAAATGTAGAGATTGGTCAGAATCAATATTATTTATCAATCCATATCAGGGAATGATGTTTTCTAGAATTGCTTTTGTGGCTGCTTGGGCTGTCTCTGTTTTGGTCAGGAACGCCTCTACCCAATGGGTGAGGGGATCCATGGTCACTAATAAGTGTCTGTGTCCCTGGACAGGGGCATTTCTGTGATGTCTACCTGTACGCTTTGGAACGGCCGCAAGGACAACTCTCTTCCCCCAGATCAGACAGTACTCTTCTCATTAATTTCTGATTAATTTGTTGGCAAGTTAAACGTCCCTTGGAAACTGCCTTTGCTATGTTAGGTACTCCTATGCACATTTGATCCCTTGGAAAGGGGTCACATAAGCCTTATATTCCCCAATGGGTCGAGTCGTGTAACTCCATCATCACCTTTCGGGCTAGAGCTTTATTTAAAATTTGCCATCCATCAGAGGTCCACCATTCTCCATTTTCTTTTTGCTGTCCTCTCATCTTCTCTAACTCTCTTAATTCTTTCTCATCAAAGGTGGGTCTTTCCTCTGTTCTTTCCCCACTAGGTGTTCCTTCTATCTTAAGAATTTTAATTCGACTACCTTGTTCCAAGGCTACTTCTTTCACTACTTGATCAGCTAATCGATTTCCTTTTATTTTAAGGGTGTCCCCTTTTTGAAGTCCTTTTATGTGAACTTTGGATATCTCTGTTGGTTTCCTCAGGGACTCTATTAGTAATTTTCTTAGCTCTTCATGTATTACATTTTTGCCTTTAGAATTAAGGTACCCTGTTCTTCCCATGTTTTTCCAAATGTATGGGCAATCCCAAATGCGTACTGGGAGTCAGTATAGATTGTTCTTTTGTCTTTTTCTAGTAAAGGGCACAGATTTCACAGCACCGGGCACCAATTTGAGGGTAGCTTTCCCATTTCCTCAACTTGCATGTTCTGCCCATCTATGATTGCATACCCTGAGACCCGTTTACTGCCTACCATTTGTGATAATCCATCTGTAAATAAAATTCTCCCATATGGGAGCGGCCCTTTTTCTAAATCTTCTCTCACTTTAGTCTGCATTTCAGTAACTTCTAAACAATCATGCTCCAGGTCTGTTAACAGCTCTCCTATGAGGAACTGGGCTGGATTTAAACATTTTGAAGTGACACATTCAAGGCCCTTGGTACTTATTAGGATGACTTCATGGTTTAGTATTTGGGAGTCGGTTAGCCACTGAGGGGCCTTGTGACTTAAAACAGCTTTTACATTGTGTGGGGTATGAACCCGGATCTTCCCCTTTCAGGTTAGTTTCTGTGTGTCTTCTATTGGGGTGGCTGTTGCTGCTATCACTTGTACACAAGCTGGCCACCCTCTGGCTACTGGATCTGGTAACTTGGAGAGAGATGCGACCGCTTCCTGAATCCTCCCCTATCCCGTGTAAGGTCTCCGCAAGATATCCCCTCTTCCACGTTTACCAATAGGCCAAAGTTCTTTAAAGGTCTGATAGGCTCAGTACAGGGGCAGGGGACAATTTAATTTTCAGATTCCGAAGCTGTTCCTTGTCATTTGAGGTCCAGGTTACAGGCTCTGATTCGTTCAATTTGCCATATGGAAATTTAACTCTCTTATTATACTGATCAAGCCATAATCTGCAATGCCCACACAAAACTAGTAATTTTCAAACATCTCTTTTGGTCTTTGGGGCAGGGATGGACAGAATTCCCAACATTCTCTTGGGGCTTCACCTTTTATACCCTTGGGTGATTATATGTCCTAGATCTGTTACTTTTGTTTCACAAATTGCAGTTTCTTTTGTGATACTTTTAGGCCTCTTTCCCCTAAGAAATTTAGGAACTGTATGCTAGAACTTCTAACTTTGTCTTATTCTCCCTCTGATGCAAGTAAATCATCAACATATTGTAAAATATTTACCCCATTCTCAGGTTTAAACTGTTCTAGGAGTTCTTCTAGAGCTTGCCAAAGAGATTGGGGGATTCTGTAAACCCCTGGGGAAGATGTGTCCACCTTAGTTGCTGTTTTCTTTTCTTTTCAATGTCCTCCCATTCAAAGGCAAACCAGTTCTGGCACTCTTCAGCCAGGGGACATGCCCAGAAGACATCCTTTAAATCCATGACTGACAACCATGCATGCTCCTCAGGTACTTGGCTTAAAAGGGTTTACGGGTTTTGTACTACCGGGTGCCTCGCAACCGTTCTTTTATTAGCTTCTCTTGAATCTTGTGCTAATCGATACCTTCCATCAGCTTTTCTCAATGCTAGTATGGGAATATTGTGTGGAGACATGCGTGGTGCTAAAATCCTTCCTTTAATAGCTGGTCAGTTACTGGGGCTGGTCCTTTCTTTCCCTCTGGGGAAATTGGATACTGCCTATCCCGAATGGGGGAGATGTCTTTCTGCATCTCCACTTCTATTGGTGGAATATTCTAACAACCAATTTTTCCCTCCTCTGCCCAAACATTTGGATTGATTTCATCTATGTCTCCCTTAGTTAAGACCATTATTTGTACTACCATTTTTCCTTCTTTTGGCATTACTCCAATTCCCAGTTTGATTGTAAATCATATCCTAATAAATCACAACCAAACTTGGGGATGTAAATGAACTTAGCTCTCTTGAATTTCCTCTAATTTCTACATCTTCTATAATCTGGGCCTCCAATGCTTCTCCTTTGGCCCCTCATACCTTGCAGACCTTTTTACCGACTGTGATTCCTGTTGGTATTTTAGTCACACATGACTTGTCTGCTCCGGTATCAACTAAAATTTCAAATTCATCATTCTGGGGACCAATTTTGAAATTTACCGAGGGCTCTTCTAGATGATTCAATAAATTCCCCAGAGCATAGAACCCTTGACACCCTTATTCCGTATATTTCTTGTCTCTTCTTAAGATGTTTTCTAGAGTTTCTTGCTCCCAGGCTACGGCTTCATCTAATTGGCGTTTCTTACAATTTCTCTTTAGGTGTCCTTTCTCTCCACAGTAATAACAATATTTGTCACTGAGTAGAGCCCTCACCCCTTTTGGTCCAATAAAACCTTTGTCTCTTCTAAGTGGTTCTACTGGCCCATCCTTGTTGGAGCCTACACTTTCTCTGGCTACGGCTACCATAATTTTAGCTTTTGTTTTTGTCTTTTTTCCTTCTCTTCCTATATATACTCTTATGGCTTCTCTCAGCAGTTCATTATACTTTTTTCCTGCCCGTCCTCTATTCTTTCTAACTTTCATCAGCTATCTGGCCAGAATTTAGTTATAAATTGTCTGTTGAGAAGGACTTGGCCTTCAGGGCTATCTAGGTCAACATTAGAGTAAATCTGGAAGTTTTGCTTTAGCTTATTAAGCCATGTTGCTGGAGTCTCGTCTTTTTCCTGGGTGCTGTCAAACGCTAACTTGGTATTACTCCCTCTAGGGACTGATTCTTTTATCGGTCTGGTCATCAGGGACCTGTGATCTCTCATGTTCCTTCTCCCCTCTTCTTGATTAGGGTCCCAGTCAGGCTCCACTAAAGGCATTTTTTGTTACCTTGGGGCTCGGGTTGGTTTTCTGGCTCACAAATTTTCATTCCTATAGTTCTTATTATTCGAGTCTCTTCTGGGGAAAATAGGATGTTTAAGATGTACAATTCTCCTCATGTCTAAATATTAGGGGCTAAAAATCAGTCAATTTGATTTGCTATTCCTACTGGGTCTTCCACTAAATTTCACAATTCTTTCCTAAAGTTTCCAACTTCGGACGCAGTTATGGGAGCGTTTACAAATCCAATCTCACTGGCCAACCCACCCATGGGAACTTCTCTGAGGGGGAACAATTTTTCCACTTCATCCACTTTGGTCCGAGTGGTAAAACATCAGCTGTGGAGGCTGACTGGTTAACTTCACTCTTGGGCATGAGATTCTGAGATGTTTTTTGGCTTCTCTTTTGTGCTGGGGGAGGCAGTGCAGGAACTTGCTGGTGAATAAGGCGTGCATGAGATGGTTGAGGTAAGGGGATGGTAGTGAAGGTTAAAGAGAGTAAGCAGAGGGTTGAGGGGAAGGTGGTAGAGGTATAACTGGGTTAGGAGGTGGTAAAGGAATGACAGCTGGGAGAGGAGGAGGAATTGGTTCCACAGCAAGAGGAACTGGAGGAAGGATTTGAGGTACTGCAAGGGTAGGAGGAGGTAGGTTGTCAAGGGGGTCACAGTTTTTGTTAGCCTTCCCAGCCTCTTCTTCTTCTTTTACTTTCCTAGCTTGCTTTCTTTCTTTTAATTTATAGACTCTTGTATTTTCCTCCTCTGAGGCATACTTCAGCCCAAAAGGTGACTGTCCGTGATGGGCCTTTTGCAGGAACTTGGGGAAAAAAAGGAAGGTGCATCACCTTTGGAAAGAGAGGCAGGTAACTCAGGAAATGTGTGAGGATGTTGTTAGGTCATGCAGAAAGAAAGTTAGAGAGGTGAAAGCTTAAGGCTTACCCAGGACATTTCTCTGGAGGGGAATAAAAATTTTTCTATAAATACCTTAATGGCAAAACGAGGTACAAGAACAATCTCCATTCATTATTAGGGGAGATGTGGTTACTAAATATGAGGGAAAGGCTGAGGCACTTAACCCCTTCTGTGCCTCAATTTCCAAAAACATGTCAAGTTGCCCTTGGGACAAGTGTTCTCCTTAGCTGGTGGAATGGCACAGGGAGCAGAACAGCCCCCTGTAATCCAGGAGGAAGCAGCTGGGGACCTTCTGAGCCACTCAGATGCTCACAGGTGTCTCTGGGAGTAGATGGGATCCATCGCAGGGGGATGAGGGAGCTGTGGATGAGCTCCCCAAGCTGCTCTCCATCATTTACCATCAGTGCTGGCTCAGCAGGGAGGGCCCAGAAGACTGGAGGTGCCAATGTGAGCCCATCCCCAAGAAGGGCTGGAAGGAGGAGCTGGGGAACTCCAGGCCTGTCAGCCTGACCTGGGTGCCCGGCAAGGTTATGGAACAGATCACCTTGAGTGCCATCCCAGGGCACCCACAGGATGGCCAAGGGATCAGAGCCAGGCAGCGTGGATTTCAATATCTGCATTGATGATCTGCATGAGGAGTCTGAGTCCAGCATCAGCAAATCTGCAGATGACACCAAGGTGGGTGTGAGTGTGGATCTGCTGGAGGGTAGGAGGGCTCTGCAGAGGGACCTGGACAGGCTGGATCCAGGGCCCAAATCCAACAAGGTGAGTTTGAACAAGACCAAGTCCCAGGTACTGCACTTTGACCGCAACAACCCCTGCAGTGCTACAGGCTGGGGACAGAGTGGCTGGAGAGCAGCCAGGCAGAAAGGGACCTGGGGGCCCTGATGGACAGCAGGCTGGACATGGGCCAGCAGAGTGCCCAGGGGGCCAAGAAGGCCAATGGCTCCTGGCCTGGATCAGGAATGGTGTGGCCAGCAGGAGCAGGGCAGGGATTCTTCCCCTACACTTGACATTGGTGAGGCCACACCTCGAGTGCTGTGTCCAGTTCTGGAACCCAAATTTGGGAAGGCCATGGAGGGGCTGGAGCGTGTCCAGAGAAGGGCAAATAGGCTGGTGAGGGGTCTGGAAGACAAGTCCTGTGAGGAGCAGCTGAGGGAGCTGGGGTTGTTTATCTTGGAGAAGAAGGGGTCAGGGAGACAAAGCAGTGTCAGGGCAGAGGTTGGACTCGATCATCTCTAAGGTCTTTTCCAACCTTGCTGATTCTGGGATTCTCTGGAACCACCCTTGGAGCAGTTGCAGGAGGAGCCCTGGGCCTCCTCTTCAGAAGCTCCAGCAGCCCAGGTCCCTCAGCTTCTCCTGCCAGCCCCAAAGCCCATCCTGTCAGTCCTGCAGAGCCTCTGCAGCTCCTCCTCAGTGCCCAGAACAGGGAGCCCCAGAGCCAGACACAGCAGCCCAGATGTGCCCCCATGGCCTGGGGTGTCTCTGGCAAGGGAGCAGCACCAGGCACTGCAGGAGCCTGCAGACAATTCCTGCAGCACTTTTAGGATGATCCTTCTCCCCAAGGGACATTCCCATGGTGCCAGGTCAGGTACTGCAATGGGGAGTGGGGCCAGAGAGGAAAGGGCAAACAGGGATGGGCTGTTTGCAGGGGAAGGAAAAGGGATGGGCAATAGGAAGAAATCTGTATCAGGGACGAGGAAAGAAAGCAAAGATGAAGCAAGGGAAATGCTGAGGGCAGTTTGGGAGTGGCTGCCAGGCAGCCCTGGCTCTGAGCAACAGCGTCTGCAGTGGGACAGGAAGCTCCCAGCTGATGGGAACAAACTTTCTGGCTGACTGCAGAGGCCAGGACAAAGCTGAGTGGTTTCCCTGGTGTTCCCCAGCCCTTGCTGGCCCCAGAGGCTGATGGCATTTGTGCTTCTGGATCATGTCTCCACACCAACAGCTATGGGCCGCTCATGGGACTTTTCTGTGCTGAGCATTGGCCTGGGTGTGTTCTTGAGAGAGCCTGGGCAAGGAGCCTGGAGCCCCCAGGCCCTGGCCTGAGGCGTCAGCGCTGCCCCAGCAGTGCCCATGGCCTGTCCCTGCTGCAGCCCCGGCACTGCCACCCCCAGGGCTGTGCCCGGCCCCGAGAGCACTCAGGCCCTGCAGCAACACCAGGGCCACCAGGGCAGCGGGGCAGGGCCACGGCAGCAGCACTGGCAACACCAAGTGCTGCTGCTGCTGCTGGGCACAGCTGCTGTGCCAGCCCTGATCTGCCCCCAGCTCTGCACACAGACATTGCTGAACTGTGCAGAGAAGGCAACAAAAGGGGGACCTCCAGTGAAAACTTTGCTGGACTGTGGCAGTGAGGAGCGATGTTCTTCATAGCTTCATATGAAATAAATCCTTTATTTCATTTAAAGGTATCAAGAGCACAGGTCCTCACTGACACAGTCTGCAGGTCACAGTGGAAGTGTGGAGAAACAAGATGATATATGGCAAAATTGATTGCTTTCGTTTAGGGACAACATTAAAAATGGTAAACAATGAAAAAGAAGCTCCAAAATGATGCCAACAAGAAATATCAAAGACAACTTTAATTACAAATTATTCTCAGAAACTGTCCAGCATTTCAATGTTTCTTACATTGTCTAGTCATCAGTGTCCACACTGCAGCCTTGATCTCCTGGTTCCTCAGGCTGTAGCTGAGGGGGTTCAGGGCTGGAGGCACCACCGAATACAAAACTGACAGGGCCAGATCGAGGGTTGGGGAGGAAATGGAGAAGGGTTTCAGGTAGGCAAAAAAGCCAGTGCTGAGGAACAGGGAGACCACGGCCAGGTGAGGGAGGCAGGTGGAAAAGGCTTTGTGCCCTCCCTGCTCAGAGGGGATCCTCAGCACAGCCCTGAAGATCTGCACATAGGAGAAAACTGTGGAGAGATTTATTAATAGTTGGTTAGCTGAGAAAGGCCATACTGACATACTGCCGCTGGTCAAGCTGAGAGAGGGAAGTCAGCAGTCAGTAAGCTGAAAGGAGAAGTCAGCAGTCGGTGACCAATGACAGGCAAGGACAGAATGCCCTTGCCGCAACATGAGGATAGGGAAGAGAGATTCTCCCTGAGAATATGTAGAAAGTATCAAAAGTAGAACCATAGGAATGCAGAAGTAGGCGTAGGTGCTGATATGTAACTAACCAATCCTGAGCTCAACTTTTGCAATATGTATGAAGCTCATTATGAACTGCATTTAACCTGCTGTACTGGTCAATAAAATTGGGCCTGTGATGATCTAATTGATGTCCTGGTCTCCTTCCGTCAACACTGGGATCCTACTGGGACCAGACTGGGAGTTACTGGAAAGGTGCTGGCTGTAACTGGAACTATGCTGGAGGTGACTGGGAGCAACTGGGCCCACACAGGGAGTGACAGGGAGTCACTCTGAGCATGACTGGAATCATACTGGGAGGATCTGGGAGTGACTGGGATCATACTGGGGGTGGTTGTAACCATACTGGGAGTGACTGGGTGCAACTGGGATCATCCTGGGAGCCACTGGGATTACAGCAGATGAGAATGGATCCTGACTGGGGGTTACTGGGAGCTACTGGGCCCATGCTGGGAGGAAAATGTGGACACATTGGGACCAACTGGGATCAACTGGAGGATACTGCAACCATGCTAAGGGGACTAAGGACACAACTGGGGTAACTGGGACCACAATTTGGGCAAGTGCCAGAAACTGGGATCATGCTAGAGGCAAGTGGGAGTAAGTGGGAAAAACTGGGATCATTTTCAGGAAACCAGAACCTCACTGGGGCAACTGGGATATGCTGGGAGTGTCTGTGACCATACTGGGGGCACTGGAACCACACTGCAAACAGCTGGGACCATGCTGGGGCCAACTGGGAGTGAGTGGGACCATGCTGAGAGGGAAAGGGACTATTCTAGAGAAAACTGGGATCATACTGGGAGGAACTGGGAACAACTGGAACTAGTCTGGCAGCAGCTGGGATCATACTGGGATCACAGTGGGAGCAGCTGGGTCCATGCTGGCTGAGACTGGGATCACACTGTGGGTGACTGGAATCATACTGGGATTGACTGGGAGGGGCTGTGGGCAACTGGAATCAGGCTGAAAGCAACTGGGAGGAAGTGGCAATGACTGGGAGCATGCTGAGGTTGACTGGGATATACTGGGAGAGACTGGGAGTCATGAGGATCATACTGGACACTACTGGGGTCCTGCTGGCATTGACAGGGAGCAACTGGGATCCCACTGGGGGCCACTGGCATCATACTGGGAGTGACTGGGATCCTACTGGGACTATAGTGGGTGTCAATAGACCCTGACTGGGGTTACTGGGAGCTACCAGGCCCATGTTGGGAGCTGACTGCGCACACACTGGGAGGAACTGGGAACAACTGGGAATGACAAGATGCATGCTGGTGACAACTGGGATTTCCTGGCAGTGACTGGGATAAAACCGGGGGCAGCTGAACCACACTCAGGTAACTGGGAGTGCCTGGCAATGAGTACGAGTATGTTCAGGGCAACTGGGATATGCTGGGAATGCCTGAGACCATGCAGGTGGTGACTGGAACCACAGTGGGAGCCACTGGGAATGTGCTGGGGGAACTGGGACCATGCTGGGGGCAACTGGGGGCAAGTGTGAGTGACTGGGGCCCTGCTGGGAGAGACTGGCACCATACTGGGAGGTACTGGGACTATACTATGGGCAACTGGTAGAACTGGGAACACACTGGATGAAAGTGGGAGCAACTGGGACCATGTTGGGGACAAATTGAATAACGGGGAATGACTGGGAGTGCTGGGGCTCATACTGGGAAGAGGAGGGATCCTGCCAGGAGTGAGGGGAAGTGACCAGGATCATCCTGGGAGTGACAAGGAAACTGGAAGGACAAAGGGGCAGCAACTGGGCTCATGCTGGGAGCAGGGCTCCTGGACAGGATAGATGCAGGGACCAAACCCAACAAGGTGAGGTTGAACAAGTCCAAGTGCCAGGTCCTGCACTTTGGCCACAACAACCCCTGCAGCACTACAGGCTGAGGACAGAGTGGCGGGAGAGCAGCCAGGCAGAAAGGGACCTGCAGGGACTGATGGACAGCAGGCTGGACATGAGCCAGCAGTGTGCCCAGGTGGCCAAGAAGGCCAATGGCTCCTGGCCTGGCTCAGGAATGGTGTGGCCAGCAGGAGTCAGGGCAGGGATTCTTCCCCTGCACTCAGCACTGCTTGGGCAGCACCTCGAGTGCTCTTTGCAGTTCTGGGCCCCCAATTTAAGAAGGGCATGAAGGGGCTGGAGCGTGTCCAGAGAAGGACAACAAGGCTGGGGAGGGGTCTGGAACACAACTCCTGTGAGGAGTAGCTGATGGAGCTGTGGTTGTTTATCCTGGAGAAGAGGAGGATCAGAGGACACAAGGCAGTGTCAGGGCACAGGGTTGACTTGAGGATCTCCAAGGTCTTTTCCCACCTTGCTGATTCTGGGATTCTCTGAAACCACCCTCAGCAGTTGCAGAAGGAGCCCTGGGCCTCCTCTTCAGTAACTCCAGCTGCCCAGGTCCCTCAGCTTCTCCTGCCAGCCCCAAAGCCCATCCTGTCAGTCCTGCAGAGCCTCTGCAGCTCCTCCTCACTGCCCAGAACAGGGAGCCCCAGAGCCAGACACAGCAGCCCAGATGTGCCCCCCTGGCCTGGGGTGCCTCTGGAAAGGGAGCAGCAGGAGGCACTGCAGGAGCCTGCAGACAATTCCTGCAGCACTTGTAGGATGATCCTGCTGCCCAAGAGACGTTCCCATGGTGCCAAGTAAGGAAATGCAATGGGGAGTGGGGCCAGAGAGGGAAGGGCAAACAGGGATGGGCTGTTTGCAGGGGAGGGAACAGGGGTGAGCAATGGGAAGAAATTTGTAGCAGGGAGAGTAAAGAAAGCAAAGGTGAAGCCAAGGAAATGCTCAGGGCAGTTTGGGGGTGGCTGCCAGGCAGCCCTGGCTCTGAACAACAGCATCTGCAGTGGGACAGGAAACTCCCAGCTGATGGGAACAAACTTTCTGGCTGACTGCAGAGGCCAGGACAAAGCTGAGTGGTTTCCCTGGTGTTCCCCCAGCCCTTGCTGGCCCCAGGGGCTGATGGCATTTTTGCCTCTCGAGCATGTCCCCACACCAACAGCGTGGGGCTGCTCACGGGGCTTTTCTGTGCTGAGCATTGGCCTGGGTGTGTTCTTGAGAGAGCCTGGGCAAGGAGCCTGGAGCCCCCAAGGCCTGGCCTGAGGCGTCAGCGCTGCCCCAGCAGTGCCCATGGCCTGTCCCTGCTGCAGCCCTGGCACTGCCACCCCCAGGGCTGTGCCCAGCCCCGAGAGCACTCAGGCCCTGCAGCAACACCAGGGCCACCAGGGCAGCGGGGCAGGGCCACGGCAGCAGCACTGGCAACACCAAGTGCTGCTGCTGCTGCTGGGCACAGCTGCTGGGCCAGCCCTGATCTGCCCCCAGCTCTGCACACAGACATTGCTGAACTGTGCAGAGAAGGCAACAAAAGGGGGACCTCCAGTGAAAACTTTGCTGGACAGTGGCAGTGATGAGCGATGTTCTTGATACCTTAATATGAAATAAATCCTTTTTTTCATTTAAAGGTATCCAGAGCACAGCTACTCACTGACACAGTCTACAGGTCACAGTGGACGTGTGGAGAAACAAAATGAGATTTGGCAAAATTGATTGCTTTCATTTAGGGACAACATTAAAAAAGTTAAACAACAAAAAAGAAGCTCCATAATGAAACCAACAAGAAGTATCAAAGAAAACTTTTTATAACAAATTATTTTCAGAAACTGTCCAGCAGTTTAATGTTTCTTACATTATTTAGTCATCAGTCTCCAGACTGCAGCTTTCAGCTCCTGGTTCCTCAGGCTGTAGATGAGAGGGTTCAGGGCTGGAGGCACCACCGAGTACAGAACTGTCACTGCCACATCCAGGGATGGGGAGGACATGGAGGGGGGCTTCAGGTAGGCAAAAATGCCAGTGCTGACCAAGAGGGAGACCACGGCCAGATGAGGGAGGCAGGTGGAAAAGGCTTTGTGCCGTCCCTGCTCAGAGGGGATCCTCAGCACAGCCCTGAAATCTGCACATAGGAGAAAACCATAAACACAAAACAACCAAATACCAAAAAGACAGTAACAGCAAGAAGACGAAGTTCCTTGAGATTAGAGTGTGAGCAGGAGAGCTTGAGGATCTGTGGGATTTCACAGAAGATCTGTCCCGGGGCATTTCCATGGCACAGGGGTAGGGAAAATGTATTGGCTGTGTGCATGAGAGCAGTGAGAAAGGCACTGGCCCAGGCAGCTGCTGCCATGTGGGCACAAGCTCTGCTGCCCAGGAGGGTCCCGTAGTGCAGGGGTTTGCAGATGGACACATAGCGGTCATAGCACATGACGGTCAGGAGGAAATACTCTGCTGTCATGTAGAACATAAAGAAAAAGAGCTGAGCAGCACATCCAGTGTAGGAGATGTCCCTGGTGTCCCAGAGGGAATTGTGCATGGCTTTGGGGACAGTGGTGCAGATGGAGCCCAGGTCAGTGAGGGCCAGGTTGAGCAGGAAGAAGAACATGGGCGTGTGCAGGTGGTGGCTGCAGGCTACGGCGCTGATGATGAGGCCGTTGCCCAGGAGGGCAGCCAGGGAGATGCCCAGCAAGAGGCAGAAGTGCAGGAGCTGCAGCTGCCGCGTGTCTGCCAATGCCAGCAGGAGGAAGTGCCTGATGGAGCTGCTATTGGACATTTGCTGGGGCTGCACATGGGGACCTGTTCATAGAGAAAGGACAGTGACAAGTCAGGAGAAGCTGCTTTGAGCCAAACCTGGGCCATTCCCTGTATCCTGTCCCGCTGGGACTCACCCACCCTTGTTCCTGCTCTGGGAAAACCTTCACCCAGGTCCCTGCCTGAGCTCCATTTGTTCTGGCTGAGTGTGCCAGGAGCAGCCAGGCTTGTGCCTGGAGGCTCTTGAGGAGCCATCTCTGCCCCACTGCCCTGGGTTTGTGGCCATGTGGTGGAGGGACAAGCCTGGATAGTCAGGATTTTTCAGAGGAATCACTCAGAATGGAGATAGGCTTGGTAGCATCTGCACTCCTAGGTTTTTAGGACATGGATTACAGGAGCTGTTTTAAGGACTTTTTTCCTACAAACAGATCATTCCTGGCTCTCTGAGGTCAGAAATCCCCAGCATTTCTGCTGCACTCAGAGTTTGCCTTTGAGAGGTGAGAGAGGCAAAGGATTCCCTGCGGCTGAGGGAAGGTGAGGGGCTGTATGGGCTTGTTCCCAGCTGCCCTGGCTTTGCACCTTAGGCTGCAATCAGAGCACAATCACAGTCCTGGGTCAGCCTGGGATAAACCAGACCCTGCCCAGAGCAGAGGGATCCCTGAATGTCTCACCCTCTCTCAAGGTCTCTGGGAAAGGTCTCAGTACCTCCTTGTGCCAAGGACACTCACGGCTCCCTTGGCAAACCCAACAGCATTTCCTCAGCTCTGGCAGCTCTGCCCTTCCCCATGGGACATTCAGGGAACTCCCAGAGGCTCTGGCACAGATTTGCACCCAGGAGAGCAGCTCAGAGCTTGGAAGGGCACAGCAAGGAGATCCCTGGCTGTGCCCATGATGGGATCTCAGGGAGGGTCTCAGCTCATTCCCCTTTCCCATGGACTGCTTTGCCCACAGCCCCACAGGTGCCAGGGAAGCTTGGACACCCCATTCCCATGGACAGCCCTGCCTGGCAGGAATGCCAAGGGCAGTGCCTGACTCAGCTGCTGCAAATGCCAGAGCCTCCCTGAGAGCAGCAGATAACAGTGACAATATCAGGGCAGGGCAGAACCAAGAGAAGATGTTGTGGTGCTGTGCCTGAGAGGGCAGGGCAGAGACAGCCGGGAACTCAGGACAGTGTTCCTGTGCCCAGCTGTGCCTGGCACCTCCCACACACCAACAGTGCCCTCATCCTGCCCCGGCACTGCTCTCTATAGCCCCCTCTCCTTCCCTGAACATCTCCCTGGGCCTGGACATTCCCTCCTGAGAGGAGCCTTGTCCCTGCCAGCGCTCACAGAGCCCATCCCAGCCTGTGTGCCCTGGCCGGGGCTCTACAGAAACCTGCCTGTGTGCAGGGCCCTGGCTGGGGCAGGCTCTGTGTGCAGCTGGGCAAGGGCAGCTCAGGAGAGCCCTGCTGGGCCCTGCAGAGGTGATGCTGCTGCTGTCCAGGGCTGAGGAGTGGCTGAGGGCCTTTGGGAGGCTCCCAGCAGAGAGACTGACCAGCTTAAGTCACAGTTCTGGTGTCTGTGTAAATGTTCAAACATTCCTTTGATGATCCTGTGTGTCCCTTTCAACTCAGAATGTTCTGTGATTCTGGGATTACAATTCCTGTTCTGCTTCTCTCATCCCTCTGTTGTCTATAATCCAAAGAGAAAAAAAAAATAACCCTTGCAGCAGTGTTAGAACAGTAAAGTAAAGTATAAGCCAGACACTTATTGGAAGCTTCCAGGTGTCCCAGTGGGAAAGGGCACACCCACCTCCCGATTTCAACAATTTATTAAGGTTGATAATTAGGATATTTAACAGCAGCATCCAAAAGGAGATTTAGTTTCCCTAGTTACACACCACTGGGTCAACCCATTGGAGTAGGTCCAAAGGCTTCTTTGCCTTCACTTTTTATAATGACTGCTCATATTCTGCTCATTCTCAAAACCCAAAATGCTCCTATATGTCCAGTTCCTTGAAGACTATATAGTATTTCAGGACTATATAAAGAATAGGACTATACAGCATTTTAGGAATATATTTAGACAGTCAGGTTATTAGGAGAAAGGTAAGAAAACATAGATTTAATTCCCTAAATTTAATTTAAATTCCCTAGATTTAATTCAGAATTAAAGCTATATAAGAATATAATAGTGGTTTAATACAGTTAAGAGTTTAATAGAGTTAAGTAAGGATTATAGTATTGTAATTTTATAATAGTTATTTAGAGAGGTATGAATATATAAAAATGTAAAAAGTACAAAAACCTTTTTGTCACCACCCCAACATTCCCATCTTTCTCCAAGTAGGAAACTGAAAACACTCTCAGGAAAGCTCCTGAACTTTACAGCAATCCCTGGCTTACCTTCTTTGGGAAGTGTCCTCCGGAGCTGTGCCCAGGCAGGTCTGCAGCTGGGAGCAGCCCTGCCCCACCCAGCCCCTCTCAGCAGCAGCCCCTGCCCTGCTCAGGGTGGCTCCTGTTATGAACAAAAACTCAGTTAATATTTTTTTATGAGAAAAAGTTTCAAAAAGGCAGCCAGACCACTGGCCCTGCCCAAGTTCTGTGTGTTTTGTTATTGTAATCACGGGTCGTTGTCGTTAATGGTTGTTTTTGTATTAGTAAAAGCCCTGGCTGGGGCGAGGTAATGGCCCTTCTCCTGGGTGGGGACCTTGCCTGAAGCTAAGTTTTACCTTTCTCAGAATAGGGAAGATACCTGAGAAGGTGGGGGGGGTTATGCAAAGTGACTCGCAAGACCAGAATGCTTTGTGGGACCCCAATCTCAAAACTCATGGAGAAACCCCAAAAACAACGAGCCACCTAAGAGTTGAGAGACTGGAGTGATGTCTGGACGTGAGGAGCGGAGTGCTGGGCCTGCAAGAGATGCGGGAAACCTTCATCGTTCCTCACCCTGTCCTCGAGGTCCCCCGAGCCGGGACTGGGGGGTCTGGAGATCCGGACCGAAGCAACATCTTATGGGATCAGGAAGAGGCCCTAAAGGCTCCCAAGAGGATTTGATCCCCGGCTCTGCCCCTAGTGGACAGAGCTGCGCATATCCTCCTCCTCTGAGTCGCCCTGGGAGAGACGACGGATGCTGCAGACCGTCGAGCCACCCAATCCTGAGCTGATCACTTTTTAATAAAGGCATTACACAGGAGAAGAAGTCTCCTGGCCCCCTTGTTTATTTCAGCTGGGGGCTCTCGTCCGGGATAGCCACGCCGCAAGAGGACTCAGGACTGGCCATCTTGGATCTTCAGAGGACAGCTGGCTACCAGGACCAAGAGGGACCGGCTCAGGACAGCGACGCAGAGGAGCACCGGAGCACCAGACTGGTGAGAAACTCGGTGGCGGGAGTGGGAGACGTGCGCATGTGTGTGTGAGTGAGACGAGGGCCGGCAGCCGGACCTTCGAAGTGAGAGGGACCCCTCAGTACTGCGGTTCCGGCTTTTCGCGAGAAAACCGGCCAGGAACAGGGGGAAGCACGTGGAATTAGTGTGAGTGAAGTCGTCTCCCAAGGGGGAATAAAGGGCCCCCCCGCTCCGGGCGTGTGGAGTGAATTACTGTGTATGAGTGGCACGCACCCCAAAGTCCTGACAAAGGGAGGTCAGGCACTTTTGTAAGTCTCGAGAAGGATTCGAGTAAGATTTGTCAGTCCCGAGAAGGATTCGGGTGTTTCACAAGCCCTGCAGGCAAAGTAAGTCCTGACAAAGGAGTCAGGCACAAACCCCAGCGAAGGAGGCTGCGGTTTGCGTTTAAGTCCTGATACGGTGAAGCCTAAAAATTGGCAGGTTAGGCAAACTAAAAATCAGGCAGTCGTTTCTCCTGACTGAGGGTGTCAGGCACGACCCGGATTCTTGGCCGTGGCTTCGTGTGTTTAAGTCCCGATAGATGTAAGACCTGACGCTGGGAAGTTGGGCAATCAAGAGATTGGGCAGTTGTTTCAGTATAAAGTCCTGAGCATCAGGCAGAAATTCGAAGTTCAGTGGAGGAGGCTGGGGCTCCTCAAAGAAGGGTTTCCCGGTCAGTAGAGGCACCTTTGGGATTTTTTTTATTGAGACTTGAAAAATGGGAGGTTGTAATAGTAAAAAGACTGGCAAGAGACTGAGAGATATACCTCCTAGTAGTCCCTTAGGAGAACTGTTAGTGAAATGGGATTCTATAGAGGCCACGGAGGGATTAGATAAAGTGAAAATGATCCATTATTGTATGGAAGCGTGGCCAGAATTAGAGTTGCAAGGAGGATGGCCTTGGTGTGGGACAAAGGATAAGTGGATGTGCCAACAATTAAATGATTATCTGACAGCTCGAAGAGATACTGATCCTGAGCAATTATTGTATGTGGCTTGCTGGTTAAAGAGTGCTGTTGGGGATGAAGGGGTGCGAATTTGTAAGGTACAGAGGAAGAAAGAGGGGAATGAAGGAGGGGATGATAGAACTAGTAAAAGATGGGACCCCCTGGATTATTTGCCTCCTTCTGCCCCTCCACCTTATAATCCTCTTCTTCAAGCACCTCAAATGGCAGGTCCGGTTCCTCCCCCGGCTGCCATCTCACTACCACCTGCTCAAACTCCTCCTACCTTTTCAGCTTCAGCTATGATAAACCCAGTATCTCCTCCAGTTCCTTCTGCACCACCACAAGTGCCTACTCCACCTGCTGCATTCTCCACCCCTTCTCCAGCTCCGCTTACTATACACTCAGGCTCTTCTCCCCCTCCTATTGCTGTCCCTTTACCTCCTCCTAGTTGGGACACAAATGCCTCCTCGCCCAGTAAACAGCTATCAGCAAATACACCTGCTGATGGGCAGAACATTCAGGGTAACCCAGAGAACCCTCAAAATAGTTTGGCATCTGAAGATGGGCCTTACTGTAGCACCAGATCCAAGACCTCCAAGGCAGAGAAACTCTTTCCCCTAGGAGAGGTTCCTATGGGAGGAATAGCGGGAGGTGTTGGCTTTGTGAATGCTCCCCTAACTGCTTCTGAGGTGAGAGGATTCAAGAAAGAGTTGGGGCATTTAGTTGAAGACCCAGTGGGCATAGCCAAGCAAGTGGATCAATTTCTAGGTCCGAATATCTACACTTGGGGGGAGATGAATTCCATCCTGAGTATATTATTTTCCCCAGAAGAGGTCCAGATGATAAGGGCGGCTGGCATAAAAATTTGGGAGAAAGATAACAGTCCAGGACCCCAGGTGCCAACAGGTGAACAGAAGTTGCCACTAACAGAGCCCAACTGGAACCCTAATCAGGAGGAGGGGAGGAAGGCCATGAGGGAATAGAGGTCTTTGATAATACGGGGGATCAAAGAGTCAGTTCCCAAAGGAACTAATACCCAATTGGCATTTGAGGGTACACAGGAGAAAGATGAAGCTCCTGCTGCCTGGCTTAATTGCCTAAGGCGGAATTTCCAGTTGTACTCTAGAATAGACCCAGACACCCCAGAAGGTCAAATGCTACTAAAAGTCCAATTTGTTACCAAATCTTGGCCTGATATAGGGAGAAAACTGGAAAAGATGGAAGATTGGCAAGAGAAGGACATTAATGAGTTATTAAAAGAGGCATTGAAGGTGTATTTAAGAAGGGAGGAAGATAAAGCAAAGGCCAAGGCTAAGATCATGGTTGCTGTAGCTAGAGAAAGTGCAGGGGGGGCGGGTCCACCACCAGGGGGAGGCAAGGGTAGGCCAGTACTGACCGGTGCACGAAGGGTTGAGAGACCTCAAGAAGTTCCTTTGAGAGGACGACAGTGTTATTACTGTGGGGAGGCAGGACACATCAGGAGGTTTTGTAAAAAGCTCAGTCTCGATGAGGCAATAGCCAAGAAACAGGACAATTTAGGAAGGATTCTTAAGGGGGAGGACTAGGGGTGTCAAGGGCTTTTTACTATAGGGGACCCGATGAAACATCTAGAAGAGCCCTTGGTAAATTTTGAAGTGGGACCCCTAAATGAGGAATTTGAATTTTTGGTTGATACAGGGGCAGATAAGTCCTGTCTCAACAAAATACCACAAGGTATGGAAATTGGGAGACAATTTTGTGAAGTATTGGGTGCAGAGGGGAGACCATTTAGAGCATCTGTGATTGAAGAAGTGAAAATAATTGGAAACTCAAGGCAATGTAAAGCTAATTTTCTTTATCTGCCTAACTTAGAAAAAAGTTTGTTAGGAAGGGATCTGCAAGTCCATTTGGGGGTTGGGATTGTTCCAAGGGAAGGGAGAATGGTAGTACAAGTGATGAAGCTGTCTCAAGGAGATGTTGCAGAAATAAATCCTGAGGTATGGGCTGAGGGGGGAAAGAGAGGCTTATTAGACATTCCACCAATAACAATAAAAATGCAGGATGATACCTCACCCATACGGGTTAAACAGTATCCGATTTCCCTAGAAGGAAAGAAGGGGCTTGCTATAGTCATCGAGCAACTGTTGCAGGAGGGAATTTTAGAACCCTGCATGTCACCACATTATACCCCTATACTGGCAGTTAAAAAGGCTGAAGGGAAATATAGGCTGGTACAAGATTTGAGGGAAGTCAACAAAAGAACCATTGCCAGACATCCAGTTGTGCCCAACCCATATAGTCTCCTAAGCAGAATTCCAAGAGAACATGCTTGGTTCACTGTCATAGATTTGAAGGATGCTTTCTGGGCGTGTCCTCTGGCAACAGAATGTAGGGATTGGTTTGCCTTTGAATGGGAGGACCCGAGTACGAAAAGGAGGCAACAGTTAAGGTGGACCCGATTACCACAGGGGTTCACTGAATCCCCCAATCTCTTTGGACAAGCTTTAGAGAGTTTGTTGGAACAATTTGTCCCTGAACAAGAAGTGCAGATCTTGCAGTATGTTGATGACCTGATGGTATCAGGAAAGGAAAAAGATCAGGTCAGACAAACTAGTATTAAACTTTTGAATTTTCTGGGGGAGAAAGGACTAAAAGTTTCCCAAGGGAAACTACAATTTGTGCAATCAGAAGTAACATACTTGGGGCACATAATAGGGGGAGGGTATAAGAAACTAAGCCCTGACAGGATTTCAGGTATTTTAGCTCTCCCGGCCCCAAAAACGAAAAGAGATGTGAGAAAACTCCTGGGCTTGTTCGGATATTGTAAGTTATGGTTGGATCAATACACACAGAGTGTGAAATTTCTGTATAATAAACTAGTAGATCCAGAACCCCTAATTTGGACAGATGAAGATGATCAACAATTGGAAAACTTAAAAAACAAATTGTCTTCTGCCCCGGTCCTAAGCTTACCAGACCTCAGGAAGGGCTTTGACCTGTTTGTGAGTGCAGAAGGAGGTATAGCCTATGGAGTATTAACTCAAGAGTGGGGAGGGTGCAGGAAACCCGTGGCATACATCTCCAAATTGTTAGATCCAGTGGCTAGAGGCTGGCCAGTTTGTATACAGGCAGTAGCAGCAACTGCAATCCTGATAGAGGAGACTCAAAAATTGACCTTACAGGGAAAAATTAAAGTGCATACTCCTCATGATCTTAAGGCAGTACTGAGACAGAGAGCTCCGCAGTGGTTAACCGATGCTAGAATATTAAAATATGAGATAATACTAATGAATACAGAGGACTTAGAATTTATCACATCAAATGCCCTCAATCCAGCACAATTCCTAATGGGAGAGCCTATAGAGAATTTAGAACATGATTGTCTAGAATTGGTTTATCTCCAAACAAAAGTAAGAGAAGATTTGGAAGATCAGCCTCTAGCAACTGGAAGAAGCTTATTCATAGATGGCTCTTCGAGGGTAGTAAATGGAAAAAGAGCTTCAGGTTATGCCATTATAGATGGAGAAACATTACAAATTGCAGAAAAAGGGAAACTATCCCCAAGCTGGTCAGCCCAAAGTTGTGAAATATATGCCCTGAAAAGGGGACTGGACTTACTGGAGGGGGACCGGGGAACCATTTATACGGACTCCCAATATGCGTATGGGACAGTTCATACATTTGGGAAAATATGGGAGGAACGTGGGTATTTAAGTTCAAAGGGAAAGAGCTTAGCCCATGAGAACCTAGTCCGATCAGTACTAGAGGCCCTACAAAAACCTATAGAAATAGCAGTGGTTCATATAAAGGGGCACCAAAGAGGAGACAGTTTAGAAGTTAAAGGAAACCGACTGGCTGATCAGATAGCCAAAGAAGCAGCTCTAGAACCAGGGGATCCAGTAAAAATTTTGAAGACAAAAATGACACCTGAAAAAGGGGAAGAACCTATATTTAGTGAAGAAGAATTAGAAGCAATAAAAGATTTAAAGTTACATCAAGGACAACAGGGAGAGTGGTTAACCTCAGATGCACGGGTGTTTTTGAATAAAGCACTGGCTCGGACAGTGCTAACAGAACTACATAAATTAACTCACTGGGGAGTCCAAGGACTATGTGATCATTTCCTAAGAAATAACCTATGCATCGGGGTATATAGCCTGGCTAAAGCTGTTACCAGAGGGTGTATCATTTGTCAAAAAGTGAACCAGAAAGTTATGAGAAAAGTAGCACCTGGAGGAAGGGAATTAGCCTTGAGACCCTTCCAAAGCATACAGATAGATTTCACTGAAATGCCCCCAGTGCAAGGATACAGATATTTACTGGTTATAGTTGATCATCTCACACACTGGGTAGAAGCCTTCCCGACCAGGAGGGAAACAGCTCAAGTCGTTGCAAAAGCAATCCTAGAGAATATTATCCCCAGATATGGTATTGTGAACACCATAGACTCAGACCGAGGTCCACATTTTGTGTCCCAAACATTACAAAATATAATTGAGGCTTTAGGAATGAAATGGAGGTTGCATACTCCATGGCACCCCCAGAGTTCTGGGAGGGTGGAGCGAATGAACAAAACTCTCAAAAATGTATTAACTAAATTGATTGAGGAAACAAAGATGAATTGGCTGAAGTGTTTGCCCCTAGCGCTATTGCGCATCAGAACAAGACCTCGAGCTGACATAAGAATTTCACCTTATGAAATGATGTTTGGGCTGCCATTCTTGTTAACACCTTATAGCACAGGAGACTATCTGGAAGGGGAAGAAGCTACCAAAAAGTATTTAGAAATAATTGGAAGAACTCTGGAGGGACTTAGAAAGAAAGGATACCTTCCTCAAACTTCCCCTCTCGACACAAAAGTTCACAACATTAGTCCAGGAGATTGGGTTTTGATAAAATCATGGACTACGGGAACATTAATGCCTAAATTTGAAGGCCCCTTCCAGGTGCTCCTGATCACAAATTCAGCTGTGCGGACCAAATAAAAAGGTTGGACTCATATCACAAGAATAAAAGGGCCAGTCTCACCCCCAGGTACAGGACTGGATCCAACATCAGCTTCCCCCTCTGGCATTGGACCAGAGTCTACACCACTCTCACCCCCCGGCGCTGGACGAGATTCATCTGCTTCACAAGCTAAATCACCGGAGTACACTGTGGTAAAAGGACCAAAGGATTTAAAGTTGACTCTCAGAAGGAAGAGTCAAAAAGACTGAACTGTGTGGGAAAAAATTGTTTGTTAAGAGTTCTAATATTGCTTAAAATGTTTTAAGACTGTTCTGTGTAAACTATGTTGGTAAAAAGTTTAAGACTGTAAATAAGTAATTCTGGTTAAGTTCCCCAATTTATTTCTAAAGACTCCAGGTTAATCCTCTACAGAACACTCCCCTGGGAGGGGAAACCAAAATTGGTAGGGAACAGACCAAGAGAGGTTTAACCAGAGAAGCGGGAAGAAGGGACTCTAAAGAGCTTGGAAGCTTTTCCTCAGTAAAGTTCCCCAAGAGGCAAGGCCGGGTGGGCAGGCTGTGTGAGATGACCCATACCGGACTCTTGGGAAGGGTAGTGCTTATGGCTCTGATTGCTGGTGGTGCTCAGGGGAGCCCAGCTGAGCCATGCAGTGAATGCTACCAACCCCTCTGTGAGGAGGAAGTGAGCTCCTTGTCGAGAGTCCACATCAGTTCTAACCCTGATTGTGTTAACCTCTCCCAATTGGTCTTTTATCAAAAAAATAAGTGAGTGTATTGGATAGTATACAATACTGCCACTTTTAGGCAGCCACTCCTAGGAGAGTGCCCTATAGGGGAAGCCTGGTTGTGCTTTGAATGGGATACTGCTGAAACAAGCTCAGCAGATCTAGTAAAAAGCAAAGAAATGATGAAAATGGTAAGAAAAATTGTTTGTTACAAGTATTTATATGAGTGTACTGGAAAAGAGATAAACCCCTTTAGGAACACATTTCAGGGGAGCCTTGAACCCCTAGATTTGATCTTGTCTGGCAGCTGCACCGCTAGAGTGATAAAACCAATTTTCTTATTACCCAAAGAAACTGGATCAAGTTTGGGAGTTCCTATATATAATGATTTGGGAGAAATTAAACAGAACAGGTACAGTGAAATAGAAATTGAGAAAATCCAAAATTGTAAAAGCCAAATTCGGATCCCAATATCTATGTTAAACAAAGTTATTAGGCTCCAGGCAGTATTAAAAATAAAGAATTCAATTATTAGGAACATTTCAAACGAAATAAAAAGGTTAGCATGTGTAAATAATGAAGATCAAACTCCTACACTTGATCCCAGTGGGTGGGAGAACCTGGAGATTTTCAAAAAGGATGTGTGGGAAAAGGTAGTTTTTCTCGCTGTGTGTGTACTTGGAGGATTGCTATTTTTGCTATGCTTATTTATCTGTTTCAGTAAAATAGTGTTTGCCGTGAAGACAAACCTGAAGAAACCAAGGAAAGTAATAAGGTTAAGTAACCATGATTACCAAAGTGCACAAGAGATTTATAGTAGATTCAAAACAAAAATCGGGAGTTGATGCGAGCTTAGAGTTTAAGCTCGATCAAAGAAAAAGAGGGGGGACTGTTATGAACAAAAACTCGGTTAATATTTTTTTATGAGAAAAAGTTTCAAAAAGGCAGCCAGACCACTGGCCCTGCCCAAGTTCTGTGTGTTTTGTTATTGTAATCACGGGTCGTTGTCGTTAATGGTTGTTTTTGTATTAGTAAAAGCCCTGGCTGGGGCGAGGTAATGGCCCTCCTCCTGGGTGAAGACCTTGCCCGAAGCTAAGTTTTACCTTTCTCAGAATAGGGAAGATACCTGAGAAGGTGGGGGGGGCTATGCAAAGTGACTCGCAAGACCAGAATGCTTTGTGGGACCCCCATCTCCAAACTCATAGAGAAACCCCAAAAAACAACGAGCCACCTAAGAGCTGAGAGACTGGAGTGATGTCTGGATGTGAGGAGCGGAGTGCTGGGCCTGCAAGAGATGCGGGAAACCTTCATCGTTCCTCACCCTGTCCTCGAGGTCCCCCGAGCCGGGACTGGGGGGTCTGGAGACCCGGACCGAAGCAACATCTATGGGATCAGCAGGCCCTAAAGGCTCCCAAGAGGATCTGATCCCGAGCTCTGCCCCTAGTGGACAGAGCTGCACATATCCTCCTCCTCTGAGTCGCCCTGGGAGAGACGACGGACACTGCAGACCGTCGAGCCGCCCAATCCTGAGCTGATCACTTTTTAATAAAGGCATTACACAGGAGAAGAAGTCTCCTGGCCCTTTGTTTATTTCACAAAGTGCTGCCCCTTGACCCTTTTAGAGAAAAAGTTTATAAAAATGGTGCCAAAAGAACTACAAATATTATTAGTTACCATAAAGAGGAAGAAATAAATAGTCAATAAATCTTAATTAATTAATGAATGGTATTGTGTTTACTTTGAACTAATGAGAAATAATTTTTTTGGTTGCTAAAATAATATTGATTTTTAAATATAAATATAAAAATTATGTAGTAAAATACTGAATAATACTATCACAGTCACAATAATATATATATAGTTTTTTTAATTAATTAAATTTTATTTGGAAGGAAAAATGCTTAAATTTCTTTCATGTTTTGTGATGTGAGATATGGTGAGGTTTGGGGTGAGGAACAGCTTGTCCAAACAGGCTCAGCCTGCAAGGGGCTCATTCTTCTCCCTGCCCAGACCTCCTAAGGAGACATTCAGCATCAAGATCATCTGAGGAATGCTTCTGTTCCCTCTTCTCTGAAATAAAAATAAAAAAATATTTCCTTGACTAAAACCAAAAATCCTGATATGGAATCTTTGGAATCTCCCTCCTGAAGAGAACTCCAAACCGACTCCAATCCCTGCACAAGCCCTGGAGACTGGATGACAATGGAAGGGAGACAAAGAGCTCCTGAGGGCTTTCTGTATTTTAATCAGCCCCACGCTGGATTTGGGGCCGGCTCCAGGAGCCTCAGGCACGCAGAGAAGGATGGAGAAGCTGCTCAAGGAGTCAGCAGCAAAACTCCAAGTGCCTTGGAGCATGGCTGGGCCCCAGGGAGGGCAGGGAGTGCCAAAGGCTGCCCAGGGCCTGCTGAGAGCAGATCCTTGAGGGCAGGATTGCAGGGAGCCCAAGGCTCTGAGCAGGGAACTGCAATGCTGAGCAAGGCCTGGCTTGGCTGGGTTTTCTCTCCTTTCAAGAGTCTCTGGGAGGCACTGCTGGTTTCAGGTCCATGGTCCCTGTACTGCTCTTGGCCTGTTCTGGTTAGGGTGACGAAGGCAAAAAGCTCTGACCAGGGTTATGTTTTCTTTGGTTAGAGGTGTTATTTTAATTCTTCATTTGCATGGTGGCTTGTTGTTCTAGGGGTTTTCGTTAGGTCATTCTTTTCTGCTAGGTCTTATGGCATTTTCATATTTGGTTACTATGACATAATCCTTTTCTTTATGGTGTCGGGTGGTTCGCCATCTTAGATGAGTGGGAGTGACAGTAAAAGGTTTTAAACTCATGAAATTTGGGGAATTAGAAAGAAGCTAGACTTAGTGGGGCCCTGGAAAATGTTTAAAATAGACTCTGAAAATGTTAGAATTTGTGTTTGCCAGATCATGTGAAATTGCACCTGCGTAAGCAGTATATGATAAATGATGTAATTGTTAGATGTGATGATTGTTTAGCAATTAAATATAATAATTGTATAATCATACAAAGAATCATGAGAAACTATTTCAGAAATTTAAAGGGGAGCCACGAGGAGCCCATGCTTGGATGAAATCTATGTATACAATAGAATAATATAAGTTTAATAATGAACATGAAAGTTATATAACAATAGAATATAAAAACATGTTCTTCCTGAATGCATGTTGGAGACAGATTTGTGTTTGTACCCCTGACACCCAGAGCTCTTCAATTAAAGCACCTGCATAGAATCATTGTCATGATTATGTGCTTCTGAACACTGACAGGAGCAGTGGGGGGAACACCTGACAGTGAGGAGATTTACATAATTATAAATCCTTTAACTGGCATTGGAACTTGACATAACTATTAAACATTCAACAAACAATCTATAATTAACATTGGAACTTTATATTAACTTCTTTAACAATGAACTTTATATCAACTCCCTTAACAATGTACTCTCTACGGTTTCCCCCTCTAATTGTTCAATTGGGCTCAAGCATGCATCAATTAGCAAATACTTCTTGAAAGTAAAATTTTTAAAATTGGTTGTGAATTTGCTTGGCATCTTGATGTTCTTGATCATTCATTATCATGATTACTTTTACTTCTTTTTTATTAAGCTCTTTTGGTATCATTACACTTGCTTGTACAGCAGATGTTACAACTCGGATTATACAGGGGAGCATGCAAGGTAGGAGGATCAAACCAGCAATTTCACATAAGATGAAAAAGGTTTTTTTACCCCACCAGTGTCCTTTTAATGACCAGAAATTGTCCCACCAGCTGGTATCGAATGTAGGGGTCCAATCTTGTGTTCCAACATAACTTCCGGATTTCCTTTGAGATATTTCTAATGACTTCACTGCAGTCATCCATTTCTAAGCAGCACTGGGGGAGTTAAATTTTCCACAAATAATAAATAATCTACTGGTAGTCTGATTTGATACACCGCAGTTCTAGTCTGGGATAGTTGGTCATTTATGTGGTCTAAAGCTAGAGAGGTTCGGTTCGATACCATCTCGAGTACTGCCTGTAATCTCAGAATCCGATTTAACCCCGTATAAATTGGGGTCCGGTGTCCCCAGGACCCATCTTGAGCCCAGGTCGCCGGTCCATAAGTGCAAATTATTTCCTGGGGGGTCCATACTGTGTTTTTCCGTGTCTGTGTTCCTCCAATTTCAATTAAGTTTCTTTTTGGTCAGCTAGATTTGTTCAAATTGTCATATACTGGGACCCCTTGGTTGAATCCATACTCTTTTGGGAGTAAGAAAAATGACGGTTTAATAATTCCGATAGTGCAAGTGCTGCTCCACTCCCCGGGTAATTCAGTGTAAGCCACATTCCCACATATCCAAACCAGGTTTTCTGGAGCTTTCCAGGAAGCATCACTGAGAGTCATTGGAAATTCCCAGTACTTGGACATTTCTCTCACTTCCCAGAATGGGTTTATTCCTTGATTTATTCCTTGATTTGTTCCTTGATTTATTAATTGATTTATTCCTTTTCCTTCTTGGTAGGGACACACCGTTTCTTTCTTCCCAATGGATTTACAGTATCTATTATTTGTAAAATAATAATAGTAATAATAACAATAACAATAATTATTATTATTATTATTATTATTATTATTATTATTATTATTATTATTATTATTATTATTATTATATAGAAAATAATAACATAATATATAATAAATTACAATATAATATATACTATTATATTTCTATATATTATATAATATATAATATATTATATTAACATAATAAATACTTTATAATAAATAATATATAACATATAATATATAACACATAATATATAATACATAATATATAATACATAATATCTAATACATTATGCATAATATATAATATATAATATATAATATATAATATATAATATATATTTTTTATTATTTATTATTTCTTATATATTTATTATATATATTACACTATATAATATTATATAGCATATAATATATATTATATTCATTATTAATAATTATATATTTTAATTTTATACAATATTTATTATTTTAATATTATAATAATATATATTATAATATTATAATAATATACACTAATATAATATTAAGGAATATATATACTATAAATTATATAATATATTATATTAATTATTAATAATATATTTTATGATTATATGGTGTAATATATAATATTATTATTTTTTACTATTAAAATAATTTTTGTTTTATAAGGCAATTTTACTTGTTATTATTTAATAAATAATATTCTAATAAATGAATAATTTTATTATTTCTAATTTAGTAAATACTACTACCAGTATATAAATAATAAATAATACTTCCAGTATATAAATAATTAATAATACTTCCAGTATTTATTGGATTCTCCAGGGACCTGCTCAGCTACTGGATGTTTTATTTTTAAATATCTCTTACAGGACATTTCTCCTACTGGGGTTTTATAAATTTATACATTTTCCCTTTCCTTGATATACACTGCTCTTCTCCAATTATTTTAGACTTTAATTCCCACCATTCTGTTCCTCTTTGTCCAATAGCAGGTACTTTTTGTCTTGTTTTTGTCCATTTTAAGATTTCTATTGGTCTTTAGCTGATCCCTTCCCAAGTCCAGACTTTGGCCATTTGTGTATTTCCACAGATCCAGCAATTGGTAACATTTAACTCTTTACTGATCTTTTTCCACTAAATCTATGAACAAGTTTTTCCCATGAGATGTTTCTAGGTCTTCTTTCTCATTTACTGATGTTGTTACTTCTTTCTCTTTTATTAAGTCTGCTGTGCCTTTTTGACTGGACTTATGTTCAAAGCAAAGCCAAGCATCTCCTATAGGACACTCTCCAGGCAGTCCTTTCTGGTAAGTGGCTGTATTTTGTAAAATCCAGTAAGTCTTCCCTTCCCCTAGACAGGGTCCTAACAGAGAGAGGCTGGCACAGTTTAAGTTTAAATTTGTATGTACTCGCATTAAAGATCCGGTTTCTTCCCCTTTGTAAAGGGGGTAGTAACATTTAGCACATGGGCTCTTCTGACTTCCCAGTGTGATGTTAACCAGTGAGATCAGTAAGAGCATTCCCAGGAGTCTGGTATGAGGCATTCCCCTAAACTCTGCAACTACTGAGCTGCACCCAGTGATTGGAGTGGCTGTTTTTAGGCAGATGGTAGACTCACCCAGCCTTGCCTCCTGGTTATGCTTTTCTCCTACAGAGGAGCTCGTTGGTTTTAGTACAGAGTTTTTTATTCTCTCAGTGTCAACACATTTGACTTTTCTTTACTAATTTATTTTTGCCCTGAGGGATGTTTTATAGGAGATTACTTTGTACACTAAGATTGGAGTTAACTGGGGTATTTAAACTTTTTCACACAAAAACATTCATCTAAAAACCTTGAACTCAATGGTCAGATGACTTTAAGAATTATCGGTATCCAAAATGATAGAAAAAATACTCCAAACAAATAACGAGGTATTTACTCTCATCTCTAATCCTACAAAATCACAATAGACACCAAAACAAACAAAGGCTCCAACACAAACTAAAAACTGTACATTCATTAATAAACACTAACTAATAATAAATGCAACAGGAAAGTATCTACTTTTCAAACTCAAAAGTAAAATATAAATAACATTAACTGCAATTTTTAACAGTTCTTAACAAGTTTTGATTATTTAAACAGTTCTTAACAAGTTTTTGACTATAAACACTCTCTAATAGTCTTTAGGTCTCCTCTGGAGGGTAAGCTTTAGATTGGGGTGAGCTTTAGATTGTCTGAATGATTAGTCACAGTCCATTCATTAGAAGACTTAGTAGGGGATGTGGTTGGTTTTGACTCTTCAGTGGGAGGTGGTGCAGGTCCTTTAGTCTGGGTTATATGTGTCCACCCCTTCTCTTGGGTCTGTATGGCTGTATTGGTGGTGAGTAGGACCTGAAAAGGGCCTTCAGACTTAGAGGTTAAAGGTACAGAGTTCCATGATTTTGCTAACACCCTGTCTCCTGGATTGATGTTATGTCCCTTAGTGTCTAAGGGAGAGGTTTGAGGGAGATAGCCCTTCTTCCTCAGATCTTTAAACTCCTTCCTATGGCCTTTACCTATTTTTGGGTGGCTGTCTCTCCTTCTGGATAAATGGCCATGCTATACGGGGTTGTCAAGAAGGGGAGTCCTAACATCATTTCATAAGGTGAGACTCTTATACCTGTTCGAGGCCTTGTTCTAATTTGTAACAGTGCTAAGGGTAGACATTTAAGCCAATTCATCTGGGTTTCTGTAACTAATGTAGTTAACGTGTTTTTGATGGTTTTATTCATTCTTTCTGCTCCTCTGGAGCTCCAGAGATGCCAATGGGTTGTGCAACCTCCATTTCATTCCCAGGGCTTCAACAACTTGTTGTAAGACTTTGGCAGCGAAATGTGGACATTGGTCAGAATCAATATTATTTATCAACCCATATCAGGGAATGATGTTTGCAAGGATTGCTTTTGTGGCTGCTTGGGCTGTCTCTGTTTTGGTCAGGAACGCCTCTACCCAATGGGTGAGATGATCCATGGTCACTAATAAGTGTCTGTGTCCCTGGACAGGGGACATTTCTTTGAAGTCTACCTGCACACTTTGGAATGGCCACAAGGCCAACTCTCTTCCCCCAGATCAGACAGTACTCTTCTCATTAATTTCTGATTAATTTGTTGGCAAGTTAAACGTCCCTTGGTAACTGCCTTTGTTATGTTAGGTACTCCTATGCACATTTGATCCCTTGGAAAGGGGTCACATAATCCTTGTATTCCCCGATGGGTCAACTCGTGTAACTCCATCATCACCTTTCGGGCTAGAGCTTTATTTAAAATTTGCCATCCATCAGAGGTCCACCATTCTTAATTTTCTTTTTGCTGTCCTCTCATCTTTTCTAACTCTCTTAATTCTTTCTCATCAAAGGTGGGTCTTTCCTCTTTTCTTTCCCCACTAGGTGTTCCTTCTATCTTAAGAATTTTAATTGGAGTTCCTTGTTCCAAGGCTACTTCTTTTGCTACTTGATCAGCTATTTGGTTTCCCTTTATTTCAAGGGTGTCCCCTTTTTGATGTCCTTCTATGTGAACTTTGACTATCTCTACTGGTTTCCTTAGGGACTCTAGTACTAATTTTCTTAGCTCTTCATGTATTAAATTTTTGCCTTTAGAATTTAGGAACCCCTGTTTTTCCCATGTTTTTCCAAATGTATGGGCAGTCCCAAATGCGTACCGGGAGTCAGTATAGATCATTCCTTTATCTTTTTCTAGTGAATCTAGCACTCTCTTCAGGGCACAGATTTCAAAGCACTGGGCACACCAATTTCTGGTAGGGTAGCTTTCCTTTTTCCTCAACTTGCATTTTCTGCCCATCTATGATTGCATACCCTGAGACCCGTTTACTGGCTACCATTCATGATGATCCATCTGTAAATGAAGTTTTCCCATGTGGGAGGGGCCCATCCTCTAAATCTTCTCTCACTTTAGTCTGCATTTCAATCATTCTAAACAATCATGCTCCAGGTCTGTTAACAGCTCTCCTGTGATGAACTGGGCTGGATGTAAATATTTTGAAGTGACTAATTGGAGGCCCTTGGCACTTATTAGGATCACTTCATACTTTAGTATTTGGGAATCGGTCAACCACTGAGGGGCCTTGTGACTTAAAACAGCATTTACATCGTGTGGGGTATGAACCCGGATCTTCCCCTTTCAGGTTAGTTTCTGTGTGTCTTCTATTGGGGTGGCTGTTGCCTCTATCACTTGCACACAGGCTGGCCACCCTCTGGCTGCTGGATCTGGTAACTTGGAGAGAGATGCGACCGCTTCCTGCATCCTCCCCAATCCCATGTAAGGACTCCGCAAGCTGTCCCCTCTTCCACGTTTACCAATAGGTCAAAGATCTTTTTGAGGTCTGATAGACTTAGTACAGGGGCAGAAGACAATTTAGTTTTCAGATTCCAAAGCTGCTTCTCATCATTTGAGGTCCAGGTTACAGGCTCTGAGTCTATTAATTTGTCATATGGAAATTTAACACTCTTATTATACTGATCAAGCTATAATCTGCAATGCCCAAACAAACCTAGTAATTTTCTAACGTCTCTTTTGGTCTTTGGGGCAGGGATGGACAGAATTCCCAAAATTCTCTTGGGGCTTCATTTTTTATACCCTTGGGTGATTACATGTCCTAGATCTGTTACTTCTTGTTTCACAAATTGCAGTTTCTTTTGCGATACTTTTAGGCGTTTTTCCCCTAAGAAATTTAGGAACTGTATACTAGAACTTCTAACTTTGTCTTGTTCTCCCTCTGATGCAAGTAAATCATCAACATATTGTAAAATATGTACCCCATTCTCAGGTTTAAACTGTTCTAGGACTTCTTATAAAGCTTGCCAAAGAGATTGGGGGATTCTGTAAACCCCTGGGGAAGATGTGTCCACCTTAGTTGATGTTTTCTTTTCTTTTCAATGTCCTCCCATTCAAAGGCAAACCAGTTCCGGCACTCTTCAGCCAGGGGACATGCCCAGAAGTCATCCTTTAAATCCATGACAGAGACCCATGCATGCTCCTCAGGTACTTGGCTTCAAACGATGTATACAGGTTTTGTACTACCGGGTGCGTCGCAACCATTCTTTTATTAACTTCTCTTGAATCTTGTGCTAATCAATACCTTCCATCAGCTTTTCTCAACGCTAGTATGGGAGTATTATGTGGAGACATGCATGGTGCTAAAATCCTTCCTTTAACAGCTGGTCAGTTACTGGGGCTAGTCCTTTCTTTCCCTCTGGGGAAACTGGATACTGCCTTACCCGAATGACGGAGATGTCTTTCTGCAGCTCTGCTTCTATTGGTGGAATATTCCAACAACCAATTTTTCCCTCTCCCACCCACACATTTGGGTTGATTTCATCTATGTCTCCCTTAGTTAAGACCATTATTTGTAGTACCATTTTTCCTTCTTTTAGCATTACTCCAATTCCCAATTTGATTTGTGAATCATATCCTAATAAATCACAACCGAACTTGGGGATGTAAATGAACTTAGCTCTCTTGAATTTCCTCTACTTTCTACATCTTCTATAATCTGGGCCTCCAATGGTTCTCCTTTGGCCCCTTGTACTTTGCAGACCTTTTTACCGACTGTGAGTCCTGTTGGTATTTTAGTCACACATGACTTGTCTGCTCCGGTATCAACTAAAACTTCAAATTCATCATTCTGGGGACCAATCTCAAAATTTACAAAGGGCTCTTCTAGATGATTCATTAAATTCCCCAGGGGCATACAACCCTTGACACTCCTATTCCGCATATTTCTCGTCTCTTCTTAAGATGTTCTCTAGAGCTTCTTGCTCCCAGGCTATGGCTTCATCTAATTGGAGTTTCTTACAATTTCTCTTTAGATGTCCTTTCTCTCCACAGTAATAACAATATTTGTCACTGAGTAGAGCCCTAGCCACTTTTGGTCCAATAAAACCTTTGTCACTTCTAAGTAGTTCTACTGGCCCATCCCTGTTGGCTCCTACACTTTCTCTGCCTATGGCTACCATAATTTTAGCTTTTGTTTTTGTATTTTTTTCTTCTCTTCTCAGATATACTCTTATGGCTTCTCTCAGCAGTTCATTATACTTTTTTCCTGCTAGTCGTCTATTCTTTCTAACTTTCATCAGATATCTGGCCAGGATTTAGTTATAAATTGTGTGTTGAGAAGGACTTGGCCTTCGGGGCTATCTAGGTCAACATTAGAGTAAATCTGGAAGTTTTGCTTTAGCCTATTAAGCCACGTTGCTGGGGTCTCTTTTTCCTGGGTGCTGTCAAATGCTAACCTGGTATTACTCCTTCTAGGGACTGATTCTTTTATCCCTCTGGTCATCAGGGACCTGTGATCTCTCATATTCCTACTCCCCTCTTCTTGATTAGGGTCCCAGTCAGGCTCCACTAAAGGCATTTTTTGTTACCTTTGCGCCCAGGTTGGTTTTCTCGCTCCCAAATTTTCATTCCTGTAGTTCTTATTATTTGAGTCTCTTCTGGGGAAAATAGGATGTTAAAGATGGAGTTCAATTCTCCCCATGGATAAATATTAGGGCTAAAAATGGATTAATTTGATTTGCTATTCCTACGGGGTCTTCCACTAAATTTTGCAATTCTTTCTTAAAATTTCTAAATTTTGATGCATTCAAGGGAGCGTTTACAAATCCAATCTCACTGGCCACCCCACCCATGGGAACTTCTCTGAGGGGGAACAATTTTTCTATTTTAGCCACTTTGGACCTGGTGTTACAACATCAGCTGTGGAGGCTGACTGGGTAACTTCACTCTTGGGCATGAGATTCTGAGATGTTGTTTGGCTTCTCATTTGTGGTGGGGGAGGCAGAGCAGGAACTTGTTGGTGAATAAGGGGTGCATGAGATGGTTGAGGTAAGGGGACAGTAGTGAAGGGTAAAGAGAGTAAGGAGAGGGTTGAGGGGAAGGTGGTGGAGGTATAACTGGGTTAGGAGGTGGTAAAGGAATGACAGCTGGGAGACGAGGAGAAATTGGGTCCACAGCAAGAGGAATTGGAGGAAGGATTTGAGGAACTGCCAGGGTAGGAGGGAGGTAAGTGATCAAGGAGGTCCCAGTTTTTGTCAGCCTTCCCAGCCTCTTCTTCTTCTTTTACTTTCCTAGCTTGCTTTCCCTCTTTTAATTTATAGACTCTTGCATTTTCCTGCTCTGAGGTGTTCTTTAGTCAACAGGTGACGTTCTGTATGTGATGGGCCTTTAGCAGGAACTTGGGGCAAAACAGAAGGTGCATCACCTTTGGACAGAGAGGCAAGTAACTCAGGAAATGTTTAAGGATGTTATTAGGTCATGCAGAAAGAAAATCAAAGAGGTGAAAGCTTAAGGCTTAACCAGGCCACTTCTGTGAAGAATAATAAAAATGTTTCTATAGATACCTTAATGGCAAAAGGAGGTACAAGGACAATCTCCATCCATTATTGGGGGAGATATGGTTACCAAAAATGAGGGAAAGCCTGAGGTACTTAACCCCTTCTTTGCCTCAGTTTTCAAGAACAAGACAGGTTGCCCTTAGGAGAAGTGTTCTCCTGAGCTGGTGGATGGGCACAGGGAGCAGAACAGCCCCCTGTATTTCAGGAGGAAGCAGCTGGGGTCCAGCTGAGCCACTCAGATGCTCACAGGTGTCTCTGGGAGCAGATGGGATCCATCCCAGGGGGATGAGGGAGCTGTGGATGAGCTCCCCAAGCTGCTCTCCATCATTTACCATCAGTGCTGGCTCAGCAGGGAGGGCCCAGAGCACTTGAAGTGCCAATATGAGCCCATCCCCAAGAAGGGCTGGAAGGAGGAGCTGGGGAACTCCAGGCCTGTCAGCCTGACCTGGGTGCCCGGCAAGGTTATGGAACAGATCACCCTGAGTGCCATCCCAGGGCGCCCACAGGATGGCCCAGGGATCAGAGCCATCCAGCGTGGATTTCAATATCTGCACTGATGATCTGCATGAGGGGACTGAGTCCAGCATCAGCAAATTTGCAGATGACAGCAAGCTGGGTGTGAGTGTGGATCTGCTGGAGGGAAGGAGGGCTCTGCACAGGGCCCTGGACAGGCTGGATCCAGGGCCCAAATCAAACAAGGTGAGGTTGAACAAGACCAAGTTCCGGGTCCTGCACTTTGGCCACAACAACCCCTGCAGCGCTACAGGCTGGGGACAGAGTGGCTGGAGAGCAGCCAGGCAGAAAGGGACCTGCAGGGACTGATGGACAGCAGGCTGGACATGAGGCAGCAGAGTGCCCAGGTGGGCAAGAAGGCCAATGGCTCCTGGCTGGATCAGGAATGGTGTGGCCAGCAGGAGCAGGGCAGGGATTCTTCCCCTCCACTCAGCACTGGTGAGGCCACACCTCGAGTGCTGTGTCCAGTTCTGGGCCATCAATTTAGGAAGGCCATGGAGGGGTTGGAACGTGTCCAGAGAAGGGCAGCAAGGCTGGTGAGGAGTCTGGAACAGAAGTCTGGTTGAAAGAACAAGAGGGAGCTGCGATTGTATAATAGGGAGGCTCAGGGCAGACAATGTGGCATTAGGTTGCAGGTTAGAATTGGTGAACTCAGAAGTTTGTCCCAATAAACCTGAGTGGTTTCCCTGGTGTCCCCCAGCCCTTGCTGGCCCCAAGGGCTGATGGCATTTGTGCTCCCTCAGGTTCATGTCCCCACACCAACAGCATGGGGGTGCTCCCCCTGCTGTGTGCAATGCAAACAGGGACTGCTGAGCCAGTGCTGCAATGTCTGTGCCTGCAAGGATGGGGCACCTGTGTGAGCTGGGGGAGA
Source organism: Passerculus sandwichensis (assembly GCA_031885435.1). NCBI lineage: Eukaryota > Metazoa > Chordata > Aves > Passeriformes > Passerellidae > Passerculus > Passerculus sandwichensis. The sequence goes on from CM063150.1 coordinate 9,814,933, forward strand.
GGCCAGGGCTGCAGAGGGGGGATGTTGTTGGCAGCTCCATGAGGACTCTCTGGGACGCTGCCCTGTGCTTTCCAGCGCACTGGGGATGGATCAGCCCCTGCTCTGCTGCTCCTTCCTGTCTGCCCCAGGGCCCTTGCAGAGCCCCAGCCATGCTGTTTGCCCCCAGCCTGCCCATGGCCAGCCTGGGGCTGCTAACGGGGCTTTTCTGTACTGAGCATTGGCCTGGGTGTGTTCTTGAGAGAGCCTGGGCAAGGAGCCTGGAGCCCCCAGGGCCTGGCCTGAGGCATCAGCGCTGCCCCAGCAGTGCCCATGGCCTGTCCCTGCTGCAGCCCCGGCACTGCCACCCCCAGGGCTGTGCCTGGCCCCGAGAGCACTCAGGCCCTGCAGCAACACCAGGGCCACCAGGGCAGTGGGGCAGGGCCATGGCAGCAGCACTGGCAACACCAAGTGCTGCTGCTGCTGGGCACAGCTGCTGAGCCAGCGCTGATCTGCCCCCAGCTCTGCACACAGACATTGCTGCTGCAGCTCCAGAGAAGGCAACAAAAGGGCATCTCTGCAGAAAACTCGGCTGGGAGATCCTTTAGTTCCTTTAAAGCTACTGCGAGAGCAGCCCCCTAATTGACACAGTCTTTGAGAACAAGGATGGTGACAGACACAAAATGAGAAATGGCAGAAGCAATGACATTTTTTGGTTGACAATATTAAAATTCTAAAACAAAATAAAATGACCTCCAAAATGAAACCAACACGAAGGATCAAAGATGATTTTATTAGAAGTGATTTGCAGAAATTTGCCAGCAGTTTAATGTTTCTGAAACCATCCAGTCATCAGTCTCCACACTGCAGCCTTGAGCTCCTGGTTCCTCAGGCTGTAGATGAGGGGGTTCAGGGCTGGAGGCACCACCGAGTACAGAACTGACAGGGCCAGATCCAGGGATGGGGAGGAGATGGAGGGGGGCTTCAAGTACAAAGAAGTACCAGTGCTGATGAACACGGTGACCACAGCCAGGTGAGGGAGGCAGGTGGAAAAGGCTTTATGCTGTCCCTGCTCAGAGGGGATCCTCAGCACAGCCCTGAAGATCTGCACGTAGGAGAAAACAATGAACACAAAACTGCCAAATGATAAGCAGGCACTAATAACAATGAGCCTGTATTCCCTGAGGAAGTATTTGGAGCAGGAGAGCTTGAGGATCTGTGGGATTTCACAGAAGAACTGGCCCAGGGCATTGCCGTGGCACAGGGGCAGGGAAAATGTATTGGCTGTGAGCAGAAGAGCAGTGAAAAAGGCACTGGCCCAGGCAGCTGCTGCCATGTGGGCACAAGCTCTGCTGCCCAGGAGGGTCCCGTAGTGCAGGGGTTTGCAGATGGACACGTAGCGGTCATAGCACATGACGGTCAGAAGATAAAACTCTGCTCCAATGAAGAAGAGAAAGAAAAAGAGCTGAGCAGCACATCCTGTGTAGGAGATTTTCTTGGTGTGCCAGAGGGAATTGTGCATGGCTTTGGGGACAGTGGTGCAGATGGAGCCCAGGTCGCTGAGGGCCAGGTTGAGCAGGAAGAAGAACATGGGCGTGTGCAGGTGGTGGGCGCAGGCTACGGCGCTGATGATGAGGCCGTTGCCCAGGAGGGCAGCCAGGGAGATGCCCAGCAAGAGGCAGAAGTGCAGGAGCTGCAGCTGCCGCGTGTCTGCCAATGCCAGCAGGAGGAAGTGCCTGAGGGAGCTGCTGTTGGACATTTTCTGTGTCTTGGAATGGGGATCTGTAAGAAAAGTAACCATGGAATAGTTGGGTTTGGAGAGGACTTGAAATATCCCAGCACAGCCTCGGGGCACTTTTCCCCCCTCTGCCTGCCCAGGGCTCTGCTGCCTGGCGCTGTCCCTGCCAGCAGCTGCTTCCCTGTGCCCAGGGCTGAGCCCTGCCAGTGCTGCCAGAGCCCAGCCCAGCCCTGGGAGCTCAGCTCTGCCCTCCAGACCCCTCCCAGCTCTGGCACTGCCCAGGGGCACCTCTGGCTCTTCAGGCTCTGATGGCAAAGTCAGAGCAACCCTGAGGAGATTGGAAAAGTGACAAAGATGCCGCCTGTAAGGGGCCCTGTGCTGATTTTCATCAGCATCAGGTTTATTCACATCTGAGATAACTTTTTTTTTTTCCTAAATGTGAACTGAGAGATTAATATCTGTGTGCAACTTCCCATTCAGGTAACCCAGAGTAGTAGAATAAAAAGCATGATTTTCTCTTTTATGCAGCCCCTGCCTTGCTGTGCTCCCTGTATAATCTACTTGGAAACATTCTGCAGTTTAATGCCGTGCTGGGAGCAGTCTTGAAGAAGACAGCATCCGCACCACACAAGGAGAACACTTCCAAGCCTTACCAGCTGTCTCCTCCCACCCAGATCTTGTACCCCAGTGCTGGGAGCAGCTGCCAGGGCTGGCTGAGAGCTGTCCCTGGCAGGCAGCAGAGTCCCTGCCCCAGCACAGCGCCCTGAGCTGCAGGACCCTGCTCTGCAGGACAGCCCTGGGCACCCCTGGCTGCTCTGCACAAGAGACAATTGGAGAATGTACTCACAGAGTCTGTAGGCATTGGGATGTTCCAGCTTTAGGAGATGGCTCCAGGAGCTGCAGCTGCATTGTCCTGCAGCCAGAGGTTCCTGTGCCAAGGGCTGGCAGTGATTCTACCCCAGGCACTTCTCAGCATCTTCCCAGCCCTGACTGATTGAAGCTCTCTGTGCCTCTGTGCTGTGTCTGGGGTGGCTGCAGGCAGTGTCCCAGCCCTGCTGGGCTGGCAGAAGAGCTGCTCATCAAGAGAAATGTGCTTTTGAAGCTCCTCTTGGTTACCAGGAGCTGCCTCTGTGCCAGGAGTCCAGCCCAGCTCAGCAGCACAGACACAGCACAAGGACACTAATGAGCCCCTGGGGCTTTGTGCTCAGGCCCTGAACATCAGTCCCTGAGAGGGAGCTGAAGAAACCTCTCCAGAACTCCAAGTCAGATTTCAACTCCAAAGTTTCTTGGACTTTTAATGGGTCCCACTGAGGAGCACAACTGAGAAAGTGTCTCCAGGCCCCAAGCAGAGCAGAGGACTGGAGACAGTGATGACAGGTGGGGACAAAGAGAAGCCAAGTCTTTGTGCCCTGGGGCACAGCAGGGTCTGTGCCACCAAGGGCTGTGAGGAGACACCTTGTCCTGAGGCTCTGGGGCCTCCTGGCACAGCCCCAGCCATGCTGGGCACTGTCAGCCCCTTGTCCTGCCCTCAGCATCCCCCCCTAGCCCACATCCCAGTGGCCTCAAGGATCTGCTGGAAGGAGTCCCTGGGGAGCCTTGCTCAGCAATGGCCCTGGGGGCTCCTGAATGCTCCCAGGGACTGCAGGTTTTTGAAAGAACTTTGGGTTTGGCTTTTGCCTTGGAGTCTCTGAGAGGTTTGTGCAATCATGGCCTCCAATTATCTGCAGTAATTATTCCCTGGAGAGGCTTTGTCAGTAACAACACTCAGTGAGGCTCATTAATACTACAGGGTACTTCAGATATTTTAAGGTACTTGGTGTTTCCCTTTTGATACACACTGTGTGAGTGGTTTTCCAATCATGGCCCCAATTCTCTGCTCTATTGAGTCCCTGGGGAGCTTTGTACTGACACTCAGTGGGGCTCATTAATGCCTTGAGATACTCAAGGTTTTTAAGGTACTTTATGGATTTAAGTACACTTTTAGGTACTTTTAAGGAATTTCCTTCCAAAATTGAGTGTCTGAGAGGTTTTTGTGCCATCCGGACCTCCAGTTCTCTCCTCCAAGGAGTCCATGAGGATCCTGTGTTGGGTATCTTCCCTCTTTCTGTTTTACAACAAAGACAAAACTGAAAGAATTTTGTAAGACTTTCTAAAAGCATCTAAACAAACATGAGACAATTAACAATAAAACAATACTAGGAAAATAAATTGTCCTGTTATAGATAGACATCATCCAACCCTTTTATCCCTTGGATTGGAAGAGTTTATTGAACCAGTCTTTGTTTTCCACTTGAAGCTTCTTGAACTCTTCATTCAGTACTTGAATGCTCTTGTGGATTGACTCGCTGCGGCTGGAGAGGTTCATGCAACACATGCCCTCAGAGTCTACACAGCCATGCCCATGTGCCCAGAATAAAAACTCCATCATTGTTCTGCAAGGTAGCATGTCTGATGGTCTCTATGTCTGAGAGCAGGCCACTCGGTGTGAGGGAGGTAGCATTGGTTTGCTTACTTAACAGGCACCCAAGATGGTTTAATTGTCCTAAAGCTTTAGCTGCAGCCACCCAAGGTAGTCCAAATTGGGGGTGCTACCATCCAGTACCTGGATTAAAGCTTTCAAAGCCATCTCTTTGATATCATCCAATACTCCTCTGAGGATACCTGCTGCTTGGTCATCTGGTAGGCTGTGTTGTCCTTCTCCAGTTAGATGGTTGATTGTCAATTCTGCCCTTGCCTCATTATTAGCATACTCATTGCTATTAGCATAATAAACACTTCCATCCCCCTTCCCACAGGGTGTATTCTGTAAATGACAACAACATAATATATTTTAAGTCATAGGTGCCAGAATTTTGAGGCACCCTCGGGGTTCACATCAGTGACCTGAGCCATACGTGCTGCCGGAAGCCTGGAAAGCTGCAAGAGCGCTCACGAAAGAGGTATGAAAAGGCAAGCAGCATATCAGTTACCCGCCGCGTATCTAGAATGGCGAGGGATAAAGGGGATAGATTTGTTATTAGCCTACGGATACGCTGAAGAAACTTTCCTTAACCCACATGAACTTTCGGAATGGAGAAAATCTGGGGATATACTGTGGGAAGCAGTGTTAGAAGATGATAAGTCAGCAAAGAAACCGAGCAAGCCATGGCGGGTGATATACAATACGCTTCAGCATGTCTCTGAGTGCAAAGCAGCAGCCACGGCTCGGGGCGCCTGCGAGGCTGTGCTGCTCCGAACTCGGCATGGGCGCAGCGGCGGCAGCGGCGGCAGCCGCGGGCGGTTCGCCCCCTCCGACACAAGCGCCGCGGGACCGGAGCGCTTCTTCCAGCGGGAGCGCTCTCCCTCCGCCCCGCAGCCGGCAAAAGCTTCAGTGTGAGACCTAACAGCTTAATAAATGTGACTCTTGTCAACAAAAGAAAGATTCCTACTGCAATTAAGAAGCCAGTGATAATAAACAAAGGGCACCGAGGACCATTACGGTCAAGACGTTTTTCACCTAATTTAAAAGGACTTTCTGTTTTTCCTAGCAGAGACTGTGAAAGAGACTTTAAATATCAGAAGCCCAACTAACTCAGTCAGTAGAACATTAAACTCTGAAATTATATTTTGAAAAAATTTAAAAATGTTAAAAATGTGTTAAAGTGGTTGTAGAAGTAAGATGTAATGAGTGTGTTTTTTGTATTTTTTAAGCTTTGTTTAGATGTGATAAAAGTAAAAGCAAGCACTGAATTTAAAAGAATTTTTCCACAGGTATACCTTGAACAAACTTCTTATGTTGAAGTGCATTCAAGTATAAAAATGCTGCAGCAAATATGTGAAGAAAGTTGTTTTAGTTTAGTATTTTAGAATCAGGCCTGTAAGTAAGTTATAGTAAATGCTATATTTTATTTCTATAGTAAGTATTATCCGTTGCTAAGTAGTTTAAGTTAAATTATCTATTAAGTGCCCTTAAATGTTAAATACTGTTAAGGTCTAGTTTTGTTAAGTTTATCTCCTGTTGAGTTTAAGTGTTATTAAGTTTAGGTAAAGCTAGATTCATTTTAAATTATATTAGGTTTAAGTTATGTAGAATTTAAAGTCAGTTAAGTTTTGTTAAAGTTTTGTTAGATTTAAGTGATTTTTCATGTAAGTTCTGTTGATTTAAAAATCTGTTAAATTTAAGTAAAGATAAGTTTAAGTAATGTTAAGTTCTATTAAGTTTAAATGTTTTAAGTTTAAGTATTTTAAGTCTAGGTACTATTAAGTGATGTTAGATAGATTTATCCTTTTATGATAGGCGTTTATTTTATGACTTGTGTGTAAAGTGTTGTTGTGAACATCAGAGAAACTCCAGTTAAAAAAGGACAATCAGAAGCATTTGTGAGTAGAGCCATTCCTGTTTGAAGTATATCTGCTGTTTGAGAATAGAAAGCAAACTGACCAGACAGTTGACACGGGTGAAACCTGCGCACATGTTACTCCTTTAGCTTATTTTTGTAGGTTGTATTAGCACACCTGAGTTTTGTTTGAGCCTTGTAGCACATAGAATCCTTTTTGTATCTGTTATATAGCATATCCTATAAAAAGTGACAGCCTGTTTGGTTTGTTTCCCTGGCTTAGATCCCTTGTAAGAGAGAAACCTTGCTAGCTGAGAATACTGTTTGAAATACTGTTTATTTGTTATAATTGCCTATTTCTGTGTTGCAAAGAGTGTGACACAGTTAGCCCATAGAATTTTGCTTTTCATAAGAAATAAAAACAGGGGAAGTGTTGGGAAATTTAGGAGGCTGGAGACTGGAAAAGTACAAAGCCGTGGCTAATTCCAAGTCCTGCACCTGTGAGATAGCGTGTCCTTGGGCCTAGCTGTAGTATAATAACAAATAGTGAAAGAGACATGAGAAAAGAGAGATGTAACCCCTAAGGAATGAGGAAGAGTTCATGGTATAGTTTAACCAATAGATTGCTTGGCTTACAGAATATTCATGAGCTTGTTATTTGCTGTATAAGTGTTTGATGCTTTCTTCAATAAACTGGACCTGTGATGAACCACCTGGTGTCCTGGTCTCCTTCCTATGACAGAACCCCATAACCACATGACCGTGATGGACCTCCATAACCCCATAACCTTGATGGACCTCCATAACCACATCACCCTGATGGACCCCCATAAGCACATGGCCTTGATGGACCTCCATAACCCCATGACCTTGATGGACCTCCATAACCCCATGACCTTGATGGACCCCCATAACCCCATGACCTTGATGGACCCCGAGGACCTTGATGGACCCCCATGACCCTGATTGACCCCCATAACCACATAACCTTGATGGACCCCCATAACCCCATGACCCTGATGGAACTCCATAACCCCATGATCCTGCTGACCCACCATGACCTTGATGGACCCTCATGACCCTGATGGACCCCAATAACCCCATAGCCTTGATGGACCTCCATAACCCCATGACCCTGATAGACCCCCATAACCACATGGCCCCATGACCTTGATGGGCCTCCATAACCTCATAACCATGATGGACCCCCATAACCACATGGCCCTAATGGAACCCCATAACACCATGACCCTGGTTACTCCCATGATCCTGATGGACCCCCATAACCACATGACCCCATAACTCTGATGGACCCCCATAACCACATGTCCCTGTGTGGGATGTCCCTGAGCAGGATGTCCCTGTGCGGGATGTCCCTGTGCGGGATGTCCCTGTGCAGGATGTCCCTGTGCGGGATGTCCCTTTGCGGGATGTCCACGTGCGGGATGTCCCTGTGTGGGATGTCCATGAGTGGGATGTCCCTGTGCGGGATGTCCCTGTGCGGGATGTCCCCGTGTGGGATGTCCACGTGCGGGATGTCCCTGTGCGGGATGTCCCTGTGCGGGATGTACGGGATGTCCGTGTGCGGGATGTCCCTGTGCGGGATGTCCCTGTGCGGGATGTCCCCGTGCGGGATGTACGGGATGTCCGTGTGCGGGATGTCCCCATGACAGGACGTCCCTGTGCGGGATGTCCCTGTGCAGGATGTCCCCGTGCAGGATGTCCATGTGCGGGATGTCCCTGTGCGGGATGTCCCCGTGTGGGACGTCCCTGTGCGGGATGTCCACGTGCGGCGCGAAGCCACCGGCGCCCCACAGGAACACCCAGGGCAGCTGGGCCAGCACCAGGAGCAGCGCGTCACCCGCCAGGACGGGGTGGCAGGACACCGGGGACGAGCCTGGGGGAGAGGGGACACGAGTGAGGAGACCTTGGAGACCTTGGGGACGTTGGAGATGTTGGAGATGTTGGAGATGTTGGGGTGATTGGGACCTTGGGGACATTGGAAAACCTTGGGGACATTGGAGATATTTGGACATTGGGGACCCTGGAGATGTTGGGATGATGGGACCCTGGGGACATTGGAGATGTTGGGGTGATGGGGACCTTGGGGACCCTGGGGACATTGTGATGATGGAGGGCGTTGGGGACATTGGAGATGTTTGGACATTGGAAACATTGGGGACCTTGGAGATGTTGGGGTGATGGGGACATTGGAGATGTTGGGGTGATGGGGACATTGGAACACCGGGGACATTGGAGATGTTGGGGACATTGGAGACCATGGGGACATTGGGCATGTTGGGGTGATAAAGACCTTGGGAATCATGGAGATGTTGGGGACCTTTAGGACATTGGAGATGTTGGGGAGCTTGGGGACATTGAAGATGTTGGGGTGATGGAACCTTGGGGATACTGGGGACATTGGAGACCTTGGGACATCAGAGACAGCTGGGGACCTTTGGGACCTTGGGAATATGGAGGGCATTGGGGACATTGGAGATTTTGGGGTGATGGGGCCTTGGGGACCTCGGAGACATTGGGGACCTTTGGGGACAATGGGGACATTGGGGACCTTGGGGACATTGGGGTGATGGGGACCTTGGGGACATTGGGGCTTTGGGACATTGGAGAACATTGGGGACCTTTGGGACCTTGGGAATATGGAGGGTGTTGGGGCCCATGGAGATGTTGGGGTGATGGGACCTTGGGGACCCAATGACACCGCTCTGAGAAAGATGACAAAATCAGAAAGTCTCTTTCGGGGGTGGTTGCTCTGTTCTCAGTCCCTCCGGCGCTGGGGCAGCTGCTGCAGCCAAACCTTCGGTGTTCCTGGGTCCCAGTCCGGAGCAGGTTCGAGATGGTCACAGAAACAGGAGAGGAGAAACAGTCCAGGAAGGAATTTGGACTGTTTAGCTAAAGTAGCTAATAAGCAGAGGCCAAAGCAGAGCAGAAGCGAGAGCAGAAAAGGGAGCAAGCAAAGCAGCAAGCTGAAAGCAGAAAGGAAAAACAGACCCATGTACTGCTCGTCTCTGTGTCCCAAACAAAAGAGAAACCCAAACAAAACTTCCACTCTTCAGAGCCAGTCTTAAAGGCACAGAACAGATGAATGGGGATACAAGCATCATAACGTCACCCCAGGACATTCCACCCCTTATCCCCATATCATCAACATACTACAACACATCATGCATTATTCATATAAAATTTCCATCTCTTGCCCCAAAATTACGAGCAATACCCATCATGCCTTCATCACATCCCCACACTGGACCACTGAATGCAGGCCCTATATTACAGAGCTGCAGGATTCCCCCTTTTCACTTTAGTCACTTAAAGCTCCATCTATCACTTGCCCAGACCTTCGACACTTACACATTTCCCTCTATCTCATGTCTGTATGGTTTAATGTACAGACAATGGCAGTAACATCCAATGAACAGTGATATTGCATATCATTCTTACCCCACAATCAGATCTCCCTGAGGTACACATCGTGTGGTTCCATCTCTTTGCATTATCCACCATGTGCAACCTGGTCCCTGAGCAAAGACAACCCCACGAATGGGTTTGTCTGTACTCGAGGCAGAATTGATCCACACAGTCTTCCCTAACAAACCTCTGATATGTACCACTGGGACTTTGTCTCCTTCTATTACATTCAGGGACTCAGACTGGGCAGAACCTGCTTGGTTGTTGGAACCTCGGGTGTTGACTAACCAGGTGGCCTTTGCTAAATGCTGCTCCCAATTTTTGAAAGATCCCCCACCCAAAGCTTTCAACTGGGTTTTTAGTAGTCCATTGTACCTCTCCACTTTTCCTGCAGCTGGTGCATGGTAGGCGATATGGTACACCCACTCAGTGCCATGTTCCCTAGCCCAGGTGTTGCTAAGGCTGTTCTTGAAATGAGTCCTGTTGTTTGACTCGATCCTCTCAGGGGTGCCATGTCTCCACAGAACTTTCTTTTCAAAGCCCAGGATGGTGTTCCAGGCTGTAGCATGAGACACAGGGTAGGTTTCCAACCCATCCAGTGTTGGCTTCCATCATGGTCAGCACGTAGCGCTTGCCCTGGCGTGTCTGGGGCAGTGTGATGTAGTCAATCTGCCAGGCCTCCCCATACTTGTACTTGGACCACTGCCCACCGTACCAGAGGGGCTTCAC